>CM057349.1:494022317-494656317 GCA_030015575.1 Agapanthus africanus
TATGAAGCAAGTCTTTTTCGAGACTTAAATTCTCTTCTTCCTCTTTTTCTCTGTATGTTTCTCTCTCTGTTCTCTTCTTTTTTTTTCTTCCTTTCTGTTTGCTCCTATTTATAGGAGAAGAAAAAGAATCAATTTGTTAAGAAAATCCCTCATTGAGAGATCATAATTGATTTCATAATCAATCCAATTGTTCTGGTGAATTTTATTCACTGTTGGATTTTTTAATCCAAAGGCTCTTTGTTTAACAGAGATGATTTCTTATTTGTTTTTAACCAGATTAGGAAATATTTTCCTAAGATAGAATTTTATTCAATCAGACGATCACCATTGGATCTTTGATCCAAAGGTCTTTCGTTTAACAAAGAAGATCTTTCTAGTTTAAGCAAGATCAGGTAAATATTTCCCACATATATAGAATTTAATTCTATCAGATAGTTTAAAAGGATTTAAGGAAATATCTTCCCAATAGAGTTTTGATCCTTTTATTTAGAATTTAATTCTATCGGCTTGGAAAGTGTTTAGAAACACTCGTGTGTAGCACGTGACCCCAATAGAATTAATCTTGTTCGCTTATATGTAACAGCATAAGAGGGTATCACGTGTTAACACGTGAACCTTTTGTTGGGATACCTACAACGGCAGCAAGGTTTCGAGAGGCATCATCCATGCCAAGTTTAAATTTTTGCCATTATTGATAACCCTAACACAAGATCTTTAACTAGAGAATCAAAGTAAACTTCAAAGTAAACAACTTTACTTCTAAGAGTTAGGGATTACAACCTTTGTAGTCCGTTCCTTCGCTTCATAAGCTCCGTGTTGAGGTCCCTTCGCTGCGATCATTAAGTTTCCGGACTCTCGAGAGGCTCCATGAGTTGAATGATGCATCTTGCTTGAAGTTTTCACTAATCCAAAATGATCTACCTTGAGGGATCACAAACCCAAGCTCTCTTTTCACTAATTAGGTATTAGTGAAGTGAACACCCTAATCTAAGTGGCTAGAATAGATGAGGATGATGAAGTAGAAATTTTGCTCTCTTTTGTTTTCTTTTTCTCACAAACAATCATCACAAAATCAAAGCTAGAAAGCTTTTGAAGAGAGGAAGAAGAAGATGAAGTTGTGATGAATGAAAAATATGAATTATTATTGAGGTTAGAAATGCTACCATAGTTAGATATGTGTCATGGCTAGCTCATGTAGAGAATAAACCATAGGCTAGGGTTAAAGTGAGGTTAACAAATATCAATGATAAAACAAAAAGGGTGGACTTTGTCAAAGCAACATGCAGCTTCTCCAAAACTTATCCATCCAAATAAGAATTAAACTTAAAAGAAAATGTTAACCCAAATTTAAACCCTAGCATGGTTTAATCTCTAAACCCTAGTTGCATTTGTAACCCTAACATGTTACAATATTATATATCACATATATAATATATAATGTAACAAAAGAAAATAATACAATTAACATATATCATATATACATCAATGTATCATCAAGTGAGAAAAAGAATCTTTAAGTGAGCTTATATTAGTTAATGTAATGTAATATATCAAATATATAATTATACATTAAATTATCGAATTAACACTTGATCCGATATTCCGGTGTTCCCCGCCGAACACGGAGACGCGACCGCGTAGGTTCGTCTCGCCTGAAATTTGGTGTAGATGCTAATTGGTGCTATCCGTCCACCTCTCCGAAAATGCCAAGTTGATTTATGGCACCATGCATCGAAGGTTTAAACGGATGCGGCCGATGTAGCAGACTTCGTTAGATTCCCCCTCGTTTGAGGGGTTTTTGATTGTGGGGACGCTCTTCCCTGCAGGCGCAAGCCCCTGCAGTTAATTACGCTACCGCATCGCGGTAACAACTTTCTCCTTCTCCAGATGGTCACTTCGTGTCGTGGGTGTTTGTTTTGTTTTTAGTTGCCCGTGGATTGTATACGGAGCCTAATGTATGTTGTCGTCCGTAGGGCGTGGATTAGTCCAAGTCCGTATCTTCTTAGATTTGGGTTTGGGGGTTGGGGTTTAAGGATACATTAGCCTCATTTGAGATTAAGATCAATTTAAACGTTTGTTAAGGATACGTTAGTTTAATTTTAGACTAAGATCTACTTAACAGTTTGTTAAAGACACGTTAATCTAATTTTAGACTAAGGTCAACTTAACCATTTGTTAAGAATACGTTAGTCTAATTTTAGACTAAGATCTACTTAACAGGATCATTTAGATCCAACAAAAGAGCATTTGGGCTCTATTGTTTTAGTTTAGAGATTTTGCGGTCGATTACCAGTTTAAGGACATGGTGGTCCAAGGTTAAGGACCTCATAGTCCATGGGTTTAAAGGGACCCCACAGTCCGAGGTTAAGGACATCGTAGTCCATGGGCTTAAGGACCCTACAGTCCAGGTTAAGGACATCGTAGTCGATGGGCTTAAGGACCCCACAGTCCGAGGTTAAGGACATCGTAGTCCATGGGCTTAAGGACCCCACAGTCCAGGTTAAAGACGTCATAGTCTATGGAATGTATGGTTGTCGGGACCCGTCACCGCTCTGAAGATGTTGAGGGATTACAACGACAAATATCAGAGGAGTTCAGAGATGTACCCTTAAACCAATTTTGGTTGGGAGATCTATAGTCCAATTTGGGACTAAAGTCTGTTAAAAGGTTTATGAGCATATGGGCTCAGTTGATATGAGTTGAGAACTTATGGCCAATTTTGGGCTAAGTCCAATAAACATTTTGTTTATTGCTCTGGCTGTTGAGCCTTTATTTGGGCTTGGCCCTTTTAATAATGCTAAGTATTGGGTTCTGACATCTTTTGTCATGTATTGAATGCATAGCATTCGTCATAACAATGTATGTTCTGACAGTGCGCCATGTCGCGCGCCAGGCGCTTTGCGCCAATTAAAGAGCGCATTGCGCTTCTGCCAAGTAGCGCACACGAAGATGACACGTGTCGCGCTCAGCGCTAAGCGCCAGTTTACTAGCACATTGCGCTTTCAATTTATGTGCGCTTCGCGCTAGTTTAATGGCGCACCAGTGAGTGACACGTGACGCGCTTGGTGCTGAGCGCCAGCTCATGAGCGCAGTGCGCTGTTTCAGAAGCGCAAAGCGCAAGTTGTATCTGTGGTTGACACGTGACACGTTTTGGCGCTGAGCGCCGGTCAAAGGAGCGCAAAAGCGCAGTTCAAGAGTGCAAGGCACTTTTCAATAGCGCAAACCGCATTTGATCAAATTTATGATCTGTGAACAAGTTTATGTTCCTTTTAAAGGAGGCTTTGCCTCAAGATTCAAGAACAACAGTTCTTATTTTGGAAAGGACTTTGCCTTTGTAGATCAATGATCTGTGGATGAAGTAAATACTTCTTTTGTTTTTATGATGAGATCTTTTGATGTCTTTTTATAAAAGACCTAGATCTATGATCTTTTAAGAAGATAATTCTTCTGTTTTAATGAGATGATTTCATCACTTTGTGCAAGAATCATTCTTTTTTTACCTTGAAGAAATGATCTTCTTTCAAGAGCTTCCTCTCTTTCTTTTGAGTTTTCTCAAAGTTTGTAGGAGGGTTTCTCTATATCAGACTTTAGGTCTTGGGGCCTTTATATAGGGCAAGTTGATTTGGTAAATCAGTTAAAGAGATTTTTCTCTGATTGATTTGGGGACGTTTCCCCACCGTTGGATCTTTGATTCTAGGGCTTCTATTTTACAGAAGGCAATCTTCTTGTTTTTAACAAGATTGAGAAAATCTTTCCATAACAGAATTTTAATTCTGATTAATGATTTATCATTATTAGATCTTTTGATCTAACGGTGGGGAATTTTTAATTCCAGCACTGGCGCATCCGTGCTTTGCACATGGTGCGCTGCTCAGAGCGCAGCGCACTTTGCGCTAGCACCTACATTTGACACATGGCGCGCAGCGCAGAGCGCAGCGCAACTGTGCTAGCGCATCCGTGTTTGACACGTGGCGCACAGCGCGCCTAGCGCTAGCGCACTCATAGTGCACTGCTTAGGGCACAACGCACCTGGCGCTAGCGCATCCGTGTTTGACACGTGGCGCGCAGTGCACCTAGCGCCGTATCTAAAGCGTTGCTTCAATTTTTGAATTTTGAATTTTAAAACAGAGCTTTGCTCTGATTGGGGATGCGCTGCCTAGGGCGCAGTGCACTTGGCGCTAGCCCATCTGTGTTTGACACGTGGCGCGCAACGCAGAGCGCTGGATCTGAAGCGTTATTTCAATTCTTTTGAATTTTGAATTTTAAAATAGAGCTTTGCTCTGATTGGGGGAAACAAATGCCTCCCCCCCACCGTTGCGCTCACGTGGCCCACATGTGAGTGCAACGGTGGCGACATCTGCGCCCTTGGATCAACTCAGAAGTTGAAGAGGCGTTTCAATGCTTATAAATAGGACCTTTGGTCTCTTAGATGATTTTCATTTTCTTCTTGAGAATTTTCACTTCTGAGAATTTCATTCTCCCACAGAGCATAGCTCTCCTGTTTAAAACTTTTTTAAGAGTAAAACTCTGTCAAAACTTAGGTAAAGTTAGGAACTTTTAATAAATTAGGGTTTTACCCATTAACAGAGCCTTACTCTTCATAGATCTTTGATCTAAAGAAAACCCATTTAGGGTTTCATTAGCAGAGCTTTGCTCTCATGAACCATAGATCTAAAGAGATCTTTTCTTGGGTTTCTTAGCCCATGAATCAGAGCTCCGCTCTGTAGATTTCTTAATCTTCGATGAAAAACTCTTAAGAGTTTTTTCATGGATCTTGAAGATCCCAGAATTTTTAATTCATAAAAATTAATTGATTTTAATTTTCTTTTCCGATGGGTTTTTCCATCATCATTACAGAGCCAGGCTCTTTAAGTAATTTTATTCCTTCATGATCAGAATTTGACAAGTGTCACTCTATCATAGAGCTTTGCTCTCAAAGGGATATTTTCTCCTTTTCCCGGGGGATCTCTCATTCAATGAGAATTTTCTTGAGGATTTCCTCATTAATTAACAGTCTCATCCAATGATGAGGCTGTTTTATTAATTGATGCATTGTCATCTAGATTTTGTGGGTCCCCCTTTGGTCCCCTTTCCACTGCATTGCAGTGTGATACAAATTTTAAAGTACCGAGTGTCAGAATTTTTTAAGATTAAATTAAAGCATTGACAGTTGACTTCTGTCCCTCCTTGCAGGCGACATGTCTTTTGATGCTACGTTTCCATTCGTCCGTTCAGAGGGAGGATTCCCTGAGGCACCTGTGGACCGGGAGGTTCTTGCGCTCATCAAAGATCAACCCGGAACACAAAAATCTTCACTTGTGGGGTAGATGGTACGACCAGATTATCAGAGGTCGTTAAAGCTTCTCTTGTGCGACGCCGTCGGAGCCTATCTCGGCGATTCCGTATGCAGATGCACCCCCGGTGAACTATGCCGTGGAGGTTGTCAATTGGACTTCAGAGGGTCTTCTTCAACCTTCGATTGCCGCCGTACCCATGCAGTCGGCGGCGGCTTTGGATACCCTGGGGCGGCATATATGCCAGGGCGAGTCGCGCCCTTGGGGACAGCCCTACAACATCGGGCTAACTCCCCGTCATCCGGCCGGGTATTTGCAGTGGGCCAGGTACATCTTGTCGGCGAAGAAATCGCAGCTGCTAAAGCTCGGCCTATACCCTGCGGTCTACGCTTCGTTGTTCCAATATTCTGCTCCTCCCACATGGTGGATCAAGGCATTCTTGGAGCAGTGGAACATCCCTACTCATACCTTCCTTCTACTGGACAGAGAGGTCTCCATTTCCTTGGAAGAATTTGCCTAGGTTTCTGGTCTACCGGTCAGGGGGGAGCACTACGAGGAGCTGCTTCCTCTGGATGAATACGTATTTGCCACCAAGCCAGTGGTGATGGGCCTCACGCCAGAGAACGCCATTCAGCACCAGTTCCCTAGTCTGATAAAGGTGCTGAACATGTACGAGAGCCTCTTTCTGGAATCTGGAGACCAAGGGGTCAGTTTTGCGGACTTCATTGCCCGTTTTCTTCGCCCGGAGATTTTGTTGCAACGAGGCGAAAAGTTTGCTAAGCTCGATGATCCCTTCGGCTTTGGCTTGGACCGTCAGCCGGTACTGGAAACTGATCAGAAGGGCTTTTTTCTTCCTGATGCTGCGATCATTCCTCTGTCAGAAATCGCCGCTCCGGGCATTGACGAGGAGGCTTTCTTTCTTGGGTTTCTTGGGCTATGGTTGAGCTTGTTTGCGCTCCCTATGCATCCTCGTTACATGAGGCCTTCAGTCTTCTACCCTGCGCATCGCATGGTTGCCGGAATACAAGTGGCCATCGGGATCGCCGGGTTAGCCCATTTATACCATGGTCTTAGTGTAGCGGCGGATACCACTGAACCGGGGGTGCATCCTGCCAACTTCCCGATGCATTACCTCACTTCATGGATGGAGATGCACGTGCTCGGGGTCTTTGGCATTCACAAGAGACCTTTGTTTTACGAGAAATGCAAGTTCCCGCGAATTATGCGGCTGGTTGACGCCTCCATCGTGAGTCCGTCACAGCAGGAAGCTAGGGGCTTGCGCCTTCATCCGCGCATAGTCGGAGATGGTATGTCTTTCACGGACAAAGTCCTGACGATCGGCCAGGAAACTTCCAAGACGGTGCTGGCATTGCGCGACGTTTTTAAGGACGGGGCTTCCGTGTTGAAAGCCCGGGAGATTCTCCATTTATACTCTATCAGGCCGGGCTTTCTTGTATTCAGGAAAAATGATGCGGCGCTATTCATGAGATACAACCCCCATCATTTTGCCCAGCAGCTGAGTTATAATCAGGGGGTCCCGCTGGAGGCTTTCTTGGTAGAACCCGCTGCCATCAGAGAGGGAATGCGGGGTGCGTTGCATCACTTCATGCGCTTGAATACGGGCTCTCACTTCTTTATCAGTGAGCCGAGTTGTGTTCCGAGGGCCCTCAACGTACACGTGGCCTGGTATCAACACGCAATGGGTGCTGTTATCAGGGAAGAGAGGCGACTGCTGCTCGATCGCAAGAGTGCGCCCCCTACCGGCGATCGCAACGTCTCTTTGAAGCGATGGACCACTGTCCCCCCTCCGTTAAGAGAGGTCGCTGCAGTTGAGCCTCTACGTATGCTAAGCCCTACGCGCGGGTTGCCCCATGCTCCTGTGGAGACGGTGGATGTACCATCGGTGCCCCGTGCTCCCACGGATACGGTAAATGTAGCTTCCCCTGAATCTGGCGTGGGCTCAGATATCGGGACTCGTTGCCCCAAGGTGCCCACCAAGCGAAAGCTCGTGCTTGCTGCGACTGGAGCTCGCGCGCAAAAGAGGAAGAAGAAGTCCATTTTTTCAATCGACGTTGTACTTGGCCAGGAGCCTCATGCTCCTTATGGCGAGGGTTTGAGCGAGTATGGAACAAATTAAGGTTTATTCATACCGCCAGATGATACTGATCTGGCAGCTGCCATTGCAGCTTCTGAGCAATTGGCACGCCATGAAGCGGGACTGGCTATCCTTACGCGATCAGGTAACCATTAATTGTATCTTTCATCATTGCATCATATTTCTATCATCATGTTTTGACTGACACTTTTCCTTCTTTAACAGGCATTTCCGCTGAAAAAGCTCTCGCAGCTTCTCTCAAGACTTTTGAGGAAAAGGAAAGACTTTGAGCATCCTTAGGCATCGGTATGCTTCGGTTTATCGTGTCTCCACTCCCGTTTCTTTTTAGAGGTGATCTGACCCCTTCTTTATCTTATCGTAGGAACCACAATGCCGATCCCGCAAGGTGATGTGGAGATTCTTCTCGGGCCAGCTACCGAAGTCCCGGCCTCTTCGGCACTGCCGAAAAAGGCCTTACTCAAACAACCGATGACGGATGCCGTAACGACTCCAGAGGTAGCTCCTGGCATGGATGATGACGTCCTATTGACGGAGGTTTTGAGAAGATCTGCTCTCACGGCCCAGGCGGAAAGGAAGCGCAGAATGCGTGCAGCAAGGGAGCGTAGTGCTGCCTTAGCCACGGGTGCGGGTTCGAGCACCGCTATCCCTGCCCCTACTCCCTTAGAGGAATCTCCCGCTGCCTTGTCCACAGCCTATAGACGGGCAGCACGTGCGGCTCGGGAAGCAAACGGAAGATCAATTCAAGGTAATGTGACATAGGGTTCCGTTGTCAAAGTTTTAATTACCTGTTCTCACATATCTTATCTTGCAGGGCCAAGTCTTACCGAAGAAGTGGCGGCGACTGCTGGTCCCGGGTAGCGGTAGAGGAGGTAGCCGTGATTGCCGAACCCGAGGCGGCGGTAGGCGAGATGGCTGCGATCGCCGAACTCGAGGTAGCGGCAGGTGAGACAGTTACGATCGCCGAGCCTGAGATGGCGGTAGGTGAGATGACCACCATTGCCGGACTCGAGGTAGCGGCAGGTGAGACAGTCACGATCGCCGAGCCTGAGACGGCGGTAGGTGAAATAGCCACAATTGCTGAGCCCGAGGTGGCCGCTCCCTCTCAAGAGTCGGGCACCGCCCCGATCATTGCTCTTTCCGTCTGCGGCTCCTTACCGTCCCCTGGCGTCGCAAGCGTTACGACGGCTCTTGTAGAGTCAGGGGATGAGGCGACGGGAGGTGAGACCATCCCGATGGAGGAGGAAGAAGCCGTCGCTGTATCAAGTGGCGCCCTAGTCACGGTTCCGACTGGCGACTCATCCGGTAGATTTTGGGTCATTGCTTTTATTTTTATTCTGTAATCCTTTTCAATATTTCCTGACAGTATTTATCTCATTTCTAATGCAGGTGTGGCGAGCGCTGAGGTCGCGTTACCCGAGGCAACGCCATCAGCTACCGTTTTAACGGTGACTCCTTCTTTACCCTCTCCCGCACCGTCTCAGATGTTGGGAGGTACGGATTTGTGACCCGTCCGTCTTACTCCTAGGCTGCATAATTTACGTACTGACATTGCGTTACTGCGTCTTTGTAGGAGTCCTTTTTGACCACCTGTATCAGGTGATGCATCCACACTTCTCCTTCCTGTCAGAGATTAGTCCGTCCGGTGGTGTCGGTGAGTATCTAAATGATGTCCTCTCTTTAACGGACAGTCATATTATTGCTAATCCCTCTTTGTATTGCTTGTAGCCCTACAGATCGAAGGTGGGGACGCGGCTGTCGTTGCGCCACCAGTACTCCGAGCTCTGCCTCCTGTTGCAACCGGTATAATAGACTCTATGTATGTATTTTTATTTCTCGAGTCGTAATCTGATTGTGATCTGGTTTTTGCAGCGGTCGCATCGACTCCAACTCCGTTCGAATCTCAAGTTATAATGCCAGTGGGCCCCTTCTCTCGACGGGCATCTTCCAAAGGCGCCGCGAATAGTCTACGCATGCTGAGCGACTATATTGAGGAGCTCGATGTGAAGACTCCCACATCTGCTGCGGATTTTTCCGCAGAGGTTAACCCTATGCTGGCGACGCTTGTAAACTTTCATGGTGAGGGCGTCGTTGAGTCTTGGGTTAATCGCTGCATGGAAATTGAGACTTGCCTGCACGAGCTTGAGCTTAGGCGTCCTGCTCCTGAGGTTCTGGTTGTGAGCACTCAATGGGCTGTATGGATCGAGTAGACTACTTCTTACTTCCGCCATATTGAACAAGAAGTGGCTTTAAAACAGAAGGACTGTAAAGAAACTTCAAGCAAATCTGCTCGACTGCATGCTCAGGTTGATGCGAATGCTGCCCAGTTGAAAGTTATCTTCGAAGGCCTTCTGCGATGCATTTCTGACGGGTTAACACTGAGGCAGAAGCTCGACGTCATCGAGCGGGATGCACAAAATCGGGAAGCAGCTCAGCGGGCCGTCGAGGAACAACTTTCGTCTTACTTGCAGCTGCGAGCCTAGGTCGAAGCAGAGTTGGCCGCGGCAGCTGATCAAGAAGAGGGTCTGAGGGAAGTGCGCGAGCGGCTGATCGAATTATTGAAAGGGCTTCCCTCTCAATAATTTTTTTGTACCATTTGTAATTTTGAATAAAATGTATTCATTCTTTTATCCTTTCATATAATGTATTTTTTACCTAATTGAATTCATGAATAAAAGATACATTTCTTTTCGCTCTTGTGTCGTCTCTCTGCTTTCTTCTTTCTTTTGTTATCAGCATGTCACCTTAGCAAACATAGCCGACAGATGATAGAGTGAGCATCTTGTCTTGGCTTCTTTGAGGGGTAGTGATGGCTTAGGAAGCAGCTTCAGGTCTGCTACCTAAGACTTTTCAACTTCATGAGCCGTGAGGGTCACATGAAGACTCTTCTCCCTACGAGTCGTGAGGATCCCGTTGGTGTATTTTCTCCTTAGGAATCGTGAGGATTTCTAAGCGCGTTTTTTTAGAGTCATAATGATCTCACAAGAGAATTTTCCCTCCTACAAGTCGAAAGGACTCGTAAGCGGTTGTTTCCCTCCTTGTCGAGATTCGACTTTGGAGAGTCTGGCTCGTGATAGTATGCAAGAGTCCATTTTAGACTGACCTGCAGGGCCCCAGTGCTTAGGAAATAGGTCCTTATTCCCATTGCCTAAGGCTTTTCCCAGTCGAGACGAATCGAGAAGTTCTCGCAAAGGCATTAATTTCCTCACAAGTCGAGACGAATCGAGCAGTTCTCGCAGGAATTTCCTAACGTCACAGTTAACTCCTGCTAATAGAAGTTCGTTAGGGCCTATAGTACTAGGGTTTTTTACCCGTCGCACTGTCGCGTTGGCTGGTGTATTCCTCGACGCATAATCTTGCTATTCGAGTAGCCCCGCGACTGTCGTGTCTCTGATCCCTTCGGGGGCTAGACAAGACGTCTTCAAGCAATCTTCCAAGTGATATTACCGTCGAAAGAGCAAGCGTTAGGGATTTTGCCATACCGCTTTTTACTTAAGGTTAGGATCATTTTGGAGAGCCCCGATAAGTCATAACCACTCCGTGCTGGTGCGGGATGATCTCCAATAGTCTTTCAGGTTTTATATGAGTTGCCGTTAAGACCCTGAAGCTAGGAATTTGGCCTTCGCTTCATTTGCTGGCATTGCATCTGCTGTATCGAGACGAATGTCGCGGTTGTCTCTAGGTCGCTGGTGAACCGTCGAGATTTGGAACTAGGGATTTTGCCGTGGCTCCGTTGTTTGATTGTTGCGTATGAATCCTGCTGGAGGAAGAACGCTGTAGTGACATCTCGTCTGCTGTATCGAGACGAACGTTGAGGTGGTGACCACTCCGCGCTAGCGTGGGATGATCTCCGATAGTCTTTCAGGTTTTATGTGATTTGCCGTCAAGACCTTGAAGCTAGGAATTTGGCCTTTGCTTCATTTGCTTTGGCCTGTCCGAATCCTGTTGTAGGAAGGACGCTGTAATGATGTCTCGTCTGCTGTATCAAGACGAACGTCGAGGTGGAGCTGGGATTTTGTCGTCACTCTGCTTTGTTTTGATCATGAGGTCTTTTGTTGATGTTGCATCTTCCTGCAGAGACACTGATTTCTCTGCGGGTTGGCGCGAATCGAGATGCTCTCGTTAAGGACATTGATTTCCCTGAATCGAGGTTTTTGGCCAAGGACGCTGATTTCCTCGGAGTTGAGACAAATCAAGGTATTCCCGCAAAGACACTGATTTCTCTGCGGGTCAACGCGAATCGAGATGCTCTAGTCAAGGACGCTGATTTCCTTGAATCGAGGAGGTTGCCAAGGACACTGATTTTCCTGGGGTTGGTTGACTTGTTTTTGAGATAGAGTCATTGGATAACGTATTTCCGAGACGGGGTCATGTGGATGACGTATTTCTGTGAAGGGGTCATGTGGATGACGTATTTCCGAGACGGGGTCATGTGGATGACGTATTTCCGAAACGGGGTCATATGGATGACGTATTTCCGCGACGGGGTCATGGTGGATGACGTATTTCCGAAACGGGGTCATGTGGATGACGTATTTCCGAGCGAGGTCATATGGATGACGTTGCGTCTGTTGTAATGAGACGGATATCGAAGTGGTCTCTAGGTTGTCTGTGAACCATCGAGATTTGGAGTAGGGGTTTTTTCGTGGCTCCAGGGTTGACTGTAGCGTTTGAATACTACTGGAATGAGGAGGAACGCCGTTGATGATCTCTAGGCTATCCCTGAGCCGTCGAGATTTGGCTTCGTTTTCTGATGGAGCCAGGGGAAGGAAGGTGTGATTCCTTCTTTGTTTGCGCCCCTGGATTGTATACAGAGATTGATGTGATATCACCTGTAGGGCATAAATTTCATTTTATTTTATTTCTTTCCGTGATGCTCTATCATTTCAGCTTTTATATCGCGAAGGTCGCGATTGCCCAATCATTTCGGCTATTTTTCGCGGTGCCCAATCATTTCGGCTATTTATTTTATTTTTACTCACTGCTTTTTATTGCGAGTTGCCCAATCATTTCGGCTATTTTGCATGCATACATTTTTTTTACTTGCTGATTTTGTTGCAAGTTGCCCCATCATTTCAGCTATTTCGTATGCATGTGTGGCTCGCTAGCTTCTCGCTGCGAGCCTGGGATTAGACACCGATTTCGGTATCAGCACCGCTACAACTAGAATATTGCCAGGAGCAAATCATCATTTGCTTCTGTCGATATCGAACAAAGGTGGTTTAGCGAACAGGGTTAGGATCCTGTCGACTAAGACTTTTGACTTCATGAGCCGTAAGGGTCTCATAAAGGTATTTCTCCATACAAGTCATGAGGATCTCGTAGGTGCGTTTTCTCCTTAAGAATCGTGAGGATTCCTAAGTGCATATTCTCTTATAAGTCATAAGGATCTTACAAGAGTGTTTTCTCCTTATAAGTCGAGAGGGCTTACAAGGGGGTTCACCGTGCGAACATATCCCTAGTCATGGATGGGACTTTGTTAGGGAAATATTTATTTTCGCCCGTAGATTGTATACAAGGGTCAGTACTGAACCGCTTGTAGGGAAGCATTAGAGGTTGTGGTGGTCGCTTAAGAACAGGTTCAGATCCCTGTAGCTTAAGACTTTTGAATCTTATGAGCCGTGAGGGTCTCATAAAAGGGTTCTCCTTACGAGTCGTGAGGATCTCGCAAGTGTAATTTCTCCCTAGGGATCATGGGGATCCCTAAGTGTGCTGCTCCCTTGTGAGTCGTAAGGATCTCACGCAGGTGGTTTCTCTTTACAAAGTCGAGAGGACCTTGCAAGTGTCTTTTAACGAGATTGCGCCCTTTCGGGTTTTCACAAAACTCGCCGGTAGCCATGCTGTTTTTACTCACGGAGCCCTTTCGGGTTTTCATCCGTGCCCTTCTGCTTATGGACATACCGTTTTCTTTTTTTTCTTCTTTTTTTTTATTCTAACGAGGTTGCGCCCTTTCAGGTTTTCACAAAACTCGCTGGTAGCCCTGTTGTTTGTACTCACGGAGCCCTTTCGGGTTTTCATCCGTGCCCATTTTGCTTATGGACATACCGTTTTCTTTTTTTTATGCTTTCTTTTTTTTTGTATCAGTTTTGGGATGCTGTAACCCACAGTAGTTTATCGGCGTTTCGGTCAACAGCCAGTTTTAGGACATAGTGGTCCATCGTTAGTTTAAAGACGTTTCGGTCCGTTGTTAGTTTAAGGACGTTTCGGTCCGTTATTAGTTTAAGGAAGTTTCGGTCCGTTAGCCGGTTACTACTTATAGATTTTAGGCTTAGGAAGATAGCGAGCGGACATAGTCGTTGTCATCTATCATTGACCCAGGCCGTGACTCGTCAGGCGTAGTACTTCTTCAGGAAGCGACCGTTTATTTGCTTGAAGGGTCTTTCACCATGCATGTCTATGAGTAGGTAAGCCCCACCTTGGTAGACTTTATCTATGATGTACGGGCCCTCGTAGTTTGGCTCGAATTTCCCCCGTTTGGCACGATTGGGGATCATAGGTCTTTTGACCACTAGCACGAGTTCGCCTTGGCGGAATGTCCTCAGCCTAGTCAATCTTTCGTATGAGCGCGTCATCTTTGCTTTATAAGCCTCCAGATTTTGTTGCGCCATGAGCCGGGTTTCATCAAGGGCATCGAGCTCCTCAAGCCGAAGGTGAGCATTCTCTTCGTCCGTTAGCTCGTAATGAACCGCTATTTGTAAAGAGGGTAGCTCTATCTCGAGTGGGAGTATCGCCTCTGTACCGAATACCAATGCGTACGGCGTTGTGTTCGTGGCCGTTTTGAACGTAGTTCGATACGCCCAGAGAGCTTCATGCAATCTCTCATGCCAGTCCTTTTTATTTCGGGACACCGTCTTTTTCACGATCTTCGTTAAGGTCTTGTTAAAAGCCTTAGCCAGACCGTTAGCTCGGGATTATAGACTGAGGAGTATCTCCAGTCCATGTTATGCTGTTGTGCGAAACGGCTGATCTTGTGGCTTCTATAGGCTGGCCCATTATCGGAGATAATCCATCGTGGAGTTCCAAACCGATAAATGGCGTGTGTCTTGAAGAAATGGAGGATATTCTCCATTTTTACTTCCCTCAGCGGTACTGCTTCTGCCCATTTAGAGAAGTAATCAGTTGTCGCCAAAATGAATCGATGTCCTCTGGACGATGCTGGCTCAATGGGGCCGATTATGTCAGTTCCCCACATTTCGAATGGCCAGCTAGCCACTGTCGGATGTAGCGGATTCGGATGCTGATGGATAAAGTCCCCGTGAATCTGGCACGAGTGGCACTGCTTCGCGTATTTGAGGCAGTCCTGGATCATTGTGGGCCAATAATAGCCCATCTTTTTGATCTTCAGCTTCATCTTTGGGCCGGCTTGGTGAGAACCGCAGAGTCCGTCGTGAGTTTCTTGGACGACTCTCTTTGCCTCTTCAAACCCCAGGCATCTTAGACACAAAGAATCGAACGATCTCTTATACAGAGTATCATTAACAAAGGCGAAAGATAGAGCTCACTTCATGAGCTGATATTTCGAGGACGCATCTTCAGGTGTTCGACGGGATTTGAAGTAGTCTATAAAGACCTCTCTCCAATCCGTAATCTTTTCCTGGTCTTTTACTTGCAGAGTCATTCGCTCGGTCACTCCCTTTTCTTCGGACGACTCCAGAGATATTTCTGCCGGAGCAAGAACCCGACGGCTTTGCACAATGATCCTCACATCATCGAGGTTCTCATCGGCCAACTCTTTAGCAAGCTTGGCTAGTGCATCTGCCTTGCTATTTTCCGCGCGCGGTATGCTTTCCAGAGTGTAGGAAGGAATTTGAGTCAGCAGTTGCTGTACTCTCTCGCCGTACTTCACCAACTCTAGCTTGCATGTTTGCTAGTCGCTATTTATTTGACTAACGACCAGCTGGGAGTCTCCGTATATGAGGAGGTTTTCAATTCCCATGTCGATAGCGATTTCAAGACCAGTTATCAAAGCTTCGTATTCGGCTTCGTTGTTCGTCCTCGACTCTGTTAAGGAGAAGGCAAAGCGCATTATCCCTCCTTGTGGAGTCACGAAGATGAGGCCTACCCCTGATTTGATTATAGGCGTGCTTTGTTTGCGCTTCTTCATGGAAGACGCTCCATTAAAATAGAGTTCCCACCGTGTATCATCCCCGTCGATCGTGTCTGTAACACCTTAGAATGTGTTTTGTAGCTAATTATATTTTAATGTATGGTTTTTAATAAAAAGTTTACCAAATTGGGTTTTAAATATTTTATCCTATTTAATGAGTATTTTATTAGAATTTTTCTAGGCACACACACACTTGTGCATGTAAACTAGGGTTTAGAGATGGGGTTAGACCATGTTTAGCAAGCATGATGGATTAACCCATTCTCTTTAAGTTAATTATTATTTGGATTTTGCATGATGTTTTCTGGATTTGGGAACCGCGGGAGTTCATGAAATTATGCATACATTGAAAAACCCGGTTTCCTTGATATGATATTTGCGCATCCACCATGGGTTTTATCGGTGCTGATTATATATACCCCTACGAGGAGGCGTCGAGGCCATAGAGGGTACATGGTGGGGCCCGGAGGTACCCCGGGGCAAGAAAGGGATGTCGATGTGCTATGAGCCGATGGGCCCGGCAGGGGAACCATACCATCCGGTGACAGTACCAATGACTCGGCGGGGGTCATGGAGACACCGTTGGGAGTCATGCACGTATGCATACGTCGAAAGGCGAGGGTCAGAGATAGGCACTCGTGCTTTCGGGACAGCGTATGATACGTACTTATCAGGATTTCTGTGTCGATGCTTGGCACATTGTTTTCATGATATTTCCTTTAATACCTTTGTATATATAACAGGGGATTAGCCGTTGTTATATATACCCTTACACCAATATTAGTGGAATGGGATGCTAATATATGTGTATTGCCCCCATCATATTTATTTCTGTAAATATATATACCTTTAGGATGTTAGAAACTTACTTGAGATTCGACTTGGGATATAGGTGATTTATTGAGATTGGATATTGGATATGAAAGAGATTGTTGATTTGTACATTCGAGTTATAGGAGAGCTATTTGATATTATACATTGAGGTGATGTGATACTTATACGATGTGAGAGCCCAGTTGGGGGCTAATTTGAGGATTTGGGATTTGAGTGTCTTGATAGATTGTGATCCTACCACGATGTCAGGTTTCCGTGGAACGACATATTTCACTCCATACCTCATACCTATTCACTTATGCACGGTTTCACATATTGGTAGTACCTGTTAGTGTACCCTTACGATAGTTGCATATTTGCTTTCTCATATCCCTATTGCATAGTTATTGCATACTATTATCATGTCATCATTGCTTCACATATTGATTGTACCTGCTAGTGTACTTTCCATTGTTCTGCATTCACATGACATGTTATTACTGTAATCGCATATTTTAGATTCATGCTGTACGTACATTCCTGTGATTACCTGCATATGTTATCTACTATTCATGAGTTGGCAACTCACCCCCGTTGTGCCACAGGTGTTTCAGGCTGTTCCCCAGAGTAGTCGAGGCAGGCTATTCCGCTATTCAGCTATCATCTTTTGCTACAGCTACCGCATCAACTCACAGTACTATTTTGCTTAGGTGGGTTTTGGTGGTTATCCGTATTTTGTATTGTACATTCGTTGTATCTTGTACTCTCCATCTACTAGTATGTTGTTGACTTAGAGACTTGGTGAGGACGATACTGTATATTATTTGTGGATTTGTCGTCTTTTATATACAGCTTTCTCTCTATTGTGTTTATTTCTTCGCTACGGTGTCGTATATTTGTATTGTATTCATCTTGGCTAGTTTTTACAAAAAGGGGGTGTTGCCAAAATTTTAAAGAAAGAAAGTAGGACTTTTAAAGAATTTGGGTTGCGATCTTAAATGTTTCAAAAACTTATATTATCTTTTCCGTAATTTCTTGGTTTAGATTTCTGGGTTTTGGCTTTCTTTTACTGCGTTACGTGTTTTGGCGTTGCGTAGTATTAGGGCCGTCACGGGCTAATTTTGGGTCGTGACAGTGTCAAACGCATGTTCGTCTGGCAATTCGCAATTCAAAGGAGAATCGGCGGGTATCAGGTGTTCGGCGAAGAAGTCGGTGATGGCCTGGCCTTTCACTGCCTTAAGAGGACGATAAGTTATCGAGAATTCCATCAAGAGCAGAGCCCATTTAGCGAGTCGTCCTGTTAATATGGCCTTCGACATCAAATATTTGAGGGGATCCACTTTTGATATGAGATGGACCTCATGTGCCAATGCATAGTGTCTGAGCTTCGTTATTGCGAAGATCAACGCCAGGCAGTGTTTTTCGATGGGAGAGTAATTGCTTTCTGCCCCCAGGAGAACCCGACTCAAATAGTAGAGGGCTCTGTCCTTCCCTTGGCCGTTCTCTTGTACCCATAATGCGCCTAAGGAACCTTCAAGGGCGGTTGTATACAGAATAAAAAGCTTTCCCTTGACTGGAGCAGCCAGCAGTGGCGGATTCTGCAAGTATTGCTTGATTTCGTCCAGTGCGTTTTGGCATTGTCGGAGATAGTGCCCTCAAAGTCAATTATTGGATCGTAGGTACGTGATTGCAATGATTGAGGCAGGACCTATACCGATATGACAGTCTTGCTCGAGATGATAGTATGCTATCTGGTTTGACTTTATCATCATATACATGCTTTAGTTTACTATTGCATGATGATAGAGCCCAAAGGATTCTTGCTTGACTACCAGCAGTATGATGGCGATCATATACGTGGGAGCTGGGGTCTGTAAGCACATCCTTAAAGTATCCCTAGTCGTGGGAGTTTCGAGACAGGGCATCGATACTCCAGAGTAGACTAGTGTATACAGTCGAGACCCCGACGAGGGGCAATGGCCGGTCTCACAAGCCATTGGTGTCAGTTGGTTCACCTAAGATGTATACAGGTGCTCATTAGGTTATGAGTACACCGGACAGGACTCGCCGGGAATATGCTAGTTGGTATTATACATATCGTCAGATGGCAGTTCCCTAGTGACATGTGTACAGGTTAGTTCATCGACCTGAGGTCGTCATTTGTCTCGTATGAGTTCCCACTGTGCTTTGATTTCGACCCTATCACGGCTCAAAGGAGTCGTGCAAACATAGGCAAACGTTACCAGCCCCCTAGGCAGTCCCGAGCCACATGGAGGCAAGTGAGCGGATCGGCAGGGGATTTGTCTCTCCCGGTATTGGGGGTGAGATCGCGCAGTGTCTAGAAGAGCCATTACACAAAGCCCTCGACCGAGGCAGGAGATTTACTGGTAAGTACTCCAGTAGTATCTCAGGGTGTTCTGGGCCACTCTCTGACACGACTTATACCGCTAATGGGGGTTTGACGTTACCAGCCCCCTAGGCAGATATGCGATACTCATAGACGAACGGACCGGACTGTATGTATATTGTCACTGTTAGGCTCAGTAGGGTTTAGAGGTGAGTTCGCTCGTCAGCTTCCCTTCCTATCAATACATAGGAAAACGTTACGTACAGCTCGTACCTCTGACGTGCTAGTGGTTATACCCAGTGCCAGTGTGTTGATGAGTCATTAGAGTCCCCCACAGAAACTTTCCCAAGTTCGGGCGAAACGTTGTAGAGGCCGTATGGTTTTATTGCAGGGTTCGGAAAATGCACGTGCGTTTTCGCACGTGTCCTTTTTTCGGGCAGATAATACTGGTCGGCTTTGGTGTAAGCCGGATCCGAGTATTATACTGTGTAGATATAATATCTTTGTCTCAGATGCATTTGTATTCGGTCATAATACAAATGCGGGTATGTTTATACCATTACGGGGTTATCCTGAAATCCGTTTTGGGATCGCTTTTGGAAGTTGCCAGTTTCCAGTTTTCTATCATCCGTATTTAACATTCGGTTAAATGCGGATTTATCTTTTCTTCCATGGGTGAGTCATGAGTGAGGAAGCTTCTTGGTTGATGACTTGGTTTGTGACTCACTTGATTGCATTAAATGTGTTCATACTAGGTGTTATATGACTCATGATTTCATTAATGTTATAATAAGTATTATGCTTGTTATTCTCACCATCTCTCCTCCTACACTCACCCCCCCTTGCCTATATAGTGGCCGGCCCCCTCTCTAGGGTGGGTGTGGTTCATTTTGGATAAAAAGAAGATGATAGTTTTGGTTCAAAAAGGATATAGCCTCATTTCTCATTCCACCCGATCCAAAAAGGCAACTTCATTAACCGTTCGTCCATGGCTTTGGACGTAACGAGACAAAGTGTTCTACTCATTCTCTACATCAATCTTGGTCATCTCTTTTAGCAAACTTGATGATCGAGTTGCCTCGGTTCAGAGGCGGGAGCCCGTTTAAAGATCCGTCGACGTGGTGCCACCTGAACGAGAACACCGGAGTTCAAGGAGATCGGAGCAGCCGCAACAAAGCGTGGGATGATGGTTGAAGACCAAAGGACTCGGATCGTTCGGTATAACTCTTCTACCCACTTTGTAGTTTGTTAGTTTAGCTTTAATGGCAGATCTGGGTTATAGTACGCGATAGCGCCAGTCGTAAAAAGTTTTTGTTCCGCATTTGGCGTCTGTCAGACGGCCGGGGCGCTACCGTGGACTTACAGTGGTATCAGAGACTCACCATTAAGCTATACTAACTTGTGCTAACGCGTTTAAAATATCGATCGAACGGATTTTCGAAAACCGCAAGTTCCAGGGTTAAAGTTTCTGTCGATTTTAAACAGTGTCTAAAAATTATTTTACATATCACAGAAAGCAAAGCAGGCTTTTCTAAGCACACGGGAAAAATTTGAGCACGTGATCCTACAAGACCGCGGCGGATCCGCAGTCAAAGCATGGGTTTGACCGCGGAACCGCGGCCATAATGTGGGAACAGTGCATCAAAATTTTCCAGTGAGCTTTTTATTGGAAATTGTGGTTTCTGGTACTGTTCTTTTGGGCCCAGATTTTGTTACTGTACAGCAGATGTACATGGGGCCCACTTCGGGAAATTTTATCGATCGAAATTTTAAACTTGTTAGTATGCAGTACTTACTTTATATCTCCGACCGGGAATGTCATTTGATCGGTAAACCGCGTCTAATTGCTATAGTTCTTTTAGACGGGTTTGCGAACGTGGCATTCGCGTTGATGTTCTGTGTTGTGCTGTAATGTTGCGGATTTGTCATGGTGGATAGCAGGGTGCAATGATAGTGCAGTTTGGATTTATTTGTACATTTGATATTGCGAGGCGAGCGTTAAACATATGGACTGCCGTCACTGCTTGTTGTATAATATTCTTTTGGGGCACGACCGGGTTGAGGTCGATGTACCCATTGTACATATTTTTATTTCTGTACTAGGTTTATCCCGCGAAGGAGTGCACGGATAGCCGGGTTCTGGAGGGCAAAGGGTCCGTATCTCATGGCTTTGAGAGGCAGAGGGACCTCACTCTAAAATTGGCAGACTATTCGCCTCACTCGTAGGGGGTACAGGTTGACCCAAGAAGGGGTGCTCAATTTACCGGATTCCGTGAAGTGTCGGGTGTTCCATTCACTATGTTGTGGGGACTACCTCGCTTCAGGTTTTGGCGGGTAACTTGCCGCACCCGTAGGGGTCTAGGTTTCATTGCACAGGCTATCCACATGACCAGGGGAACGTCGGGTTTCAGTAGCGGCTCTGTGAAACCCGGGGATCCCAGATTATCTGTATTGTTCTGTGATGCTTATTACTTTTCTGTAATGTTGCATATTATCACGCCTGGAGCGATTATTGGATATTGGTATATATACTATTAGATGTTGTATATGTTTTACACCCGCACTAGTCCAGCCCCCGCTCTGTCGTTAGTTAAGTAACCTAACGGATGATGACGGGACCCAGTGGCGAATGCGGATGGCATATACGTACATTTTATTTTCGTTCTTTTCTGGTGTGATTGATTGATGGGACTGCATTGATTCTTATCAATGCAAGGATAAAACAAACCTATATTTGATGTTGTTGGAACAAATTTTAAAAAGTGTTATTATAAAGACATTTCCTTTTGTTTTGCATAGTGATATTCAGTTAGAATATCCAGCACCTCATTCGACGAAGCAAGGGCCGAGATCCCTTCACCGGGAGTGACCCCTTGGGCAGAAGTTTACGTCAGGGTAATAACTTTACCATAGTCGATTACAAGTTGCTTTGCATCGCGGTATTTAGTTAGAATATCCTGCACCTCATTCCACGAGGAAAGAGCCGAGATCCCTTCACCGGGAGTGACCTCTTTAGCAAAGGTTTTTCGCCACTATATTTTTATAAAAAGCTATCAGGTTCCTTTAACGAGATCAAGTTCATTACGTTAAAGGTTTTTCGCCAAAAACCAGCCGTAGCCCTCCGTCATTTCTTTTGGGTATTCAGTAGTATTCAAGCTATGTATTTTGACCAACGCCAAGGCATAGTGTTTGGTAGCTGCTGGGTATTCATCTGTTGCATAGATAGATGAGTTGGTTTGGGACAGTCGTTCTGCCATTTTGGCCAACGTCAAGGGCATGTGCGGGTGGGTTCAAATTGACCAGGATAGTGATGGGTAGAACTTGGCATGTGACTTATGATATTTTGACCAACGCCAAGGTCATAAGAGCATGGGGCAAAAATCACATCGGGAGTTTCAAACATACAGGAAACTTGCCAGATATGCGCATACCTTCTGGAGTGTGATAACTTGAGTAGCTTCCATCAAGTTATCATGCGATAATAGTTGGATCCCGATTCCCACTGATGAGTTGGTTTACTCTTCGGGTGATCCCGACTAATTCTTCTTTCAGGTTTGGAGGAGAATTTGAGATTACAGTGGGAGGTTTCTTGATTAGATAAAGTGATAACTATTCTGATCTAGGTTAGAGTGCACACAGGGTGTTTCTTTTCTCTCTCTCTCTTTGGCAATGACCTTTGACCGACCCTAGACTATGACTTAGTGACCAAGTTGACCGAACCTTCTTACAATAATGGTTTTTGGATTGTCCGAGTTGCATAAGTCATTACCGCTCCTTCTTTTACCCTTTGCATTTCTCAGAACACCCTGTATTACTACGGATATCCACTTCCATTGGATAGATCCATCGTATGATTATATACGAACTCGAAGGGACTTCTTCGAGGATGGATCCAGGTTGATGAGAAATAGAATTGGTTTATTCAGTTGTCTTTTATTATCACCTTCTCTCAGGTTGCGAGGGCTCCTTAGGATTAGGAGAATACACCTATTACGCTTATTGGATAGTCTTATTCCAAACCATAGGCTGGTGCCGAAAGGTAGGGAATGAAGAAAACCAATTAGCCTAAGTAGGGTGCGCAGAAGGTAATAACTAAAGAAAAAATAAAGAGATTAGAAAGAGGGCAAAGTAAATTGCGACTGTTATCATTCACGACCAAACCGCATACTTCATCGCCACTCCTATTTCACCTTTGCTTTTTCCCCAGTTCGGGAGAAATAGAATAAGGTTTTATTCAGTAGTCTTTTATCATCACCTTCTCTCAAGTTGCGAGTACTCCTAGGATTAGGAGAGTACACCTATTATGCTTACTGGATAGTCTTCTTCCAAACCATAGGCTAGTGTCGAACGGTAGGGAAGGAAGAAAACCATTTAGCCTAATGAAGGTGTACAGAAGGTAACGACTAAAGACAAATAAAGGGATTTGGAGATATGGCAAAGAAATATACGGTTATAGTCATGAATTGGATTATGCAAGAGGCATTACTAAGAATACCAGGATACCCCTACGAAACATTTTTATGTTTCAGTGCATTGTTAAAGGAAAACTGATTTCCCGACTAGATAGTTACTCCAGGGTATGTATTTACCAGGTTTTATTCTCATATCTATATAGTTTTATAGATGATGAGTGGGAGTAAGTTATTGGGAATTAAGATGACCATCCTCATTATATCGGAATTCGTTGTAATTGGTGATATTTGAGAAAATCATCTGGATACAGTTTTCAACCTACGATGCACAGGTTTTGAGTTATTCAACTCAATGAACTTATACAGAGTATTGTATGTTGTCCAGTGTCCGTCAGGACAAAGGGGTTGGTTCTCGTACTATGTTCTGTTTACTTATGACTTCTCTAGTTTTTAGACAAGTGTTTCGCTGAAATACAATGTCTAAGTTTTGAGAAGTTATGGGTATAAGAATAAAGTAGAGAACCAGATGTCGCAAGTATCGGGATTCTTCAAAGAAATTGAAGATGTAGATACTTGTAATTGGTATTCAGATGATAGTAATGGTTTTGAGAAACTTGTTTCTCTTTCAGGTTACTCATAATTGGATGGATTCCTAAGTTGAGTAATGCTGAGTAGCCACTTTCCATTAAGTTGATATGCACTGGAGACAGCTGCATGGTTTGAATCTGGTTCCAATTAAATTAGTGCCTCTATTTCTATATTGGATATAGAATGGTTCATATCTTAACGATGTTAAGATACGGAGAGTTGTCCGGCTTATGCTTAAAACCAGACTCTGGATAACCCAGGGCATGTTTCTGTAATAGCAGTTTGTGGGTTGACCCGGGTTTAGTCGAGGGTTAACTTTCTACCATCTGGAAGATCAATAGTAATATTGTTCTTGACTCGCCACAGTTTTATTAAAATGGACTTTTTCAGAAAACACTAGTGGGAGTATGGTAGAACTGGAAGTGATTCCAGAACCGCAAACGATTACGGAAAATTTAATAGAACCTATATATTCTATCAGGTTTGACATTCCAATAGCCACTCCGCAGATATGGTGGGTAACCTCAGACACCCGAGAGGTACTCTGGTACTCTCAAGGACGGTGACAGGGAGGTTCTTGTTTACCCAGACTTGACACTACTGTTGTTCCAGACTATGAGACCCAGCAGGAGGAGATGTATAGCGTCGTTCTAAACTAGTTTTAAAAGTGGACGTATATATTATTCTGCCAGAGGGTTGTCATAGTCAGTGGGAGCAGCGGAAGCAAAGTGGGCAAGGAGCTTATGTCTATTTATAGACTTGAGCAAATATAGCGGAGATTAGATCATCTAATTTTGATGAGACAGTCATGGATTTGACTTCATCAGAATAGGGGATGGATCTGTTAAGAAGGTAGAAGGGTGTAATGTCCTGGTATTTGGATGATATACACAGAGTAGGAAGTAAAATTCCTATACTACGATCGGTTGTACTGTGGTAGTCACACAGTTGTTTCTCCACAAAGGATATGGATATAATATTTGACATTCTGGTTACTAAATCTATGGTTTTAGATCTAGATTTGGGTAGTTTCCCAATATGGGTACTTTGACAATATTCTAATAGTATTTTAGAATAGATGACTCCTGGCATGGTGGTGTACCTGCAGGTGATGGAGTCACCCTCTCTAAAGGTGTCTTAGAGACTAAAGGGGGGAGGGATGTGAATGATTGGCAGATCACTTGCTTAGGCAATTGAGTCAATCATGAGATGTCAAGTACCACACCAGATGTTGTTTTTTGCACTAGATGCGATAAGTTTATATTAATCCAATCCTGAAGAAACATAAGGAAACAGTTTTAGAACATAAGTGTAGGTTCTACGGATTTAATGACGGCAGCCTCCTTCGAGAGACGGTTATCATTCCAGGCTTCCAAAGTGACATGGGTGACAAAGTGATTGTCAGAGTTATAGTTTTTCCTCTGACGAGGGACAGTATTATGGACAGGTGGTCTAAGAGGATACTGTGGGAGGCATGGTGCTGGATACTGATTAGGTTCAGTGATCACTACAGTCTAAGAAGTTTGGATTTGGAGTTCATTTATGAACTAGGTCCCATCAGATATCCAGACATATTCTAAGACAGGTATTACTCGATTCGGGAGATGGCTTTCTCCGCGAATTTGAGATTTAGAGAGATATAGAAAGAAATATCAGGGCGGATCCACTCCCTGAGGCTATTCCTCGAACACAAGAGTTTTACAAACTAGCTTTGTGAAACTGATTAGTAGAGGAGTTGAGTATTCGGTATCACACGGGCTGTGAGTATGCGACATCGCAATAATTAGCCTTAAGTGCAAGTGGGAGATTGTTGGAGATAGTGCCCTCAAGTCAATTATTGGATGCAGGTACGTGATTGCAATGATTGAGGCAGGACCTATACCGATATGACGTCTTGCTCGAGATGATAGTATGTTATCTGGTTTGACTTTATCATCGTATACATGCTTTAGTTTACTATTGCATGATGATAGAGCCCATAGGATTCTTACTTGACTACTAGCAGTATGATGGCGATCATATACGTGGGAGCTGGGGTCTGTAAGCACATCCTTAAAGTGTCCCTAGTCGTGGGAGTTTCGAGACAGGGCATCGATACTCCAGAGTAGACTAGTGTATACAGTCGACACCCCGACGAGGGGCAATGGCCGGTCTCACAAGCCATTGGTGTCAGTTGGTTCACCCAAGATGTATACAGGTGCTCATTGGGTTATGAGTACACCGGACAGGACTCGCCGGGAATATGCTAGTTGGTATTATACATATCGTCAGATGGCAGTTCCCTGGTGACATGTGTACAGGTTAGTTCATCGACCTGAGGTCGTCATTTGTCTCGTGTGAGTTCCCACTGTGCTTTGATTTCTACCTTACCACGGCTCAAAGGAGTCGTGCAAACAGGTCTTTTTTGGGTACAGTCCCGAGCCACATGGAGGCAAGTGAGCGGATAGGGAGGGGATTCGTCTCTCCCGGTATTGGGGGTGAGATCGCGCAGTGTCTAGGAGAGCCATTACACAAAGCTCTCGGCCGAGGCAGGAGATTTACTTGTAGGTACTCCAGTAGTATCTCAGGGTGTTCTGGGCCACTCTCTGACACGACTTATACCGCTAATGGGGGTCTGACGTTACCAACCCCCTAGGCAGATATGCGATACTCATAAACGAACGGACCAGACTGTATGTATATTGTCACTGTTAGGCTCAGTAGGGTTTAGAGATGAGTTCGCTCGTCAGCTTCCCTTCCTATCAATACATAGGCAAACGTTACGTACAGCTCGTACCTTTGACGTGCTAGTGGTTATACCCAGTGCCAGTGTGTTGATGAGTCATTAGAGTCCCCCACAGACACTTTCCCAAGTTCGGGCGAAACGTTGTAGAGACCGTATGGTTTTATGGCAGAGTTCGGAGTTCGCACGTGTCATTTTTCGGGCAGATAATACTGGTCGGCTTTGGTTTAAGCCAGATCCGAGTATTATACTGTGTAAATATAATATCTTTGTCTCAGATGCATTTGTATTCGGTCGTAATACAAATGCGGGTATGTTTATACCATTACAGGGTTATCCTGAAATCCGTTTCGGGATCGCTTTTAGAAGTTGCCAGTTTCCAGTTTTCTATCACCCGTATTTAACATTCGGTTAAATGCGGATTTATCTTTTCTTCCATGGGTGAGTCATGAGTGAGGAAGCTTCTTGGTTGATGACTTGGTTTGTGACTCACTTGATTGCATTAAATGTGTTCATACTAGGTGTTATATGACTCATGCTTTCATTAATGTTATGATAAGTATTGTGCTTGTTATTCTCACCATCCCTCCTCCTACATTCACCCCCTTGCCTATATAGTGGCCGGCCCCCTCTCTAAGGTGGGTGTGGTTCATTTTGGATAAAAAGAAGATGATAGTTTTGGTTCAAAAAGGATATAGCCTCATTTCTCATTCCACCCGATCCAAAAAAGCAACTTTATTAACTGTTCGTCCATGGCTTTGGACGTAATGAGACAAAGTGTTCTACTCATTCTCTACATCAATCTTGGTTATCTCTTTTAGCAAACTTGATAATCGAGTTGCCTCGGTTCAGAGGCGGGAGCCCGTTTAAAGATCCGTCGACGTGGTGCCACCTGGACGAGAACACCGGAGTTCAAGGAGATCGGAGCAGCCGCAACAAAGCGTGGGATGATGGCTGAAGACCGAAGGACTCGGATTGTTCGGTATAACTCTTCTACCCACTTTGTAGTTTGTTAGTTTAGCTTTAATGGCAGATCCGGGTTATAGTACGCGATAGCGCCAGTTGTAAAAAGTTTTTGTTCCGCATTTGGCATCTGTTAGACGGCAGGGGCGCTACCGTGGACTTACAGGCATTTGCGATCCCAGACGAAAGGGGTTCCCTTCTTCATCAGGTGACTGTAAGGACGGCACTTGCCTGAGAGATTGGCTATAAATCGCCGGATATACGCGAGCCCTTGGAGAGACCGTAATTGTTTGAGAGTCCTTGGCAGAGGCATTTCCATGATCGCCTTGATCTTTGACGGGTCTATCTCGATGCCTCGGTGTCGGATGATGATTCTCAGGAATTTGCCTGAGAATACTCCGAACGCGCATTTGAGAGGGTTCATCTTCAAGTTGTATTGCCGAAGGCGTTGAAATACGATCTTCAGATGCTCTAAATGTTCCTCGTATGATTTGCTTTTAACCACGAGGTCGTCGATATAGCATTCGACAATTTCATGTATGAGGTCATCGAAGATTTTCGTCATGGCCCTCTGATAGGTGGCACCGGCGTTCTTTAGACCAAAGGGCATCACTTTGTAGCAGAATATGCCCAAAGGGGTCCGGAAAGCGGTGTGCTTCTGGTCTTTGGGATGCATCTTTATCTGATTGTATCCTGACGAGCCGTCCATGAAGGAGAAAACTTCATGAATGGACGTGTTATCTATCATCAGCTCAGTGATCGGTACTGGGAAGTCGTTCTTCGGACAGGCTTTATTGAGATCCCGAAAGTCCACACATATGCGCACCGTCCCATTCTTCTTCATCACTGGGACGATGTTGGCGATCCAGTCAGGATATTGAACCTCTTGGATGAAGCCGGAGTCGATTAGCTTCTTGACCTCGGCGTTGATGCTCATCTCAAGCTCGAGCCGCATTCTTCTCGGTGCTTGTTTGATCGGCTTGACGTCCGGAGATATCGCTAATCTGTGCACAGCAATCTCTGGATCTAATCCTGGCATCTCGGAAGAGTTCCATGCGAAGCAATCTTTATGCTGCATGAGCACGTCCTTCAGCGTAGCCACCCTTTCTTCAGATAATAGGTCACTGACGAACGTCGGCCACGGGTCACTTGCTGTCCCCAAATCAATTTTCTTGAGCTTATCTGCAGTAGTATGTATCCCATCTTCCTGCTCCTTTAGCGCCGGTGGAAATTCTGAGATCACCTCGTCATCATCGTCGTCGAAGCACCGGGGGAGGTCATCCATATTCTCGGGCTCTTCTTTTGACAGCGTTATCACGTGACAGGTACGAGCTCGCTTCCAAGACCGATGTTGATCCGGCTCTACTCTCGTGGCTTTGGGTCCATGCTTTTGCGGCGGGGTTACCCTCCAGCTGCTGGATAGAGCGAACCTGCCTTGCTGATACTGGTCTTCTACCCAGTCCTTGAATGTGAACCAGTTTTCGAGAGGGTGTCCTATTACCCTGTGATAGGAGCAATAATCCGGGTGAGAGACTTCGCCTGCTTGCTCGGGGTGCTTAGACTTCGGGAGTGTCATCATCTGATGTTTCATGATAAGATCGAATATCTTCTTTGTCTTGTCTTGGGCAAAAGAGTATGCTCAACCCATCTTCTTTATAAAGAGATGAATCCTGGCCGCTCGATTCCTGATCGCGTGGCTTCTTGGACCCGCTTTGTCTCCTTCGAACGCCTTTCCCTCTCTTTGGTTTGTTTCTGCCTCTGCGTCAGGCTTTTTGTACAACGGGTTGACGAAGAGGAGTATTTTCATTTTTCGCAGTCTGTTGAAGGAGGCGTTGCGTCCTGGCTTTCTCATAGATGGCCATTTCGCGATTATAGTCGTCTCGAACCTTTTGACTTGCTTCCCTTATAAGCTTGTCCATTTGTTCTTCGAACGTCGGACTGGGCATTTTTATAGCGGGAACTCTTTCTGGTTCAGGGTTAGCATCTTCCCACAGAGCATCTCCCTCTTCATCAAAGTTATGTATGACGTAGCAGTCGCGGAGTAACTCCCGTTTCTTGGATTGAACATACCCAAGCCCGGTCGTTTCCATTCTCCCGTTGGGCAACTTTCTTTGAGTTCCGGGAACGTTCCAGATCCTGTTATAGAACCGTGCTTGTCGCGCAGTTTGCTTAAGGGGTACACCTTGGCGTCTCAAGAGTCTCTTTAGTCCGTCTGTGTAATATCTGGGAAAACAGATGGGCTGGAGCCTGTCAGGTGTAGAATCCGCGCCATGCCAGATTTCTTTGTCCACTTTGGTTTCCCCGGATCGGTAGAATAGGATCGCTTTTTCACCTTTTCGCGTGGGAGGGACATAGAATGTCTGCAGTTCTTCCACACTGTAGGTATCTAGCGCATCTAGTTCTTTATGATGCTTGGACGGAACTATGGCAACTTGCAAACTTTGATCTTCATCAGCGAAGGTTTGTATTGATGGCCGAGTAGAGAATATGGTATTGACCTCATCTTCCGAATCGCTGCCGAAGATCAACCTAGGAGCGGATGGCCCTGGCTTGTTGCACTGGGGCGGACCTAAGTAAACTATCTCTTCTTCCTCCTCGGTATCACTCCCGAAGACCGGAATGGTAGGGATAGCTTTGTTCTCCGGTTTGTGACATCTTTCTGTGTCCTCAAAGTCTGGTAAGAAGTATTTTGCATCTTCGTACTTGCGGACTTCGTTTACGGAGAATGGGTTTAGCTCTCCTGTCACAGTATACTCGATACCATCCTTGAAATATTTCATACACTGATGTTGTGTAGAGGGAATGATGTTGTACTCGTGTAACCAGGGCCGGCCGAGCAAAGCGTTGTAGCATGTCTTGGTGTTAATGACGTGGAACTTGATATCAGTGACGAGTAGCCCAAAGCGCAACGTCAGTATCACGGTCCCAAGCGTCCATGATGACTGAGAGTCGAACCCGGAGATGGTGATCTTATCTCGAGCGAGGTGTTGAACACTCATGCAGATTTCCTTTAACACCCTCACGTTAAGGAGATTGACGGAGGACTCATTGTCGACCAGGATTTTGCCCATCTTGATGTCATGACAGTACCCGGAGATATATAGGAGACGGTTGTGTTCGCATGTCCCAAGTCGTAGATCTTCATCGCCGAAGGTGATATCGGCTGTGTGTACTTCTTCCAGCTCGTCCTTCATCTTTTCTTCGGCGAGGAAAGTTTGGAACTGCTCGGGCTCTTGCAGTGCCTTGATTAAAGAATCCCTCACCTCTTTGGATAGCAGAAGGGCGTCGAGAATACTGAGCTGCGAGGGTACCTTCCTCAAGTGTTCCAGAACGTTGTAGTCCACCTTACTTTTTTTTGGCGGGTCCTTGGCTGTCAGCTTTTCGACGGCTTGGTCATCAAGGATGATATCTTCAGAGCCTTTCTCTTTCCCTTTATCTTTTCTATTTGACCCACTGTTCGAGGGCCCAAGGTTCTTTTCGGGCAGCGTATGATCGCGCAGCTGAATATTTTCATAGGTCTTCGGTTCTTCCTCTTTTCCCGAGGTGGATTCTTTGAAGAGAGGGCCAAGAGTCGTTTCTTCGTCAGAGTCGCTCCCGAAGGTGAGAACTTGCGATTCCCCGGCGTTGACCACGCGGCAGTTGTCAATAGTTCTTTTATGCTCCTCGGTCGTACTTCTTTGCTCCCGACGAGTTTTTCGTTTCATCCGCTTGAAATTTTGCCGGTGAGCAACATATCCTTGCCACCATCATGTAAAAGCATTGCACTCTTCGGTGGGGTGCGCAATCTTTCGATGATATAAGCAGTAGCTAGGATGTGTTTCCGCTTCACCAAGAATGTTTCCTTCAAAGAGTGGCAGCTTAATTCCCATCGATATGGCTTTAGCGAACCTTTTTCTCGTCTTGAACCTGTTTTTATTTGCGACGGATGTACTTTGATCTGGCGGGAGTGTTTCAACTCTTTCGTCCAGTCGCTGGCGTTTGGCTTTTTCAAATATGACCATCTCGCGCTCCCGATCAGCTTTGCATTTCGAAAGAGCTTCGTTCAGGAATGCATCAATCATTTCGTCTGATGGCCCTAGAAGTTCTAGTTCAGGATTTGCCCCCAGTTTCTTTGTGCAAGGAGCTTCTTCATCGTCTATCGACGAGTGAGAGATCACATGGCAGCTTGCTACATAACCATCAGATTCATGAGACGAGTCTTCTCTATTGTCATCATCTCCGTCCCCAAGGACGTGGCTGAGAAATTCTTGGAGTGTGACTGGAATCCGCGCTTTTTGATTATATTCTTCCAACGCGTCAATCTGTTTTTGCAAGTCCGTGCGCTTGTCACCAGGCTTCACGGGCTTTTTGGTCTTCTTCTTTTTCTTCGAAGACTTTGACGGCTGGGTGTGCGAGCTTTGGCTATCACCACTGATTTTTGGAGTTGGACGCGGTTTCAGCATCCCCTCGATGATCTCAGGCTCCAGTGGATTCTTCCATCTAATTGCCGGACGTGTGTGGAGATCCTTCAGCATTCTTTTAGTTTTGGCTGAAAGAGCGACCTCCCATGAAGCTTCTTCTACGAAAGAACATGATGCCCCCGATGTATCCGTCTTCTTGAAAGCGTGCGGCTGAGGTGGGTTCACCTTCCAATTCTCGGATAATACGAATTTGCCCTGCCGGTACTGATCTTCTATCCAGCTTTAGAAGATGTAACAATCCTCGATCGGATGGCCCAACATTCGGTGATAAGGGCAATAGTTCGGATTGCTAGTGTCGCCTGGTTGCGCTGGGCGTCTTGGCTGTGGCAGAGTAATGAGCCTGTTGTGCAGTGCAAGTTTGAACAACCTCTTCGTCTTGTCTCGAGGGAACGAGTAAGGGCGTCTCATTTTATCTTCGAGAGATCGAGTTCTGTTATTTTGGCGATCAACTGGTCTCGGGCCACCAGGCTGCTGTTGAGCATTGGCGACGACGATCGCTTTCCCCTTTCCCTTCTCGTTCCGCGGCTCCGGCTTTGGAGGAGACGGTCTATGACCCATCTGATCCATTTGGGCCAGTTTGTCGATCAAGGCTTGGAATGTGGTCGGCTTAAAGAACATCATGAATTGTGAAATAGTTGCATGAGGGTCTAGGGTGCCCACGAACATGCCCACCGCCGGTTCTTCTTCGATGCGCCGTTCGTATTTCGACCACAGATTTCGCCATCGGATTGCGTATTGAACCCACGTCTCGCCTGGCTTCACCCTGGCATCGATCAATACCGTTATTGGGGTGCGTTCACTAGCACTCGCGAATCGCTGGGTGAATAACAACTCCATTTCTGCGAAAGTCTTGACGGAGTCGTTTGGAAGTTCAGAGTACCATTCGAATGCCGTCTTCGATAAGCTGCCGACGAATTGACGGAGTAAAAGTTTATCATCGCCCCCGGTGTTGCCGCAAAGAGCCCTGAACTGAGCGACATATTGATGGGGGTTGCCTGTCCCCTTATACACATGGAATTTGAGGATCGTGTATCCCAGCGGGTACTTTATTTGGTCATACCAGCCTGATACGGTCGCCCAGTTTTAACAACTTGACCGGCCGCTTCGTTCGCCTGGTGAGCTCGTATTTGCTGAGCAATATAGTCATCCAGAGCGGCCTTGGAAATGGTTTCCTCCTTGGCTGCTGAAAGAGCCGGAGGAAGGTTCGATGTTTCCCCTCTGTCGTCTTCAATAATGATCGGAGGGTCTTCGGCTGGAGAATCCGGCTGTAACATCATCCCGACCATGTCTTGGAAGAGAAGCGTCATTCGTTTTATGTTGGCAGCTTGTTCTGAAGCTTCTCTGTCCTTCTTTTCGAGGACTCTGCGTAGGAAGTCAGCATCAGTTTCTTGTTCGTGACGCTGCTCTGATGACGCCTCCGGTCTTTCTTTTGGCCCATTGAGTGCGGCTATTTACGTCAGCATTTCCTGAAGCTTCTGTTGTTGCTCCTGGGCTTTGGTTACGGATCGGGTGAGCGGCCGGTAACCCGTCGAAGCGCGGCTTTCTACTTTTCCGGAAGCCATGTAAATAGTATGGACCGTTATGCCCCCAGACTTGGGGCATTTGGGCTTTGCGTCTTTGCGATCTGCCGTAGTCACAGGGGCTTTCTCTGGCCTCCTTCTCTTTTGAGCAGTTGACATTGAGGGGGCCGTTGCAGCGAGCACCCAGGTGGTTGTCGTCCTTTGTGGCTTGCCAGGACGATTCTCTCCCTGCTGAACCTTCAGCTTCTTCTATCGGCGGGGATAGTCCTGATCAATCACTGATTCCTGGACCCGTCGCCAGACTTTGTAAACCTTGGAGGACAGCCGCTGAGGGGGCTACTCCGGCTTTGTTTCTGTAACATTCTCCATGGGTGGAGATCTTTTCAGTACGGTGGTAGGAGAGTTCCTGCGCACCTTGTTCAGTAATTCGAAGCTATTCCCGGTTGGAACAGCAGCATTGACTTCCACCGTTGGGGCTGGTGGAGTTACCCCAGAGGGGGAGTTGCCCCCAGCCTTTCTTACTCGGCGCCAGTAGCGACGTCGAGCGCGTCGAGCTGTTGGGATGGTGTCAGCTTGAGGGGTGACTTCGTCTTGCCCCATGTTCAGGTGAGGTGCTGCCGGTACCAGCCTCTTGAAGACCGACGTCCGTTGAGTAGCTGTATCCAATCTGTCAAAGATAGGCTTTCGAGCAGGAACGGGAGCCGGAACAGTCAGTCTTGTGAAGACCGACCCGTTGGCAGGAGAAGCCGCCTTGACAACTTCGGGAGCAGGGATGGCTATCCTCTTCGGAATAACCTTTTCTTGAATTGCAGGCTCCATCATGTGCCTACATGAACTTTGGCTCAATCTGGCGAAGACTGAGGTGCTGGAGATGGACGACCCGTTGAGAGGGACCGCTGTAGTTGCAAGCCAATCAAAGACCGACTTCTTGGAAGCTTCTTGTGTTGGTATAGGAGCGTTGAAGCTCGTTGGCGGGAGTATGGTCCCGAAAAATAATCCAGTGGTGGCCTGAGTGACCTGTTCCACCGGCATCGTGAACAGAGAGGCCGCTTAGGGCCCGTAAGCTATGCCTCCAGATGAGGCGGAGCGTGAGTTGCAATTGCAGTTGGAACACTTTGCGAAAGTAGACGCCATCGATGTTTCGTTTTCTGCGCCAAGCAAGAAACCAAATCTTAGCACCTCGAACCTAAGGGCAACCATATCAAACAGCAATTCGTTCGTGAACACGACAAACGAAGTGTGGAGTGGAAAGAGGAAAAGGTCCCACCGGGCATGCCAGAATCTGTTCCCCGCCGAATATAGAGACGCGGCCGCGTAGGTTCGTCTCGCCTGAAATTCGGGGCAGATGCTAATTGGTACTATCCATCCACCTCTCTGAAGATGCCAAGTTGATTTATGGCACCATGCATCGAAGGTTTAAACGAATGCGGCCGATGTAGCAGACTTCGTCAGATTCCCTCTCGTTTGAGGGGTTTTTGATTGTGGGGACGCTCTTCCCTGCAGGCGCAAGCCTCTGCAGTTAATTACGCTACCGCATTGCGATAACAACTTTCTCCTTCTCCAGATGGTCACTTCGTGTCGTGGGTGTTTGTTTTGTTTTTGGTTGCCCGTGGATTGTATACAGAGACTAATGTATGTTGTCGCCCGTAGGACGTGGATTAGTCCAAGTTCGTATCTTCTTAGATTTGGGTTTGGGGGTTGGGGTTTAAGGATATGTTAGCCTCATTTGAGACTAAGATCAACTTAAACGTTTGTTAAAGATACGTTAGTCTAATTTTAGACTAAGATCCACTTAACAGTTTGTTAAGGACACGTTAGTCTAATTTTAGACTAAGGTCAACTTAACCATTTGTTAAGGATACGTTAGTCTAATTTTAGACTAAGATCTACTTAACAGGATCATTTAGATCCAACAAAAGAGCATTTGGGCTCTATTGTTTTAGTTTAGAGACTTTGCGGTCGATTACCAGTTTAAGGACATGGCGGTCCAAGGTTAAGGACCTCATAGTCTATGGGTTTAAAGGGACCCCACAGTTTGAGGTTAAGGATATCGTAGTCCATGGGCTTAAGGACCCCACAGTCCGAGGTTAAGGACATCGTAGTCCATGGGCTTAAGGACCCCATAGTCCAGGTTAAAGACGTCATAGTTTATGGAATGTATGGTTGTCGGGACCCGTCACCTCTCTGAAGATATTGAGGGATTACAACGACAAATATCAGAGGAGTTCAGAGATGTACTCTTGAACCAATTTTAGTTGGGAGATCTATAGTCCAATTTGGGACTAAAGTCTGTTAAAAGGTTTATGAGTATATGGGCTCAGTTGATATCAGTTTAGGACTTATGGCCAATCTTGGGCTAAGTCCAATAAACATTTTCTTTATTGCTCTGGATATTGAGCCTTTATTTGGGTTTGGCCTTTTTAATAATGCTAAGTATTGGGTTCTGACATCTTTTGTCTTGTATTGAATGCATAGCATTTGTCAGAACAATGTGTGTTTTGACAGTGTGCCATGTGGTGCGCCAGGCGCTTTGCGCCAATCAAAGAGCGCATTGCGCTTCTGCCAAGTAGCGCACACGAAGATGACACGTGTCGCGCTCAGCGCTAAGCACCAGTTTACTAGCGCATTGCGCTTTCAATTTATGAGCGCTTCGCGCTAGTTTAATGGCGCACCAGTGATTGACACGTGGTGCGCTTGGCGCTGAGCGCCAGCCCATGAGCGTAGTGCGCTGTTTCAGAATCGCAAAGCGCAAGTTGTATCTGTGGTTAACATATGACACGTTTTGGCGCTGAGCGCCGGTCAAAGGAGCGCAAAAGCACAATTCAAGAGTGCAAGGCACTTTTCAATAGCATAAAGCGCATTTGATCAAATTTATGATCTGTGAACAAGTTTATGTTCCTTTTAAAGGAGGCTTTGCCTCAAGATTCAAGAACAACAGTTCTTATTTTGGAAAGGGCTTTGCCTTTGTAGATCAATGATCTGTGAATAAAGTAAATACTTCTTTTGTTTTTATGATGAGATATTTTGATCTCTTTTTATAAAAGACCTAGATCTATGATCTTTTAAGAAGATAATTCTTCTGTTTTAATGAGATGATTTCATCTCTTTGTGCAAGAATCATTCATTTTTTATCTTGAAGAAATGATCTTCTTTCAAGAGCTTGCTCTCTTTCTTTTGAGTTTTCTCAAAATTTGTAGGGGGGTTTCTCTATATCAGACTTTAAGTCTTGGGGCTTTTATATAGGGCAAGTTAATTTGTTAAATCAGTTAAAGAGATCTTTCTCTGATTGATTTGGGGACGTTTCCCCACCGTTGGATCTTTGATCCTAGGGCTTCTATTTTACAGAAGGCAATCTTCTTGTTTTTAACAAGATTGAGAAAATCTTTCCATAACAGAATTTTAATTCTGATTAATGATTTATCATTATTAGATCTTTTGATCTAACGGTGGGGAATTTTTAATTCCAGCGCTGGCGCACCCGTGCTTTGCAAGTGATGCGCTGCTCAGAGCGCAGCGCACTTTGCGCTAGCGCACCCGTGTTTGACACGTGGCGCGCAGCGCGCCTAGCGCTAGCGCACTCATGGTGCACTGCTTAGGGCACAGCGCACCTGACGCTAGCGCATCCGTATTTGACACGTGGCGCGCAGCGCACCTAGCGCCGGATCTGAAGCGTTGCTTCAATTTTTGAATTTTAAATTTTAAAACAGCGCTTTGCTCTGATTGGGGGTGCGCTGCCTAGGGCGCAGTGCACTTGGCGCTAGCCAATCTGTGTTTGACACGTGGCGCGCAGCGCAGAGCGCTGAATCTGAAGCGTTGCTTCAATTCTTTTGAATTTTGAATTTTAAAACAGAGGTTTGCTCTGATTGGGGGAACATCCGGCTATTATACAAATAACCAACTAATATAATTTGTATCAGTTCATCGAATCAACACTTGATCCGATGACCCGGCTATATCACATATACCCGGCCGATATCACATATCGCGAGAATCGAATACGGTATCACATACACGTATTATTCTCGGTCCCGTACATATCACATATGTGCTCCTATTTTGTTTTGCCTAAACCAGAAAACCTCTATGTAGGACACTAAAAAATCGTCAATACGCCGGCAGTAGGTGATGATCATATCAAACACCTACAAACTGCAAGCGGTCAGCTAAACGTAACAGCCACTCGGGTATTGAGCGATCAGAAGATCAACAAGCAAGCCTATACATACTCCTGTGAATCCAATCAGTTACACTCCCGTACAGTCCGGTCTCTTCGTCTGATATGTCGCATATCTAGTGTAGGGGTGGTAAACGTCAAACCCCAGTAACCGATAAGTCGTGTCGATGTGTGGCTCATAACGGGTCGAGAAACTACTGATAACTCTTACCAGTAAATCTCCATAACAACCCTGGCCAGGGACTTCCAGTTATAGCCAATCGAGCACTGCGCAACATCAACCCCCAATACCGGGAGAGACGAAACCCCTCCTATCACTCATTGCCTCCATGTGATTCAGGACTGTACCCAAAAGCCACCGTTTTGCACGTTCTCGTGAACGTGGTAAGATGGAAATCAAAGCACAGTGGGAATCACACAAGACTCTATGACGATCTCGGGTCTACAGACTAACCTGTACCGGTGTCACCAGAGAACTGCTATCTGACGATAGGTATAATACCATCTAGGAGTTCTCGGCGAGTCCGTTCAGTGTACCCAGTCTCCACTGAGCACCTGTACACCATCTTTGATGTCAAACACCAATGAATATGAGATCATCCATCGCCCATCATATGGGTCAAGATGCGTATACGCTAGTCTACTCTGGGGTATCGAGCTCTGTCTCGATACACCTTCGACTAGGAACAGTTATAGGATGTACTCTTAGACTACCCTGGCCCCACTAGTATGATCTGCATCATAGTCCTATTAGTCGAGTACATATCCTAAGGGCTTTATCAACATGTGAGAGCAAGACAGTAAACCAGTACAAGTCAACATGTTAAGACAAAGTGAAACCAGATAGCATACTATCATGTCGAGCAAGAAAGTCATCTCTATATATATCCAAGCATTCACTATAATATACATCATATATACAACAATGGCCTCTAGGGCATATATATAACTAACACCTTTTTGGCCTGCTATCTGTTTGAATGTAGCGCATATATGCTTTGCATATAGGCGCTCACGTGCTTACACATGAGGCTCAATTTTGGCATATCGATTGCTTAAATGCAGCGGCTATATGCTTTGCATATAGCTGCTCACGTGTGGGCACGTGAGACCTGCACAGTGGGGAGTTTTTTCCTTTTTCTTTCTATATATTTTTTATAAGGGAATAATGGTCACAAACTAAACAATAACAACATAAATGTCAAACTAAATAATGAACTATTTAAGCTTAACATGAACAACTACTTATATTTAGGTGCTGGTATGGGATGGTACCGGGGTATATACGAGTCCGTTCATGTTCACATTTTATTGAAACTAAATTTTCATATTATTAATTGACATTCATTGTTGGTGAATTCATGAAACACTTATACTATTCCTGGATACATAATGGTACTTGGTCAATGTGATTTCATGTTACTAGTCAATGACTTAAATATCGATTTATTATTGTACATTGATACTTGTATTGAAATGATCCTACTATTGACTTGACTAGTGGTTTATTGATAAATGGAAGATAAGAATACTTGTACTCTTGAATTATATCCACGCTACACCCATCGTTATCGTGTTTATTGTGAATACATGGATGCTGATTACTGGATACTGGTTATACTTAATATGGGCATTTCAGCTAGTCATGGGATACCCCAAGATATGAGTACCATACCGTCCATTTCCACAATACTCCCCTAGCCATGTCCCAATTCATCCTAACATCCATATACATTTTATTTATACACTGCATTTCTGTATATACACACCTGTGCACGATTTTCTTTATTTTACCACTTGCTAGGTCACTTTCTGACGACCCTGAGCTTGCATGTCTAGATACTGAAGATTCAGACGGCTGACGTTCGGCAATATAGATTATAATTTTCAACAGAGTAAATCAAAGATAGTTCACCGGGTATCCATCTATTCCATTTTAAATCTTGGTATCTTGTACCTTTTATGTTTAACGATTCCATCTTAATGTTTCTTTAGCATGTGATATTTGATATACAGATCTATACAGGTATTCACCTGTGTCAGTTATATTTTTAGATTAATATTTGAGCAGCTCAAATTGAGATCGGTGGCATTTGCTTATATGACGGGGGTAAATTCACCTTCTGAATATACGTGTCTACCACCCGTTACGTACTCTACTCCGTATTTTTTATGGGTCCACTATTACATGTATTCCGGGATAGGGGGTGTACCAATACCTAACTAAAACCTGTATGCATGGCTCTTTAAAGCCATGGTTGGGTAAAAGTCAAAGTATAGTGGGAACACACACAAGACACTATAATGATCTCATATCAAAAGACTATACCGTGTACCATTGTCAGAGAACTATTATCTGACAATAGGTAAAATATCATCTAGGAGTTCTCGGCGAGTCCGCTCAGGGTACTCATTCTCCAATGAGCACCTGTATAAAATCTTCGGTGTAAAACACCAATGGTTGTGGGAGCAACCATCTCCCCGGTCAAGGTCAAGAAACATATACACTAGTCTATTCTGGAGTATCGATACCCCATCTCGATACTTCCACAACTAGGAACATTTAAGGATGTGATTATAGACTACCCAGACCCCCTAGTATGATCTATATCATAATCCTGGTAGTCAGGCAAAGATCCTAAGGGCTTTATAATTACGTATTAGTGTCACGCCCCACTTCCTAAAATACATAAAACCGGGAACGTAACAAAACAACCATGCTACCTACGGTAAGTAAATAACCTCCCATAGTCACATTACGACCATCAATCAGTAATCAAGAACAAAAATATAATTATCTATCATTAAACATGTCCAAATAGCCACAAATGACAACATGAAATAGTAGCGGAAGCAATAAAGATTCAAGGAATAACTAACCATCAATAAGAGTTGTATCAGTGAGATGGTCCACACTGATCGGTAGTTCTGTCAAAGTATTCATGTGCTAAGTCAAGTATCTGGGCCATGCAAAACCCAGACGTCAGTGCGTCATAAATATCATAATAATAATAACTTAGCAATGTATTATATAGGGTGTTATGTGCAAAATAAGGTATACTTATAAACAAACAATCACAGGTGATATAACGACAGCCTATAGGTATCTCACGTGTATCCTAAAATCTGTGTTTCTAGGTTATCTATCCTAACGGTATTTGAAACCAATTAATGAAATTCTCGATGTAACTCAATAGTATCCCGTGCATGCCCGGGACCACGATCTTAACTCTCGGGGCTGAATCCGAGACGTGCCATTAGGCGGTAAAACAATATCATGTACAGACGAATGATGTAGGCATCATCATTCCGGGGCCCGAAGCCCGTATCGACTGATCAGTCTATGAAAAGTAGTGAATTGTTGAGTTACAAGTTGGGTTTCATTATTGATTTCCCTTTTCCTCTAGGTTTCGTGTTCAAGTCAGATATCAATATAATATCCACTTAATGCCAACACAGAAATAATCAGGTACATGTTATATCTATCTAGACAACAGGTCACGTCTATTAGGACAACAAGTCAAGATTATTGGTATCGGTAAGTATTACAGTCAATAGGTACTAGTATGATAATGGTAATAGTAACAAGATGATAGGGTATCAGTCATGAATTTGTGTACAGGCATGTCAGGGATGACATAATCATATCATGTATAAGACCAAGATAATAGCATTAATAGAGATAGCATTTTCAATCCGATTAATAACTATAAAAGTGGTGTTGATTAACTATGCATAAGAAAGTTCCGTTCAGAAATTCAGCATCATCCTGATTTGTAAAATATCTTTAAAATAACAAATGTCCTCCAAAAGGGACGTGTCATATACCAAAACAAAGCAAATTCAATAAGGTTTTTATTTTTATAAGTTAAAGTATCTTAGGTTGTTCCTACAAAAAGTTATGAATGTTCGAAATTGAAAGTTTGCTGCTGGAATTTTCCTGGACTGGAGTTCAGAGATACTTTCATTTATATTTTACGTTATTTAAACAATTTATTTTGCAAGTAAATATTTCACAGGGTTATAGTGTTCCAAGTTAGTTTCGTAACGAACTAAAGAACATGTGCTGATGATTTTTTTTATGATTGATCGGTCAAATTTATTGCACATTTGTATGGACATTTTCCCTACTATTATTAGTTACTAAAATGTGTTAATTGTAAATAAAGAACATATGTGGGTTTATTTGTAAAAAGATTATTGTCATATATTTCTTCATTTATAATTAATATAATTAAGGAAAATATATGCATATCATATTTAAATAAAATATCCATGAGATTATTAATTAAAATATGCATATCATATCAAATATTCTTAACCAATATTCTTAAGATATCATATAATTTAATTGGTTGGAATAATATCTCAAATAAAACAAATGCCACTAACAATGTGATTTGAGATATTATGCATGTATTATAATAGATCAGTTCAGATCTGAAATACAAGTAGGAGATCCACAACAAATCGGTTCACCAAACTAAATCTGTCGAATATTAAGAGCAAATTGAAGAATCTTGCAACGGCAGATACAAAGAGATATATTTCAGAATCTTTTTATCAAAAAGATCTCCAAATATCGAGAGAAAAAGGCACGGAAAATCTAGAAGCTCAAACCCACTATACGGCGGCGGATCCGTGGTCAAAAGTGTTTATAGGCGGCGGAAGCGCGGTCTGTTAATGGCCGTAGGATTTGAAAACTCAGGGTCTTGATCGTAATCTGACACACTTCAACATGACGTCTAGGGTTTCACATTTCAGAGCCTATAAATAGGACCGAGAGTTATCTATCAACGAATTCATCTCTCCAAAGATCGATTAAGATCTAGTGAGCAAACTAGGCTTTTGTAAATTACTTATTCAGCGAGCTACTTTTTTAATGCACCAGTTAATCAATAAAGGTAGTTCTTTCTTTTAATTTTGTCAAATTTTACTTTCCGCATTTACTTTCCGCATTACTTTCCGTAATTACATTCTGCATTTACTTTTTGCATTTTTAATTTTAAGTATGGGTTCCGTTTTCTTCCACTTTTCTTCTACTTCATTGATTTCCATGAGCGAGTAAATTCTTGCTTGCTAAGTTTTGTTGGATATGTTGGATATATGTATGCCGTAGATGCCATTATATGATAGTGGATGTATTTATACATGTATATATATATATATATATATATATATATTCAGTGTACATTCTTGCTCGACATGATAGTATGTTATCTAGTTCTTCTTTATCTGACATGTTGATTTGATCATGCTTTTATTCATTCATACATGTTGATAAAGCCCTGAGGATATAGGCTTGACTACTGTGATTATGATGGAGATCATACTAGTGGGACATCTGTAATTTATAAGCATATCCTGAAATGTCCCTAGGCGTAGGTGTATCGAGACGGGGCATCGATATACCAGAGTAGACTAGCGTATATGATACTAGACCCATATGATGGGCGATGGATGTTCCCACATTCATCGATGTTTGACATCGAGATCGTATACGGGTGCTCAGTGGTGACTGGGTACACTGGACGGACTCACCGAGAACTCCTATATGGAATTATATCTATCGTCGGATAGCAGTTCTCAGGTGACACTGGTGCAGGTTAGTCTGTAGACCCGAGATCATCATAGAGTCTTGTGTGTTCTCCCACTGTACTTTGATTACCACCCTACCACGGCTCTACCGAGTCGTGCAAACAGGTGGTCGTTGGGTACAGTCCCAAGACACACAAAGGCGATGAGCGATAGGAGGGGTTTCGTCTTTCCCGGTATTGGGAGTTGATGCTGTGCTGTGCTCGACTGGCTATATCGGTAAGTTCCTGGCCAGGGCTGTAGAGATTTGCTGATAAGTGTTATCAGTAGTTTCTCGATCTGTTATAGACCATTCATCGGTACGACTTATTGAGTTATTGGGGTCGACGTTACCATCCCTAGACTCGATATGCAGCATATCTAACGAAAAGACCGGACTGTACGGTAGTATTGCCGGTTGGCTCGACGGGAGTTGTGACAGGTTCGCTTGTTTTCTTCTGATCGCTCAATACCCGGGTGGCCATTACGTTTAGCTGACCGCTTGCGGCTTGTAGGTATTTGATATGATCATTACATACTGCCGGCGTATTGACGAGTCATAGAGTCCTACAATGAAGTTTCCTGGCTCAGGCGAAAAGATGTGGTGTGCATATGAGATATACGCGGGGACCCGATTAAATACGGATATGTGATACCGTAGATTAATCGGGCATTTTCTATTGGTCGGGTCGTATGTGATATGACCGGTTTGCAAAATCAAGTGTTGATTTAACAAATGACTTTTAGATTAATTCTTTAATCAAACTCTTTTTCTATTTTTGTATGTATGCATGTATGCACATGATGATGTGCATGGATACATACATACATACATAGCATCATGGTTGTTGATACATGTTTGGTGGCAATGCAAGACTTATATTGTAGAATTGTCTATTTGTTTATCATTTAGAAAAAGAGAAAGGATAATTCACACAAGGTTTATACTTATCATCTTTGACTATGCTTCAACCACCATTTAACCTTGAGTTAATTATCCTTTTGTCTTTAACCCATTTGATAAAAATCTAGATGAGTTGAAGTGAGAAAGGATTAATATAGATTATTCTTTTCTCATTTCAATTATCATTCACTCTCATAACTTTTCTTTTGAGAGAAAGCTTAGCCACCATCTTCTTCTTCCTCTCTTGATAATTTCCTTGAGTGAGGTTGATAAAAGAAAGAGTTTTGGTTATAGAATACAAACCACATCATCATACTACACACATCTAGCCCATTTGTGTAGGGTGTTTGCTCTACTTCATTCACATATCGAGTAAAGCAAGGAGGTTTGGGCAAAGGAGCTTCGGGTGGATCGTCGTGGACCTAGAAGATCTCAAGCGAACCTTTTTCCAACCCTCAAGTAGCCAAGGAGTCTAGCGTAGGGAGCTACAAAGGTTGTACTCTCAAAACCCTAGCATTTTCTACTTGTGATGATGTCTTTGTTATGAAACCCTAAATTTCTAATGATGATTCTTTGTATGTTCACTTAACACCTTAAAATTTTGATTTTGAGACATGTGATGCTTTCAAACTCTTCATGAGGTGCTAGGTAAACCTAACATTGGTATCAGAGCCGACCTAGAGCTTTAGGCGATGCTTTAGCGAAGTTAAAACTTCGATCGAACCAAAAATACGGATTTTTTAACCCTCTCTGGACATTTTTTGAAACTGTGTTATTTTCAGAATTAAAAATACTTAAAAAATTCAGCAGGGAATTCTAAGAACTTCTGTAAAAAACGAAGCTATAAACCGTACAAACCGCCGCGGAACCGCGGCCATACCTTGCTTGGGCCGCGGCTCCAGACCGTACAGATGCTTTATGGCCTCGTATTTATACAGTAATGTCTAGACCTGCTTGTATATGGGTATGTTTAATCTGATTCAAGTGTTGGATGTTCTGGGGATTGTTTTGGATTCGGTGATTCGATCGGAATTTTAATCTCGTGCCTTTTTTGGATAATTTAGAAAGTATTAAAAGGTTCAAACGGATATCATTAACTCGCTTTTTCCCGGCACGAAAAATTTTCAAGTGTTGAATTTTTTTCTCGAGTTCAAATCTTTCGGAAATACATGCAAGTTTTGTGGTGGACCCTCTAGAAGAACACAAACCTTAACTCGATTATGTGACCGTCTGAACCGCCTCTAAATCTTAGGGTTTGGGGCAGTACGGCGTGCCACATGTGAGGCGTTGGCTTGACCCTTCTACGGCTGGACCGCTGCTACTGTGACACATTCCGGGTTTTTTGAATTCCGCTCAAGTGTTGAGCTTTAGGAAATTTTGGGTATTTGATTATTCGATCGAAAAGTTTAATACTGTCTATTTATCTGGAATGTGATACAATATGTGGAATTCATATAGTTAGACATGAAATGCGAAGTATGTGATATTTCGGATTTACGATGTCTAAAGAGAATGTGGATTCCAAATGTTGTAGTTTTGCACTTTCTTTTCTGTGACCGTAAGTGTAGTATGTCGCTTATCGCCGGTTTCATTGCTATACATCAACGACAATCGGGGTACGCATACTTACTTACATTGATGATATATGATATTATGTGTTGTTGAGATATGATGTGCAGGATTGTCGCGATTGAATAGCCGGGGGGTTTTATGTGAGATGAGAGTTTTATTTTCATTCATGTAAAATTCAAATGTAATATAATATTCTTTTATTTGGGGCACTTCCGGGTTTAGGTTGATGTCACCAGTGTTGTATATTATTTACCTTTCCGCATTAGGATAGACCCAAGGAGGGGAGCACAAGTGACCGGGTTCTGGGGTTCAGTGGGAGGCCATCTCGAGGAGTCGAGACCGGGTCTCCTAAACTCCAAGATTGCTGGTCGCTTGCCGCTCTCGTAGGGGTCTAGGGGTGTGGGCTTGGCTATTCATCGCGACTGTGGAATCCGTATTTTCTATTGTTGGCTAAATACAAATACGGACGTCCTAGTACATCCAACATTATATCTGTGTTTCTGCTGCCTGTGTTCTGTGATATCTGAGACGAATGATATATTATATATGAGATATATAGTAGACGTTGCTTATGTTTTACACCCGCACTAGTCCCGTCCCGGTATGCCGTTAGTTAAGTAACCTAACTGTGCAAAACGGAACATTGCGGCGAATGCGGATGGCATAAGCGTACGTTGTATTTTCGTTTCTTTTCTGTGATTGGCTTAAGGACTTAAATGATGGGACTATATTAATATGATTAATGTAAAGAAAATAAACCTAAAAAGATGTTGTAGAATCGGATTTGAAAACCACTCGGCTCTTTATGAAAAGCTACATTTCAAAACTGTGGAGCTCAAGCCACTCCTTTTGAAAACCATTTGATTCTACGACGATATCAAGTTCAAAGCGTTAAAGATTTTTTTAAAAATCATCCGCAACCTTCCGTCATTTTAGGAAGTAGAGTACTTAGTATTCGTGCTACGTTTGTTGACTATAGTTAAGGCGTAGTGTACGGTAGCTAAGTGATGTCTTCCTACACTGCATATGATGAAGATTAATTAGGACATTCATGCGACTTTGTTGACCATAGTTAAGGGTCATATGAGTGGGTCTAATTAATCAAGAAATGACGGGTAGAACTTGACTGGTACTTATGATTTGTTGACCATAGTTAAGGTCATAAGTACTAGGGGTAAAAAACCGCATCAGGAATTTCAAGTGTTGAGATTTGCAATGAGATTGCATACCTTCCATATGATGGTTGGATCCTGATCCCACTGTGGGCAATAGTTGCTCCCAGGAGAGTTTTGTAGTTTACAATTAGCTAACTCATTAGGTGTCTAGAAAGGTGTTAACGGGGCTACGCCTCTGGGTAAACGAGGTTTACTTTAATTAGGTCCGTGCGAAAGCACGGGGAACCTCCCTCAAGTACTGACACTGGCCTGGCTGAACGGTTAGCGAAGTTGTAGACTGTAATTAATCCTGGCTAGTTTTCTTTTTAAGGTTTGAAAGAAAAACTTGATTAAAGCAGTGGGAGACATCGATTAGACAAGATAATAACCAATCTGATCTTTGCAAGAGCTTTCGCTGAGTGTATTCTTTTCTCTCTCTTAATGGCAGATACCAATGACTGGACTCAAGCTTCTACTAGATAAAAATAAACTGAATGGGACCAATTATAAAGACTGGCTGAGGAATCTGAAAATTGCCTTGACTTATGATAAAGTATCATATGTCCTCACGGCTCCAGCCCCGCCCGTCCCAGGTCCAAAATCCTCAGTTGCGGACAAAGAAGTCCGCAAGACATGGGACGCTGACTGTGCCACGGCCAAATGCCTCGCGCTTGCATCGATGGACAACACACATCAAAAGCAGCACGAGAATATGGACATTCAAGCCATATTCCTCCATACAAAGGAGTTGTATGGAGAGCAATCCCGCGTATTACGATACGAAGCATCAAAGAAATTGTTTCAGATGCGAATGGCCCCTGGCACACCAGTAGGAGACCATGTTCTGAAGATGATAGCTCTCATAGAAGAGGATGAGGACCTTGGATGGACAATGGACAATGAACAATATACAGATATTATTCTGCAGTCCCTCCCCTCCACATTTGCTCAATTCATAGTTAACTTCAACATGCACGACATGGAGAGGGAACTACCTGAACTCCTTAATATGTTAAGGAGTGCAGAGAGCACACTGAATCAGTGAAAACTTCCGTTTTGACTGTTGGACAATCTTCCTCTTCTCGCCCAAAGGCTAAGACCAAGGGAAAGAAAAAGAAGAAGCCCACCAATCCTAAGGGTGGAGTTAAAAAGGTTAAGGGGAAGGACAAGTCCAAAGCTGGAGAATCGGGGAAAAGGGAATGTTTTCATTACCACAAAACAGGACATTGGAAGCGCAACTGTACGGAGTACTTAAATCTCAAGAAGAAGCATGGGGATGCTTCCGCTTCAGGTGTGTTTGTGACAGAAAACTGTTTTTCAATAAACTCTGTTTCCTGGGTATTAGATACCGGTTTATGTTCTCACATTTGCAATTCTATGCAGGGGCTGAGAAATAGCAAGGTTTTAAAGACAGGTGACCATACTCTCCGCGTTGGAAATGGTTCCAATATACATACAGTCGCAGTAGGAGAGTATCACTTGGGGTTGCCATCTGAGTGTATATTGGTTTTGAACCCATGTTATTTTGTACCAAGTATGCTTTGTAATATAATATCTGTTTCTTTATTAGACAATGAAGGATATAATTTTGTATTGCAGAACAATGTTATGAACATTCACCTGAATCAAATGTTGGTTGGGTATGGTACGCTTAATAACGGGATATACGTCCTAAATCAACACACAGTTTTCAGCATACAACACACTAATAAAAGAAAACTTTCAGAAATAAATGAAACTTTTCTTTGACACTGTAGACTTGGTCATATTAACGAAACAAGACTAAACAAGTTACACAAAGATGGATATTTAAACCCTTTTGAATATAAATCTTATGCAACTTGCCAGTCTTGTATCAAGGGTAAAATGACTAAAACTCCATTTACCGGACACGAAGAAAGAGCTACCGAGCTCCTAGGACTCATACATAGTGATGTATGTGGGCCAATGTCTACACAGGCTAGAGGCGGTTTTTCTTACTTCATTACTTTCACTGACGATTTCTCAAGATTCGGTCATGTATTTTTATTAAAGCACAAATCCGAAGCTTTCGAGAAATTCACTGAATATAAACAAGAAGTAGAAAAACAAACCGGCTAAAGTATCAAAATGCTTCGATCAGATCGAGGTGGGGAGTACCTCAGTACAGAATTTGCAAACTTCCTAAAAGAGAATGGGATTCTCTCTCAGCTCACTCCTCCTTACACACCACAGCACAACGGTGTGTCTGAACGACGGAATAGGACCCTATTAGATATGGTCCGATCCATGATGAGTGATGCTGAGTTACCTGTCTCATTTTGGGGGCATGCATTGGAGACTGCAGCATTTCTACTGAACAGGGTCCTAACCAAAACCGTGTCTACCATACCATATGAGATATGGCATGGGAAGAGACCATCTCTTAAGAGAATTAAGATTTGGGGTTGCCCAGCTTATGTTAAAAAGCAAAATCCGGACAAACTCAAGACACGGTCAATCATGTGTAACTTTGTGGGATATCCAAGGAACTCTTATTGATATCTATTCCACCACAAGGAGGAACAAAAGGTGTTTGTTTCTCAGTATGCCACATTCTTAGAAAAAGAGTTTTTCACAGATAAAGATGATGGCAATGTGGTGGATCTAGAAGAGGTTCTAGAGACACAAACTACAAATGACGACTTGGTTGAACCGGCTGTTGTAATAGAAACTGAGGAACCTCGGCCACTCCGAAGGTCTGGTAGGACTTCTCGCCCACCGGAGAGGTACTACGGTTTCCTCATTGATGGTGACAGAGAAGACTGCATCATGGAGGATGATGATCCTACCAGTTTTCAGCAAGTTATCATGAGTAGAGACTCTGTGAAGTGGCTGGATGCCATGAGATCCGAAATGGAGTCTATGTACACCAACAAAGTATGGACTTTGGACGTTGTACCCCCTGGGGTAAAATCTGTGGGGTGCAAATGGATCTTTAAAAGAAAGATTGGTGTAGATGGGCAGGTAGAGACCTATAAGGCAAGACTTGTGGCGAAGGGTTTTCGTCAAAGACCAGGTTTGGACTATGACGAGACTTTTTCGCCCGTAGCCATGCTTAAATCCATTCGGATCCTACTTGCTATTGCTGCTCACTACGACTATGAAATCTGGCAGATGGACGTTAAAACGGCATTTCTAAATGGAGATTTAGAAGAATGCGTTTATATGGATCAGCCAGAGGGCTTCATTGACAGTGGGAGCAGCGGGAAAGCATGTAGATTGCTTAAATCCATATATGGGTTAAAGCAGGCATCACGGAGTTGGAACATCTGTTTCGATGATGTTATCAAAGAGTTTGATTTCATTAAAAATCCAGATGAACCTTGTGTTTATAAGAAGGCTGTAGAGAGAGCTGTCACATTCCTCGTATTGTACGTGGATGACATTCTTCTGATAGGAAATGGCATTCCTATGCTACAGTCGGTCAAATCTTTCTTATCACTAAGGTTCTCCATGAAGGACCTGGGTGATGCTACATACATTTTGGGCATAAGGATCTATAGGGATAGATCCAAGAGCTTATTGGGATTGTCCCAAACCAGGTACATCAACACCATCCTAAAAATGTTTAGTATGGAAGACTCCAAGCGGGGTGCCTTACCCGCTTGCCATGGGGTCACTCTCTCCAAGGACTCTTGCCCAAAAACCGATGAAGAGAGAGCTCGCATGAGCATTATACCCTAAGTTTCGGCGGTAGGATCTATAATGTATGCGATGTTGTGTACACGCCCAGATGTAGCTTATGCACTTAGTGTTGTAAGCAGGTATCAATCCAACCCAGGGGAGAATCACTGGATAGCTGTGAAGAACATTCTTAAGTACTTACGAAGGACTAAAGAATTGTTCTTGGTGTATAGTAATAGAGATCTCCAAATGAAGGCCTTTACCGATTCGAGCTTCCAGAGCGATAAGGACGACAGCAAATCTATCTCAGGGTTTGTATTTACTCTCAATGGAGGGGCGGTAAGTTGGAAGAGTTCCAAATAGGATACCGTTGCAGACTCTATGATGGAGGCTGAGTACATTGCTGCAAATGATGCCGCCAAGGAAGCCGTCTGGATGAGGAAGTTCGTCTCGGAGCTAGGAGTAGTTCTAACCATTATTGATCCAATACCATTGTATTGTGATAATAATGGGGCTATGGCGTTACTCAAGGAGCCCAGGTCCCATCAGCGATCCAGACACATCCTGAGGCGCTTTCATTTGATCCGGGAGATTGTAGATCGCCGCGAGATCGAGATTAAGAGAGTAGATACAAAGAATAACGCCGCGGATCCACTCACCAAGGCCCTCCCTCAGCCGCAGCATGAGCGACTTTTTGAGATGTTAGGTATGAGATACGCCAATAACTGGCCTTAGTGCAAGTGGGAGATTGTTAGATATATGTATGCCCTAGAGGCCATTATATAATAGTGGATGTATTTATACATATATATATATATATATATATATTCAGTGTACATTCTTGCTCGACATGATACTATGCTATCTGGTTCTTCTTTATCTGACATGTTGATTTGATCATGCTTTTATTCATTCATACATGTTGATAAAGCCCTGAGGATATAGGCTTGACTACTGTGATTATGATGGAGATCATACTAGTGGAACATCTGTAGTTTATAAGCATATCCTGAAATGTCCCTAGTTGTAGGTGTATCGAGACGGGGCATCGATATACCAGAGTAGACTAGCGTATATGATACTAGACCTATATGATGGGCGATGGATGTTCCCACATTCATCGATGTTTGACATCGAGATCGTATACGGGTGCTCAGTAGTGACTGGGTACACTGGACGGACTCACCGAGAACTCCTATATGGAATTATATCTATCGTCGGATAGCAGTTCTCAGGTGACACTGGTGCAGGTTAGTCTGTAGACCCGAGATCGTCATAGAGTCTTGTATGTTCTCCCACTGTACTTTGATTACCACCCTACCACGGCTCTACCGAGTCGTGCAAACAGGTGGCCGTTGGGTACAGTCCCGAGACACACGAAGGCGATGAGCGATAGGAGGGGTTTTGTCTCTCCCGGTATTGGGAGTTGATGCTGTGCTGTGCTCGACTGGCTATATCAGTAAGTCCCTGGCCAGGGCTGTTGAGATTTGCTGATAAGTGTTATCAGTAGTTTCTCGATCTGTTATAGACCATTCATCGGCACGACTTATTGAGTTATTGGGGTCGACGTTACCATCCCTAGACTCGATATGCAGCATATCTGACAAAGAGACCGGACTGTACGGTAGTGTTGCCGGTTGGCTCGACGGGAGTTGTGACAGGTTCGCTTGTTTTCATCTGATCGCTCAATACCCGGGTGGCCGTTACGTTTAGCTGACCGCTTGCGGCTTGTAGGTATTTGATATGATCATTACATACTGCCGGCGTATTGACGAGTCTTAGAGTCCCACAATGAAGTTTCCTGGCTCAGGCGAAAAGATGTGGTGTGCATATGAGATATACGCGGGACCCGATTAAATACGGATATGTGATACCGTATATTAATCGGGCATTTTCTATTGGTCGGGTCGTATGTGATATGACCGGTTTGCAAAATCAAGTGTTGATTTAACAAATGACTTTTAGATTAATTCTTTAATCAAACTCTTTTTCTATTTTTGTATGCATGCATGTATGCACATGATGATGTGCATGGATACATACATACATACATAGCATCATGGTTGTTGATACATGTTTGGTGGCAATGCAAGACTTATATTGTAGAATTGTCTATTTGTTTATCATTTAGAAAAAGAGAAAGGATAATTCACACAAGGTTTATACTTATCATCTTTGACCATGCTTCAACCACCATTTAACCTTGAGTTAATTATCCTTTTGTCTTTAACCCATTTGATAAAAATCTAGATGAGTTGAAGTGAGAAAGGATTAATATAGATTATTCTTTTCTCATTTCAATTATCATTCACTCTCATAATTTTTCTTTTGAGAGAAAGCTTAGCCACCATCTTCTTCTTCCTCTCTTGATAATTTCCTTGAGTGAGATTGATAAAAAGAAAGAGTTTTGATTATAGAATACAAACCACATCATCATACTACACACATCTAGCCCATTTGTATAGGGTGTTTGCTCTACTTCATTCACATATCGAGTAAAGTAAGGAACTTTGGGTAAAGGAGATTCGGATGGATCGTCGTGGACCTAGAAGATCTCAAGCGAACCTTTTTCCAACCATCAAGTAGCCAAGAAGTCTAGCGTAGGGAGCTACAAAGGTTGTACTCTCAAAACCCTAGCCTTTTCTACTTGTGATGATGTCTTTGTTATGAAACCCTAAATTTCTAGTGATGATTCTTTGTATGTTCACTTAGCACCTTAAAAATTTGATTTTGAGACATGTGATGCTTCCAAACCCTTCATGAGGTGCTAGGTAAACCTAACAGGATATGGTTGAATAATGGATGAACAATCTCTCTTAAATTCTTTTCAAAGTTTTAATTTTTATAAATTTTAGCAAAATGAATATTAACCCTCTTATCGGGCGCGCAATCAATTCATGATAGACACGACCATGATTTGAGATTCGTTAATAATCGTTTTGTTAAGGGCTTGAGATAAATAGAGATCAATGGAAAGACAAGAGTTAGTAAAGAGAAACCCTAATTCCCCCCAAGTACTCTAATCCGCATTCATTGCTATTTCTCTAGTATTAAATAATTAAAAGATAAAAAGAATTAATTTTAAAACTCAATCCATTAACTACTAAATCCTATAAACCCTACAACCCTTTCTAGTATAAAATTTTCAAACCTTCTTAATAATAAACGATAACAATCCCGCCTTTGTTCTATCAACTCGTTTAAAACAAGAAAAGCAGTTCACCGTTTCTCTGTGGACGACCCGTATTCATCGTGGCTGGCTATTTGCGATACAATCTTGATTGCGGTATTTAGAACACAATTTTTCCCGACCAATCAATGATTTATAATGAATTTTATAAGGTAAGGTGTACAGTAAATTTTAAATTTGTCATATCCGCTTGGCGACGATATTTCATGTATAAGCTATAATATTTTCAAACTATATTTTGCATAACGTTATAAAATGCAGATTATAAACTAATTAATGATATACAGATTATATAGATATAAACGATATAATGATAATAATAAGAAATATTACGACGATGTATATATATGGATAAATAGATATATAGATATAATTATAACATGTCGCAAGTTGTAAACTTACATATACTGTATATTATAAAACCGATTAATGTTAAATAACTATTGTGTATAAATTATATAGATTTAGTTGTATAATAATAATAATAATAATAGTAGTAGTGGTAGTGGTAGTGGTAGTAGTAGTACGACAATATATAAGTAAATTGCGTAAACCATAGTATATAGCAAGTTGTAAACTTACCTCGAAACAAACGCGATGAACGGAAGCAACACGACACTATACAAATCAACACCGAGTTTTGATGGCTCGGTTAAGATTCTAAGATGTGGCAGGAGTTACGTCTGCAAGGATGGATGTGGGCTTGAAGAACGAAAAAGGAGAATATATAAATTGATGAGAAAGAGATTTAGTTAGAGAAGAGAGAGAAAGAGATATATTACGTGGAGAGAGAGAGAGAGAGAATAGATGAGGCAGAGGAAGAAAGAAAGTTTTCTGTTTTATAAAATGTAAAGTATATAATAGTATATATATAGTATAGTTTATATTAGATTATAAATATATATTATAGTTTAATACTACTAAAGATAATATCAAACTGCACTCCGTCTCCACCAAAATCTCACAAAAATATATTTTAGAAAAATAATACCTATACGTAACCTTTTTAAACGTGATGCAAGAATATTATTTAAATATCTCATACCCCTTATTTAAGATTTTAAAAGGATTTAAATATGTTTGAATCTAAGGAATATTTGGTATCCAGATTCTATTAGATTTAAGCGCAATAGATAAAAGTCAAAATAAAATATGGGATATTTAACCATATGATGGCAGTTAACAAATATAAATTATCCTTAACGTGTGGCTACCAGAAAATATAAGTATATGATTTAGATAATATACACACACACATCTATTATACTAGATTCTTATGGATTTAGTTTATAGATAAATATTAATAAAATATAGCTATAATGGGTTTCACACATGCAGGACGAATCGAATAACCATTTCCACTATTCAAATCAATCGCATCCTAAATAAATAAATAAATAAAATATAAAGTAAGATTTAAAATACCGATTAGTGTCGTATGAACATGATAGGGTGTTATATTATACCCAAGTACAAAAGAATTGCGTCCTCGAAATTCACGAAACAGGAAAAGACAAGAACAATACGGATCTACGGAAGGAGATATGGAAACTTTTGTAGAATCTTGTCTTCATATTCCCAAGTAGATTCTCAATGCGAACAATTCCCCCACGAAACGAATACTAAAGGGATTACTTTATTCTTGAGAACCTTTTCTCGTCGATCTACAATAGCCATCGACTGCTCTTCATAAGTCAAATTTTCTCTCACTGTCAGTTCCGAGTGATCAAGAATATGTGTCACGCCCCACTTCCCCGTAGACGGAAACGATGACGTGGTAAACCCGCGGCATATTTATCCAGAGAAGGTCATTCCCTAAATAAATATACTAAGCGTATTGAAACAGTAATACACAATGCAAGAATAAATTGAGACTGTAAAATTTTTCAACAAATATCTTTATTTTCATTCAACTTCCAAAATTTACAAATACAAGAGTTTATGCTGAAAAGTAAATACAACAAGGAAAATGCCTGAACAGGTGGCATATATAAATTGGAGAAAAAGTGAAGCTGAGCTAGCTCTGAGTAGCGATCTGGTTGTAGTCCTCCTCTGTGATTTCGTCCTCCTCCGTCTCAACCGTATCTGACGAGCATTCCAAGAGAAGAAAAGTGGGTGGAATGCCCGTCAGCGAACTAACGCTCGGTAAGTCACAAAGATGGGTAAGAATAAAGAAAATGACAATTGTAAAATATATATAGTATATGTTCATGGGTAAGTATATATTATAGGTCTCTAGATGGTCATTATGATAACGTTAAGTTTCAAGTGTGAATGTCAACGCAGCCGTAGAAGTATTCACGAGCTCAAGAGTGGGGCCCCAGGAGCAAGGAAACATGGGCTCATTTCATGTGTTAGCATCGAGGTTCTAGGCTGTAGATGAGTCAACCCGACTAATATTCGAGTAAAATAAAAAAGAGGTTCCGTTGGATTCACACAAGAAACTATCCTAAACACTCCGTGTATAATATATATAACTGGTTAATGTACTTAATTGATTTAATTGATCGATTGACATGTCTTGATCGAAACCCTCGATTGCAAAATGTGTAGATTGTATTCGAGTGAGTCGAGTAATGTGTGAGTCATGGCAATTGCAATCTGGGTTCGAGTCATGTTGGTGCGAGTAGATTGGATTCGAGTTTAGATTCGAGTTAGGTTAGAGTTTGAGTTTGTATTCGAGTTCAAGTTCAAGTTTAGATTTGAGTTCGGATTTGAGTTCATGTCTTTTCATGTGAATTGATGTAAATTGTTAGAATCTTAGGTTCGGGAGAAATCAGCAACTGCTGCACATGGACGGCAAGATTTGTGTCTTTTTCCAAGACAATTGCCATCGATAACTTCATTAAGTTGTCTAACCTAAATAGGCAAGCACTCACATTCTTCGGCTCCCTGGGGCTCAAGAGAATTGGTGTCGCTTAAACCTATATTTATCTAGAGTCTTTAAAATATTGTTTGCATATCTCGAGAAGATTTTATGAAAAATATATATTAATATTGTTTAAAAATGAACCTCGAGGATGATTTATAATATTTAGGGTTTTCATGAACATGTATTTTAATTGTTGTGGTGTTTTGGTGATAAAACCTAGATTTTTTTGAAAGTTTATGGTATTTTTATGAAAACTGTTATTTTTGAAAACTGCTATTTTTGAAAACTTGGTGATATTTTATTTACAATTTTAATCTTTCTTTTAAAAATATAGTTTCTTAATATAGTTTTATTGAAAATACGGATTTCATAATTTTATATAATTTTCCCAAAAATTAGTTTTTATTATTAGAAAAAGTCGCGTTTCTTAAAATCCGTATTTTTATTCTTTTCGAGACCGAATACTCCGTGAGGAGTTCTGCATCTCGCTCTACTACCCCAAGAATGTACGATAATCCGCACCATTCATTAGCGAGTCCCCTGACGAGGGTTGTAGAGGCGTAATTGCCAAGAATTTCGAAATACCGATTTAAAGAAATCTGTTTTGAAACGGTGTGGTATTTTAATGAACAAAGCTTTTACTTTGAATTACCCATATGTTTAGAATACCGTACTATGAAATCATATTGTGCGTGTGGGGTAGGTCATTACCCTATGAAAGTTCTAGGGTTTGGGTATGCTAGATATCGAAAAGAGGTTACCCTAAAGTTCATGGTATTTTAATGAAAAAGTTCATTATATGTTTGTTTCATATGAAAATTTTGTTAAAATAAAAACTAAATGATGTTAATAAGGTTAAGATTAGTGTAGCATTTTAGTTTGATCTCGTTTTCTTATCACATGGTTTACAAATGTTAAAAAAAACTATATCGGAGATAACTCCTTTTTTGTTGGTTTGTTTGAAAAATAAGTTTTGAGATAGAAAGTGATAGGGATGAAGGGACTTACGGTTCTTAAAAGGTTAAGAAGAGATTGAAGAAACTCTCGGAGGTGGTGGTTTCGTCGGAGATGCTCCGGTTATCGAGTTTGGCTCGCTACTCCACTTGAGGGACTTAACTCCACTTGCCACTTAGAAAGTTTTGAGAGAATTTTTTGCTAGAATTTCGGAATGGTGAAGAACTAAGGTATAGAGTAGTATTTATAGCGGAGAATTAGAGTTTGGGAATTAAAATTTTGGATTAAAATTCAATAAAAAGATATTAAATGGTGAATTGAACAGTCTGTGTTTGATTGCAGGAAAATCAAATAGTGCAGGGGAGTTAAGGGGAGTCGAAGGGGTGTGTGTGCAAAGCACGGAAGCAATTGGGGCATTCTGGACCGTCGGCGCCGGCCTAAATGGGAGAATGGGCGGTCGGATTTGAGTGTCCTGCCTCGAGATTTGTGCCGCGTGTGTATTTGGATGTGTACACCTCATTGCACCTGTTTGATTTTTCTGAAACTTTTCATTTCTCCGTGTATTGCACGTGCAAGTCTTGGGCTTCCAAAAATTTAAAAAGAAAAATCTTTAAAAATAATTGGGTCTGATGGGAATCGAACGCACAGGCTATATCACAGCAGTGTAGAGGCTTTATCAGTGAGATACAAGTTACTTCTTGCTTTTATTTAATAAAAATAACTTTTAACTCTTACACAGGCGCTGTAATACTCTTTTCTATACAATAACAAGAAAATTCTGTACAGTGATTTCATAGTCGTTACAATGTGTATCTCATCTCGAACATACTTGCGGAGTTGACATAATGGTGGTAAAACCAATCGATAAGCTACCTCTCCAATACGCTTAATGATATCGAATGGCCCCACGAATCGAGAACTACATTTGCCTCGACTACCAAATCGGATTACTACCCTAGTTGGTGATATCTTCAAGAACACAAGATCACCAACAGCAAACTCCAAAGGTCTTCTTCCAGTATCATCCCAACTTTTCTATCGATCTCGTGCCACCTTGATATGATCACGTATCAAGTTAAGTTTTTTCACGTTTTGCACAATCAGTTCCGGTCCCAACAATCTTCTTTTTCCAACATCATCCCATCATACTAGCAAGCGACACTTACGACCGTACAATCCTTCAAATGGAGCCATCTGTATAGTCGTCTGAAAACTGTTATTGTATGAGAACTCCACTAAATTTAAATGATCCTCGCACGAACCCTTGAAGTCTAACATGCAAGCTCTCAATATATCTTCAAGAGCTTGAATCGTTCTCTCAGACTGTCCATCTGTCGGAGGATGATAGGCCGTACTAAATTTCAAGCGAATTTCCAAACTTTCTTGTAGACTCCAAAAATGTGATAGGAATCGAGTGTCACGATCAGAAACAATACGCACCACTACTCCAAATAATCTCACAATCTCCTGCATGTACCTCTCTGCTAAAACCTCCATCGACTAACCAACTTGAAATGGTATAAAACGAGTTGTTTTGGTCATTCGATCGACAATCACCCATGCCGCGTTATTGCCCTTTAGACTTCGTGATAAGGCTGTCACGAAATCCATGGTTATATGTTCCCACTTCTACTGAGAAATCAAAAGTGGTTGCAACAAACCAGCTACCCTTTATTGTTTAGCCTTGACTTGCTGACACACCAAATACCTCGACACATAACGAGCAATCTCTCTTTTCATCCCTTCCCATAAAATATGTTGTCGCAAATCTCTATATATCTTCGTGCCTTCTAGATGTACCGAATATGTGGAACTATGAGCCTCCTTCATGACTTCTTCACGAACTTCTCCTTTAGGCACACACAAACGACTCGCATACCTTAAAGAACCATCTTCATGGATCAATAAATTCGTTCGAAGACCTGCCTCTACTTGTCCTCAAAATCACTGCAATCTAGGATTGTGCAACTGCACTGCTTTAATGCATCAATCAACGATGACTGTACTTACAACTGCATCAATTATCCCGAAGAATTTGGTAGTACAATCTCCAACTCGAATCTTTGAAAATTCGCTATAATCTCCTTCTGTGAAGTCAACATCCGTATCGCTAGCAACTGATTTAAAGCATCCAGCGCTCCATTAACTTTCCCCGGATGGTACTTTAGATCAAGATCATAGTCGGCCATCACCTTCAACCATCTATGTTGTCTCATATTGAGCTCTTTCTGTATGAACACGTACATTATCCTCTTGTGATCAGTGAACACTTCTACCCTTTTGCCCAATAAGTAGTGTCTCCAAATCCGCAGCGCAAAATAATTGCTGCTAGCTCCAAGTCATAAGTTAGGTAGTTCTTCTCATGAGTCTTCAATTGCCTCGATGTATAAGCTACAACCTTTCCATGCTGTATCAAAACACATCCCGAGTCTTTCCCAGATGCGTCGCTGTGAATAACTAATCCTCCGGATCCATCTGGCACTGTTAAAATAGGAGCGGTTATCAATCTTTCCTTCAGCGCTTCAAAAGCTGGCGCACACTTCTCAGTCCATATGAACGGTGCATGCTTACGTGTTAGCTTGGTCAATGGTTCTGCTATTCAAGCGAAGTTCTCCAGAAACCTTCAATAGTATCTAGCAAGCCCAAGAAAACTTTTGATCTCCCCTACATTCTTTAGAATCGGCCAATCGTGAACAGCTGCAATGTTTTCGGGGTCAACTGCAATTCCATCACCAGATACAACATGAACCAAGCACTTCACTTCTTCGAGCCAAAACTCGCACTTGCTCATCTTAATATATAGCTTTTTTGTCTCAACGTATGCAGTGTAATTATCAAGTGTTCCTCATGCTCTTCTTTGCTCCTCGAATAGACCAAAATATTGTTAATGAATACCACCACGAACTAATCTAGAAATGGTGAAAAGATCTGGTTCATCAAATCTATAAATATCGACGGTGCGTTAGTAACTCCAAATGACATAACTAAATACTCGTAATGCCCATATCGAGTTCGGAACGCTGTCTTGCAAATGTCTTTTGCTTTCACCCGAACTTGGTGATACCCTGATTGCAAATTTAGCTTCGAGAATACTCTCGTGCCACTGAGGTGATCGAATATGTCACGCCCCGCTTCCCAGTAGATGGAAACGGTGATGTGGTAAGCCCGCAACGTATTTATTATGAGAAGGCCATTTCATGAAATAAATATGCTAAGCGTCTATAAGCAATATAAAATAACAAGAATAAACAAAAGAATGAAATTCAACTCTGATTTATTATATTCATGATTCACAGTTGACAAAATATCTGAATATAAGAGAAGATAACATGATAAGCCTTAACAAGAAGGCATACTTAAATAAGCTGAAATGAAATAAAAAGCGGAATGGAACTAGACGTCCAGTTGTGATGCGAATCGGTTGTACTTCTTTTCGACCACTTCTATCTTCTCTGCCTCAATATCACCTGACAAACATTCCAAGAATAGAAAGAAGTGGATGGAATGCCTGTCAGCGAATTAGAGTTCGGTAAGTCCAAAAACAACATGAATGTGAAATATAAAGATATACTGACAAGTTGGAAAATGATATCATGAAGTAATGGACTGAGTGTGATATGGTGATTAAACATGTCATTTAATATAAGCATGGCAAATCTATGTAACATAATAAATCTATATAATATGGTAAATAATGGCAACTATGTAAGCATCACAATGAAACATGAGCATAGCAAGTAAATATAGAAATGGCTAGGTAGTATAAGTATAGTGAACATGAAATGAATATTAATGTGTAAGTATGGTTGTTCTAACATGGTTGTTTGTAGTTTGATAAAGAAGATATTCGTGTATACGAGAGGAGTCCATCTTACTCCGTAAACCATGGTAACATATAGTACAGGGCCCCGTCATAACCCACGGGACAACGACACGTGAATTCATGTATGTGTCTTTTAAAGTGACATATCGTACCACGATATACGTTCTGTATCAATCTACCCCTTATCCCCGCATATTGTATTGTATAGTTCAAGTTTACAAGTCTTGGCCGAATCCACGAATATAAAAAATGTACAAGTTCATATTCAAGTAGTAATCATGTATTCAGGTATTCATGTCAAGTTATATTCATGGTATGGTCAAGTCAAGTGTTCAAATTCAAGTTTAGATATTCGAGTATTAAGTTCAAGTGTTCAGGTTTAAAATCAAGTCAAGTATATCATGTAATAGGTTCAAGTCAAACATATAATATCTAATTATATATTCATGTACATGCAACAATTAAGAGATCAGATAAAAATAAGATATATATGTTCGAATAACATGAAATGAGGCAAGTATGTTATTCAAGCAACAATCATAAACAATGCTGTAAAGAAGTGTTATGCACGAGTAATTAATCAAGTCAAATGAATGAGGAATATAATAAAAAAATATAGCTCTATGTGTTGTGCATGTGTGAGTTCTAGTTGCGCCTAAATACGACTGTCAGTTTGGGAAATATACCCGTTTTCGTATCGTAGCGCAAAACATATCAGAATCCGTTCAGCACTGTCACAAATTTTTAAAATACAGTTTTGATCAATTTTCATCAGGTTTCAGGTTACGAAAATTATTAGAAAATTGTAGGTCTTTTAATATAGTTATCCAAAACACTAAGAATTGCGGGATTTGGATTTTTGAAGCTCTGGTTATGATCATTTTAATAACAGCGTTAAAAACAGAAATTCAGATTTCTAGACAGGTACTATATGTTATATTTTAAAGTTTATATCGGGTTATTTCATGTGCTTCTAAGTACTCTAATATACAAGAAATTATAGCTCTATAAATTTTTCATCTACACATCTAAATTTTGTTACGAACGGACATCGGGAGTTCGGGTTATGTCCTATTTAAAAACAATGTACGAATCAGGACAGATTATGTCCAGATTCGTCGCTTAATATTGTAACGCAGTTTTCTATATTTTATGTTGATTTTCAGTAAAAACTTAAAACTAAGAAAATCTAGATTTTTCGATATAGATATTCAAAACATCTAAAAACACTTAACTTGGATCAACAATTATATAGTTATGGTCTCTTGAAGAAGACCCTTAATGGCAGTTTCCTGGTTTTTAAAACAGTGAATAAAAAACTACGTAACTCCTAAACCGTTATTCAGTTTGATATAAAAATTTTACTGTAGATTTGGAATTCTATCTACTATATAATCTAATTTTCCTAGAATGTCCAGAAGTCAATATTGATTTTCTAAAAATTATTTTGAAGGTAAAAGTATTTTTTCAATGTGGTATTTGAGATTAACAAGGTCATGGTATTTATTTGAAACCTTGTTTTCTTTTAAAACTAAATAAAATAAAAAATAGCGAGCAATAAATTATGAAAGGTATACGGACAAACATGCGAATCGGTCATGATATATATACTAAAATCAATATACAAGATTAATAAAGATTATACACAAAAATTATCAAACACTTTTCTTTTGTTTTGAAGAAACGATCACGTTATGTGATGGTGTGCAATATACGATGATACGATTCACATATTTTCATAACTACTAAAACATGAAATAAGATAATCACTACTAATTAAAAATGTATCCTATTAATGAAGGTAAATAAGTTTACAAAATAATTAACTATTAAGTTATCTATTTATTTTATGTGTGTTTTCTAAACAAGGAGTTTACAGACGAAGTAAATATAGATATCAGTGAAGACATGACAGGATGATGATGATTCAATAAGAGGAGGAGAAGAAACGACGGGGACTTACATGCACAACTCGATATCGTCACCGAGCTTGTTTATTTGACGACAGCCCCACGTTACTAGCAGGACTTTTTGAAAGCTTCTTTATGTTCTTCTTTGAGGACTCTAGATGAAGAGGGAGAAGGAGATGGAAAAAAATTTGAGGAAGAAAGAAAGGAGAGGGGTTGTTCTTCTTTCTAATTTTTAAGAGAGAGAAGAATACAAAGGTAAGATCAACATATAAAAGAATTATGTCATATTAATTCAAATTAATATGAATTCATAATAGGAGTTAGAGAGAAATTGAAAGGGCATCTATTCATTTGGAAGTTAAAGAAAATGAAAGTTCTCATGAGAGAGTAAAAAATAGATAAAAATGATTGCAAGACCCAAAATTAGAACATGTGACCTATGTAATAACAATATAAGAACCTAACCAATAAACTACAAAATTATTAATACAAAATTTTAACAAGAATTAAATATATGTCGTTTCTTGAAAAAAAAGTGGGCTTTTGGGCTCATAGCTTTATAAAAGAAAATGAAAATGAGATTGGATTTGGGTTATGAGCTGGGTTAGGTCTTGTATTTAATTTGAAAAAGATTAACATTTGTTTTAAAGAAACGTGTTTGGGAAAAATAAATGGAATAATAAAATAATATATTTAATAGAAGACAAAATATACGGAAAATACTAAGAATAAATAAATACAATATTTTACTAAAGAAAGAAAATACGAAAATATAGTAAAATTGGGATCATTACAGAATAATTCGCCTATGCAAGAAATTTGGTGCTTATTCTTAATAGTCACCCGATTTAATTCTCGATAGTCGATGCACATTTTCCGCGTGCCATCTTTCTTCTTGATTAGAAGAACCGGAGCTCCCCATGGTGAACCATTGCTGCGAATCCAATCCTTTTCTAATAAGTCAGAAACTTGTCTCTTTATCTCTTCCAGTTCCACCGGTGATGTCGGATAAAAGTCTTCGAATTGGCGCTGCTACAGAAATAAGATCAATCGCGAAGTCCACATCTCGTTTTGGCGGTAAACTCAAAATGTTCTTAAACACATCCATGAAATCCCGAACTGCTATCAGCGCTTTATTTGCAACTTGTTTACAAATTTTATCTTCCGGCACACACACAAACGGTTCCCTTCACCATGAATTTACAGGTCTGTTCTACGACTCATGGGTTAACATCCAACCACACTTCTGTTGTGCTACTCTAATAAACTGAGGCGGGTTCGTCAGAACTTCTATAATCAGAACATGTTACATCTGATCAGTCTTGAAGCGGTCTGTACTACTGCAATCATCATATGCTCTCCTGTGTTTCTTCTTGTTCTTCGAAACGCAGACGGACTAGCCACTACGGGACAAGGGGAAAGTGTTCATATCATAATATTGCATTATTATATTCCCCATTCTTATTCATTTTACAAATAAATAGGTGCTTTTGACCCATGTCTGCTACATAGTTGCAGGTTACTGGTTCTCGGAACAAAAACAGTGAAATTGATGAAAAGACGATGCAAAAGTGAGACCACGACCGACAAATGGAAGAATCTTGATCAAGCCTACAGTTGGAGAATAAACGAAGATCAATAAACAAGTTCACAGAGTACAAAGGCAGCGCAAGGTTCAAGACATCGACACGAAGCAAGCGGTAAAGTCCACAACATTATTCACTGTGGAAATCTGGAAGAAAACTAGAGGACAATCTGAGAAACCAAGTGAAGAAACAAGTAGGAAAATGCAACAAGAAGAAAACCAAAAAATTGTAGTCAACAAGCCCTCCACATGGCCGCGGAACCGCGGCCAAACATGGGTTTTGGCCGCGGATCCGCGGCCATGCGTCGCTCGTGTCGGCGCGTGTCGCTCGTGTCGGTGCGTCGGTGCAGTAAATAGGGTTTTCTTAGGGTAAAATTGCAATTGCAGATATGACTCGATTGTAACCCTAGGGTTTCTATGTTCTATAAATAGAAACCTAAAACCTGTTTTAGGTTATGCCTCTTTTTGTGCCTCATTTCATTTTATCAAAATTCATATCTGTAAATTTCTGCAATGTATGAAGAGAGTATCAAATAAAGTAAGTAGTTTTTTTTATTTCCATGCCCTAGGTAATTTCGTTCCTGCCCTAGTATAGATTTTTCATTATCTGCCCTAGTATAACTTTCATTAATTGCCCTAGTTAATTAGTTTAGAACTTGTTTTTCAATTCCCTAATGAGTGAGTAGTCTCCTCACTTGTTAGGGTTAGATTTGGGGAAAGCTTGAGAGATGAAGATCTCTCACCCCTTTCTTGCCCATCACACGTTTTTATAGGACTCCATGCATGCATGCACACACCGCTCCCTACGGCACCCTATCCCATGAGGTAGCGGGGATACCGTAGTATAAACGACCGGTTGCGTATGTTTTCCATGGAGGTTAGGGTAAGAATTAAGAAAGGAAGGACAAGAACCTAGAGGAAGAAACATCGTTTCTTCCCGATGGTACTAATCCATGTTCCCCTCCGAATGACGGCGCGACGTAGAGAGACGTCTTGCCTGAGATTCGGGGCAGATGCTATTTGGTGCTATCCGTCCACCTCTCCGAAGATGCCAAGTTGATTTATGGCACCGTGTATCGAAGGTTTAGACGGATGCGGCCGATGTAGCAGACTTCGTCAGATTCCCCCTCGCTTGAGGGGTTTTTGATTGTGGGACGCTCTTCCCTGCAGGCGCAAGCCCCTGCAGTTAATTACGCTACCGCATCGCGGTAACAACTTTCTCCTTCTCCAGATGTTCACTTCGTGTCGTGGGTGTTTGTTTTGTTTGTGGTTGCCCGTGGATTGTATACGGAGACTAGTTTATGTCGTCGCCCGTAGAACGTGGATTAGTCCAAATCAGTATTTTCTTAGATTTGGGTTTGGGGTTTTGGTTTGAGAATACGTTAGCCATATTTGAGGCTAAGATCAACTCAAACATTTGTTAAGGATACGTTAGTCTAATTTAAGACTAAGATCAACTTAACGGGATCGTTTAGATCCGACAAAAGAGCATTTGGGCTCTATTGTTCTAGGTTAGGGACATAGTGGTCCATTGCCAGTTTAGGGACATGGTGGTCCAATATTCCCATTTTGGGGACGAATATTGGTTTAAGGACGCATTAGTCCATGAGTTTAAGGACCCCACAGTCCGTATTACCAGTTTAGGGACATGGTGGTCCAACATTCCCGTTTTGGGGACGAATATTAGTTTAAGGACGCATTAGTCCATGAGGTTAAGGACCTCACAGTCCGTATTACCAGTTTAGGAACATGGTGGTCCAACATTCCCATTTTGGGGACGAATATTAGTTTAAGGACGCATTAGTCCATGAGTTTAAGGACCCCACAGTCCGTATAAGTGTGTTGGTTGTCGGGACCCGTCACCTCTCTGACGACGTTGAAGGATTACAACAACAAATATCAGAGGAGTTCGGAGATGTACCCTTGAACCGGATGTAAATTGATTTGAGAGAGCAGTTGTGCTCAGTTCAATTTAATTTGAGGACTTACGGCCAGAATTGGGCTAAGTCCAGTTGAGAATATTCAACATTTTATTTGTGTTTGGCCTATCAGGCCTTTATTTGGGCTATGCTTTTTTTATTATAATGCACTGCATTTTTTGTTTGGTCTGATAGACCTTTTTATTGGGCTCTGCCCCCCCCATTTTTTAATAATGCATTGCATTTTGGTCTGATAGACCTTTTAATTGGGCTCTGCCCTTTTTAATAATGCACTGCATTAAATGTTCTGACAATGCCCCACGTGGCTTGTTTGGCGCGCTTTGCGCCAATTGAGGAGCGCAAGGCGAAATTCAAGTGGAGGTGACACGTGTCACGCGCTGGTAAGTGCAAGTCTGTTAGCGCAGTGCGCTGCGCCAGTGCGCTGCTGACACGTGGCGCGCTCTGGTGATTTGCGCCAAACCAAGAGAGCAGTGCCCTGTTTTTAGAAGCGCAAGGCACAGTTGTTCTATGATTGACACGTGGTGCTCTCTGGTGGCTTGCGCCAATCCAAGAAGCGCAACAGTGTAAATTTCAAAAGTGCAAGGCACTGTTTAATATCTTGATCAAATTTAGATCAAAGAAAACTAGATTTTCTTTTTCTAGAGAGGTTCTACCTCAATATTTCAAGAACCAGTGGTTCATCAAAAGGCAATGCCTTTATATAGATCAAAAGATCTGGTCATGAAGTAGATTACTTCTTTATTATTATTTTTTAAAGATCTTGATCTTGTTTTTAGATCATTGATCTTTTTAGAAGAAATTCTTCCTTTTTTCAAAGGTTTTACCTTTTTTCTTTCTCTCTGAATTCTTCTCAAAGTTTTTAGAAGAGCTCTCTGTATCTCTATCTCTCTGTCTGGGTTTTAGACTTGGAGTCTACGGGCCTTTATATAGTAACAATTGATTTGTTAAATCAGTTAAAAAGATCTTTCTCTGATTGATTTAGGGATGTTTCCCCACCGCTGGATCTTTGATCCTAGGCCTTCTGTTTTACAGAAAATAATCTTCTTGTTTTAACAAGATTAGAAAGATCTTCCCAAAATTTTATTGTTTAAATTCTGGCACAGTTGGCGCAAACGCACCTGCGCTTGACACGTGTCGCGCAGCGCAGAGCGCAGCGCAACTGCGCTGACACGTGTCACGCAGCGCAGAGCGCAGCGCAACTGCGCTGACACGTGTCGTGCAGCGCAGAGCGCAAGTCATCCGAAGCATTACTTCCTTTATTTTTATTTAAAACAGAGCCTTGCTCTGATTGGGTGCGCTGTCTCGGGCGCAGCGCCCCTTGCGCTGGCGTGTCTGTTTTTGACACGTGGCGCTCTGCGCGCAGCGCAAGGGATCTGAAGCGTTGCTTCAATTTTTGAATTTTTGAAATGCAAACAGAGCTTTGCTCTGATTGGGGGAAACAAATGCCCCCCCACCATTGCGCTCACGCGGCGCACGCGTGAGTGCAGCGGTGGCAAAATCTGATCCGTTGGATCAACTCAGGAGTTGAAGGGGCGTTCAAGCGCCTATAAATAGGACCCTTGGTCCTCCTCAGATGATTATCACCTTCAAGAATTCTTATTCTCAGAACTTCAGAGCCTTGCTCTTTCTTTCAAAAATCTTAAGAGTTAAACTCTAGAAACTTTTAGGTAAAATTAACTTAAATTAAATTAAATTAATTTTAATTGACAGAGCCTTGCTCTCATAGATTTTTGATCTAAAGAAAACCCTTTTGGGGTTTCACCAACAGAGCCTTGCTCTCAAGAATCCATAGATCTAAAGAGATCTTGTTTCAGGGTTTTTAACCCATGAACAGAGCTTTGCTCATGGACAAAATACAGATCCTTTTGATCTAAAAATGAAGATGTTGGGGTAAAAATTTACACCCCGGTTGACCAAGTCAAAATCAAAGTCAACCCCAAGCCAAATGGGCCCAAGCCCAGATCCAGTAGGCCCACGCCAGGGTCGAGCCCGAACATGAAGCGGCCGGCCTCCCACCGCGCCAAGATAAAAATTTTGTAATAAACAATTTTGTTGTATTTCTTTATTTTTATTTTATGGACAAATATAAGAAAAATAGGCATAAAGCCAACTTTTTGTAAAGCCCATAGCTTATGTGCAAAAAGAAATGGCACATGAGCCATGGGATAGGCAAAATGCCATTTTGTGAAGCCCAAGGGGCTATGTGTAAAGTGTATGGCCTATAAAGGCAAAGATAATGAAAATATCTCACAATTTTCTCTCTCCAAAAAAAGTTTCAGATCTGAGATCTTTCTTCCTTCTTCAAGATTCCAAAACCTTCTTCTTTCTTTTGAATTAAATCAAGAGTTCTACTCTCCTTTTTATAAAACAAATTAGTTTTTCACCACAAAACCCATCAAGGGGAACTCAGATCTTCCATTAGATCTCGAAAAGGAGTGATTTTTTAAAATCCCATATCTCTTGATCTTCAAGATCCAGCTAACAGAGGAGGAAGAAGAAGAACCCCTTTCACTAAACCCAACAAAAAAAACACTCAGGAGTCCAACTCCTCTTTGATTTCTCTTCAGAGAAATATTTTTAGGCTAAAAGCCTCTTTTTCTCGCCGGCGCTCAAGCGCAGAGCGCCCACGTGCCGACACATGGCGCGCTTGCGCTCGAGCGCAAGTCGCCCTCGTGCCGACACGTGGCGCTCTTGCGCTCAAGCGCAAGCGCCCGAGCACAAGTCACCCCGGTGTCGACACGTGGTGCGCTTGCGCTCAAGCGCAAGCGCTCGAGCGCAAGTCGCCCTCGTGCTGACACGTGGCGCTCTTGCGCTCCAGCGCAAGCGCTCGAGCGCCAGTCGCCTACGTGCCGACACGTGGCGCGTTGCGCTCCAGCGCTAAGCGCTCGAGCGCTAAGCTCTCGAGCGCTAAGCGCTCGAGCGCAAAGCGCCCACGTGCCGACACGTGGCGCGCTCGCGCTCAAGCGCCTAGGCGCTGGCCCCACGCATCCTTTGGATGTCTTTTTCCCCTTTACTTATATATACATGTATATATATACATATGTATACAAATGTACACATACACATACTCCGCGACACTGTCCCTGTTACAAAAAAACTCTGCGTGGCTCCCGATATATTCAAACCCCCCTCCAAAACAACACACACGCACACTGCACATTGAGTTCGCATGACCAGTTTAACCCGTTAATCGGAGGTTCCCTCGCCCCAAAGGCGAGGGGTAATTAACGGCAGCTTAGTCCGCGGCTGCCGGAGATTCGGATCCCCACAATCATTAAACCCCAGCCTACCCTAGGCAGGGGGAATCTGTAGTACGCCTGATAAGCGTGCGCGTATTCCCATCTCAATGGGGTGACGAAAAACACCCTACAGGTTCTGGCACGCCCGGTGGGACCAATCTCTCCTCCCATATTTCTGGTTAAACGTTCATGCGAACTCGATCAATATACATATCGATTACCTATACTGAAATGATGTTTTCTTTTCGTGCAGCAATCAACTTTCAACGACAATGTCTCCCAAGACGAATTCAACTTCCAAAGCGACCCCGATTCCGTACGTGGTCAAGATCAACGCTCGTGTGGTTCTCCCCGCAAGCCTCAGTCGACAGTGGGAGGAACCGCCCCGCCAGTTTGGCTCCGTCATCATCTACCCTGCCGGAAGAGCTCATCTGACGGAGATCCCGGCGGAACAGGTGGCCAAGCCGGTCTCAAGGGGCAAGAGGCCGAATGTCGTGATCGCCAAGGCACCACAACCGAAGCTTAAGACGGTGTCTGAACGATTCTCTGGTGCTCAAGCCGGGGGCAAGAACTCCGGTACAAAGGGCAACATCAAATGTTGTGGACGAGTTCAGGTGATGACTCCAACAAATGCACAATTGAGCGTATCTCCAAGGCCCTCCATCGACCGGTCTGCGGCGTCTTCCCAAAGAGCCGAAGTCTGCCAGGTGCTTAGAACAGAAAAGTTAAGGCAGAAGCGGCTCAGGTATCGAGCCAACGAAAGGGCCAAGGCTTCGGCCAAATGGAATCGTGTGAAGTTCTAAGTGCAGGGTTGCCCCACGACGACGGCTGAGTCGGACGTAAGAATCAGCAATTCCTTCGAGCCTCTGAAGTGGGTTCAGAAAAATGCCATGACCGCCAGAATCAAGAAGACAGCGGTCCGAACGGTGCTACAAAGAGACGTGTCCCGGCCCCAACAGAAAAAGTATGACACTGTCTCTTCAAGGGTCTATCAGGAGCTCTGTGCCGCACGAAAGCAGCGGGGCAAATCCAGAAAAGAAGCACCAGCACCATTCAAGAACCTGGTTAGGCCAGCCGCCTTCAATCGACTACCATCTACCGAAACAAGGGGGTCAAGACAGCGATCCGTGAAATCAGCCGCCGATAATAAAAAGACGGCTGGATATGTCGTCCATACGGTCTATATGGCGGGCGGGCGTCCCAGCGACAACCTTCGCAGCAAAAGCAAGGATGGGACCACCACATCCCAAGTCCAATCTGGCTTGAATGTGGTTGCCGCTTCCCAAGAACAGCCGCCTCCGTTGGATGAAGAAAACCCTCTCGAGGAGGAAGATGGGCAGAAAGACCTCTCGGTCCATGCAGAGTCAAGCTCGGACAGCGAGGAAGAGCCGACTTTCCGCCCCAGGACCGCAGAGCAAGAGCTGCTTCAAGAGCTTCGAAAACAGCTCAGGAGTAAGGATAAAGAGATGGCCAAGCTCTATTCGAAAATTGACGACCTAACAAACGTTGTGATGCAGCTTACGGCTCAAATTGCTCGAGCGCCTCCCAATCAAGCACAAGCCACTACTAATCAGCCGGGTGATGACAATCCGAGGCAGCCAATGCCTGTTCCTTTGGGACCAAAACTGGTCGAGCCGCATGAAAGCCGGCCACATTCCGCTTCTGGGGACGCCTTGGCCCCAGATAACACTATCCCGCTAACACAGGATCGGATAATGGATTTGGTCACCAGCAAGGTTAAAACATTGGTGGCCGAAGCTGAAGCTCAGAAAGAAATCGGCAGTAGTGGACGGCCATATCCCGCGCAGTACGATCTGATTGAGTTCCCAAGCGGCTACGTCATTCCTAAGTTCGGAAGATTTGATGGAACGGGGAATGCAAATCAGCATGTCGCCCACTTCAAAGCATCATGTGGAAATACAGGGGGCAATGACGCGCTCCTTCTTCGTCAGTTTGTCAACAGCCTGACCGGCGTCGCCTTCGACTGGTATGCGAGTATACCGGATGGGTCCGTCATTACCTTTGCCCAAATGGAGTCCCTGTTTCGGCAAAGGTTCATGAGTGTCAGTGATAAAATCTCCATTGCCGACCTTGTGAGGACCAAGCCGGGGAAGAATGAAAGCAACACCGACTTTATTGCCCGATGGCGTAATCTCACGGTCAAGTGCGAACCGCCGCTGGAGCAGGACCAGTCCGTCAGCCTTCTCATTGGGAACCTCAGCAATTGGATGGTCCCATTCTTGTGTACAGCGGGCCTCAAGACATTCCAGGAGCTAACCAAGAAAGTCCAAATGCTGGAACGCTCGAAGCAAGAGTCTTCGCCAGACTCTCAGAGAGATAAAACTTGGAAAAGCAAGCGGGACGACAACCGTAGAAGCGGGAGTTCTAGCAGTACCAATGTTATCAATGCCTCCGACAATGAAGAAAAGCGAAGGGCGGGCGAATCCAAAACCAACCGGTCTCGAAAGCCATTGCTGGGAGGAGATGGGCCTTCCCTAGAGGAGAAAAAGAACAAGGTTTACTCTTTCAAAAGGGACAAGGTCCGCAAGATATTTAAAGATGCCTTGAACAACGGCCTACAATTGCTGGAGTCGAAAAGACCCCAAGAAGCAAAAATGACCGACAATCCTCTGTATTGTCCATACCACCGAGTAGTGAGTCATGCGATCGAGGATTGCTATATCTTCAAAGACTGGGTCGAGAAGCAGTACAAGGCTGGAGAAATCGAGCTGTCCAAAAGTGTGTTGGTGAACAATCAAGTTGCAACCACCAACTTTATACAGACAGAAACTGAAGCCTTCTGGGAGCAGACAGCCGAACCCGCTGCCCTGAGAAATGAAACGGACTCATCGCGGCCTCCGTGGAGTACGCACATATCTAATAAGACGAAGAAGATGATAAAGCTACTTCGGAAGGAACCCAGGATGGAATGGGAAGGGCAGAAGAAGCCTACCAGTCCAGCTGCCAATGCGGCTCCATCAGGCTCAAAATCCAAGAAGCTCAAGAAGAAGAAAAGTGCAGCTCAGCGCGAAAAAGCGTCTGCAGGGAGATCGACCATTCAAAAATATATCGATTCCCTCGAAGAATATGAACCAAAGGAAAGAACATTGATTCAATTGAAGGAGTTCTTCCCTGTACAAGCGGCTGAAATTCTGGAGGAGTTAGAAGAAGACTCCAATGAAGAGGTCCCAGTAGTGACCTACTACGCCATCCATCTTGGCAGCGACTCCGAGGATGAGCTCTGTTTTCCCGAAGAGGACGAGGAGCTCACCACAAAGGCCAATCAAATCCAGCTCAAAAGCGGCAGGGCTCTACCGCAAAATCAGGGCAACGCCCCAAAAGGGAAGGAAAAACAAGTCGCTAATGAAGAAAATGGCAGAGAACCGGCTGATGAAAACATAAGTCCTTCCTCGGTAGACTATAATGTCTTGGCACATCTCCGGAAGCTTCCGTCTCTCCTGAGCATCTACGATGCCTTAGTCCTATCTAAGGAGCTTAGAGATGTTCTCATTCACGCTCTACAAAACCCCGAGCGGTATCAGGCTCACTTTGCGGAAATTAATATGAAAGAAGCCCAGCACGCTTTGCATGCAGCCGCAGTCACATTTAAGGATGAAGATTTGCTACTGGGAACGGCTGAGCATAATCGGCCGCTTTACGTGACCGGGTACAGCGACAGAGATCGAATTAATCGCATATTGATTGATCCGGGATCCTCAGTGAACATCATGAACTTGCGAACTCTGAAGAGTTTGTCAATGGACATCCGACACCTGTCAAGGGAAAGGATTGTCATTCAAGGCTTCAACCAAAATTGCCAGCAAGTTCTGGGGTCCATAGCTCTGCCAATCAAATTCGGGGATCTGCAGACTGAAGCTAAGATATACGTGATCGATGCCGACACGTCTTATAAGATTCTCTTGGGGCGGCCGTGGCTCCACAATTACGGCATCATTCCGTCAACTCTCCATCAATGCATGAAGTATACTAAAAATGGCGAAGAAAGACGCATTGACGGAGACATCCAGCCGTTCGGTGTGCATGAAGTCCGCTATGAAGATTCTCGGTACTTTATGAACCACCAAAATGCTAAGCCACAACTGACTGAGGATAGACCGGCCCCAAGACCCAAAAGCAAATCTGCGCCGGCTGTCACTTTCAAAAGTAAAAACGCCCAAGTGCGCCCACATTTCGGTAGCGACACTGATGAGTCCGACGCTGGAAGCCCGTCCTTCCGTAAAACCCGCCCTCGTTTCGGCAGCGATACGGACGAATCTGTTACTGAAGGCCCATCTAGCAGCAAAGTCCGCCCTCATCTTGGCAGTGACACTGAAGAGTCAGAAGAAGAGGACCTGCCGTGCAACAGCTGTGCAGAAGGGTCCCTGGCCATCACAAGGGTGCCGGAACGGATGTGCAAAGAGCTCGACGCATTGTCAGTCTCTACCGTGGACCAGCTGGAAACTTTCTACGTCCCCGGGAGGAAAAATGGACAGAAAGGCATCCTGTTTTACGGGTCAAACCCCGTTGTGCATCCAGATGATTTGTCTGTCGCATGCCTTCCATACGAGAGAGGCATAAAAGCCGTCCTCAATCCAAGATACTATGCGCCCGAGATGCGGGAATACTTTAAAAAGTGCGGATGCCGGTTATATCAAACGGAGTCCGAAGCAAAGTTTTACGAAGGGCTATGGCATCCACCCCAGGTCCGAGCACTCGTCGATGGACGAATTCCAGACAGACGGGGAATAGGTTACATTCAACCTGATTCCAGAGCGTGCTACATGATCCATGTTGGTGAAGCTGGCGAAAGATCAAATGATGATGATGAGATAGCCGAGCCAGAAGAAGCTCCTCAAGAGCTTGAAGATGGCGGACAAGCAACCTTTGACGAGCAAACCGAGATTGACTTAGGAACGCCTGATAATCCGAGGCCGACCTACATCAGCTCGCTCTTGTCAGAGGAAATAAAAGCGCAGATAATTGCCCTGCTGCATGAGTTCGTCGACTGCTTCGCGTGGACATACAAAGAAATGCCTGGCCTTTCCCCTGAAGTGGCCGTACATAAGTTGGCTATATCTCCTGATGCTAAGCCAGTCAAACAAGCTCCTCGAAGAATGAGAAGGGAACTAGAAGAAAAGGTCATCGAGGAAACTAAGAAGCTTATCGATGCCGGCTTCATCAGGGAAGAGAAATATGCGGACTGGATCGCATGCATAGTCCCAGTGAAGAAGAAAAATGGGCAGATCCGAGTTTGTGTCGATTTCAGGGACCTCAACAAGGCATGTCCTAAAGACGACTTCCCGCTACCGGTCATGGAAATGATGGTCGATGACACCTCAAATTACGAGCTGTTCACCTTTATGGATGGCTCGTCTGGATACAATCAGATCAAGATGTCACCTGAGGATGAGAAGCACACAGCATTTCGAACCCCGATCGGAATATATTGCTACAAGGTGATGCCGTTCGGATTGAAGAACGCGGGTGCTACATATCAAAGGGCAATGACCAATATCTTTGATGATTTAATCCATAAAGTCGTCAAATGTTATGTTGATGATCTGGTCGTCAAGACTAAAACCAAGGCCGATCATATCCAAGATCTTAGGACCGTTCTCACCAGACTGAGGGAATACGATCTGAAGATGAATCCTCTGAAGTGCGCTTTTGGCGTGTCATCGGGAAAATTCCTGGGCTTCATAGTCCGACATCGAGGGATCGAAGTTGACCCATCAAAGATAAAGGCCATCATGGAGATGCCCCCTCCGAAGAGTCTGACGCAGCTAAGATCTTTTCAAGGCAAGCTCGCGTATATACGAAGGTTTATCTCAAATTTATCGGGAAGATGTAGGCCCTTCTCAAAGCTCATGAAGAAAGGAGCTCCTTTTATCTGGGATGCCGAATGTCAAGCAGCGTTCGAAAGTATCAAACAATACTTGTTGCACCCTCCAGTGCTGGCCGCTCCCATTCCAAATAAACCGTTGATTCTCTACACTGCCGCGCTAGATGAGTCACTCGGTGCGCTCCTCGCCCAGAATAACGAGGAGGGAAAGGAAAATGCCCTCTACTACCTCAGTCGAACTCTAGTCGGGGCGGAACACAACTATTCCCCAATCGAAAAGCAATGCCTGGCTCTGATATTTGCTGTGAAGAAGCTGAGGCACTATCTGCTGGCTCATCGGGTTATGCTGATCTCCAAGGTCGACCCGCTCAAACACCTGATGACCAAAGCAAGCCTAGCCGGCAGAATGGCAAGATGGGCTGTCATGCTACTTGAGTTTGACATAGTTTATACTCCTCAGAAAGCAGTAAAAGGGCAAGCTCTTGCAGACTTTCTCGCTACTCATCCCATACCAGAAGGGTCGCCGCTAAATTGTGAGTTACCCGACGAACAAGTGTTGCACCTCGAGAATGACGAGCCATGTTGGGAGCTCTACTTCGATGGGGCCTCATCGATAAGAACCTCTAGTAAATCAAGCGTCCCGGAGATAAAAGCAGGGATAGGATTGGTGTTCATCACGCCATCAATGGGAACCCTACGGCGTTCTTTCGCTCTCACCGAGCCTCGGACAAACAATGAAGCTGAGTATGAAGCCCTGATAGCTGGTTTGGAGCTCGCCATAGAAATGGAAATTCTTCGGCTACGGGTTTACGGTGACTCCCAGCTTGTTGTCAACCAAGTAAGCGGCGACTATAAGATATACAAACCCGAGTTAGCTCGGTACAGAGGCTGAGCGGTGGAACTCATGAAACGGTTCACTCACATTGAACTAATGAGAATCCCCAGAGCGTTGAACGGAAAAACCGACATACTCGCTCGCCTAGCCAAGGAGCTGGCTGATCCTGACATGGACGAAATTCTGATCACAGTCAGGAGCCGACAAATTCTACCCCCAGTCTCTCTACGAGAAGAGAAAAGCGCGGAACAGAAGAGCAGTCCTGCCGAAGAAGCTTCGATCATCCAAGACGAGCCCGATTGGAGAGAACCCTTCATAAAGTACTTCCGATACGACAAGCTGTCCGAAGAAAAATCTGCGAGGATTCAGCTGAAGAAAAGAGCTCTCCGATACGTGTTTGTAAATAACACGTTATACCGCAGGTCATATGACCAACTCTGGCTCAGGTGTCTGTCATTGGCCGAAGCCCAAAAGGTCATGAAAGATGTTCACTCGGGCGTTTGCGGTGCTCACCAATCTGGCCCCAGGATGCAACTTCAAATCAAACGGCTTGGGTATTACTGGCCCACCATGATACGGGACTGCGGAGAGCATGCAAAGAAATGTTATATCTGCCAAATTCACGGTGATTTTATTCACAAGCATCCCAATCCATTGCATCCTACGGTGGCGTCGTGGCCCTTCGAAGTCTGGGGCACCGACATTGTTGGCCCAATTGATCCTCCGTCATCCAAAGGCTACCGGTTCATACTGGCCGCGATGGACTACTTCTCCAGATAGGCTGAAGCTGTCCCGCTAAAAGAGGTCAAGACAAGAGATATTCTGACATTCTTCCAGCATAATATTCTATACCGCTTCGGTACACCAAGAAGAATCATTTCTGACAACGGGCCTTCTTTCAAGAGTTTCAATGTCTCAAGGTTCGCTACTCAGCACAAGATAGACTGGAGATATTCCTCCATCTATAATCCAAGAGCCAATGGGCTTGCCGAAGCCTTCAATAAGACTCTATGCAAGCTCCTGAGGAAAAATGCTTCAGCCAACAAGTGAGACTAGAATCTCAAACTTCACGAAGCGTTGTGGGCATATCGTACCACGCACCGTACTCCAACACAGTCCACTCCATACTCATTGCTCTTCGGAGTGGAGGCGGTCCTCCCTCTCGAAGTCGAAGTTCCAAGCTTAAGAATGGCCGTTCAGCATGAGTTGACGGAGGAGGAAAACGTGCTCCTTCGACTTGAAGAACTCGTTGCCCTCGAAGAAAAGAGGCTCGCGATGCAGCAAAATCTGGAGCTATACCGAGCCCAAATGTCACGGGCCTATGACAAGATAACCCGTCTCCGTGCTTTCAAGAAAGGTGAATTGGTGTTGGTCCTCAAAAGACCGATCATCCCCAATCGACATGCCAAGGGAAAATTCGAGCCGAACTGGGAAGGACCATACGTCATCGAGAAAGTGTTCGACGGAGGATCCTACCAACTAATAAGTGCCGAGGGAGAAAGGCCCATGCCACCCATCAATGGACGATATCTCAAGAAATACTACACATGAATGCTCCAAGTCGCAGGCGAATTGAGCACATCAGCCCTACGGTCTGGATTAGACATCCTGCAAAACCGTATACAATCCACGGGCGTAAATGACCCCTATTTCTCCCAAATCCTGCCGGTGAGACTACTTTTAAAGTCCCACCAGCGGCAAAAAAAAAGAAAAAGAAAGAAAAAGAAAAAAAAAGAAGAAGAAATAAACGATATGTCCACAAGCAAAACGGGCACGGATGAAAACCCGGAAGGGCTCCGTGAGTAAAAACAGCAGGACTACCGGCGAGTCTGTGAAAACCCGAAAGTGTGCAAACTCGTGAAAAGAGATGAAATACACTCGCAAAGTCCTCTCGACCTTGTGAGGAGAAAACCCCTGCGTGAGATCCTTACGACTCACAATGGAGCAACACACTTAGGAATCCTCACGATTCCTAAGGAGAAAATACACCTGCGGGATCCTTATGACTCGTAGGGAGAAAATGCTTTATGGGACCCTCACGGCCCATAAAATTGAAAAGCCTTAGGTGATAGGGACCCAAACCTGTCTCCTAAGCCATCGTTCCCCAACGGGCAACGGCAAATGATGAGTCGCTCCTGGCATTTCGCTTCAGTGTTAGCGGTGCTGATGCCGACCAAAAACCCAAATCCCAAGTCCTCCCAAGGCAAATGATGAGTTGCTCCGGGCATTATTCCAGTGCAGCAATGCTGACGCCAAACAAAATTCAAATTCCAAGTCCCCAACCCCAAACGGCGAATGATGAGTCGCTCCTGGTACCACATTCCAGTGCAGCGATGCAGACGCCAACCAAAGTCCAATTTCTCAAAATTCTCCCGGCCCTACGGTGGGTCCCCAAATTGACCATCGTATACAATCCACGGGCTCAAATAATTCTCATCATACCCATGCCCCACTGTAATCACCAGTTACGCGGTCGGTCTCCGCTTTGGGAATGATGCTCCATTGATAAGACCCACTCATGTGTCCTCACGATATATGAGGAGAACAAACCTTTGTGGGATCCTTACGACTCATAAAGGAAAAACACACTTAGGAGTCCTCACGACTCCTAAGGAGAAAATACACCTGTGGGATCCTTATGACTCGCAGGGAGAAAATGCTTTTATGGGACCCTCACGGCCCATAAAATTGAAAAGTCTTAGGCGATAGGGATCTAAACCTGTCTCCTAAGCCATCGCTCCCCAATCCCCAAATGGCGAATGATGAGTCACTCCTGGTACCATATTCCAGTACAGCGATGCAGACGCTAACCAAATTCCAAATCCCATACCCCAACAGCGAATGATGAGTCGCTCCTGGTACCATATTCCAGTGCAGCGATGCAGACGCCGACAAAGTCCCGAAATTTTTCCGGCCCTACGGTCTGGATCATACATCCTGCAAAACCGTATACAATCCATGGGCGTAAAACAATCCCAACCTCTCCCAAGTCCTACCGGTGAGACCACATTCAAAGTCCCAAAAAAAAAAAAAAACCAATTCCAAAATCCTCCCGGGGCAAATGATGAGTTGCTCCTGGCATTGTTCCAGTGCAGCAATGCAGATGCCAAATAAAAACCAAAATCCGAAAATCCTCTCAATGACAGATGATGATTCGCTCCTGGTACCATATTCCAGTATAGCGATGCTGATGTCAACCCAAATCAAAATCAACAAGTCAACATCCACTCCGACACCGCAGAAAGCGGAGCATGTCAGAATCCAATCTCGACACCGCAAGAAGCGGAGCAAGTCAAGTCTACCCCTAACACTGCAAGAAGCAGAGCAAGTCAAATCAAGAACCGACCGTCCACGTCGCTAAAAGGGCAGCATCGACCGTCCACGTCGCAAAAAGGGCAGCACCGACCGTCCAAGTCGCAAAAAGGGCAGCATCGACCGTCCACGTCGCTAAAAGGGCAGCATCGACCGTCCACGTCGCAAAAAGGGCAGCACCGACCGTCCATGTCGCTAAAAGGGCAGCACCGACCGTCCAAGTCGCTAAAAGGGCAGCATCGACCGTCCAAGTCGCAAAAAGGGCAGAACCGACCGTCCACGTCGCTAAAAGGGCAGCACCGACCGTCCAAGTCGCTAAAAGGGCAGCATCGACCGTCCAAGTCGCAAAAAGGGCAGAACCGACCGTCCAAGTCGCAAAAAGGGCAGAACCGACCGTCCACGTCGCTAAAAGGGCAGCATCGACCGTCCAAGTCTCAAAAAGGGCAGCATCGACCGTCCAAGTCGCAAAAAGGGCCGGATCGACCGTCCATGTCGTAAAAAGGGCAATGCCAGTTTCCCAAAAGGTGGGAACCGAATCAAGTCGCCTCCACGTGAAAGAAGATCCATCAATTTCATGCACACGACCCACATATGTGGTGTGCATTTATTGATGGGGGCAATTTGTTGGGGTAAAAATTTACACCCCGGTTGACCAAGTCAAAATCAAAGTCAACCCCAAGCCAAATGGGCCCAAGCCCAGATCGAGTGGGCCCACGCCCGGGTCGAGCCCGAACATGAAGCGGCCGGCCTCCCACCGCGCCAAGATAAAAATTTTGTAATAAACAATTTTGTTGTATTTCTTTATTTTTATTTTATGGACAAATGTAAAAAAAATAGGCATAAAGCCAACTTTTTGTAAAGCCCATGGCTTATGTGCAAAAAGAAATGGCACATGAGCCATAGGATAGGCAAAATGCCATTTTGTGAAGCCCAAGGGGCTATGTGTAAAGTGTATGGCCTATAAAGGCAAAGATAATGAAAATATCTCACAATTTTCTCTCTCCAAAAAGAGTTTCAGATCTGAGATCTTTCTTCCTTCTTCAAGGTTCCAAAACCTTCTTCAAGGTTCCAAAACCTTCTTCTTTCTTTTGAATTAAATCAAGAGTTCTACTCTCCTTTTTATAAAACAAATTAGTTTTTCACCACAAAACCCATCAAGGGGAACTCAGATCTTCCATTAGATCTCAAAAAGGAGTGATTTTTTAAAATCCCATATCTCTTGATCTTCAAGATCCAGCTAACAGAGGAGGAAGAAGAAGAACCCCTTTCACTAAACCCAACAAAAAAAAACACTCAGGAGTCCAACTCCTCTTTGATTTCTCTTCAGAGAAATCTTTTTAGGCTAAAAGCCTCCTTTTCTCGCCGGCGCTCGAACGCAGAGCGCCCACGTGCCGACACGTGGCGCGCTTGCGCTCAAGCGCAAGCGCTCGAGCGCAAGTCGCCCTCGTGCCGACACGTGGCGCTCTTGCGCTCAAGCGCAAGCGCCCCAGCGCAAGTCACCCCGGTGTCGACACGTGGCGCACTTGCGCTCCAGCGCAAGCGCTCGAGCGCAAGTCGCCCTCGTGCCGACACGTGGCGCTCTTGCGCTCCAGCGCAAGCGCTCGAGCGCAAGTCGCCTACGTGCCGACACGTGGCGCGTTGCGCTCCAGCGCTCTGCGCTCGAGCGCAAAGCGCCCACGTGCTGACACGTGGCGCGCTCGCGCTCAAGCGCCTAGGCGCTGGCCCCACGCATCCTTTGGATGTCTTTTTCCCCTTTACTTATATATACATGTATATATATACATATGTATACAAATGTACACATACACATACTCCGCGACACTGTCCCTGTTACAAAAAAACTCTGCGTGGCTCCCGATATATTCAAACCCCCCTCCAAAACAACACACACGCACACTGCACATTGAGTTCGCATGACCAGTTTAACCCGTTAATCGGAGGTTCCCTCGCCCCAAAGGCGAGGGGTAATTAACGGCAGCTTAGTCCGCGGCTGCCGGAGATTCGGATCCCCACAATCATTAAACCCCAGCCTACCCTAGGCAGGGGGAATCTGTAGTACGCCTGATAAGCGTGCGCGTATTCCCATCTCAATGGGGTGACGAAAAACACCTTACAGAAGAATTTTTAAGAGTTTTCATGGATCTTTAAGATCCCAATTTTTTAAAAAACATTTTAGGAATTAATTTTCCTTTGATGGATTTTTCCATCCTTATTATAGAGCTTGGCTCTTTTAAGGAATTTTATTCCCTTGTGACCAGAGTTTGACAAGTGTCACTCTGTGACAGAGCTTTGCTCTAAAAAGGGAGATTTTCTCCTTGTCTCAAGGGATTTCTCATTTAATGAGAATATTCTTTTGGGGATCTCCTCATTAATTAACAGTCTCATCCAATGATGGGGCTGTCTTATTAACTGATGCATTGTCATCTAGATTTTGTGGGTCCCTCTTTGGTCCCCTTTCCACTACATTGCAGTGTGGTACAACTTTTAAAGTTCCAAGTGTCAGAAATTAAAAATTATAATACTGACGGTTGATCTCCGTTCCTCTTCTTTTTGCAGGCAACATGTCTTTCGATACCTCGTTCCCATTCGTTCGCTCGGAGGGAGGATTCCCTGGAGCACCCGTAGACCGGGAGGTCCTAGCTTTGATCAGAGACCATGATCCGGAATATAAGAATCTTCACCTTTGGGGGTCATGGTACAATCAGATTATCAGGGGTCGACAGAGCTTTTCATGCGCCGTACCATCGGAGCCCATTATGGCGATCCATTATGCCAACCCACCCTCAGTGAAGTATGCCGTGGAGATGGTTGATTGGACTTCAGATGGCCTTCTTCATGCCGCTATAGCTGCAATTCCCGTTCAGCCTCCCATGGTTTTGGATATCTTGGGATGCCGTATTTGTCAAGGCGAGGCGCGACCCTGGGGGTAATCATATAATATAGGTATAATCCCCCGTCATCCGATCGGTTATCTGCCGTGGGCTCGCTACATCTTGTCAGCGAAGAAGTCGCAATTGATGAGGCTTGGGTTGTACACCGCTGTTTATGCTTCTCTCTTCCAATATCCCACGCTTCCCACCTGGTGGGTTAAAGCTTTTTTGGAGCAATAGAATATCCCTACTCACACTTTCCTCGCACTGGACCGGGAAGTGTCGATTTCTTTAGAGGAGTTCACAGAAGTTTCCGGCTTACCGGTCATAGGAGAGCATTATGAGGAGCTGCTTCCCACGGACGAATATGTCTTCGGTGCTAAGCCAGTGATAATGGGCCTTACCCCGGAGAACGCTATTCAACATCAGTTTCCGAGTTTGATCAAAGTGTTGAATATCTACGAGGGCCTTTTTATCGAATCTGGGAGCCGCGGGGTCAGTTTCGAGGATTTCATCGCTCGCTTCCTTCACCCAAACATCCTCTCAGCGGAAGCTGCTAAGTTTTCCACGCTTGATAATCCTTTCGGTTTGGGTTTGGACAACCTGCCAGCGACGGAGGTAGATCAAAAGAGTTTCTTCCTTCCTAACTCCCCGGTTGTCCCTTTTGCGGAGGTTGCAGTCCCCGGGATGGATGCGGAAGCATTCTTCTTAGGATTTCTTGGGCTATGGCTGAGTTGGTTTGCGCTCCCGATGCATCTTCGCCGTATGAGGCCATCTGTCTTTTACCCAGCTCACCGGATGACCATTGGGGTAAAAGTGGCCGTCGGGATCGCCGGCTTAGCCCACCTGTATCATGGCCTTAGTCAAGCGGCGGATGCTAATGAACCTGGAGTACCGCACGTGATCTTCTCGATGCATTACTTCATGTCATGGCTTGAGCTACATGCACTTGGCGTTTTTGGTATGCACAAAAGGCCTTCGTTCTATGACAGGTGCAGCTTCCTTCAGATCATGCGATTGGTCGGCGCCTCAATTGTAAATCCGTCGCCACGGCATGCCAGAGGTTTGCTCCTTCGTCCCCGCACAGTTGGAGACAGAATGACCTTCACCGACAAAGTGTTAACCATCGGAAAGGCATCTACTACCACAGTGCGGTCATTGCAAGATATTTTCAAAGACGGGGCCTCAGTTCTGACAGCCCGGGAGACCCTCCATTTGTATTCTATCAGACCGGGTTTCCTGGTGTTTAGGCAAAACGATACGGCGCTTTTCATGAGATACAACCCGCATCATTTTGCCCAGCAACTGAGCTATAATCAAGGAGTGCCGTTAGAGGCTTTCTTGCTGGAACCTGCTGTCACTGAAGAAGGGATGCAGAGCGCGCTGCATCACTTCATGCGTCTGAATACGGGCTCTTATTTTTTTATCAGCGAGCCGACTTGCGTCCCACAGATCCTTAATACATATACGGCGTGGTACTAGCATTCGACGGGTGCCGTTATTAAGGAAGAAATGCGATTGTTGGTTGACCGCAAGGGTGTGCCTCCCGGCAGCGACCGCAAAGCTCCCCTGAGGCCAAGGATCCCTGTCGTTCCTTCACTGAGAGATGCTGGAGCTGAGCCATCGCGCGTGCTGAGCCTTCCGTGTAGGGTTCCTAGGCACCCTAATGAGGTCTCACAAGGCATCAACCATGCCAATTTCAAAAATTATGGTGCCGAGAAACCCTAGTGTACGGATCGTTTGCTAGAAATCTAGGCGAAAAAGCTAACTAGTTAACACTTAACTAAGGGAATACGGAAATACAACCTTTGTAGATCCGGTGCTCCACCTCCATAGCTCCGCAACGAAGTCCTCTCCGCTATCCAAATCAAATCCGGGCTCTAGCGTCGGCTTCGTCGGAGAATGGGCAAGCTAGGTCGTCGATGTCCATACCGAAGATGATCTACGTCGAGGCATCGCTAATTCAAGCTCCGACTTCACCAAGTCAAGAAACTTGTGAAGAAAACACACTCTACTACTTGGCAAGAGGTAGAGGATGAAGAAATAGGAAGTGGGTAGACTTTAGAATTGGATTTCTCACTCATTTCCATCAATCACCATTGATGGAGCTTGCTATTCTTCATGGAAGAAGATGAAGAAGAAGAAGAAAGTCTTATGATAAGTCTTGAATTATTGGATAAATAAATCAATACTTATCATATATTAACCCTTGGTTAATTGTAGAGAATGGACCATGGTTAACTTGGATGGTTAGGGTTAAGCATGAGACAAGAATGAAGACTAAGTCAATGCTTCAAGAAACTTCAACTAGAATCCAAAATTAGCAACCATTCTTTTCTCATCTTTTCCAAAGATAAATAAACAAATAAATAAGTAAGAAAAAGAGAACCCTAATCATAAGCTTAACCATGGTTTAATTCTTTACACTTAACCAAGTAAACATGTATCATCAAACATGATACAATCAAGTGCACAAAACTATATCGAATATATAATGTGCACTTCCGAGTGAGAAAATCCATCTTAAGTAAACCGATACTAGTTGATGCAAAGTAATATATCAAATATATAATTATACATTAAATCATTAAATCAACAATTGATTCAATGATCCGGTCATGTCGCACATAACCGACTAGTATACAATGTATCGGCTTATCGAATCAACGCTTGAATCGATAACTAGGTTATATCGCATACAACCATTCGATACATTCATCGCGAGAATGGAATACGGTATCACATACACGCATTATTCTCGGTCCCGCACATATCTCATATGCGCTCCTATTTCGTTTCGCTTGAGCCAGGAAACCTCTGTGTAGGACTCTAAAGACTCGTCAATACGCCGGCAGCAGATGATGATCATATCAAACACCCACAAGCCGCAAGCGGTCTGCTAAACGTAACGGCCACCCGGGTATTGAGCGATCAGAAGATCGACGAGCAAGCCCGCTCACACTCCAGTGAATCCAACCAGTAACACTACCGTACAGTCCGGTCTGTTCGTCTGATATGTCGCATATCTCGCCTAGGGGTGGTAAAACGTCAGACCCCAATAGCTTGATAAGTCGTGTCGATATGAGGTCTATAACTGTTCGAGAAACTACAGGTAACACTTACCAGTAAATCTCAGCAACCCTGGCCAGGGATTTCCTGTTATAGCCAATCGAACACAGCGCAACATCAACTCCCTATACCGGGAGAGACGAATCCCCTCCTATCGCTCATTGCCTCCATGTGACTCGGGACTGTACCCAAAAACCACCGTTTTGCACGCCCTCTTGGACGTGGTAAGATGGAAATCAAAGCACAGTGGGAACCACACAAGACTCTATGACGATCTCGGGTCAACAGACTACTCTGTACCAGTGTCACCAGAGAACTGCCATCTGACGTGAGGTATAATACCATCTGGGAGTTCTCGGCGAGTCCGTCCAGTGTACCCAGTCTCTACTGAGCACCCGTATATCATCTCTGATGTCAAACACCAATGGATATGGGATCATCCATCGCCCATCTTTATGGGTCGAGAAGGTATACGCTAGTCTACTCTGGTATATCGATGCCCCGTCTCGATACACCCACGACTAGGGACTTTGAAGGATGTACTTATAGACTACCATGTCCCCACTAGTATGATCCGCATCATAGTCCAGGTAGTCAAGTACAGATCCTAAGGGCTTTACCAACATGTAACAGAGAGACAATCAGTGTACACGTTAAGGTAAAGAGTAACCAGATAGCATACTATCATGTCGAGCAAGAAAGTCCTCCCTATATATGTCCTAGCATCCACTACAATATACATCCTATGTACAGTAATGGCCTCTAGGGCATACATATAACTAACAATCTCCCACTTACACTAGGGCCATCTGATAGCAGTGGTTGCAGTATCTCATACTCAACCATCTCATAAAAGTCTCTCTCTGGGAACAGGCCTTTGTGAGTGGATCCGCTGTGTTGTCCTCTGAGTCTACTCTCCAAACCTCGATCCTCTGGAGATCAATCATCTCCATGATCAGGTAATACTGCCTTAGAATATGTCTGGATCACTGATGGGACCGGCGTTCCTTGGCATAAGCCACAACTCCATTGTCACACAATGGGAGGAACAAAGTTCATCTTATGAACTAATATACACCCAGACTGCCTCTTTAGTAGCATCTTAAGCAGCGATGTATTCAGCCTTTATCGTCTAGTATGTCACGGTATTTAGTTTGGAACTCTTCCAACATACCGTCCCTTTACTGAGGGTAAAGACAATGCCTGTGACTGACATTCAGTCATCTTATCACCCTGGAACCTTTCCAGTGATTCTCCCCAGGATCGATTGATACCTTCTCACTACAACTAGTAAGTATCCTAACATCCATTTAGATCTATCTCATAGATCCTAAAACCCAGGATTTAGGAGGTATCACTTTGATCCTATGTGGAGAATCATTATGATAAGCGGAGATTGATCGAGCGTAGCATAGGAAACTCCTTCCCTATCAAGAGTATGTCATCCACGTACTCTACGAGGATCACCACCATACTCCCTACTACCTTTTTGTATATACAAGGTTCATCTACCATTTTGATGATGTCAAACTCTTTGACTACTTCATCAAAACAGATGTTCCAACTCCGCGATGCCTGCTTTATCCTATAAAGCATCTTGCACACGTTTCCGCTGCTCCCACTGTCTACGAAGCCCTCTGGCTGTGTACTTATAGACGCACTCTTCTAAAACATCATTTAGAAAAGCAGTCATGACACCCAACCACCAGATATCGTAGTCATGGTATGTAGCCGTGACAAGTAGGATCTGGATGGACTTAAGCATAGATCCTTAGAAAAAGGTTTCATTATGATCCATATCTGGTCAATTATGCAAACCTTTAACAAGTCTAGCTTTGAAAGTCTCAACTTTTCCATCTACACCAAGTAATCTTCTCAAGATATACATGCTCCTGATGGGGATTTAACCCTTCAGATATAGCAACCAAAGTCCATACTTTGTTGGTGTATAAGGATTCCATCTCAGATCGCTAAACATCCAGCCATTCTTACAGAGTCCTACTCCTGATGGCCAGCTCGAAACTAGTTGGGTCTTCATCTTATGATGCAATCCTCGCTCCCACTGTCATTGAGAAACCGATGTATCTCTCAGGTGGGTGAGAAAACCCTACTAGATCGGCGGAGAGGCTGAGGTTCGTTGGTATCTATTGAATCCTTTGGTTCTACCAAATCATCTGCTGTAGTTTGTATAGCTGGAACCATTACAGTTCTACATAACAGTATTTGCCTCGAGCTTGTCCGGATTATGCTTTTAGACATAGCCCGGACAACCCCAAATCTTAACTAACTTAAGATATGGGCTCTTCCCTTTCCATATCACATATGAAATGGTAGGCAGTGATTTGATTCGAACCTAATTCAATAGGTATGCAGCTTCTCAAGTGCATAACTCCCAAAAGGAAATAGGTAACTCAGCAGCACTCATCATAGAGCACAGCATATCATATAGGGTGTGATTGCTCCGCCCCGATATACCATCGTGCTATGGTGTATACAGAGGAGTAATGCTGAGAGAGAATCTCATTCTCCTTTAGAATAGTCCAGGAATTCCGTGCTCAAGTATTCTCCTCCTTGATCTCATCAAAGGACATAATACTTATACCGGTTATTGGTTCTCTACTTCTAACTTATATTCTGTGAATATCTCAAAAGGTTCGGACTTGTGTTTCAACAGGAACATAGGTCTGAATCTTGAGAGATCATCAGAGAACGTAAAGAAGTATAAAGAACCGGTCTTGGCATGTGTAGACAGGGGACCTACATACATCAACATGTATCATCCCAAGAGTTCACTAACTCTTTCTCTGTTTCCAGTAAACGGAGCTATGGTCATCTTATCTTTGTGACATGACTGGCGAGTTTCACAAGATGTAAATTCAAACTGATTTAAATATGCATCTACATGTAACTTCAGCTAGTCGGGTCACATTGATATGACCTAGTCTACAATGCCTCAAGAATGATTCGTTCATTTCTGAACTCTTCCTCTTGTGTGTGTTCTGTATACTAGGAACTGTAGTTTGATTTAGAACTTCAATGCTTTTAGATAACGTGCCTGAATCGATCAACTTTTGATATAGGAAATGTTCAAAACATTATCCATCAATACAAAATTTTATCATTTCTTTACTGATAAAGAGACTGATATGATTTTGCATAACAGGTTCGGTATCTAATAACATTCGTTCAGAATCAATGTATTGGTAATACAGGGTGACAGTGACCAACAGACTTGGCTGCAACACTTGCCTCGTTTTCTGCCTCATGAAACTTATCACCCGTTCTCAGTTCTCTACCTTTCTGTAGCCCTATGTAACAGATTACATATCTGGGATCCTGATCTGGTATCACATACCCAGGACGTAAAGGATACTGAGAAACAGTTCTGTATAATGAACACACCCGAAGATGATGCATCAGCATGCACTCTCTTCGTTTGGGCGGCACGGGAATTCTGGTAATCCCCAATTTCCTGCTCTGTTTTATAACTATTATAAGTTGGAGCGGGACCAACGTTCCCCAGCTCAGTATAACAAGCGGGTTCGGTCAATAATCCGTATTTTTATCTTGATTAAGGCGTGATATGGTCGCTACCAGGAGAGAGAGAGAAGAAAACACTCAGCGTGCGCTCTTGCAAGAATAGATTGGTTTTTATTTTATCTAATCAGGATGGCTCCCACTGCTTTTTATCAAATCTTCCTTCAAACCCTAAAAGGAAAGACTAGCCGGGATTAATTACACACTACAAGTTCGCCAATCTTTCAGCCAGGCCAGTGTCGGTACTTTGAGGGAGGTCCCCCGTGCTTTCGCACGAACCTAATTACTATAAACCTCGTTTTCCCAGAGGCGTAACCTCGTTAACACCTTTCTAGACACCTACTTGATCGGCTAATTGTAATGTATAAAACTCTCCCAGGAGTAACTCTTACTCGCAGCGGGTATCGGGATCCAACTATCTCATAGAAGGTATGCAATCTCATTGCAAATTTCAACACTTGAAATTCCCGATAATATTTTGCCCCTAACGTGCTATGACCTTGATGAAAGCCAACAAACCATAGCCCGCTAGTCAAGTTCAACCCGTACATTTCTTGATCGAATTAAACCCACCTGCACGACCCTTGACAAAAGCCAACAAAGCCGCACGACTACCCTAATCCAATCGCATCGTATGCTAGTAGATAAGCAGCATATAGCTACCGCACACTGCACCTTGACGAAAGCCAACAAATGCAGCACGAATACTATATACAACTTATCTGAAATGACGGAGGGCTACGACAGGTTTTTCTGAAAACCTATTGCGTAATGAACTTGATATCGTTGTAGAATCGAATGAATTTTGAAATGGAGTGTTTTTTAGGCTTTTCTAGTTTTGCTAAAGGAGTCACTCCCGGTGAAGGGATCGTCGGTCCTTTCCTCGTCGAATGAGGTGCGGGATATATCATATATATCACTGTGCAAAGCAAAAACACTTAAAAGCAATCAAAAGACAAACCGAGTGTGTAGCATCTGCCAGTTATTGCTAAAGGAGTCACTCCCGGTGAAGGGATCTCGGTCCTTTCCTCATCGAATAAGGTGCAGGATATATCATATATACCGCTGTGCAAAGCAAGAACTGTAGCTACGTGTTTTATTTTGAAATTCGATTCTACAACATCTTAGGTTCCTTTTATTTCATTAATCACATTAATGAAGTCCTATCATTTAAGTACCTAAACATCACAGATAAATACGACGTACACTTATGCCATCCGCATTCGCCTCGATGTCCCCTCGTGCACCGTTAGGTTAGGTAACTAACGGCAGAGCGGGGCAGGGCTAGCGCGGGTGTAAAACATAAGTAACGTCTATATAATATATCATATATACTATATGTTGTATCTATCACAGAACATCACATGATCACATCACAGATATCGCAGCAGAAGAATCATATGAAATATTGGATATACTAAGACGTCCGTGTTTTCAATACGAGCCAGTATAAAACACGGATTCCACGGTCGTGATGAATAGCCAAACCCACACCCCTAGACCCCTACGAGAGCGGCGAGCAACCCTACCAATTCTGGAGTTAGGAGACCCGGACTCGACTCCTCGAGTTGGTCTCCCACTGGACTCCAGAACCCGGTTACTTGTGCCCTCCTCCTTGGGTCTATCCTAGTACGGAAAAGTAAATAATATACAAAGGGTGACTACTTCCGCAACCTGGAAGTGCCCCAATAAAAAGAATATTACATACAAGTTTTTACATGAATGAAAATGAAAAACACCCATCTCACATAACAACCCCGGCTATTCAAACACGACGATCCAATATAACATATCCAGCAACACATAACATCACATGTCATCAACGTAAGTAAATATGTCCATCCCAATTGTCGTTGACATATAGCAACGAAACCGGTGATATCACATATTACACTTACGGTCACAGAAAAGAAAGTGTAAAACTACAACAGTTGGAATCCGCAACCACCTCAGACATCGCATGCCTGACCAAATGAATTACTTAGACATCGCATGCCTAACAATTATTAACCCCGCATTTTAGTCTCAAAATCGAAAACTCTTTTCAATATCATGTCGGGCAATTCAACAGGATTCCCGACATCCTGATCGAATGCTCGTCGCAAACTTCAGTAGACGGCCGCACCCCCGATACCGTCGACGAAGTGCACCAAGGCGGAACACCGTTGCCGCGAGCACCCGAACGGATGCTTTCGGCGACGGGGTTCTCCTACAGTCACTTGGTCGGGGCTATGGAGTGAGGCTGTCTATTAAGTTTACCCGGCGAGTATCCGCGTACGCTACGTGATTGCGACGGACTTTTAATCACATCAAAATTCCGTGGCAACCGATCAAGTGAGACTAAACTGCTATGTTTATAACATTCATTCAGTTATCTCATAACTTCTTGTGAATTCCAATTATTGTATCCCATTCCAGATAAACAGAAAATGTTAAACTTTTCGATCGAACAGTCAAACACCCAAGTTTTCCCGATACAGCTCAACCCATGAAATAAGTCTAACAACATTCAGTTCGTGCCTCAGTACCAACGGTCCAGCCGTAGAAGGGTCAAGCCAACGCCTCACATGTGGCACGCCGTACTGCCCCAAACCCGAAGGTTCAAAGGGTAGTTCAAGACGGTCACATAATCGAGTTAAGGTTTGTTGTCTTCTAGAGGGACCATCGCGTTACTTGCACTACTTAGAACGTCGTTAAACTTCGGAAAAATCCAACACTTGGAAATTTCCCGACAGGGGAAAAATTGGGTATTTATATCCGGTCGAACTTTTTAACATATTCAAAAAATTATCCGGAACGACACATAGACAAAGTTTGACAATCCGATCGAATGTATGAACTCCCAATACAACCCAAAATACTCAACTCTTGATTTCAGATAAAAAAAAATTCCCAGGAAAACCAGCACTGCAAAATAGGAATTACTGTGCGAAATTGAATGCCTAATAAGACAAAACGGCCGCGGAACCGCCGCATTAGCATGCTAATGCCGCGGTTCCGCCGCACTTTTGAGGGATCATTAGTTACTTTTTGCACCATAATTCTTAGAATTTCCTGCTGATTTTTCTGCATATTTTTAATTCTCAAAAATCCACGAAAACATAAAATGTCCAGAGAGCACTTTCAAGTCGGGGTTTCGGGTCGATCGGACTTCTAACTCCATCTACGCATCGCCTAAGGCTCTAGCTAGGCTCTGATACCACTGTAGGGTTCCTAGGCACCCTAATGAGGTCTCACAAGGTATCAACCATGCCAATTTCAAAAATTATGGTGCCGAGAAACCCTAGTGTACGGATCGTTTGCTAGAAATCTAGGCGAAAAAGCTAACTAGTTAACACTTAACTAAGGGAATACGGAAATACAACCTTTGTAGATCCGGTGCTCCACCTCCATAGCTCCGCAACGAAGTCCTCTCCGCTGTCCAAATCAAATCCGGGCTCTAGCGTCGGCTTCGTCGGAGAATGGGCAAGCTAGGTCGTCGATGTCCATGCCGAAGATGATCTACGTCGAGGCATCGCTAAATCAAGCTCCGACTTCACCAAGTCAAGAAACTTGTGAAGAAAACACACTCTACTACTTGGCAAGAGGTAAAGGATGAAGAAATAGGAAGTGGGTAGACTTTAGAATTGGATTTCTCACTCATTTCCATCAATCACCATTGATGGAGCTTGCTATTCTTCATGGAAGAAGATGAAGAAGAAGAAGAAAGTCTTATGATAAGTCTTGAATTATTGGATAAATAAATCAATACTTATCATATATTAACCCTTGGTTAATTGTAGAGAATGGACCATGGTTAACTTGGATGGTTAGGGTTAAGCATGAGACAAGAATGAAGACTAAGTCAATGCTTCAAGAAACTTCAACTAGAATCCAAAATTAGCAACCATTCTTTTCTCATCTTTTCCAAAAATAAATAAACAAATAAATAAGTAAGAAAAAGAGAACCCTAATCATAAGCTTAACCATGGTTTAATTCTTTACACTTAACCAAGTAAACATGTATCATCAAACATGATACAATCAAGTGCACAAAACTATATCGAATATATAATGTGCACTTCCGAGTGAGAAAATCCATCTTAAGTAAACCGATACTAGTTGATGCAAAGTAATATATCAAATATATAATTATACATTAAATCATTAAATCAACAATTGATTCAATGATCCGGTCATGTCGCACATAACCGACTAGTATACAATGTATCGGCTTATCGAATCAACGCTTGAATCGATAACTAGGTTATATCGCATACAACCATTCGATACATTCATCGCGAGAATGGAATACGGTATCACATACACGCATTATTCTCGGTCCCGCACATATCTCATATGCGCTCCTATTTCGTTTCGCTTGAGCCAGGAAACCTCTGTGTAGGACTCTAAAGACTCGTCAATACGCCGGCAGCAGATGATGATCATATCAAACACCCACAAGCCGCAAGCGGTCTGCTAAACGTAACGGCCACCCGGGTATTGAGCGATCAGAAGATCGACGAGCAAGCCCGCTCACACTCCAGTGAATCCAACCAGTAACACTACCGTACAGTCCGGTCTGTTCGTCTGATATGTCGCATATCTCGCCTAGGGGTGGTAAAACGTCAGACCCCAATAGCTTGATAAGTCGTGTCGATATGAGGTCTATAACTGTTCGAGAAACTACAGGTAACACTTACCAGTAAATCTCAGCAACCCTGGCCAGGGATTTCCTGTTATAGCCAATCGAATACAGCGCAACATCAACTCCCTATACCGGGAGAGACGAATCCCCTCCTATCGCTCATTGCCTCCATGTGACTCGGGACTGTACCCAAAAACCACCGTTTTGCACGCCCTCTTGGACGTGGTAAGATGGAAATCAAAGCACAGTGGGAACCACACAAGACTCTATGACGATCTCGGGTCAACAGACTACTCTGTACCAGTGTCACCAGAGAACTGCCATCTGACGTGAGGTATAATACCATCTGGGAGTTCTCGGCGAGTCCGTCCAGTGTACCCAGTCTCTACTGAGCACCCGTATATCATCTCTGATGTCAAACACCAATGGATATGGGATCATCCATCGCCCATCTTTATGGGTCGAGAAGGTATACGCTAGTCTACTCTGGTATATCGATGCCCCGTCTCGATACACCCACGACTAGGGACTTTGAAGGATGTACTTATAGACTACCATGTCCCCACTAGTATGATCCGCATCATAGTCCAGGTAGTCAAGTACAGATCCTAAGGGCTTTACCAACATGTAACAGAGAGACAATCAGTGTACACGTTAAGGTAAAGAGTAACCAGATAGCATACTATCATGTCGAGCAAGAAAGTCCTCCCTATATATGTCCCAGCATCCACTACAATATACATCCTATGTTCAGTAATGGCCTCTAGGGCATACATATAACTAACATTCCGCGCAGATTGCCGCCTCGTGATATCGTGGACGTGCCCCCAGCACCCCGTGCTCCAGTGGAGACGGTGAATATAGTTTCGCCCGAGTTTGGCATGGGCTCGGACATCGAAACCCGCCGTCCTAAGGTGCCTGCGAAGCGTAAGATGATTTTGGCGACGACCGGGATCCGTGCGCAGAAGAGGAAGAAGAAGTCCGTTCTTTCTCTTGATGCCATCCTTGGCTTAGAGCCTCAGGCCCCTCTCACCGAAGGCCTAAGCGAGTACGGAAGCAACGAGGGTTTCTTCGTAGATCCAGCAGATATGGCGGCCGCCATCGCGGCTTCTGAGCGATCGACAAGGCTCGAAGCGTGGTTGGCCAAATTCGTGCAATCGGGTAATGACTAGTTGTATTTTTCCGTCATTGCATCGTACTTTTATCATTGTGTTTGACTAATGGTTTCCCCCCTTTTTTTAACAGGCATTACCACCGAAGAAGCTATCGCTGCTTCCCTCAAAACTTTCCAGGAGGAGGAAAGGAAATGCGCTCTGTCGGGCGTTGGTATGTCTCGGCTCACTGAGTCTTTATTCTCCTTCTTTTTTATAGCCAATCTAATCTTCTCTTTGTCTTTCTGCAGGGGCTGCGGGATCTTCTGCGCAAGCCGATACGGGGACTCTTCCCGAGCCAGCTACTGAAGTCCCGGCCTCTTCGGGGCTGCCGCTAGAGACCCGACTCAAAAAGCCGATGAGGGATGCCTTAAAGGCTCTGGAGGCAACTCTGAACGCGGACGATGACGCCTTGATGAAGGAAGCTTCGAAGAGGTCCGTCGTGACGGCCCGGGAGGAGAGGAAGCGCTTGAGGCGCGAGGTGAAGGAGCGCAACGCTGCTTTGGCCGTGGGAGCGGGCCCAAGCATTGTTACTCCCGCAGCTACTCCTCCAGAAGAGTCCTCGGTCGCCTTGTCTACAGCTTATAGATGAGCGATGCGTGCAGTTCGGGAGGCCAACGATCGATCCACCCCAGGTAATGTGTCTTTCGAGACTTTATTGTAAAAGTTGTAAAACTATCGGTTCTTATACATCTTGTCCTGCAGGGCCGAGTCCAACTGAAGGAGCGGCGACGACCGTTGAGACTGAGGGGACGGTGGAGAAGGCAGCAGCCGAAACCGGGTCTGAGCTAGTGGCTGATGAGACGGTCACGCCTACTATGCTCGAGACGGCCACCACTGCCGAGCACGAGGTAGCGGCAGACGAGACGGCTGCTACAACCCAGCCTGGGGCAGCAGCGGATGGAGCGGCTGAGACCGACGACCCTATGGCAACGGTGGACGAGACGGCCGCGACTGCTGAGCCCGAGGGAGTAGCGGGTGAGACGGGCATGGTTCCCGAGGACAAGCCGGCCGCTCTTTCTCAAGAGTCTGGAAATGCTCCGATCATTGCTCTCCCCGCCTACGGTCCTCCGCCGTCTCCTGGCCTCGCGAGCACGACGACGGCTCCCGTAGAGTCTGGCGATGAAGCAACGGGAGGTGGACCCGTGTCAATGGAGGAGGGAGACGCCTCCGTTTCGGCTGGTGACTCATCAGGTAAATTTTTGGGTTACCGTCCTTTTCTTTATTCTGTAACTTTTCTGACAGTGCTTATCTTGTTTCTAACGCAGGTGCGGCCAGTGTTGATACCCCATTGCTCGAGAGAGCGCCGTCCGCTACTGCCTTGACTGTGGTCACCTCTCTGACTTCTCTTGCACCATCGCAAATGCTGGAAGGTATGGATTTGTAACCCACTAGTCTTATCTCTCGGCCGTATAATTCATGCATTGACGTTATACTATTGCGTCCTTGTAGGAGTACTTTTTGATCACCTTTACCAGGTGCTGCACCCGCACTTCTCCTTCCCGTCAGAGCTTGCTTCCTCCAGTGGCGCTAGTGAATATAGTTTTCAATTGATGCCCCTTCTTTTTTCAATAATGGAATTATTTCTGATTCTTCCTTGCCCTGATTGTAGTGCTACATATCGAAGGAGGAGATGCAAGATCAGCCGCGCCACCGATCCTCCCAGCTTTGCCGCCTGCTGTAGCTGGTATAGTAAACTTTCTCATTGATGGCTTTCTTATATTTCTTGAACCGTCATCTGATTGTGTTTTGTTATTCAGCTGTCGTTCCGATTCCGGCCTCTTTCGAGTCTCGCATCATGATGCCGGCAGGCCCATTCTCCAGGCGTTCATCCTCAAAGGGGGCTGCGATGAGTTTGAGTATGCTAAGCGGATGCATCGAAGAGCTTGACGCAGAAGCTCCCCCATCTGCCGTAGATTTCGTTGCGGAGGTTAATCCGATGCTGGCGACGCTTGCAAATTTTCATAATGAAGGCGTCGTCGAGTCTTGGGTTAATCACTGCAGGGAGATCGAGGCCTACCTGCATCAGCTGGAGCTTATGCGTCCTGCCCCCGAGATCTTAACCGCGAGCACTCAACGGGCGGCATGGATCGAGCAGAGCGCTCCTTACTTCCGCCATCTTGAACAAGAAGTTGCTTTAAGGCATAAAGAGCGCGGAGAGACTTCGAGCAAATCGTCCCGATTGCATGCTCAGGTGGATGCAAATGCTGCACAGTTGAAGGTTATCTTTGAAGGCCTTCTGCGATGCATCTCTGACGGGTTAACACTGAGGCAGCAGCTTGACGTCGTCGAGCGGGATGCACCAAATCAGGAGGCAGCCCAGCAGGCAGTTGAGGAGCAATTTTGTCATGCCCCGCTTCCCGGTATACGGCGAAGGGGACGCGACAAGGCCCGCTACGTATATACTTAGAAGTACATACGCTAAGCGTATCTAAGCAATATAAAAGTAAATCACAAGAGACAAGAGATATAGAAATAACAGCAACATTAAATACCCCAAGTACACTTTAATTTTAAAATAATTTTATGTACACTAAAAATGGAATTATTTAAAAACAAAATAATTACTTATATATATCTTGTGCTCAGATTAAAATACTCTTTTATGGATTTTTAAAAATTTTAACAAAATTTTTGTATAGAAAAGTGTATAGGAAAATTATGGTTGTTACATTCTGCCCTCCTTATAAAAATTTCGTCCTCGAAATTTATAAAAGGAAAGGTGTAACAGTGCTAGGAAGTTTGGCGAATAAAAGTGATACGATGGTGAAAAAAAGGCTTACCGGTGTTACCTTGACCTACAGTCTCGGCTTCTAAGGCTTCTAATGTGAAGGTCTGTCGCCGTGGTATATTCCTTCTAGTTGGAGGCACATTCTGCCTTTGGGGCCTCCTTCTCTGCCCTCTAGGCATGTCCCTCATTGCTTGTTGGAATTGGCGAGTAGGCTGTGCAGGTGGCGGAGCAGGTAGTGCAGGACGAGTTGCAGGAGCCTGGATGGTTGGCCGCTGTGGATAGTTGGAGGGTGTGTGAGTTGAGTTGCTGTTGTAAGGACAGTTCCCAATTCCGTGGTTGGATGCACCACAAATTAGACACGGGCCTTTTGCGCGCCTACAGTCCTTCCATAAGTGTCCCTTTCTATGGCAGTAATGGCAAATTTCTTCAGTTCTTCTGGGTTCAAACGATGGCCTGAAAGAGGCTCCACCTGCCATTTGGTTGGCAGGGCGTTTGACTCCTGCAGACTGAGGTCTGCCTCTTGCTTTTATCACTGCCTCATAACTGCGGGCAGCTTCCAGAGCATCCTTATGAGTCAAAAATTTTCCCGTGGCTAGAGCGGCCTAAATCTCCGTGTCCAATCCTTGTTGGAAGCGACGGGCTCTGATATCGTCCGTCGGTATCAAGTGTGCCGCGAATCGACTTAACATGGTGAATTCAGCGTCGTATTCATCTACTGATTTGTCCCACATTGAACCCTGTTGTAGATGAATAAACTGCTGCTCCATTGCAAACCTGGCAATCACAGGGAAGTATTTCGCGTCGAACTTCTCGTGAAAGGTCTTCCATTCAATCGGCTGTACCAGACGGCTTTCTTCCGCCTTCCACCAGTTGCGAGCATTATCCGTGAGCTGTAGTTTTGCTACACGGACCCAAGCGTTGTTTGGCACTTGAGCTGCTGCCAGATCGTCTTCGATGCTTTGTGCCCATTCTTCCGCTTCAAGAGGGCTTCCTTTACCAGAGAACTGCTTGGGATGTAAAGCCCTGAATTGCTTTACTCCCGGTGCGTCAGTCTTGGGACGGTTCAGAAGTTGCTGTTGTCCCTCGAGAAGACTGCGGATCGCCTCAAATAGCATTGTTTGTTCGGTGGGTGGTGCAGGAACAGCTGGTGCAAGAGGTAGTGCTGGAGGTGTGTTGTTGACATTGGTGCTGGTGTTGTTCGGGGAATCCATAACCTTGAAGAAAAATTTGGGTTAGGACAGATTCAAATACATGAAATGATAAGATTCAAGGAATAGAAATTTGTAAGATTCAAGAAACATGAATTGTAAAGAATATTTTAGTTGCTGGTTCTTGTGTTATATTGCTTAGGTTGTTCACGCAGACCAGAACTGCATGATAGGGATTCATACAGCTCTGACCTGCATGGGCCACCAACAAAACTTGTCACGCCCCGCTTCCCGGTGTACGGCGAAGGGGACGCGACGAGGCCCGCTACGTATATACTTAGAAGTACATACGCTAAGCGTATCTAAGTAATATAAAAGTAAATCACAAGAGACAAGAGATATAGAAATAACAGCAACATTAAATACCCCAAGTACACTTTAATTTTAAAATAATTTTATGTACACTAAAAATGGAATTATTTAAAAACAAAATAATTACTTATATATATCTTGTGCTCAGATTAAAATACTCTTTTATGGATTTTTAAAAATTTTAACAAAAATTTTGTATAGAAAAGTGTATAGGAAAATTAGGGTTGTTCTCCTTGAGAATCGTGAGGATTCCTAGGTGTGTGTTCCACTGTAAGTCGTTAGGATCTTACAAAAGGGTTTTCTCCTTATAAGTCGAGAGGGCTTATAAGGGTTGTTCACCGTATGGACATATCCCTAGTCACGGATGGGACTTGGTTAGGGAAATGTTTATTCGCGCCCGTGGATTGTATACAAGGGTCAGCACTGAGCCGCTTGTAGGGCAGTATCGAAGGTTGTGGGGGTTGCTTAAGAACAGGTTCAGGTCTCTGTAACTTAAGACTTTCAAATCTTATGAGCCGTGAGGGTCCCATAAGAGAGTTCTCCTTACAAGTCGTGAGGATCTCGCAAATGTAATTTCTCCTTAAGAATCGTGGGATCCCTAAGTGTGTTGCTTCCTTGTGAGTTGTAAGGATCTCATGCGGGCGGTTCCTCCTCACAAGGTCGAGAGGACCCTGTAAGTGTCTTTTAACGAGGTTGCGTCCTTTCGGGTTTTCACAAACACTCGCCGGTAGCCCTGCTGTTTTTTACTCACGGAGCCCTTTCGGGTTTTCATCCGTGCCCATTTTGCTTATGGACATACCGTTTTCTTTCTTTTTATTCTTCTTTTCTTCTTCTTTTTTTTTTTTATATAACGAGGTTGCGCCCTTTCGAGTTTTCACAAACACTCGCCGGTAGCCCTGCTGTTTTTACTCACGGAGCCCTTTCGGGTTTTCATCCGTGCCCTTTTTGCTTATGAGCATACCATTTTTATTTTATTTTTTTATTCTTTTTTTTATCGCCTTTGGGATATTGTAATCCACCGTAGTTTATCGACATCTCGGTCAACAGCTAGTTTTAGGACGTAGTGGTCCGTCATTAGTTTAAGGACGTTTCGGTCATCAGCCAGTTTTAGGACATAATGGTCGATCGTTAATTTAACGACGTTTCGGTCTTTCGCCAGTTTTAGGACATAGTGGTCCAATGTCGCCGTATTTGAGGCGAATCTCTAGTTTACTGACTTTTCGGTCGATGGGGTTTTCCTTATGAATGAGCACGATGCCCCCGACATGTCCATCTTTTTAGGGGCATGTGGTTGTGGCGGGCTCATCTTGCAGTTTTCGGACAGCGCGAACTTGCCCTGTTGGTATTGGTCTTCAACCCAGTTTTTGAAGACGTAGCAGTTTTCGATCGGATTGCCCAATACTTGGTGGTAAGGGCAGTAATTAGGATTGTTGACATCATTCAGCTGTAGCTGGTGTTTCGGCTTCGGTAGAGTGATAAGCCTGTTGCGCACTGCTAGTTCGAACAGCCTCCTTGTTTCATCCCGGGGAAATGAGTAAGGACGTTTCAACTTCTCATAAAGGGGTTGCTGCTTGTTGCTTTGGCGAACAACCGGTCTAGGGCCACTCGATTGTTGTTGAGCGTTGGCGACGAAGGCCGTTCTTCCCTTCCCTTTATCCTTTCTGTTCGATCCCTTGTTTGCGGGTCCGAGATTCTTTCCGGGTAGCGTGCGATTGCACGGCTGAATGTTCTCGCAACTTCTCAATTCTTTCGTTTTAGAGATGGATCCCTTGAAGAGAGGGCCGAGGGTTACTTTTTCGTCGGAGTCGCTCCCGAAGGTGAGAACTCGCGATCCCTGGGGATCAACCCTATGACAATTATCGGCAATTTTTATACGCTCATCTGTCGCACTTTTCTGCTGTCTACGAGCTTCATGCTTTGTCCTGTTGAAGTGTTGCCTGTGTGCGACATGCCTTTGCCACCAATACTTAAAGGAGTTGCAATCTTCAGTAGGATGTGCGATCTTCTGATGATATAAGCAGAAATTAGGATGTACGTCCGCTTCATCAAGATGTACACCGTCAGGACAATTTTCTCTGAAAGAGGGCAGCTTCATCCCCATCGATATGGCTTTGACGAATCGTTTCCTTGTCTTGATCCTGCTTTCATTTGCGTCGGATGTAGTTTGATCCGGTGGGAGTGTTTCGACCCTTTCATCTAGTCGCCGGCGTTTGGCTTTCTCGAATATGGCCATCTCGCGCTCTCGATCAGCTTTGCTTTTAAGACGGGCTTCGTTCAGGAATGCATCAATCATTTTGTCTGATGGTCCTAGAAGTTCTGGCTCAGGATCTGCCCCCAGCTTCTCTGTGTAAAGAGCTTCTTCGTCATTTATTAACGAGTGAGAGATCACATGGCAGCTTGCCACATAATCTTCAGATTCATCCGACGAGTCTTCTCCATTGTCATCGTCTCCGTCCTCAAGGACGTAGCTGAGAAATTCTTGGAGTGTGACTGGGGTCCGCGCCTTCTGATTATATTCTTCCAACGCGTCAGTATGTTTTTGCAGATCTGTGCGCTTGTCATCAAACTTTGCGGGCTTTTGGGTCTTTTCCTTCTTCTTCGAAGATTTTGATGGCTGGGTGCGAGCGCTTTGACTATCACCAATCTTTAGAGTTGGGCGCGGCTTCAGCATCCCCTTGATGATCTCATGTTCCAACGGGTTCTTCCATCTGATCGCCGGGCATGTCTGGAGATCATTCAGCATCTTTTTGGTTTTGGCGGAAAGCACGACCTCCCATGGAGCTTCTTCAATAAAAGAACAAGTTGCCCCCGGCGTGCCCGTCTTCTTTGGAGTGTGCGGCTGTGGTGGGCTTACTTTCCACTTTTCAGACAGCGCAAACTTGCTTTGTAGGTACTGATCCTCGATCCATCCCTTAAAGACGAAGCAATCCTCGATCGGGTGACTTACCGTTTGGTGGTAAGGGCAATAATTGGGATTATTCATCTCGCTGGGTTGCTGTGGTCTCCTTGGATTCGGGAGATTGATAAGCCTATTGCGCATCGCCGGTTCGAACAGCCTCTTCGTTTTATCCCGCGGGAATGAGTAAGGGCGCTTCATTTTCTCATTATAACACCGCCGTCTCTCTTCCAGTTGATCCGCTAGCTTTGGGGCACTGGGCTGCTGTTGGGTGTTCGCAACGAAGGTCGCCTTCCCTTTACCCTTGTCGTTTCGGGGTTCCGGCTTTGGAGGAGACGGTCTGTGACCCATTTGATCCATCTGGGCTAGCTTATCAATTAAAGCCTGGAAGGTGGTCGGCTTGAAGAACATCATGAATTGCGAGATGGTTGCTTGCGAATCAAGAGTGTCCACGAACATGCCTACCGCTGTTGCTTCTTCGATGCGCTGCTCGCACTTCGACCATAGATTCCGCCATCGGATTGCGTACTGAACCCACGTCTCGCCCGGCTTCACCTTGGCATTAATCAGTGCCGTTATCGGGGTGCGTTCACTAGCGCTTGCGAATCGCTGGGTGAACAACAACTCCATTTCCGCGAAAGTTTTGACGGAGTCGTTAGGTAGCTCCGAATACCATTCGAAGGCCGTTTCCGCTAAGCTGCTGACGAATTGGCGAAGCAACAATTTATCATCGCCTCCAGTGTTGCCACATAAGGCTTTGAATTGAGCGACATGCTGATGTGGATTCCCCGTCCCTTTATATACATGAAACTTAGGATCGTATATCCCGACGGGTAACTGATTTGGTCATACCAGCCCGGATAGGGTCGTCCGGTTCTAACAATTTGCCCAGCCGCTTCATTCGCCTGATGAACTCGTATCTGCTGAGCTATATAGTCGTCTAGTGCAGCTTTGGAAATGGTTTCCTCCTTGGCTGCTGAATGAGCCGGAGGAGAATTAGATGTCTCCCCTCTATCGTCTCCGACAATGATTGGAGGGTCTTCAGCTGGAGGGTCCTGCTGTAACATCATCCCTACCATATCTCGGAAGAGGAGCATCATTTGTTTTATATTAGCAACTTGCTCTGCGGCTTCTTTGTCCTTCTTTTCTAGGACTCTGCGTAAGAAGTCAGTATCGGTTTCTTGTTCGTGACGCTGCTCTGATGATGCCTCCGGGCTTTCTTTTGGCCCGGTAAGTGCGGCCATTGCAGTCATCATTTCCTGAAGCTTCTGTTGTTGCTCCTGGGCTTTGGTCACGGATCGAGTGAGCAGTCGGTGACCCGTCAAAGCACGGCCTTCCTTCTTTCCGGAAGCCATATAAACAGTATGCACCACCATGCCCCCAGACTTGGGGCGTTTGTGCTCAGCGCTTTTACGGTTCGCCATGTTCACAGGGGCGTTTGCGGCCTCCTTTTCTTTTGAGTGATTGACGTTGAGGGAGCCGTTGCAGTGGGCACCCAGCCAGCTGTTGCTTTTTCCGGCTTGACAGAGTAGTCCTTCTTCTGCCGAACCTTCATCTTTTTCTGTCGGCGGAGGTAGTCTTGATCAACAACCGAGTCTTGGACTTAACGCCAGACTTTGTAAATCTTAGAGGACAGCCGCTGAGGGGGCTGTTCTAGCTTCTTCTCTGTATCATTCTCCACAGGTGAAGGAGTTCTCTTCAGCACTGCAGTAGGAGAGTTTCTGCGCACCTTGTTGAGCAATTCAAAGCTGTTCTCGGTTAGAACAGCAACATCGATCCCCACCGTTGGAGCTGGTGGAGTAAATCCAGAGGGAGAGTTGCCCCCAGCCTTCCGTACTCGGCGCCAGTGACGACGGCGAGCATGTCGCGTAGATGGTGTTGGTTCAGCCGCAGGGGTGACCTCCTTATGCCTCCTGTGTTGGTCAGAATTCACTGTTATCAGCCTTTTAAAGACCGACGTCCGTTGAATGGGGACGGCCAACCGATCGAAAGCAGACTTCCGAGTAGGGGAAGCAACCTTGGTGATTTCGCCTGGAACGAGAGCAGGGTTAGTTATCCACTTCGGGATAATGCCTTCTGGTATTGCAGGCTTCTTCATGGGCCCGTTGGAGCTCTAGCCTAGTCTGTTAAAAACCGAGGCAGTGGAATTGGGCGACCCGTTGAGAAGGGCCGTGGTAGTTGTAAACCGATCAAAGACCGACTTCTTTGGAGCTTCTTGCGACGTCATTGGGGTATTGAAGCTCATCGGTGGAAGCATGGTCCCGAAGAATAGTCCAGTGGTAGCTTGAGTCGCCTGCTCCACTGGCATCTTGAAAAGGGAGGCCGCTCGGGGCCCGTAAGTCACTCCTCCAGCAAGGACGGAGTGAGAGTTGTAGTTGCAGGTAGTGCAGTTTGAAGCCATTGATTTTCTGTTTTCTGCACGGAGCAAGACACCAAATCTAAGCACCTCGAATCCACAGGCAACCACAGCAAACCGCGATTCGTTTGCGAATACGACGCACGAAGTGTGGAGTGGAAAGAGGAAAAGGTCCCACCGGGCGTGCCAGGATCTGTTCCCCTCCGAATGACGGCGCGACGTAGAGAGACGTCTTGCCTGAGATTCGGGGCAGATGCTATTTGGTGCTATCCGTCTACCTCTCCGAAGATGCCAAGTTGATTTATGGCACCGTGTATCGAAGGTTTACACGGATGCGGCCGATGTAGCAGACTTCGTCAGATTCCCCCTCGCTTGAGGGGTTTTTGATTGTGGGGATGCTCTTCCCTGCAGGCGCAAGCCCCTGCAGTTAATTACGCTACCGCATCGCGGTAACAACTTTCTCCTTCTCTAGATGTTCACTTCGTGTCGTGGATGTTTGTTTTGTTTGTGGTTGCCCATGGATTGTATACGGAGACTAGTTTATGTCGTCGCCCGTAGGACGTGGATTAGTCCAAATCCGTATTTTCTTAGATTTGGGTTTGGGGTTTTGGTTTGAGAATACGTTAGCCATATTTGAGGCTAAGATCAACTCAAACGTTTGTTAATGATACGTTAGTCTAATTTAAGACTAAGATCAACTTAACGGGATCGTTTAGATCCGACAAAAGAGCATTTGGGCTCTATTTTTCTAGTTTAGGGATATAGTGGTCCATTGCCAGTTCAGGGACATGATGGTCCAACATTCCCATTTTGGGGACGAATATTGGCTTAAGGACGCATTAGTCCATGAGTTTAAGGACCCCATAGTCCGTAGTACCAGTTTAGGGACATGGTGGTCCAACATTCCCGTTTTGGGGACGAATATTAGTTTAAGGACGCATTAGTCCATGAGTTTAAGGACCTCACAGTCCGTATTACCAGTTTAGGGACATGGTGGTCCAACATTCCCATTTTGGGGACGAATATTAGTTTAAGGACGCATTAGTCCATGAGTTTAAGGACCCCACAGTCCGTATTAGTGTGTGGTTGTCGGGACCCGTCACCTCTCTGACGACGTTAAAGGATTACAATGACAAATATCAGAGGAGTTCGGAGATGTACCCTTGAACCGGATGTAAATTGATTTGAGAGAGCAATTGTGCTCAGTTCAATTTAATTTGAGGACTTACGGTCAGAATTGGGCTAAATCCAGTTGAGAATATTCAACATTTTATTTGTTTTTGGCCTGTCAGGCCTTTATTTGGGCTCTGCCCTTTTTATTATAATGCACTGCATTTTTTGTTTAGTCTGATAGACCTTTTTATTGGGCTCTGCCCCCTTTTTTTTAATAATGCATTGCATTTTGGTCTGATAGACCATTTAATTGGGCTCTGCCCTTTTTAATAATGCACTGCATTAAATGTTCTGACAATACCCCACATGGCTTGTCAGGCGCTTTGCGCCAATTGAGGAGCGCAAGACGCAAATTCATGTGGAGGTGACACGTGTCACGCGCTGGTGAGCGCAAGTCTGTTAGCGCAGTGCGCTGCGGTAGTGCGCTGCTGACACGTGGCGTGCTCTGGTGACTTGCGCCAAACCAAGAGAGCAGTGCTCTGTTTTTAGAAGCGCAAGGCGCAGTTGTTCTATGATTGACACGTGGCGCTCTCTGGTGGCTTGCGCCAATCCAAGGAGCGCAACGGTGCAAATTTCAAAATTGCAAGGCACTGTTTAATATCCTGATCAAATTTAGATCAAAGAAAACAAGTTTTTCTTTTTCTAGAGAGGTTCTACCTCAATATTTCAAGAACCAGTGGTTCATCAAAAGGCAACGCCTTTATATAGATCAAAAGATCTGGTCATGAAGTAGATTACTTCTTTATTATTATTTTTTAAAGATCTTGATCTTGTTTTTAGATCATTGATCTTTTTAGAAGAAAGTCTTCCTTTTTTCAAAGGTTTTACCTTTTTTCTTTCTCTCTAAATTCTTCTCAAAGTTTTTAGAAGAGCTCTCTGTATCTCTATCTCTCTGTCTGTGTTTTAGACTTGGAGTCTACGGGCCTTTATATAGTGCCAATTGATTTGTTAAATCAGTTAAAGAGATCTTTCTCTGATTAATTTAGGGATGTTTCCCCACCGCTGGATTTTTGATTCTAGGGCTTCTGTTTTACAGAAGATAATCTTCTTGTTTTAACAAGATTAGAAAGATCTTTCCAAAATTTTATTGTTTAAATTCTGGCACAGTTGGCGCAGGCGCACCTGCGCTTGACACGTGTCGCGCAGCGCAACTGCGCTGACACGTGTCGTGCAGCGCAGAGCGCAAGTTATCTGAAGCGTTGCTTCATTTATTTTTATTTAAAACAGAGCCTTACTCTGATTGGGTGTGCTGTCTCGGGTGCAGCGCTCCTTGCGCTGGCGTGTCTATTTTTGACACGCGGCGCTCTGCGCGCAGCGCAAGGGATCTGAAGCGTTGCTTCAATTTTTGAATTTTTGAAATGCAAACAGAGCTTTGCTCTGATTGGGGGAAACAATCCACTTTATTAATTATTACCATAACACCTCATAGATCTTAAATAGGGCATAGAAAGCGGTGAGAAATATTGACTTTCCAAACTTAACCTAAACCTAACCCTAACAAGATTTTAGTCTAGATCAACTTAGTTTTTAGATTTAATCAATCCGACAACAATCGGAATTAACTCGTTAGAACAAATAGGAAATACACAAAATCCCTGTGGACCGCCCGTACTCACCGGCTAGCTACCAAGCGACGCCGTTCTTGATTGCGGTTAACAAAATTCTTTGAATCAATCAGAAAGATATATCATGGTCATTGGATTCAAGTTCGTGATAAGATATAAACTCGTAAGCAATGAAACCGATAGAAGACGAGGTAGTACCGCGAACATAAGCCAAGAAAATGAATTAAGATAGGACTCCGGGTTACCTAAATAGAGTACTGCATTGTAACCATACCACGATACATAGTTACAATTACATAACTCCATCCAAGTCGTCCAAATCCCACTATCAGAATCGAAGGAATAAGAAGAGAGAAATAATAAAGAATTAGGAGGATTCCAAGCTGAGATGCAAAGTCATTTCTAAATCGTCGAGATAAAAGAGTTTAAGAGAAGGATAAAATTCTAGAATTTGAATGGCAAGACAATAATGTGGGAGGACATGTTCCTAAAATTCTGGGTCTCAAGAACAATGTATTGGGTACCAATCCTAATTACAAATTGAACCAAGCCCAGCTAACCTAAAACTGAGGCTCTGATACCAACAAAACCTTGTCACGCCCCGCTTCCTAAAATACATAAAACCGGGAACGCAACAAAACTAATCATGCTACCTACGGTAAGAAAATATTCTCCCATAGTCACATTACGGATGTCAATCAGTAATCGAGAACAAAAATATAACTATCTATCTCTAAATATATCCAAATAGCCACAAACGACAACACAAAATAGTAGCGGAAGCAATAAAAATTCAAGGAATAACTAACCATCAATAAGAGCTGTATCAGTGAGATGGTCCTTACTGATCGGTAGTCCTGTCGAAATACTCACGTGCTAAGTCAAGTATCTGGGCCATGCAAAACCCAGACGTCAGTGCGTCATAAATATCATAATAATAATAACTAAGCAATATACTATATAGGGTGTTATGTGCAAAATAAGGTATAATTATAAACAATCATAGGTGATATAACGGCACTCTATAGGTATATCACGTGTATTCTAAAGTTTGTGTTTCTAGGTTATCTATCCTAACGGTGTTTGAAATCAATTAATAGAATTATCGATATAACTCAATAGTATCATGTGTGTGTCCGGGACCACGGTCATGACTCTCGGGGCTGAATCCGAGACGTGCCGCTAGGCAGCAAAACAATGTTATGTACAAACGAATGATGTTAGCATAATCATTCCGGGGCACGAAACCCGTATCGACTGATCAGTCTCTGAAAAGTAACTGCTGAGTTACAAGTCGGGTTTCATTATTAATTTTCCTTTTCCCCCAGGTTTCGTGTTTAAGTCAGGTATCAATATAATATCTACCTAATACCAACACAGAAACAATCAGGTACATGCTATGTTTATCTAGATAACAGGTCACGTCCATCAAGACAATAAGTCAGGATTGTTGGTATCGGTGAGTATTACAGTCAATAGGTAGTAGCATGATAATGGTAATAGTAACAAGATGGTAGGATACCAGTCATGAATTTGTGTACAGGCATGTTAGGGATGACATAATCATATCATGCACAAGACCAGGATAATAGTATTAACAGGGATATCATATTCAATCTGATTAATAACTATAAAAGTGGTGTTGATTAACCATTCATAAAAAAGTTTCGTTCAGAAATTCAGCGTTACCCTGATTTGTAAAATAGCTTAAAAATAACAAACGTCCTTCAAAAGGGACGTGTCATATACCAAAACAAAGATAATTCAATAAGATTTTCATTTTTATAAGTTAAAATATTTCAGGTTGTTCTTACAAAAAGTTATGAACGTTCGAAATTGAAAATTTGCTGCTGGAATTTCCCTGGACAGTAGTTCAGAGGCACTTTCATTTACAGTTTATATTATTTAAACAATTTATTTTGCAACTAAATATTTCATAGGGTTATAGTATTCCGAGTTAGGTTCGTAACGAACTAAAGAACACGTGCTAATGAGTTTTTTTTATGATTTATAATGAATTTTATAAGGTAAGGTGTACAGTAAATTCCAGATTTGTCGTATCCGCTTGGCGACGATGTTTTATGTGTAAGCTATAATATTTTTAAACTATATTTTGCATAACGTTATAAAATATAGATTATAAACTAATTAATGATATACGGATTATATAGATATAAACGATATAATGATAATAATAATAAGAAATATTACGACGACACACACACACACAAGTTGTAAACTTGTATATACTGCATATTATAAAATCGATTAATGTTAAATAATTACGGTGTATAAATTATATAAATATAGTTGTATGATAATAATAATAATAATAATAATAGTACGACAACATATAAGTAAATTGCGTAAACCATAGCATGTAGTAAGCTGTAAACTTGTCTCGAAACAAACGCGATGAACGGAAGTAACATGATGCTATACAAATCAACACTGAGTTTTGATAGCTCGGTTAAGATTCTAGGATGCGGCTGGAGTTGCGTCGGAGAGAATGGACGTGAGCTTGAAGAACGAAGAAGGAGAATATATAAATTGATGAGAGAGAGATTTAATTAGAGGAGAGAGAGAAAGAGACATGTTATGTAGAGAGAGAGAGAAAAGATAAGACGCAGAGAGATAGAGAGAGAGTTTTCCTTTTTATAAAATATAAAGTATATAATAGTGTGTGTGTATAGTAAAGTTTATATTAGATTATAAATATATATCATAGTTTAATACCACTAAAGATAATATTAAACTACACTCCGTCTCCACCAAAATCTCAAAAAAAAAAATATTTTGGAAAAATAATGCATATAGGTAACCTTTTTAACCATAACACAAGAATATTATTTAAATATCTCATGCCCCTTATTTTAGATTTTAAAAGGATTTAAACATGTTTGAATTTAAGGAATATTTGGTATCTAGATTCTATTAGATTTAAGCATAATAAAAAAAATTCAAAATAAAATATGGGATGCTTAATTATATGATGGTAGTTAACAAATATAAATTATTCTTAACGTATGGCTATCAAAAGATATAAGCATACGATACACACACATATATTATACTAGATTCACATGGATTTAGTTTACAGATAAATATTAATAAAATATAACCATAATGGATTTCACACATGCGGGACGGGTCGGATAATCATTTCTACTATTCAAATCAATCATAACCCCAAAAAAAAAGTAAAAAATAAAATATAAAGCAATATTTAAAATACCGATTAGTGTTGTATGAGCGTGCTAGGATGTTACAATTAGCGATACGTAATATCAAGTTAAATATATATACATGAATGATAAAGCAAATAAGATAACATAATATCATCTGGAACAAAAATGTTCTATCCGGTTAAAAAACCCTAACCCCAACCTCCCCCTCCACCGTTGCAATTCACCTCCCCCTTCAATCCACCATCTCTATTTCGCCACCCCCAAGGAAGCCACCACCGAGCACAGTCGCCGCAAACATCGCCTCCGCATCGAGCCCCCCCTCTTCTCTCTCTGTCACCACGTACCCCAACGACAGCACGTCCCCTCCAAATCCTCCGAAACCCTAACGCCCTAAGATCCCGAAGTTCGTCTCCATCCTCACCAGCAACCGTCCAAACCTCTATAACAGCATCCTCGCCCTCATTCGTGATAGTGACCTCGACAGGGCCTCCTTCCTCACCCGCCTCTCCATCTATTCCAATTGTAATTATTATGAATCCCTTAACTTTGTTGAATTAAGCCATAGTTACAAATTTAATTTTATGCTATTTAGCAAAGGTGTTAAATTTTTTTATGATTTTCCAATCATTTTTGGGCTCTAAAATTCTGAATTGCAAATAGAAAGAGAATGTTAAAAGAAGGCGTGTTTAACTAAATTTTTCAACAATAAGTCGAGGCCAATGGATAAAAAAAAGAAGAACGAGGCTAAGGCCAAAAAATTCAAGATGAAGAAGATAGGCTGTCAGGGCAAACAATCAACATGAAGGAAAGGGGCAAATATGTCCAAGAAAAAATGCATATTTTTATTTTCTTATTAACATAAAATTTAATGTTTAGTTATTAAATCGTGTGATGGCTTAAATATATAATGTAATTGAACGTCTTAACCAAAACCTGGATCTACCAAGGATTCTGGAGATGGGTCCCGTTCCAGCTCAAACTAGAGACACATCTACCCTTGGGTTTGGAGAAGGGCAAATATGTTTTTTGGCTGGGATTTAACGGCAGGGGTTAATAAGTAACAGAATTACAGGACAACAGGGATTGAATAACAAAAGAAGCTCAAGTAGGTTTTCAAGATTGAGACCAAAACATAAGGCTTGTTTTAACCCCTCTCCAGGTCAGTGTAACTGAACAGAAAGGCGTGCTGGTGTATTCACATAATGAAGCAAAACGCAAATTAAATTTCCAATTCAAGAAGTGACTTTTTTGTAATTTACCCTAAAAACTCAACGGATCGACAACTGAGATCCACACCAAACAACGAGAGAGAGGAACAGCGGGGATCCTCACTCACAAACCCTAGTGATCGAAGAAGAAGAAGAAATAGAAATGGGATGGGGCTGGAAAATCTACGAAGGGACGGTAGCGATCGGCTCCTTGTGTCTCCTCGGCTGGGCTGGCCTCTGGTTCTTGAATCGGAGGCTATACAAAGAGTACGAAGAGAAGAGGGCTTTGGTTCAGATCCTCTTCAGCGCCGTCTTCGCCTTCTCTTGCAACCTCTTTCAGCTCGTCCTCTTCGAGATCCTTCCATTCCTCTCTAAAGAGTAATCCCCAAATTTCTCCTCAATTTGCACCTCGTTTCGATCGATTTGATGACTTGTAGCTGAAGTTAGGTTTTGGAAGTGATTTTAGGGTTTTGGACTGGGATTTGTCAAGTTCTAGGGTTTGAATGTTTGTTTTAGGATTGGTGAAGTATTATGCAATTACAAGTATATGATTATCATCTTTTAAAAGGCAATCGGAGCCAGTCTTGTGATGGCTGTGTTAGGTTCTGATTTGCTGAATCGGCACTAAAATATTAAACTGGCTTTTTGGTGCAGCGCGAGATGGATCAATTGGAAGGTGGACCTCTTTTGCTTGATAATGCTGTTGGTGTTTATACTGCCTTACTACCATTGCTATTTGATGCTGCGCAACAGCGGTATGTTGTTTATTAGTAATTCGGTCTTCGTTTTATTTTTTTCCTTTTAGTTTCGTTAAGTTCCTATGATGCAATGCAATTTATGAAGCAATGCACCATTGTGTATCGAAATGATGATGAAATTAAATGGAAAATTTTCCTTCGTGAGTTTATGAAGGTAATCGGGTAGTAATTTTGGCTATATTTTATTGTATGTTGTAATCTATTTCAAGGAAATGACTAAATGTGATCTTGCCTCTAGTTACTTCGGAAGTTTTTCCCTGGTAGAAATTGTACACAACGATAAAATATAGATAATAGAAGTTTTTATTTGCAAACTCTTGATGGACAAGATACCTGATGATTATTTGGAACCTTGAAATGAATGTTGATAATACAGCTTAGTAGGGCTTGTTGAAAGGTGATCGACTAATAAATCCAAATGATAATTTTTTTAGATAAACTATGGAAATGAACTAGTTTTATGAGATGGCTCTTTGGCATATTCCATGTAACAAAATTGAATTTAATTTATAACAACTAAATTTGTCATCTTCCCCTTTCTTTTGAAGCAGAATTGTCTAGAGCATTGAAGTTATGAGGCCCTTTAACACGATAATGTAAAATTTTGGTTATGAAGAATAAGCAATATAAGTATGGTAAAATGTTTAATTTTGGAATGCCAAATAGGCAAATAGTCGATCAAGATAGTGAAAAACCTAGATACCTACTCAGATTACCCTATGGGGGTGAATAGGGCGCTGGTTTTAAATTAAAAATTATTCGATTTCTACTTATTCAATTAAACTAACTAATAGCTAACGTGGAATATAAACAAGCAGAAAAATAGCAAACAACACAGAAAAGGCAAATCACAAACACATCAGGAGTTCAACCCCCATACCTACGTCTCCTACCCGTCTCTCGAGGATTTCTAAGCTATATCCTTAGCCAAAGAAATAAACTGTTCATACTTCCGGACGGTGAACAAACCGTACAAGCCAATATCAAAGAAAAATAAAAACATCAGCTTTAGATCAACGATTACCTGTAATAACAAGGTGAGATTATTCAAATTAACTAAATCTAGAAATCTAAGTAGAAATATCCCAAACCCTAATACAATTGTTCTAATGAAAAATAAAACCCTAATAAACGAGTTAGAACAATTTCACCAAAGTAGCCTTATGGTTTGGATAGAAAATCTTCTTTGAATCTGGATCTTTGATGAGTGAATTGAAGATTTTTCTTCTCCCTTTAATGTCTGCAAAGATAAAAAGTTTTGTAGTTCTTGAACCTTATATATAGAATAGGGTTTCAGCATATGGGTTTTAAAGATTAGGGTTTCAGCTATATGGGCCTTAGCTATTCCTGGGCTTTAATGCGCCTCAGCACCTCTATCAACTTCTAAGATCTTTAACTTTTCTCAAATATTCATTTAAAACTTCATTAACATCCAGTATGTCTATAACAAGGTCTTCACTGGCTCTGGAGGACTATAGACATGATTTTTTCGATTTTCCATACATTGATGCTTCAATTTCTTTCACCATGTATGATTTCCAACTTTTGAACACATAAATTTTTTCGCCTGCACTCATGAACTCAAGACGGAGTTTAGCAACATGTCTACTTAGCTTCATCAAAATATTCAACAATGGAAAATGTGAAACATTCGAAACAGGGCACTTGGGCCAACAATTTCCCCAGTTTGCTGATGGCAAATAAGTACTTGTAAAGACAAATTGAAATGCAATTTTCGTTTGAAACTCTCAAATATAATAAATAAGACCCCCTATCTATATGCATGAGTTGACGAAAATTTTTGTTTTTTCGAAAAACTCCTTGAACCATGATTCTCTCTCTTTTGACAAAATTTCGAATTCACAAAATTTATCTTCTTTTCTCCACCTTTTGACATCTATCGTCAAAGGGTACTAGAAATCATTTTTCTCAAACTTTTAGTAAAATTCATCAAGTGATAAAATACAATATGTTAGTTATCATGATGAATAATGAATGAATAAGAATGCAAGACTTTGAAAGACCGGTTTAAATGAAAATATTTATTCCCCACAAATTCATAATGCATGGAAATTATCTAGTTTATCATAACCAGTAAAATATAGTCAATAGGTCCACATGTTCATTACCTCAATACACAATTAAGAAAAATGATATTAATCGATTTAGGTTGTAACAAATGAAGACTATGTAGACAGTATCAAAACATACCTTTGAAACACAAAAATTCTCAAAATAGTCCAATGATGCATATATATGAATCTCAAGAATTTTTAAATTAAAGTACATCAACCAATTTGAAGCATATAAATTCTATAGTAGGAAAATAATTTATGGATACGAAGCTTAACTCCTTTTTTAATAAGGAGACCAAGATACGATAAGACACATTGTTTGGACTGTCAAACTTGGAACACGTATAATTGCATATGCATTCCTAGATTATACTCTTTTCTGGTTTTAACTCCCGACTCTCATATAAGATTTGAGGTACGCTAGATGATATTTAACCATAGTTGTGCATTGCTCGGTAACCATCGAGATACGGCCATCTATGCAAGATGAGTAACTCCTTTTTCTTTACACTTATCTATATGATTGTTTTAAAACAATGACGCATGAAGGCATTTTATGTTCGACTCCTCCTTTTATCAAATGAAGTCATACACTATTAGTTGCTAAATAGCAGAGCGTTCTCATGGTTAATACAATTAGTGTGTAACTCGTGCACATGTTTGAGAAATTTTCACATTTTTATAACTTTCAAGATCATGTTTCAAGGCACTTTATTGCGATAAAAAATAGTGTTTCAATAGATATACAAATCATCCAAATGTTTTCTTTGTTCGTATGTGTTTCAATCCTAATTATGTTCCAAAATAATTTAACATGCGACTAGAAACAATAAAAACGTTTTGTGTTTGCACTAAAAATAGGGAAATTTTATATTTTTCATCCAAACAGGTTCTCAAAATCAATTTAATGCATGAAAATCATTGAAAACCATCATAAATACTGCGTATCAAATATAACATACTTGATGAAATGAATGCACATACCCAAAATTAGCTTATATGATGAATGTAGTAGCCTTAATACAATGTTTGGCATATATATGTGCAATGTACCATGCCGCTTAATCAACTACCGATTCTATCCCCAACTCTCTTCGAATAAAACAAAATTACTTTTCATCTAGAGGTTTGGTGAAAATATTGGCTAATTGATGTCTAGCGTCAATGTATCCCGAAGAAATATCACCTTTATCTCTATGATCTCGTAAAAAGTGATGACAGATACCTATGTGTTTTGTTCTAGAATGTAGGATAGGGTTTTTAGAAAAATTTATAGCACTAGTGTTATTATGATAGATGTTGGTTGGTTGAAATATTAAATCGTAATTCTTAAGAGTTTGTCTCATCTATAAAATTTGAGCACAACAACCGGACGCTGTATTCGGCTTCAGTTGTGGACAAAGCTATCGAATTCTGCTTTTTAGAGAACCATTAGACTAAGGAAATTCCTAGTAATTGGTATGTGTCACTAGTAATTTTATTATCTACTCTACTCACCGCAAAATCGGCGTCACAATAACCAACTAAACTAGTGATGTTGACTTAGGATACCATAACCCTATATTTAATGTCCCTTTGACATACCTAATTATCCGTTTCACATGTGTAAGATGAGATTCTTTTGGATTTGACTGAAAGTGAGCACATAAACATACACTAAATATAATATCAGGTCTACTAGAAATTAAATATAATAAGATACCAATCATACCTCGATACATGCACTCATCTACCTTTTTACTGTTCTCATCATCATCAATTTTGGTGTTTTGTGCGATGGGGGTGGAGCATTTCGCTTTCTCAAGCTCGAATTCTTTAACTAGCTCCTTGGCGTATTTTGCTTGATTAATGAATATCTCATCTTCGCATTGCTTAATTTGAAGTGCTAGCATGAAGCTCAGCTCTCCCATCATGCTCATCTCAAATTCACTGCGCATATACTTAGAAAATTCCTTTCAAAGCAAGTTGTTAGTAGCACCAAATATAATATCATTAACGTAAATTTATACTATTAGAATATCCTTATTGAGATACTTAATAAAAGGTGTTTTATCCGCTTTTCCCATAGTGAACCCGTTTTCAAGCAAGAATTTGCTAAGTCGTTCATACCAAATTCTAGGAGCTTGTTTGAGCCCATATAAAGCTTTTCTTAGCTTGAATACGTGTTCGGGAAAGTAAGGGTTTTCAAAGCTCGGAGGTTGTTTGACATAGACTTGGATATAACACCGTTTAAGAACGCGGACTTGACATCCATTTGAAAGAGTTTGAAATTCATGAAACTCGCAAATGCTAAAAGCATACGAATTGCTTCAAGTCTTGCGACTGGAGCAAATGTTTTATCAAAATCAATCCCCTTCTTTTGGTTATAATCTTGGGCGACCAATCTAGCCTTATTTCTAATAACTTTGCTCTCCTCGTCAAGTTTGTTTCTATATACCCATTTAGTACCGATAGCCGCTTGGTGTTCGGGCTTAGGAACTAGTTCCTAAACTTGATTTATATTGAATTGATTTAGCTATTCTTACATAGATAAAGTCCAATACGAATCTTCCAAAGCATTTATAACGTTTTTCGGTTCTAATATGGATATGAAAGCCATATTACCCATCCCATTAATTCTATTTCTAGTATATATGCCTGCCGCTGTGTCACCAATTATTTGCTCTTTTGGATGATCTCGTGAATATCGCCAATCACGAGGCAAATCTTGTTCCGCTTATGGAGTAATATGTTCGTCTTCTTTTGATACACTTCCTTATTGTTGAACATTATCTTCTTCCGAGTTGTGAGAATTACTCAAGCCCTCAAGTTCACGTGCATCATCCTCAGAATCTACAATACTAAAAAATGTGTTAGCAACATCTTTTTCATCAATCAACATGCATATATTCTTGAATAGTAAGTGTTCATTTGTTATAAACCTTATATGACTTGCTATGTGGTGAATAGCCTACGAATATTCCTATATCTGTTTTTGCATCAAACTAATCCAAATTCTCGCTTGTTTTTAAAATATGACATTTGCATCCAAAAGATTTAAAGCGCAAGATATTTGGTGTTATGTGTGTAAAGTTCATAAGGTATTTTCTTTATAATGGGTCTAACCGAGACACGATTTAAAATATAACATGCGGTGTTAACGGTTTTGGTCTAAAAATATTTAGGTAAAGTGTATTCATTAAGCATAGTCCTAATCATCTCTTGCAATGTTCGATTCTTCCTTTCGACTATACCATTTTGTTGTGATATCCTTGGGGAAGAAAAGTTGTGTGTGCAACCATTTGTGTCACAAAAATTTTGAAACCTTACATTTACGAACTCACCACCAAGATCACTTCGAATTTTGATAATTGTAGATTCTCTTTCATTTTCAACTTTCTTGTAAAACATTTTAAAAACATCGAAGGTTTCATGTTTCTGAGTTAAAAAATAAACCCATGTAAATCTAGAATAATCATCAATAATAATGAAACAATATTGGATGTCATCTAAACTAGCAACTTTGGTAGGTCCAACTTGTTGGGGTAAAAATTTACATCCCTCTTGTCCAAAAATTCAAAATCAAAGTAAAAAATCAACCTCAAATCAAGTGGGCTCAAGCCCAAGCAAGTGGGTCCGAGCCCAAGCCAAGCCCAAGTATGGAAGGGACCGGACCTATGACAAAAAGAATGAAGCAATAGATTAGTTTAATGAAATAAATGTATGGAATATGGGCAAAAAACTAAAATTTTGTAAATCCCATAGCTTATGTGCAAAAAGAAATAAGCAGATGAGAAATGGGGAGGCACAAGTGCCATTTGGAAAAGCCCAATGGGCTATATGTAAAGTGTGTAAGCTATAAAAGACAAACATAGTGAAGAAATCCATAACAAGTTTGATTCCTCGTTTTTTCTAGGGTTTTGTGCCGCTCTCCCCCTCCCAGGCCTCTTTGTTTCTCCTTTCTTTTCAATTAAATCCAAAGCAAACCCTCTCCTTTTTCCAAAAAATTGATTTTGGCCATTAATCCATTGAGAGGAATCCATATCTCTCATTAAAACCAACAAAAGAGCAATTTTTTCTCCATTTCTCCCCCGTCACGATCTAGCAGAAGAGAGGAGAAAGAAGAGAAAATATACGTCAAGACTCATCTGCACACGTCCTGAAGCCTCGTGGAAGGGGAAAAGAACCTCTTTGATCTTCTAAAAATCAAAATTTGTGTTTTTGGGATTGTAGCTCTATTGGGTTCGATCCTTGCTTGCACCGTGTTAAGTGCGCACCTCGTTAGTTACCCATTTGGCTAGATGCACATTCCATTGGGTCTACATCGTGCCAGGTGCGCACTTTGCTAGGTGCGCACTTCCCTAAGTGTACACCTTACTGGACCCTTTGGCCTATTCGGGACCCTCTGACCCCCACTCACGCAACCCGCTATGTGTGCACTTCCCTAAGTGCACACTTTACTGTACCTTTTGGCCTATTTGGGACCCTTCGGCCCCTGACTCACGCTCCTCGTCAGGGTCACACCTTACCAGGTGCGCATCTCGACAGGTGCGGACATCGACACGTGCGCACCTCGACAGGTGCGGATCTTGTCATGTGCACACCTTACCACGTGCTCACTTTGCTAAGGGCGCACGTGGCACACGCGCATCCCTTACTTCTGTCTTTCTTTTAAATATTCTAAAAAATAAAAAATGAATAAAATAGACACGTCCCACATTCAAAAGCCTTGTCCCCTTAGAAATTTTTTTCTAACGGGGCGCTACCCCTCACTTCGCAAGGGGCTACTAGTTCCCTTGACCCCAGCGGGACTCCCGATATGCCCAAAACACTTTCAAGACACATACATACACATACTGCACATTGAGTTCATATGATCCGTTTGACCTGTTAATCGGAGGTTCTCTCGCTCCAAAAGTAAGGGGTAATTAACGACATCTTAGTCTACGACTATCGGAGATTTGGATCTCCACGATCAATAAACCTGTCTAGCCCAGGCAGGGAGAATCTAATACGCATGACAAACGACGTATATTCCTATTTCAATAGGGTGACGAAAAACACTCTACACAAATAAATCTAGATGTATCAATTGCAATGGTTGGGCAGTTGTTACCACGTTTTAAAGATGAAAACTGCTTCTATGTTTACCTAGTTGACAAGCATCACAAAGTTTGTCCTTCGAACCTTATTTGAGATAAACCTCGCACAAGTTTCTTACGGATAAGCTTAGCGATTAGGTCCATGTTGGCATGTCCTAACTATGGTGCCATAACCAGCTAATTTTTTCGGATGCAACATTTAAGATTTGTGGACTTATTAAGTATGGTAGTATAAATGTTTTTTATTGATATTTTGAGAAATAAAACATCATCCTTTAAAAACCGTATTTCGTTATTTTCAAAAGTCACCTTAAGACCAATACTACACTAAACAATTGACCAATACTCAATAAATTATGTGTGAGACCTTCGACAAGTTTAACATTATCAATAAGATTAGGATACTTACCAATCGTACCAATACCAACATTTTTACCTGCCATGTCTCCGAAGGTCACCGTCTATCCATTTTTCCTTCATAGCATAGAGAAGAGGGATTCGTTGCCCGTTATGTGATTCGACCAACTGCTATCAAGGTACCACTTGCTATCACTTGCTTGAATATGGTCCACCTGCAAAAGAAGATGCACCTTCAAGTACCCACTTAGTTTTGGGTCCTTGTAAGTTAGTAATCGATACAAACTGCTTTTTCTTGAGGATCCAAGTCAAATTATTATTAAAGTATTTCTGAAAGCAGTCATATATTATGTGGCCCTTTCTACACCAATAAAAACACGTAACACTAGAATATGGATGAGTATGAGGAACATTTGACTCGCTGACCTTAGCCTTAATGCTAGTGTTCCTAGACTTATTCTTTTTCTTCTTTTTGCTCCTAGCAAGATCAGTTTCTTTAGATTTTCCTTTTTCTAGAGTTAAATCTTTACTCTCAAACTCATTTACTCGGGTTTTTATGTTAGTGAGTTCTATGTTAACATTTTCAAGCCCGTCGTTCTTCGTTTTCAGCTCACTAACATTTTTGGCGTTTTTGTGGATTAGGTGCTGATTTACGTTTTCTAGTTCTTTTACCTTAGCCCTAAACCTAGCAAGTTTAGAATTAACTTTTTTTAGCTTAAGAATTTTATTTTCTAACTCACTCTCGCCTATGTTCTCTATTAGCTCTTTTTGTTCACGAAATTTTATAATCATTTCCTGACGTTCGTGAAAAGCACTATCTAGTTGCTCTTTAAGCAATTTATTTTCTTTTCTAGTTTTAGCAAATTTTGGCCTTAGAATGCTTATTGTTTCACACAGTTTCTCATGCATCTTTTCTAGAGTCAAATTTATCTCATTTTCATCTAAAGTTGGTGAATACAGCTAATGGAACTTACATCGTTTTTGTCGGCCATGAAGCAAGTGTTTGCTTTATCTGTTGTTTCTTCATCGGATGACTCCTTTGCATCACCATCTCCCCAAACGTATATCCCAAGCGTGGCTTTTTTGAAATTCTTGAATTCTCTTTCTTTGCTTTTCTTTCTCTTTGATATGTGGACATTTGTTCTTCATATGGCCCGGTTTGTTGCATCGGAAACAACACTTTGGCTCTTCATCATCACTTTCAGACTTGTCCTTATTTTGCTCTTCCACATGTTTCATGTTCTTTTGTTACTTTTGAGAAATTTGTTGAAGTTTCTTGTTACAAGCGCAATCTCATCATCTTTATCAAGATCATCATCACCGTCGTCAATCCTTTTCTTTGATGCTTTGAAGGCCATATCCTTCTCAATTTTCTTAGCTTTTTCGACCTTTTGCTTGGCTTCTTCTTCTTTGAGTGTGGTGAGCTGTACTTCATAGGCCATCGGTTTGCCTATGAGTTCTTCAAAACTGATCATGGCTAGATCATTTGACTCTTCTATTGCAGTTCGCTTTTGAAGCCAATCTATTGTCAAAGAATACAGAATTTTTACAACAAGGTCTTCTTCCGGAATCTCGTGACCTAAAGCCTGCAATGGGTTAATAATACCTAAAAAGCGAATAAACATGTCGTTAATAGATTCACTTGGAAGTATTTTAAACATTTGATATTGTTGAACAATCATGTGTATCCTAGCTTTTTTGACTAGAGATGCACCCTCATAAGTCACCTCAAGCCTTTTCCAAATTTGATTTGCGGTCTTACATACAACCATTCTATTGTACTCGCTCTTTTCTAACCCATTATAAAGTACTCCAATTGCTTTAGCATCAAGTTTAGTTAACCTTTTATTTTCCTTCATTCGGTTCGGGTTAGGATTGTTGGTAACTAAAGTGTATTCTGTAATTAGATCCTCATTATGTTCTTCCAGTAACTGAAGTCAGTCCCATCAAAATTAGATGGACGGTGTGAGGATTGATCTTCTCTCCTAGTCTCATTACCATAGTTGTAAGGAATTTGAGCCATTACTATCTAATTACGGATCGAATTACTACTAGATGTTAAGCTAATTGTAGTAACTCGCGTTGATACCAAATGAAAAACCTAGATACCTACTCAGATTATCTTAGAGGAGGAGGTGAATAGGGCGAGGACTCTAAATTAAAAATTATTCGATTTCTATTTGTTCAATTAAACCAATTAATAGCTAATGCGGAATACAACAAGCAGAAAAATAGTAGACGCAGAAAATTCAAATTACAAACACAGAGAATTATTCAGGAGTTCGGCCCCATGATTGTCTCCTGCCCTGCCTATTGAGGATTTCTAACCTATTTCTTTAGCCAAAGAAATAAACTGTTCACACTTTCAGGCGGTGAACAAACCGCACAAGCCAATATTAAAGAAAAATAAAAATATCTGTTTTAAATCGCACAAGCCAATATTAAATAAAAATAAAAATATATATTTTAAATCAATGATTACCTTTAATAACAAAGTGAGGTAGTTCAAACTAAACTAGATCTAGAAATTTAAACCTAGAAATATCCCAAACCCTAAAACAATTGTTCTAACAAAAAATGAAACCCTAATAAATGAGTTAGATCAATTTTACCAAAGTAGCCTTGTGGTTTGGATGGAAAATCTCTCTTGAATCCGGATCTTTGATGAGTGAATTGAAGTTTTTTCTTCTCTCTTTAATGTCTGCAAAAAAAAAAAATTTCGTACCTCTCCAACCCTATATATAAATTAGGGTTTTAGTTATATGGGCTTTAGAGATTAGGGTTTCAGCAATATGGGTCTTAGCTGTTCCTGGGCTCGAATGCGTCTCATCATCTCTATATCCACTTCTAAGCTCTTTACCTCTTCTTAAATTTTCATTTAAACCTTCATTAACATCCAGTATGTCTATAACAAGGTCTTCAACAGCTCTGGAAGACTATAGACATGATTTCTTCGATTTTCCATATATTGATGCTTTAATTTCTTTCACCATGTGTGATTTTCAACTTTTGAACACTTGTAAATCTTTTCACCTGCACGCATGAACTCAAAAACGGAGTTTAACAACACGTGTATTTATTAAATATCATCAAAATATTCGACAGCAGGAAATGTGAAATATTCAAAACATAAACATTGAAACATGAACATTCGAAATATGACACTTGGGCTAACAGATACTATAGCATGACATCGAAAGCTTCTTTAGGCATAATCAGCGGTCTGCCAAGTAAGGTTGTAAAAAGCGCTAGACGGAGCTGAGCGGTTGCTGTACTGCCTAGCGTTTAGCCGCCGTTCAGACTGTTTTTTTTAATTCTAGTTAAAATGATATTTTATATATATACATATTGAAATTTCAGCAATATATTGATAATTCAACATAGAAAATAGTAATATATTGAAATTTCAGCTTTAGAAACAAAAATATATTGATATTTCTGCATAATAACAGTAACATATTGATATTTTAACGGTAAAACTCAGCAAAAAATAAATTTATATAATTAAAAACTTATTCAGAAAATGAGATAAAATTGACTAAATTTTCCCCCATTAAATACGAGTGATTTTCCGATTACAATTGGTTTATCAAGGATCTACATTAAGTCTATTTCTGTTTACCATCATGATGGATGGGCTTACTAGAACTATTCAAGATAAGATACCTTGGTGTATGCTATTCGCTGATGGTATTGTTTAAGTAAATGAGACGAAAGCAGGGGTTAATACCAAATTGGAGATATGGAGGCAAATGTTGGAGGCTCGGGGATTCAGATTGATCAGGTCCAGGACAACATATATGCATTACAAATTTAGCAAACAGAGAAGTCGATACCATATTGGTATAATACTGGAAGGGTAAGAGATCACCGAGCGATCAGTTTAGATATCTAGATTCCATCATCCAAAAGAAGAGGGAGATCGATAGCGATGTTAATCAAAGGATCCAAGCTGCTTGGTTGAATTGGAGGAGTGCAACAGGGATTTTGTCTGATCGTAACTTTTCGTTAAAATTGAAAAGGAAGTTTTATCGGAGCACTATTCGGCCTGCTTTATTATATAGTAAAGAATACTGGGCTCCTAAGAAGTATTATACACAAAGATGCACGTAGCGGAGATGCGCATGCTTCGTCGGATGTGTGGTAACACTAGAAAAGATAATGTGCGAAATGAAGATATTCGTGCAAATGTTAGTGTAGTAGCTGTGGAGGAGAAGATGCGGAAAAACAGGCTAAAATGGTTTGGTCATGTGCGACGCAGACCTATGAAAGCACCGGTTCGACGAATGGATACTCTCGATATAGGCAATATCAAAAGGGCGAAAGAGAGACCGAAGAAAGATGGAGGTGATACGAAAAGATATGGTTGCCAAAGGTCTCAATGAAAGTATATTGTTTGATAGGAGTGAATGGAGGCCGAGGATTCATGTGCTGGACTCGGCGTGATTCTCATGTTGGTTCATGTAGCCTACCCCATATTCTTGGGATAAAAGGCTCAGTTGTTGTTGTATGGGTTTGGGTCAGGTATGGTGAAAAGAGAACAAACCCGACCCATTTGACCCATGATGCTTCAAAAATGACAATTTTATTTTATTAGGTGGGTTGGGTCTGGATGGGCGCCCGCTTAAGCAGGTTCGGCGGTTTAAGTGCTTATTAAGCACTTACTGTTTAATCAAACCGCCTAGGGCTGAATCGGAGCGGCCTAGCACCGCTCCTGTCTAGACCACTTTTTAGAACACTACTGCTAAGTTGAAAATTATGAGATATAGAGTTGGTTTTATAGAAAAGGCCGATCTTGTTTTTGTCACCTTCTCTTCTTGAAATATTAAATCATCTCCTACCTGAGATAGGGTTGTGGTGTTCACTATAAAAGCTTTGGGAGAATCCAATCAAGTAATTGTTGCTAGAAAGTAACTCTACCTTTTTGGTCCGCCAGTCTCATCAAGATAATCCTTCTATTTCTCCACCCCAGAAAATGTTGGTAAGCACAAAAAAGGTCCTCGTCGATTTATTATCCTTAGACATGGCAACTGCAAATAACATCTTGAAACTGGTCCTGAAGTAAACTTATTTGTAACCTGTTCCATCATTTGAAGGTGGATAGCTGCTCCCAATTGAGTTCCATTGAGAGCTAAAATTACCCTCCATGAGCTTCCAAATCAGCACCATGGCTTCAATTGAGTGTGGTTGGCTAAGGTTTAAGTATATGACGGTATCTGCTTTCCTAGCACCCAACCCACACTTCGACTGTTTGAAGCTTTAAAGAACACATCCTGTCGGACTGCTTAAAATTGCATGTATAGGGTATAGGCAGGCTCAATTAAGTGGTTCCTATTTGGCTTTCCGGATTTGGATGAATCTGTCTAGTTGTGTTCTTTTCTTCTTTTACAATTGGAAATATATTTGTTTTGTTGGGAGTTAGGAGGTCGATCTATTTAGGTTATTCTCAATCTGAAGCAAAGGAATGATCAAAATACATCGCTGTTCCTCTAGCTCCCTCCTCACTTCAAACAAGCATGGACTCTCCTATATCTTTTATCCTATCCAAATGCTAAACAGTTTCTTTTTCGTATCGGTTGTTTCATATTTCTTTCACCATCTGCCATGGGCCTTACCTCTCCAAGTCTGGTCCTTGCTACCATCAAGTGTCATGCCTCTATATAATTTATAATGAAGGCAAGGTCTGAGGACCTTTTCTTTGTCTCGACACATTTTCTTCCTTTTACCAATTCCAATGGTGGATATTACTCTCCGCTAAGGAAGAGAAAGGATTAATGGAAAGGAAAGGAAAGGGCGAGGATGAGGAGAAAGATGGCTTAATAAGAAATTAATGGGAGCCTATACAGTACTGAAATTTGTCTCCTTATATTGTTGATCATTGTTGTTTTGCTATATTTGATAAGGGGATCGGTATGTTTAGCACAGGAATAATACCGTATGATATGGAATGCATTTTTGCTGAACCAAAGCTGACCTGAGGGTATTCTCTCCCAAACAGACTAAAGTCTGGGTTGGTTGAAGTTGGGTTGGGCTCAATCTGCCAAGTTGTCATCGTCCTTTGGATAGAGAAATGAGCAGGAGATTTTTAGAAATCTAGGATGCCTCAGAGGTCACTGTCCCATTACTGAGGGTAATAAGGAATAGTTACCAGGAGAGCATTGCTCAGCATTTCCTTCCACAGTCCATAATGATTAATATAAGCTTTTCAAACCCTAGGAAATAACAATAGAAAGTTCCCTGGAATTCCTTGACCCCAGTCTATGCTTTATATTTTATGTGACCAAAGGAGCACAACATAAGTGGTAAATTTGTGTGTTCCACTAGAGGAGACTAACGGCAACAACTTCATCCCAAATTTCTTGACCCCAGAATATGCTTTATATTTTATGTGACCAAAAGAACATAAGTGGTAAATTTGTGTCGCTAGAGGAGACCGCAGAAAAAATGTTATATGTGTATTCTTTTTAATTTTTTTTAATATATGTTTATTTGTACATTGTCCTTGTGGAGCAATCTGAATAAGCTTAATGTTATTTTTCTATCCGCCTGCATAGATGGGTAGTTTTTCACTTTGAGATGAACTTTCTGTATAGTCTACAGATTTGTCACCTTGCATGTTATTTGCTTATTGAACAAGAAAAACCTTGCTTTCTTCTACTTGATGCAAGAAATGACTAAGAATTTCTGTGAATCTAGGTGTGCGAAGAGAACGAGCCGCGATTGGGGCAATCTTATTTTTGCTAGCATTTCTTTACGGTTTTTGGCGACTGGGGGTTCATTTTCCTATGCCTTCTGCAGACAAAGGTTGTTATATTATCTTTTTATCTCAAGGAAACATCTTATTGCAGATTCTGTTATAGTCAAGTTTTGTTAGTAGTGGAACATTTAAATCACATATTACGCCTCAACTTTCTCAAGCAGAGCACCTGTAAGGCTTTGTTCTTTCGTTTTGAACTAGTTATTTTCTACAAAGCACATTATTTGATGTGGAAGTTTCACAGTCTTATCTAAAAACTGTCATTCTTTGTCTCATTTGCATCATTGATCCCCCTTATATTTTCTTTTGCCACCATTGTTACGTTTTATATAATGTCTGCTAACTCTGGAACTCTGGCCTGATTTGCATATTAGGATTCTTCACCTTGACTCAATTAGTCAGCCGAATTGGTGTCATTGGCGTGACAGTTATGGCTGTGCTTTCTGGCTTTGGAGCTGTTAATCTGCCTTTCAGTTATTTGTCTCTCTTCATCAGGTTTTTTATTTGAATTTGATGTTTTTTTAGGGTTAAATTATTATCAAGCGAGTCTTCTTGGAACAGAAGTATCTTTTTCTATGATTCAAATTAAAGATAACATGCTTTATCCAAGATAGAAGAATAGACTACAGGGTGCTCTTTCTTTAATAGATTCCCCCCCCCCCCTTAGTAAGTAGGCCCTAACTTTTGTTTACCATCCTAAGTTTATCTTTCTTGCTATCTCAAAAGGCCAAATAGCAATCTTGTAAACCTTGCAAACACGAAAGAATATTCTACCCATGACGCTTTCAGATGTGACATTTTGAAATAAACATGTTATGCTGTAAAGAGAAAATCTTCTGTCTCCCCATCATTGAACTGTTATGATGCCTAGTTGTCCATTTGAATATTAAGGCTGCTGCAAGATGGTTTCGGGCTCGTGATATATATTGGATAAAATGATAAGGAGAACAATGTTTATTCCTTTAAAAAAAACCCATAAAATCTGTTAAGGTAATGGATCCTTCTTTAGGTAGATTGCAGATGCCAATAAACCTTTTTGAATCCTTTATTATAAAATATATCCAAGTCAATGAAGCTCTTCATCTCTATTTAGGCTTTCAATGCAATAGCATATCTATTTTTATTGCACTCTCTCTTCTTAGGCGCATCTCCACTCTGTCCAAAATTGGCGTCTATATATCATACATAAATTTATATAAACATGCATAAATTTATATGAAAACAATCACAAACACGTTTAATCATACATACATATCATTTTGTGCGTGCTATTATGACTGATACATCATACTAAACAATTGTTTCTTCATGCTTGCTGGGAGAGATTATGCAACAATTGATGACAAACTGATGGTAAAATAACTAAGATGGTAAAGGGTTTGTTGGGCGGAACTATCTTGTGCAGCATGATATCAATATCTCCTTCAAATTGCCAAAGTATGCAGTAGTAATATAATTGCAAGACAGCAGATTATCTGATCCTTGATTTTCTTTAATGAATCATCGTTCTTGTTTCTTTCTTATATATAGTATTTAGGGTTCTATGCATTAAAACTGTTGAGAATGTGGATAACACAGTCCCACGTCGAGAAAATTGTGGGATGCATATGGGTATAATATATAAGATGGGATAAACCTCTATAAGGCTTGAGTCTTTTGAATGGAGTCACACTATATTAAAAGCCTATGTACATCCATGTGTGGGCTCAAACTGAGTTTTACATTGTGGTCAGAGCACACTAGGTTCAAGAGGTCATGGGTTCAAACCTGGTATTTTTTAATTTAGAGTATTAAAGTGTTTATCTTATTGATATACATTGTTATCTCACAACCTAACAACTTAAGCTTTTGGTTAATTGTTATTTTGTTGATATACATTGTTATCCTGGAACCTAACAACTTAAACTTTTGGATAAAGTGGTTCTTAACATGGTATCAGATCCAGGTTAAGAAGTGATACGCCTATTGGAGGATACTGAGCTAGCAGTAGAGTATAAGGGGGACGTGTCATACGAGAAATATTGGAGGGTACGATTCTCGGAACCGGGGTTGGAAGATAACAATGAACGTAAGATGGCGGCGATGCGCCTGTCCGAGGAGGCAGATGTTAAGACGAATAAGCCCTTTCTGTTGGTGAAGTCACCAACGCATGTGATAGAGATGATCGAGATAGAGACGACTGTGACGCCCAAGGAGTCTCATGTGGCGCGTGATCAGTCAGAGACTCGTGTTGCCGACCATATTAAGATGGGAGTAGATCATATTGTGCTGGATGCAGACAACATAGTAGTTGCACATGTGCTAAGGAAGGCTGATCTATATGCCGATGAATCTGTAGAGATGAATTCCGAGGTGCATGCGCTAAGAAAGTATTCGACATTTATCATATTTTTTCGACGACTAAAGACACCGATATATAGCTTTTTTCATCTTTTTTCAACCACTTTGCGAACGACTACCTGAAAACAATATCGATGGTTACAACTACATGAATGTTGACGACCTGTTCAGCCTGACCTCTTGCCTTGGCCTCAGATTCTTAGGGCTCTGAAGCTCCATGCAATTCCTCTACCTATGCTGAATCAATAGTCTCGTGCGACATGTCTGGATCAGCAACGTGCGCGGCGGCCTCTTCAGCATGTGCATGCTGAAGAGGCTGCAAGAAAGAAAAAACTATATATCAGCGTGTCTTTAGTCGTCGGAAAAATATGATAAATGTTGGATACTTTTTCAGCGCATGCACCTCTGTGTTTATCTCTGCAGATTCCACAACATATAGATCAGCCTCAACACGTGCGCAACTGCCACGCTGTCTGCATCCAACACAACATGATATACTTCCACCTCAATATGATCGGCAACACGGGTATCTGACCGATCCATGCGCCACATGGGGTTCCTCGCACGTCACGGCCGTCTCAATCTTCATCATCTCAGTCACATGCGTTGGTGACTTCACCAACAGAAAGGGCTTACTCGCCTTAATATGTGCCTTCTCGGGTAAGCGTATCATCGTCGCCTTGTGTTCATTATTATCTTCCAATCTCAGTTCCGAGAATCGTACCCTCAATATTCCTTGTATGACACCTCCCCCTTATACTCATCATCTACCTCCATCAATAAGCGTATCACTTCCCAGCGTGCGTTTGGATCCCCTAGTGAAGATAGTAAGGATTGTAACCCCCATCCATCGCGTGCAACTGGCCCCTCATGCTGTGCTGCAATATCAGGCCCAGTAAAAGTAAATATAAAAGGCGATTTGGGCAAAACCAATACAACCTCCAACCAAGTTGGGAACCAGTATATAGTGGTTATGTTAGAATACACGGTCCAAATCACACAGAAGGACAAATTTAGCAGACATAGCCAGAATGGTATGTACTGGGTGCTTCGTTCTTTGAATCATGTATCCCAAGTCAAATATCGGCGAGATAAGAGATACAGTCGCGAATATAGCTTCGATGAGGCTAACAGTCGCTTGTTTTTCGTAGTCATCATGATGCTTAACCACTACAGGTCATATAGCAGCAGCAAAAATGCACATGCTCACAATGAGAACAGCATTTTGCATCTTTAGCAATGCATTGCTATATATAGAGTAGAACACAGCATATGCGAACTCAAACACCACTCCTATAGAGTTGACTATGACTGAAGTGTAATCATCCGGGAATCCACCGATGGCTAGATAAATGGAAGTGATAAATCCCAACAGATAAGGAACCACTGAATATTCTTCGTCTGTTCCGGCTTTGAATATTTTGATCATCTCTATAATTGGTGACAGAAAAACTAGGATCGTGAATCCTTCACAACTTTCTCTGGAACTGATGCATCAAATGGCCATCGTGATCCTTGCTCCCTTACGACCATGGATATTTTCGTAATGGATTTCTCTGCCCCGATCCGTGGACCCCTCAAACATTACAAAAGAACAAAAGCCAGCAACGAGGAAGAAGAGCACGATCGAAAAGGACACAACGATCACAAACAGCAGCAGCCTAGTACTCAACATCATTGCCCATCTCGTACGATAACAAAATCTCCAACAACAAAAAAAACCCAGAAATTTGTTGCTCTCCACAATCGCCATTCTCTCTGTGTGTGTGTGTGTGTGTGTGTGTGTGTGAAGCAGCAGCGCACGGGGAAGACGCTAGCAGCTCCATGTTGAAGATCACGCTTGCTAGGGTCTCTCTCTAGAATTAGGGTTCAAGAGGAGAGAGAGTGAGTGAGAGAGATGGAAACAGACAGAGAAAGGGGATGCTTAATAAACTGCCATTTTTTGATTGCGTTTGTGATTGCTAATTGCCCGTCAAGTATAAAGAGGAGGTGCCATACGAGAAATATTGGAGGGTACGATTCTCACAACTAGGATTGGAAGATAACAATGAACGCAAGGCGACGGCGATACGCCTACTCGAGAAGGCATGTGTTGTGGGCCCAAACCGAGTTTTACAAAAACTAATATCCTAAGTTTTAGAAACGAAACTTCTTAAGTTCATTTCAATGATTAATATATACTAGCATCAAGAGCTTTTGTTCATTCAAAGTGCATTCCTTTTGTTCATTCAAAGTGCATTCCTTGTCCTAGTTTTGCTCAAGGCTCATACTAAGTTTGCCAAATTTTTGCTGTTTTCGATTGTAGTCACTAGTCAGTGTTATTTCTTCTTTTTCATTCATTTAATAAATTTCATAGGGAGATCGAGGAGATGGATATTAAAGCTTTGGAAAGACAGTTGATGCAATCAATAGAGACCTGTATCACAAAGAAAAAGAAAATCATCTTGTCACAAATGGAGATGGATAGAATTCAAGGGTCAGAAGAGGTACTGTTTTGTGCTACATGTTAGAAGTTTGTTCTTCAATAATTTTCCCCCTAAATCGAACCATCCATGCTCGTACCGATATTGTTAAGCAGATTTTCAACTTATATTGTTTTCATTGCAATATCTTATCAGACACAGGCTAAAATATGTATTTCTAAAATTTGCGTATTCTATGCTCTTAGAAAATTTTATTTCCCAAAGAAGGATGATGAAGTAGCACTTCTGTGCAAGTTGATAACAATTAGTTTGTCAACAGTAGGTTCTGGATACTTCTTCTGACCATTCCTTTTTCCTTTTTGAAGAGAAAAATACTTGCATTCATAAATTATGGAATGATCTGGAAAATATTTTATTTATTGCTTATTAAGGCCTAATTTTTATATATTAATTACAATATCATAAGGATTGATTTGCACTCTACTGATCTTATTTGAATACTTGGTTCAACCTGTGCAATTTATTATCTTGGAATTTCCTCGTGCGAGTAGCTGATTGGAACTAAATTGTTTGAAGTTATTTTTTAGCCCAGTTTCTTGAAGTCCCACCATTTATTTTTGGGTATAGCCCCATTTTGTATCCATTTCATGCCTTGACAGTTGGTCAGAGTTTCTAGTTTAATGGCAGCAGTCTTCACCAAACTAGCTGGGAAACTTCCCTGACCCTATTGTCGAATGTCACATTCAATCATTAATTGTGCTGTAGTAAAGTCTCTGATTCTGCATATCTTTACTTTCAATGAAGGCTAATATACACTGTTTCATGCTGACAATTGCTGTAGACCATTGCATAACTTTTGTTACTGCATAGATGTGGATAATTTGATCTTAAGCTCCTTCTCTAGGGCATCAAATGCCCATGAGTAGTGTATCTCGAGTATGGCTGACGCTGTAATGTTATTTGTTGTTGATTGTTTTCTAAGATGAAGAATTACTGCTATGTATAAATGCGCAACCACATAAATGTGGTTTTGTCCTTTCAGTGATTCATTGTGAAGAAATTATTGTTTAGGTAAGAACACAAATTAAGTTGCAGCCTTCTACTACATTTAAAATGTGCATGAAACTGGATTGATTTCATAGAATTGATGATGGTAAGTTGGCCAAGATATATGATTATTCTCCATGCAGCGGGCAGTCACCGCATAAACAAAGGGTTTGCATCTGTCTTCTCTGGTTTTCTTGTTAATATGACCTATTATGAACAAAAGGATAACCTATGCTTGGCATAACCTGCAGTGCTATTGGAACTATAATTTTGACAATAAATCCATAATTCAGACTTGGGAAGTTACCTAGTATTACACATTGCTTCTGATCAACACCAGGGTACTTATATTTTGCATTCCCTTTGCTGCCATACCATATTAGAAATGTTCTGCTTAACCATAAGGTTCTCCAGACTATAGGTCTCGTTGATTTTTTGCTTTCTTTCTTTCTGTGTCTCTTTGTATTGATGAGTCATTAGAATTTCATAGGTAATGAAATATCTGTATAACTTGTATGTCTATAAGCATATACACATCAAGAATTTTATTTGATAGACAGAGGACGTCAGGACAAATTCTGCAATTGTGGATGGTGAATAATTTTCCTAACTATCTAAAAATTTCTCTCCTCAGAAGCTAAAAGCCAGATCTTTTCTGAAGCGTATCGTGGGAACAGTGGTTCGCTCTGTACAAGAAGACCAAAGAGAGCAGGGTAAACTTTTATTTTTTGTTTATTTTTATTTGCTTGTCATCTTTTCTCATAAAACTAATAGACTGTCATTCCATATACATGGATTACCATATATTGTTTAGCTTTGATATTCTGAACTTGTCTACGATTTTACAAGGCCTTCAATTATCAAAGGACTTTGCTTGGCAGATTTACAAATGCGAATCTGAAATCCACATGTATTTTTGCATTTTCTGGGTTAAAATTTCTTTGTTTTTTGCTTTTTGTGGTAATGCAATATGGTCCTTTGGGCTACATTTATATTCCTGGTTTATAAGGAATATATTGCTTATTTTCTAACAGCAAGGATGCAATACAGTGATCTAATGGCATGTATCATGGATGTATGCATTTATTTTCTTATTATCCTACAGTTGATTGCCTTTTGTCGAATTGTGGTTCTGATTTAATAGAATGGGAAAAACATTGTCGTGATAATATTACTAGAAGGATTTCTGACATTGTTCGTGGCTATATTTCTTCAATTACTATTCTGTTGCATTTTCAGCCTCTACCTTTATCTTAGGCTCTTGGGTTAAGTGGATTTCAGACATCGGTAACTCTAGCTTCTAGGTAAAATTATCACTTGGAACTTTTGGGGAAGTTGTCGACAATTTGTTTTTGACATTGCCTACTTACCTTGCTGATAGGCATAAGTATACTTCATGCGGATAATATATATGGTTGACATTATGCAAGTCATGTGCATGTGAAGTCAGGGGAAAGTATCCTAACTTCATTGTGCAAGAGCATAAAGTTTTCATTTATATGATGGATTGTTTTACTCGAAGGATTTTGTTTGCAAGTCTCTTTTGTAAATTCTTTGATTTTTCTTTGAAGATATTAAAAGCATGGAAGCAGAGGTGCAAGCTTTGGAAGAGCTCTCAAAGCAGCTATTTCTTGAGATTTTTGAACTGCGTCAAGCTAAGGTTTATTCTTATTAATATTTTCCCATTAATTACATCGTTTCTCAGATTTAATTCATTTCATTTGATCTCTTAATACCTATTTGTTTTCATTAAATTATTAATAACATACTTTTTTTGCTTTCATCGGGCTTTCATCGGGCTTGATTTATTGGAGATATTTTGCTTTAAGATAATTAACAAGTAGTCTGTACCGTAAGTTATTTGTAGCCTGAATAACCTATGAACATTAATAATATCTGGAGTTAACAAGGGAAAACACACAAAATCTGTTAATTGTTAGAATTTATGTCAGGTAATTCCATCATAGTGAGACTTGTGGAATACTGTAGGCTTCCAGGTTCTTATTCATTGTTCAATTATTGATTTAGAGTATTTCAAATTATTTACCCTTTAACACGCTGCACTTGACCACACACCAATCCAATATATTTTCGCAAGCTTCCATCTTGTAGCATTAACTGTCCAGCTTGTAGTCAAATCGTTTTTGCATTGTTTTTCAAATTGCCAAATGCCAAGGCATATCAACCAAATTAATAATAACCATATAAAGAGACAGTAAGAAGGTGTGGAATATGTGTCATATTCATTTGATTACTACTTTGTGATACAAGTTATATGGAGAGAAAAATTGAGAATCTGGCTTCAGTCTAGTATATAACTTATTAACTTAAGTGACCGAATGTGGGTTTTAGTAGGTAACCTTGTCCAGAAACGGTTAATATACCATAATTGACACTTTCTGCTGTAAAAGGTAAAGCTATTATATACATGACATTTTGTCCAATTTAGGCAAGTGTGAGACAGAAAAGTAACGTAGATCCTGTATCTTGGGAAGAGGCATTAGCCTTCAGAATTTTACATTATTTATTATAAAACAATATATACTATATAAAGGCTAAAATTTTATTTTTAAAAAAAAAATTATATACTAGATAAAGGCTAAAATTAAAAAAAATTAAATTAAATACATACTGTTACAAACAACCTTGACTATTGTAAAATACGTAGATGTATTTGGCTGTTTAATGGTTCGCTTGCAAGTTGGAGCCCTAATCAACCTCAGCCATATATTTCAACTAGATTTAAGAAGCAGACCTAAAGTAGACCAAGTTTCAGACGTGTCCTCAAATAGGTGAGATTACATAAGCTTAATTTGCACCATGCATTTTAAACAATCTGACTATGGTTCCAACTGCCTTTCATATAGGTGCCTCTTGCATTACTGCGATTTGTGCCTCACCTTCTAAACAAAGGTTGGTTGCACAAAGACAAAATCCTTTTTTAATTTTCTCCATTGTGCACTTGTAACCCTGAAAGAGACTTTAGCACAAACACGCACTAATGCTCATCGACCGAATCCCTAAAAGACACTCAAATTCTACCCTAAATAACACAGAAACTAGTTCTAGAGTTAATTGACAACCATTTCTATATTGCATGCATTGCTCGGAAATAAACTATCATATGGCATTACAACTTTGAAAAGTCCGAGGTGTGTCGTTTTAGTGTCTCTGGAGGGGTTATTAGTGCTATATGGGTAAACTACAGGATAATTTGTTCAAATATTAGATCTTATTTCTAGCATACTTTAAAAGTTGCCATCTTGCACCCTTCTGGACAATAATTATTTTCTACGGTTAGGGGAACAATATATGGTGCTTTAACAATCTTTAATGCTTTTGAATATTTCTATGATTTAAATTTCTGATTTATCATTTCAGGAAGCTGCCGCATTTTCTAGAACATGGAGGGGACACTTGCAAAATTTGTTGGGATATGCTTTGTCAATTTATTGTGTGTACAAAATGATTAAGGTAGACCTTATCTATCTGTAGCATCATGCTCTATCACTATATTGCGTAGCCATAAATTCACTAACTTGCCTTTGGAAGGTGTTGACCTGTCCCATGGGTCTGCCTGGACTTGAAGCTGATCTGATCCATATCACCCTTAATCTCTATGCTTATCAAAAATTTGAAGGCTTCATTTTTTATGGTTAATAATCCAGCGCTGGGTATATTAGAATAATCATATAAAGCTTGCTTTTTAACAAATATATACAACTCCAACATAGATATTGTGGAACAGGTCTTATACTCCCTCCGTCCCTTTTTACTTGTCATTTTAGAGGAATGCACACCGATTAAGGAAAGTATTATCACTTTCTTAATATCATCAATTAATCTAATGTCACATCACCATTAGAAAAATCATATCATTTCTGCCCTTAACTATTAAGGAAAGCATCATCACTTTTTTAATATCATCAATTAATTTTCTAGGCTATTTTTGGTATTGTATCATTTATTGATATCTTTATCATTAATGATTTCCTCGTTATTTCAAAAACGTCAAGTAGACTGGGACGTTTTTTTCTCTCCAAAATGACAAGTAAAAAGAGACGGAGGGAGTATTTTGTTATTTTTATGTTATCAGTCTAGCTTATTGTTTTCAAGTGCCTGAATGATTTTGATGAGTGGGTTATTCATTCACCTTTTCAGTTGGTGTTCTGCAACTGTTTATTAATATGTAAAATTGATTCTTTGTTATGTCTTCCTGCAGTCTCTACAGAGCGTGGTTTTTAAGGAGGTATGGTCTCGTTAAACATCCTACATAAATTAATTTTGTGTCAGCTTTCGTATTTTGTAAAGTTGTTTTACCATACTGAATATACAGTGCCTAAGTTTATCGATTTTATGGTTTCTATGCCAGTAAAAAATATTGTTCTCATTTTCTCAATCTTTTTTGACAGGCTGGTTCACTTGACCCTGTGACAAAGACAATCAAGTTGACTTTTCAGTTCTTTGACATAGGCATTGATGCTCAACTCTTGTCACAGGTTCTATATCATTTTACGTCATTTTGCAGTTTTACTTCTTACCGAGTGCACGACTTTACTTGCCTCAGAACATTTATCTTTATTTATTGACTGTGATCTTTATATGATGATCCTAAATTACAGTCATCAGATAGCTGTAACCCTCCTTTGTGTCGTCAAAGACCAGTTGTGTAAATATAAAACAAACTGTTGAGACGTGGATCAGATAAGCCCCACATGTTAATTTCTCGGAAGTTCAATTATTCAAAGAGTGGCAGGCTAGATAGCAAAATGGCATCATTCAGTTAGCACTGTTTCAAAATGCTTTATTGTCAGGAAAAAATTGAATAGGCTAGCCAGCTTAGGAATGTGCAGATATCCTCTATTTTTATGCATACAAGTGTTTCTCATCCTTTCATATGCACCCATACTTTCTTTAGCTGAACATCTAATGAACTTCTTTTTTCCCACAGTATATATCCTTGCTGTTCATAGGAATGCTGATTGTTATATCTGTGAGAGGCTTCCTGACAAATCTCATGAAGGTGATCTTATACTCCTGTTTTACTCTGTCCTCTGTCCTTTTAGTAATACATGAACCAGCATGTTTCTTATATATTAAAATAAGCTTCTTCATTTTTTGGTTTCTAAATGTTTAAATAAAATGTATATTACTTTATGGAAAATTTCCGTAAAATATATCGTTTGAAGAACACTAGATGGAGTTCTTGATCAAATTGGTGCAATATTAATTATTAAATGTTTGTAGAACACTAAATGGAAGTTATATTAAGTCTATATGGAGGAAAAAGTTAAAAAATATAAATTTGATGCTTTTTATGCTGTTATAGTTTTTTTTTTTGATTATTTAAAGTTGTGGGGGGTGATTATATATATTTTATTTATATGAGTGTACACGGAATTTTGATATAAGTGGGTTCCAACAATAAGACTTGAGCCTTTTTGTGGTTTGGCCCATGTTATATCTTATATCCATATACCTCTCATAGTTTTTTCACCGTGGGACTATGGACTATTTTAATCGACACATCTCAACATATGCTGTGAACTCCTTGCTTGAGGCAGTGATTTAACTCACATCTTTCTTTTCATGCAGTTTTTCTTTGCAGTTTCTAGAGTTGGTAGTGGGTCATCCACCAATGTTGTACTTTTCCTCTCGGAGATTATGGGCATGTACTTTGTATCATCTATCCTCTTAATAAGGAAAAGTCTAGCTACGGAATACAGGTAACATTTCCATGCTTGCAGTCCATGTTTCTTTAAGTAAATGGTGAGGTGAATTTGGCCTTCGAACTTTTTTCATGTTCCTAGTTCTTACAAGGTTCTATTTATGAAGCTCGCACATAGTTTCTCTGAAAGAATCCCTATTAATTACCACTTTTTTCTGCTTTTTTATTGGTTTTATTCTTTAATACTTTCTTTTAATATCTTTGCAGTACAAATGGTAACCTATAATATTTACAAATCCATCATCTCATTAAATATGTTAAAAATCAGAACCAGCCACTGGTTGGTACGGATGTTATTGGTGAATGGTAACATTTTGGTACGGGTGTGATATTTATCAAGTTTTTACAACAGTTGTGCTTAAATTGAAGAAAATTTGCTAGCCTTCTGGGATCTTCTCATTTTTACTGTTTTTTCTGTAATTCAGCAGTGAGCATAGTAAATACGCTACGGACTCAGCTAACAAGAGCATACAAGCTACAACAACAATAAATCCTCCATTTCAATTTTCCTTAGTGGTTACTAGCATCATAATCACATAATTTAGTCAATAGCTGAGAAACAATCAGGTATTGGTTTCAAGTGGATAGCATTTAGCAGGATTCATGACATGATGCCAAATAGCAGTAGGTTTACAGCTCAGGATAGTAGCCTTGATGTGCTAAACTTCCAGGGCTTTGTCATAGTACTCTCAGTTAAGGCTATTGGCTGGTGGAGGTGATTCCCAAAATCTTCTTGTGTAGCTAGTTAAAATTTATGATTATCTACCCCTAAAAAATTTAATGCGGCGCATCTTTCAAAAATGCCCATGATGGTGTGAAATAAAAGCAACGCTTCAAAAACACTAGGAAAAAAAATAGAAAGAAAATACAAAGATTATCATGTCCCTACAGTTGTTCTGGGTGGTGACATAATGATTTCATTTCATTTTATGAATCATCTGCTCAATTCATCGTAATTTGGTTGCAGGATTATCATCACAGATGTTCTGGGTGGTGACATTCAATTCGATTTCTACCACCGCTGGTTTGATGCGATATTTGTAGCGAGCGCATTCCTTTCTTTGCTCTTGCTTTCAGCACAGCACACTTCTCGACAAGCAGACAAACATCCAATTGATTGATGATGAAAACATGTATAGATAATCATTATTCTTTCACACTATCTCTTGGCAGATTACTCGCGTATATATATTTTCAAATATTGGGCATCCAAAAGGCGAGTTTATCTGCGATCGCAAGGACTCTACCTCATTGATGGTTTACATGTCCCTACAGTTTGGTTGATATCAGAAGGTACATGTTATAGCTAGATTGTGTTGAGAACTAACCATTCTTTATAAAATCCTTGCCAGGGTCAAGGAAATTAGAAACCCTCTACTTGCAAGGATGAACAGAGTTGATGTATTTAGTAGCAGTGAGCGAATCTATGTATACATAACTGTGCATTTTAATATTTGGCATCTACCTAGTCCTGGGTCGAAGTCTCTGTGCACTTGTTAGTGAATTATTGCTAATAAGTGATATTTTCTACGCGTGTTCATTTCTACAAGTAATAGCAAATATTCGTTATTTTTAATGTTTGATGATTCTGTACTTTGAATAGGTTTCAGATATTTGGGACTACTCATGGTATGTGAAATGTTCGTTGGGGTGATGGTTTTATTGTTGTTATTATATCTACTTTTTGATATATTATTTCATGTTCAATTGTTTGCGAGTCTTGCTGCTGGCTCCTGTGCATTATTTTTATTTATTTTGTTCATTCTTTATAAGTAGCCTATGTTCTTCGAACAAGTCTCGGCTATATAATGCTATATAATGCTGCTCAATTTACAAGTTCAGGTTGAATTTGTTCATGCAGTTATGGGATTGAACGCAATCTGGAGATCACACACGACACACATCTTACATGCTGAAGTATAAAAAAAAACTGTCACATGGAAACTAAATACATCTTTATTTGTATTAACCATACAGTTAGTTTAGTTGGAAGTGTTGCTACACAACAAAAGTAAAAGAGGGGTGAAGATAATGGGACCAATACATATAGTTGGGTTTCAAAACTTTTTATTTTGTTGCTTGTTATCTAGAAATTGTTATTGTTATGTTGTAGTGTAGGGGTTGTTTAGTAAAGTGTCATGTTCATGCACTTTTCTCATTAGTTTAATACAAACAAATTTGTATTAAACTAATACAAATATGCATGTTTTATTCAAGTGTAAATTTTATATAACATCATCAACTTTTCGGTGTTTTTGAGCATGAACTTTAAAAATGAACATAACCCTCCTAAACTAGCAGTGATGTTTGGAAGTGTTTCTGATGGAGGTCCTTTTTGGGTCACCGTCAGATGTTGTCTTCTGTTGATCTCCTGGTGAATTTTGGTGGTGATCTTCTGTTGCATGTGGGTCTCAATGGGCTTTGAGAAGATTGGTGATTTGAGGGGTTTAGCGTTGAGTACCTGCAAAGAAGTCCCGGGATGGTTTAGTACCACTGAGGATCCTCCGACAATCAAGTTAGTGCTAGATCCGAGCAGAGTAACGGCTAAGTGGAATAAAAAATAGCTTACTTGACCCCTCTGTGATGGGGGTTTATATAGCGGTGGCAGCATGCAGCAGCAGGCGCGAGAATCTCGCCGGCAGTTACGCTCCCGACGTCACGCTCGCGTAAAGAGCGGATCGTCCATTAATGGGGATCGCGATGGTGTGGAACGTGGGACGTTGCTGGCGGAGAATCTGCGCGAGGCGAGATTTGCGGAGCGGCGGTTACGCTTGTGAGTGGTGGAGTCGGTCGGTTGGAGGGACCGAGGAAGAAGGCCTCGGCTGGGAGGCTCGGAACCGAGCAAGAGGGCCGATGAGTCTTGGTCCTGTGGCAGCTCGGGGCGAGCTGAGCGGCCGAGGAGGCAAATTTGCAGGGGGGCCCTGAGGAGGGCCAGCTTGTGCTTGTAGGTGGGGTATAAGGGTGAACTGGTTGACCTCTGTGGGCCTTTTCTTCTGGGTCTTGGGGCATGTCATCCGCCACATGTTCTGATCCAGCATTGCCAATATTGAGCTTCATCAGTTTCCTTTGGGTTGAATTAAGAAGGTATAGGGTTTGAGTAAGAATATGTGGTGATATATTTTTTAAACTAGTCATTCTCATTATGTCGTACCCCATGAATTGTGTAAGAACCAACTATAATTCTTTTTAAATTGTATCCAAGTCCAACAGTTTTAAATTACGTTGCTGGTTCAAGGGACCTTTTGTGGCATTTGTAAAGTTAACTGGTAAATCCTGGAATGTTGGTGTTTTATAAAGTAAAATCCCTTTGTTTGATAACAATAAAAAAAAAATATAGACATGCTGGTTTAGCTCTCACAATAGGGGAAAAAGCCGTGGAGACAGCAAAAATGAATCGTCTATCAGTTGTTTTCAGTAAAAGCGTGGAGATAGCAAAAATGAATCGTCGGCTGTTTTCAGTAATTTACTAAATTACATAAAAATACCCTCAACTATCATATTTTTCCATAAAATACCTTAAAGTTTTTTTATTACAGTAAAATGCCTTTACAGCTATCATTGACGGAATTTTAGTGAAAAAATTCCCTTAAAAACTATAGTTTAAGGTTTATTACTGTAATATAAAAACTACAAGGTATTTTAGTGAAAAACCTTAATCGTTGAGGGCATTTTAATGGAATTTGCCCTTACAAGTAAAACAAATACAGAACTATTCAAAAACTTGGGCGCTCAAAGAATCCGAAGAGAGCAACGATGAAACTCATCATCATCATCAGCAGCAGCTGCAGCAGCCAATTCTCAGCTTTCTCCTCTTCCAATCTCTTCCCCAATCTTTCCTCCATCGCTACAAGAAAACCCTAACAAGTCCTATCAATTCCAAATCTTCGGCGCTCAAAACCCTAGCCACACTCTCAGATCCCAAAGATCTGGTCTCTTCCAGCTTCGAACCCATCAATAAGCGCCTCGATTGGAGCTCCTTCGAGATTCTAGATGAGATCGGCACAAATCTCCGAAAAGCTCAAAATCAGGTGATTTTCTGCTCTATTTTCATCTAAATTTTGAAGATTTAACTTGTTCTATGCTTAGGAATTAGATCACACTATGGATTATTTCAAAAGTTTTTTCATCTCAACTGGGTACTTCTAATTTTTATTTGATGAATTGTTATCCTGCTAATTTTAGATTGATTTATAATGAAAATCTTGTTTCTTATGGAATCCGTTAAGAATTATCGGCAAATTCTTGGGAAGATTTTACATAAGAGTATGATTGCGGTGTTATGGAGTTGCGTGATTCCTCCTTCGGAAGAATTGGATTCTAATTTATCTGTACAAATCATATCAAGTTTGTATCGATGCATTGAGACATCAATGTATCATTCTCATTTTAATAATTCAGACTGTAACTGTGAGTTATAGCTAAATCAAATGTGAGTTTTCCGTCTATTAGCCAGGTCCTCTGACTTAATGAAACAACTATATATTAAGTCTCGAGGTATCAGTATGTCAGTGATGAAAAGTTTTCTTTTTCCATAGCACTTCTTTAGTTATAATCCTGTTTTCTTGTTAATTGTTGATCAGAGAGCAATCCGTGCATCCCTGAGCTGGCACGAGCTACGGATAAAGCTGCTGAAACTTCAAGGCTTGCATGGGCTCTACATATTCGTGCATCTTCAGTCCAATCAGCACCAAAATATCGTCAAGCGCAAATCTTGCTCTGGTAAGAATACTGGTAAGAATATATACATTAACTACTGAATATTATGCTAATTGAATGCTTAATGTCTGATGAGGTGTGTGGATTTGGTGGCATACTATATCTAGCATAAGTTATGGTACCATCGATTGCTTTCATATTCCACTTTCACCGTTCCTAGATATTGCATTTTCATGTTACTCTTATCGGTCTCTCCGAGTACTTGTATGCCATGTACATTCTTTCTAAGTGAGTTTAAGCAGATTATTATTTCACACACTTATCTACCCGACAATGGATCTTGCTCTACTATAAATTTTCAAGATGAATATCCCAAGCCATCCGCTTAGAAGTTATGTCATTCTCCGATTGGCTCCTTGTATTTGTAGTATTATGCATTAGAAATTTAGTTCGGGATTGACATAGATCTATACAAGGTATTCAAGTCTTGCTTCATAGTTGACCTTATAGTCAAGCATTGTTTCATGTAACATACTAATATCGTCACCCTAAAGCTCATAGAGAAATGAGAGAAGAGGTCAGTGCTTCTATCGAAGCATGCCGGCATGATTGCTTCAAAGCTTACCGATTGAGTTTAAAGAAGACATGGCGTTGAGAGATGCTGCAGAATGCAACAATTTCATAAATTTGCGGAGTTATTTATCATTTGATAGGCCGTTTGCAATAAAATCAATTATGTGATTGGCCACGAAAGGAACTCTACCGCCCATGAGTATTCATATTTCATGGATTGAGAAGTTTCTACTATTGAAACTGATGACATTCATCTTTTGTGGATTGCTTGAAGGTTGTCTATGATCAATTCTTTAAGCAAATCGAATTTTGATGACTCGATCAAGAAATTTTCTGTTCTAGATGCTAGAGTATTTGTCTCTATGAATCTGATTATGCTTTTTAAGCAAAAGGATCATGACTTGGAATCCACATGATCCCAGTGTTGAGAACACCTACCAACAAGGTTGTGGGAGTCTCGATGTTTGAATTACATGCAAGCAAGCCGTGAGTAGAGGGCCGAGAGGCTGCTTCTGTTTCGATTGTAGGTTAGATAAATCGAGACTTTAGATTGAGGTTCATGAGGGTTGCTTATTTGTTAGATCTTGGGAATTGTTTTTGTATATAGAATAACAGAAAGAAAGAAGAAAGGAACATAGATGTTATGGATTTGGAGTCCCTGCTATCTGTCTTTATACTACTAGAAAGTGGTAAGAGGGGTAGTGAAATTTTTGTGAAGGCAGAACTTCTCATTAATTACACTTATGGCCTTCTAGCAATATTCTTTTGATATTTAACACCTAATGAAGAATGGGCTAACTTAGTATATTGGTAATTTGCACCATGTGGTTAGGGCAAGAATAGATAATTTGTTAGATCTCCATTTTCTTCATAGTAATTGGTGGAATGTGGGTCCACTAGCTTTTAACTGCATAACCCCAAAAATATCTCCTACAAAAAAATACCCTGCAAAATAGATATGCCTTACTCTTGATATCTAATTAGTTATTTACATTTTTATTTGATTTTTTATAAACTGTTTTTCTAATAAAAAAAAGTCATATACATATTATATGTAAAAAGATAACCAAATTTCTTTTTTATTATTATATATGTTTGGTGGAAATGGATGTTTATTTCCAATTTTTTTTTATATCGGTATGCAAATGTGAAACTTTGTGCTTCTCCCTAAAATGCGCTCTATGGCAAAATGCTTATTAAGATTTGAACATCAGAAGTTGTGTATTTTTGTAGATATTGAGGTTTGGCCAGGGAGCAAAATTCTGCTTTGTCTTATTCTTATAAAAGTTTCAATATTTCCAGATTTGCCCTAGAAATTTTGAGTAACAAGCTTGCTATGAAATTCGGATTATATGGGTTTGCAATTTCAATGATGTGTTTATGGTAATCATGAATGAATAAGGTAAAGGACAACCATAATTACTTAAATTTTAAAATGCAACACTATAAACAATAAAAAGAGAAAATACATACCATAAAAAAAATATTGTATTGCAAATAAATACCACAAACATTTAGGGTTTTAAGATTTTGCAAACAAATATCACTTACATTTATCATATGCCCATTATTCCAGTTAGCGACTCTTCCTATGGTATTAAATTGAATGCTAAAAAATAGTATGTTATTAAATTACTGATAACCTTTTTCGTTTCGTAGATGCATTAGACATATTTACTTGGATTTCATCATCATTATCATTTCTAACCCACATAACTTCATGGTCAGTCGAAGACAACCCGTTTTTTGAAACAGACGGTCGGAGCACTCTAAGTCTTCTCTCTTCTTCATCCTTATCGCTGTCCTCCATACGATTCTCGAATTCTGGGACATCGTAAATATTCCTGAGTTTCCAACGGCATATGACACTCCATCCCGGATGCTTCAAGCATCGTGAGTAGTATACTTGGAACGCTTGGTTCAGAAAGATAAATGGATCGTCCTGACCGTAAAATCGAAGTGTGTTCACACTAGTCAATCCATATTCATCTTTTCAAGTCTCGAGATTGTTTCTCCACTTATCCGTATCGGTTCATGTATTGTACCAAATACACTGAAATATATAAAACGGTTCTGATCGTCCGGGATATTGGATATCAAGTATGCAATTTAAGTATCCATAATAAATCATACCATCCGATCCTACCGTTGCAATCCCACTATTCTGAGTGGTTCGAGATGTTTCTATGTCCTTAACTTCAAATTTGTATCCAAGGACACCGAATCCTTTATAATATGCAAACTCCATGCTAGGAAACTGAGCTAAACATCTTGAATCTCTCTCTAATGATGCAAACAAATTCGGATCGTGAATCTAACAAAACAAATTTTACGGCAAATACATAACGATATAAGTTTAGATTTAGAACGGTAGCAATAACATGTTATTCGAACAACTTACATAATTTGCAACCCAATCGCAATAATTATCCTGATGATATTTTTCCAATCATTCATCGTTCCAATCAGGATGCCCCTCATATACCCCATCAATATGAATTCTGTTCTCAATAATAAAATATGAATTAATATTATATCATTTTATACACATACAAACACAAATATAACAATTAATCTAAAAAAACTCTCTAATTTTTTCAAGACATACGTTATTGAGGAGGATAAACCGGTATATCTTGTTGATAAATATAGTATCTACTCTCTTATAATCAATTTTACTATATGGCCCGTCCTGAATTCTCCGAGACCGGTTAAGTTTCGTCTCAATGTTCTCATCTAGATAGCGAGAATAAAATGTGGTTACTTCATCTAGAAGATAACCTTGCATGATAGAACCCACTGGTCGATTTCTATCGCGAATATAATTTTTAAGAGTGTAGAGGTACCTAAAGAAAAATATGTTAAATAAATAAATACGGGCATACAAGACAACAATAATTTTACAAAATGCGTGAAACGAAAAATGCAACGTACCTTTCTACAGGATACATCCATCGATATTGTACCGGTTCGGCAAACTTAGCCTCGGTTGCAAGATGAACCGTCAGGTGTATTATAATATCGAAGAACGACGGTGGGAAAATACGCTCAAGTTTGCAAAGTATTAATGAAATAGAATTTTCTAAATTCTCCAGTATCACAACATCCAAAGTTTTAGCGCACAATTCTCTAAAAAAATCAACAAAGGTCATTAATTATTAGACCAACCGATTCGGAAAGGGAAGTCTTGAGGGCTAATGGGGAAGGTGCTCCATAATAATATGGTGATCATGACTTTTCAGCCTATCGATCTTGCCTTTCACAATTTTTATTTTCTTACTAAATGATCCTGAGAAACCTGTAGGAACTTTCAAATCATGCAACACCTGCAGAATCCTTTTCTTCTCCGGTTGTGACATATGATACGCGGTATTGGGAAGTAAAAATTTGCCTGGTTTACCCGCTACCGGTTTAGAATGCAATTCACTTTTAATTTTCCAGTCCTGAAGATCCATCCGACACGGAGGTTGTCTTTCGATTTTCCGTCTTTACAAAGAAGCAAGTTGAGTACGTGCTCAGATACCCCCTTCTCTATTTGCATGACGTCCAGATAATGACACACTAAATTTGTTGATTAGTACGAAAGCTCGTAGAAAATGCTTAATTTGTTCCAGTAGGATGGTTTGACTTGTTTTGCCGGATCTATCCCGAAGGTCATATTATTGTAACCATTCCACTGAGCAATCACGTCCTCTCCGGACAATGAGGCTGGAGTCCCAAGAAACTCCTGATGACCATTAAAGTGAGCAGCGTCTAATCTGTAGGGATGATCTAGTGGCAGGAAACGCCGATGACCACAATAACAAATCTTCCTGCTAAAATTCAACCATTTCGATGTTGTATCTAGATGGCAATAAGGGCATGCTTTGTGACTATGTACGGACCAACTTGATAACATTCCATAAGCAGAAAAGTCATTAATTGTTCACATTAAAGCCGCACACACTGTGAAGGTTTTATCTATGTTTGCATCGTAAGTCTCTATACCATCAATGAATAAAGATTTTAACTCATCGATCAGAGATTGGAGATAGACGTCGATATTGTTTTCCGGTGAGTTTGGTCCGTCAATAAGAAGAGGTATTGTAAAGTAGGATTGATTCATAGTCAACAAAGGCGACAGATTATAAACTATCATTACAACGGGCTATGTGATGTGGCTTCCAGCCATATAGTTGAATGAGCCGAAGCTATCACTAGCCAGTTCGAGCCTGACATTGCGAGAATTACTACTGAATATTTGGTGCCTCCTATCAAAAGCCTTCCATGCCGGTGAATTTCTTGGATGACTCATTTTTCCATCTTCGCTTGGAGTAGTACGGTGATGCCAAATCATTGACTTGGCTGTTTTCTTGCACCCGAATAGTCTCTGCAGTTTCTATGTTATGAGAAAATATCGTGCTATCTTGACAGGTATATTGGGATTCTTATCAGATTCTTTCGGTTTATACCTGGCCTCTCCGTATGTTGGATACTCTTTCAAATCTGAATTCTCTTTCCGGTACAACACACAATGTTTGGGACATGCATGAATTTTCTCACACTTCAGACCCAAACCAGACATCATCTATTGGGCTTCGTACCAGCTGTCGGACAAGTTATTTCCTGGGGGCATAGAATCTTTCAGGAACTTCAGAAGTATCGTGAATGATATGCTGCTCCATCCATTTAGGCATTTAATTTGGAAAAGTTGGACGAACCATGATAGAGTGGAATACTTTGCATTCTTATAAATTGGTCTTCTTGCATCATTCATGAACTTTTCATACTTATCCGCACGCAGTCCTTGATCGGAGGAATGCCATATTCGGTAAGAATACTATCACCGATGGCAGATTCTACCATATCCTCCATTTCTTCTCCTGGAAAGAAGTTACCGTCTTGTTCTTCTTCCGCCGCATTACTGTCTTCACATTTTTCTTCTACCGTATTACCGTCCTCTTCTTGTCCTTCTCCATGATATAGCCAAGTTGTATAAAGTCTAGTAAAACCATATTTAACGATGTGAAGCTCTACGATTTCTACCTTCTGTCAAAACTTATTCTCACATCCATCACACGGACAGAGAATCTTCTCTAACACGATCTTATTATGTACGCATGCAAATTCAATGAAGGCAGCAACTCCTGTGACAAAGTTAGATTACATGCGTTGCCAATCCACGTACATCCAATTCTTAACTTTGATGTACTCATGGGTCATGTTAGACTGTATAACATATAAATTGTAGCTTATGGTGATTATATTGAGAAATCTAAGAATGAGATGATTACTGACAAAGAAAAAATCCGTAGAGGCAAGTTTGTCGTTGAAAATAATAAATTATCGATTAACAAAGTTAGATTTGAAAATACCCAAGTATGAGTTGTATTCTGTGTATGTATGTTTCAATTTATGATTTCGCTTAGGTGCAGGGTTGTTAGTGTGTATGTGCTTTGTGTGTGCGTTTGTTGTGTATTTGTGTTGTATGTGTGTGTTTCGGCTGTCGGGAGTAAGGCTTCTATCCCATTAAGAATGTAAGAGCAGATACCCATTCGCTTGTGTTTTCATCCGATTCGAGTAAATTTCGGCAGCACCTCCCCGCTGTTCTCCGAGTACGCTATAATAGAATATATAATCATTTCAATACTGTGAAACAATGTTGAAATGAATATCTAATCTATCTTTGTACATGGAGAACCAGCGGAAAAGTACCGACAAAATAACTCGAAATAAATGAAAACACAAGTGAATGCAAGTGTTTGCTTTATACATTTCTAACTTGTCCACACTGGACAAATCTATCGGTTATCATACGATTGAATCTTCTCGTCATATAGATTACATGACGGTTGTTAGCACCGAACAATACCGTCCGATATTTAACAACCTTCGTATAGTTCTATGTCACGACGAATATCGAACGTATGTTAACCGATAGACGGGAACTAAGTCGCGCTTTGATTTTCATATATGACTATCGATGAGAATATGAAAGTTTCATATTATCATCGAGTATCATATATTGGTTTTAACTTGAACATTTAATTTGAATAGCTTTTACGTTTATGTTTCGTTTTTAAGGATTTGAAGTTTTAGTTTAGGATAAAGTTTTCTTACGTTTACGGTAAAATTTTACGTTTACGTTATTATCGAGTATTCTACTGAAGGAACTAGTGCACCCTAAACCCTAACCCAAATTAACTTTAATCATCACCCTAACTCAAATTATCCCTAATTAACCCAAAATTAACCTAATTAAACCAAATTAATCCTAATCAACATTCTAACCCAAATTAACCCTATTTTACCTAATTAGCCCAAATTAATCCTAACCCTAATCATCACCTAAACCCTAACCCTAATTAATCTTAACCCAAACCAAAATTAACCCTAATTAATCTAATTAACCCCGACCCTAATCATCACCAACCCTATTTTACTTAATTAATCCAAATTAACCTTAATCCTAACCCTAATCATCACCTAAACCCTAACCCTAATTAACCCTAACCCAAACCAAAATTAACCCTAATTAATCTAATTAACCCTAACCCTAATCATAATCATCACCAACCCTATTTTACCTAATTAACCCAAATTAACCCTAACCCCAACCCTAATAAACCCAAATCAAAATTAACCAAAATTAATCTAATTAACTCTAACCCTAACCTTAATCATCACCATATAACCCAAATTAACCCCTAATTAACCCGGCCCTGTAACCCTAACTCTAAACTCAACAACACCACCACAAAAAACAACAAAATTATAAATTAAATTCCTAATTAATTTACAGAAATAAAAAACATAACTAAGAAAAATTCAATTTCAAATTAAATAAATTCACCTTGCTACCAAAGACCGATCGGCTGCAAAGAGCTCAAGGAGGTGGAGGCTAAGAGCTCGACAAGATGGAGGAGGCCGGGAAGATGGAGCTCGAAGAGGTGGATGCGACGACGAGGACCTCGATGTCGATTGGCGGCGACGAGAAACTCCACGACGAGCTCGATCGACGGCGATGGAGGAGGAACTCGCCGACGAGCTTGATCGGCGACGAGAAAGTTGACGACGAGAGACGAGCAAGTCGACGACGAGATCGACCACGAGAGACGAGCTTGATCGACGAGGGCGCGGGAGAGATTAAGGTTGGTGGGAAATTTTGGGGGACGGTAGGAAATTACTTAGCTTTATTTTTTTTATTAAAAAAAAACCTTTGTTGTCCCTACGGTTCAATCCGTAGGGCGGCACCGTAAGGCCAAATAAAGAGATTTTGCCCCTACGAATTCCTATATCCGCAGGAGCAACCCCTAATTGTAGTAATTGTAGTACAGTAAAACCTCCGTATAGGAATACTCTATATAGGAATAACCTCCCTATAGTGATAAAAAGTCCCGGTCCCGACTCGGGACCAGTTATAAATAAGAATAACCTCCACAGTGTGATATTCCATACTTTTTCCAAGTCCCGCCTGTACTAATTTACCTCTATATAGTAATAAATTGGCATTAAATTTTAAATAATTTTTTATATATATAAAAAATACATAAAATTACTTGGCTATTACAATTGAACTTAAGATGACATAAATTACTTAACTACACAATTGAACTTAAGATGACATAAAGTACTTTGACTTGTTAATAAGTTTGAAGGTCTATATGAATTTTGAAGGTCTAAGAATTTTGACTTGTTAATAAGTTTGAAGGTCTATATGAATTTTGAAGGTCTAAGAATTTTGACTACTATTTTTTCAAAAAAAAATCTAATTTTTATATATAAAACTCTACTTAAGAATAACCCCCCTATAGTAATATTTTTCCCCGGTCCCAAGGATATTACTGTATAGAGGTTTTACTGTAGTAGGAATTGCTTTATGTATTCACTCGCATGCATTTTTAGAGACACATAGTATTCGAGGCCCATGAAAATTCGAACGGGCCAATTTAGTTTGAAATTTAGTATTATATACACCAGGCCTCATGCTCAAATTGAACTTGACTCGGCATCATTGAAGAAATAATTGAATGGTCAATGTCGAAGTCAGAAGTAGCCAACTCAAAGTTATAACATGGAGCTGGCGAGCTCTGATTCAAAAGGAGATGTCGAAGTATTATTCTTGATGTTCAGAGTAGTTACTCTATTGTTCGGTTTGTAGTAGTGGTTCTTTATGGTTAATGACTTTTTGCTTAATTGGGAATTCCAACAGTTCTTTATCTCTCGTTATCGGTCCGACCTGGAATTTTACCAGAGGTTCGCTACCGCCTAAAAGGTTCAGGAGCACAAGTTGAGTTTGTAGCCAAAAGACCATCTTAGAGAGTCTCCCCTACTACACCGAAATTATAAAATTGTGGTAAGAGTTAAGAGATTACATCGTAGATAGCTTTAGCAAATTAATCATAGTTTTCATGGGCTAATATTTAAAGCATACAATGGATTTTAATCATTTTTGAAGTTCATATATGGCATGATTTGAAAATCCGGGTTGCTGCTTGGATATCCGCCAGACCAAGACTTTAAAGTTTTAACGAGAGTTGAGATATATACCTACTTTTTCATGTATATATTCGAATAGGACAACAAGTCTCAGTTTTAGAATAAAAGATGCACTGAATAGATGTATATACATATTATATAGAAAGCTATATGATACAATATTTCTTTGAATATTCCTTACTCTTTCTTAGACATATCTGGATGCAAAAATAATCTCTGTCCTTGGTTTTCTTGCAATCACAACTTGCAACTTAAAAAGTCAATCCTGGTTTAAAAAGATTGATATCCCCTCACATCAATAAACTTGTTCTTCTATAGAAAGAATCTACCTAAAAATGGCCTTTTATTTATAATTTGGAAAATGTTATTCAATAACAAGCAAAATATCGGAAAATCAAAGAAGACTAGAAAATTTTGTGATTTTCGTGTGCTATAATAAGCAAAATATCAAGAAACCGAAGAAAACAAAAAATTCTTTGATTTTCAAAATTTCACGATTTTCCACTACTATAACATGCAACATATTAATAACTAGAAGAAAACAAAAAAATCTTAAGATTTTCAAATTTTTTTGAGCTTTCCTTTAACAAACAAAATATTTAAGAACTGGATACAACAGTTTTTTTTAAGATTATAAGCTTTTCGAGATTTTTGTATGAAATAGAATAAAAAATATTAATTTTTTGGATATTTGAAAATATTGCAATTTTCCCTGTGATATTGTACAACGGATAACAACAGGAAATTTTGAGATTTTTTTGTATGGTACAACATACAAAATACTGAAATTTTTGTAATTTTTGAAAATATCACAGTTTTTATGTGATATAATAAGCAAAATATTGAAATAACAGAAGACAACAGAAAAATATAAGATTTTTGAAAATTTCATAATTTTGGAGAAATATTAAAAAGCTAAAGAAAAATTATGACTTGTCTATCATGCATGCAAAATATCTAAAAGTATGAAGAAAACAGAAATTTTTTAGATTTTTGAATTTTTTTCATGATTTTCATGTTGTATGCACGGAAAATATTGAAAACCCGAAGAATTTTTCTTGCGAGTTTATCAATTTTTTCTATTTTTCATTATTTTTTGTGATATAAAATGTAAAAAATAAAAAATTTTGAAGAAATTTTAGGATATTTGAAAATTCACGATTTTCATGTGCTATAACAAGTAAAATATTAAAAAACAAAAAATAACATAAATTTTTGAGTTTGCTTGATTTTCAAATGCTAGCACACGCAAAAATATAGAACAAAACATAAAACTTTTAATATTTTAGAAAACATCACGATTTTCATGAGCATAGCATACAAAATATTGAAAAACCAAAAAAATTTCATAATTTTTTACTGCTATCACAAGAAAAATATTTTATAACAAAAGAAAATAGAAAATATTTTAGATTTTTTAAAGTCCCGTGAATTTCGTGACTAGAAATGCAACATATATATATATATATTTTAAAAAGTTATAAAATTTTTCGATTGTAGAAAATTTCGCGATTTTTGTATGATCTATCATGCAATAGATTGAGAAACCAAAAAAATAAGAAATTTTATGTTTTTTGAAATTATGGCAATTTTCCTACGCTACAAACAAAATATCGAAAACCGAATAAAATAGAAAATTTCAAGATTTTTGAAAATTTCATGATTTTGTGTGTTGCAACAAGAAAATATTGAAAAACTAGATTTTCATAAATTTCATTATTTTTGTGTGATATAGCAAACAAAATATTAAAAAACAAAAAAAAACAGAATTATTTGAGATTTTCTACAATTTCACGTGTGATATATAGCATACAAAACATTGAAAAATAATAATTGAGATTTTACGAGTTTCGAAAATTTTGTGATTTTCCGAAAATTTAGAAGAACAAAGAAAATTTTAATATTTCTATAAATTTCACAATTTTCATGTGTTTTATATGCAAACCACTAAAATTTTAATGGAAAAAATAAGTGTGTGAGTTATTAATATATCACAATTTTCGTGTGCGGCAAAATATTTAAGACGACAGAAATAAGCAAATTTCAAGCTTTTAAAAAAATCGTGATTTTCGTGTCCTATATCGCAAAATAAAAAAATTTAAGATTTTTGAAAACTTCATGATTTTTAGTGTGCAACATGCAAAATATTGAAAAACCGAAAAAACCAAAAAAAATTGTTTATAAAATTTCGTAATTTTCATGTGCTATAAAAAGCAAAATATTGAAAAACCGAAAAAATAAAATTCGCTATTTTTAGAAGAAAATCTGATAAAATATTTGAAATTTTGAGAAAATAAAAAAATTGAGATTTGCGTAAATATCGCATTTTACATGTGCTATATTGAAAATAATTGAAAACCAAAATAGAAGAAAATTGTGGGTTTTTAAAATTTCATGATACTCGTTTCTTATATCATGCAAAATTTTGAAAAAAATTGAAAGCGGATTTTTTTTGAAATCTATGAAAATTTTCATGATTTTCGTGTGTTATATGAGAAGCGGACCCACAACAAGACGAGAGGACCCACAACATGGGAACATGCGAAAAAACGAGAATGTGTTAATAGCTTTAAAATTTCCGTGATTCTCTTTTGTTATAGTATACAAAATATTTGAAAATCGAATAATTAAAAAAAATTGAGAATTTGAAATTTTTTTATTTAACATGTGCTATAGCATACAAAAGAGTATTTTGGGATTTTAATAATTTCTTTTGTTACATAGCAAGTAAATATTGAATAGATGGTTTAAACAAAAAATTTGGAGATTTATTTTAGTGTGCTATATTAGGAAAAATATTCAAATACGGGATGAAACAAAAAAATTTAAGATTTTCAAAAATTTCACAACTTTCATGTGCTATATCATACAAAATGTTGAAAATACGAAGAACTTGAGAATGTTTTGCGATAGCTGAAAATTTCGCAATTTTAGTGTATTATATCATAGAAAATATTGAAAACCATAAATAAACAAAATAATTTTGAGATTTTTGAAAATTTCGCAATTCCATATGCTATATAATATGCAAAATATTGAAAACTTGAATGAAAAAGAATATTATGAGATTTTCAAAAAATTCATGATTTTGGTGTGTTATATATAGCATACAATCGAAGAAAAAAGAAAATTTCGATATTTTTGAATTTTTTTCAATTTTTCTGTGCTATATCATGTAAAATAATGAAATATGGAAGAAAGCAGAAAATTTTTAAGATTTTTGAAAATTTCGGGATTTTTATGTGCAATATATATTGCATGCATAAAATATTGAAAAACAAAAGACGATAAGTTTTTTAAAAGATTTTTGAAATTTTCGTAATTTTCGTTCGTTAACGAGCACAATATTGTTTATTTGAGGAAAACCGAAAATTTTGGAATTTTTGGAAATTTCGCGATTTTTTCATGTGCCAAGCAAAATATTGAAATACCGAAACAAACAAAAAAGTAGAGAGTTTTGAAACTTCCGCGATTTTCATGTGTTAGCAAGAAAAATATTGATAAAAGGAAGAAAACAAAAGGAAATTGAGGATTTTGAAAATTTTGTGATATGGTAGTCAGAATATTGAAAAATTAAAAAACCAAAAATATTATATTTTAAGGGATTTTTTTTACTAAAAAGCCTCATCATAATTCGTTAATTACTAAAAAGTCTCTCATACTTCATATTCACTTAAAAAAAAACCTTATACTTTTAAATTGCACTAAAAAGTCCCTTTCGGTAGTTTTCCATAAAAATTAGCTCCCGTTTGGTAGATTGAGCTGAAACTTATGCTTAAGCTGTTATCATACCTTCTATATATTTAGGTCGTTCTTTCTCCCATAAAAAGTGTAATTGAAGATTGAGATTTAGCTCAGCTAAAGGAATCGTTTTCAAATGAAGTGCTTGCGAACTCGAAGCTTGCAAGTGGAGACAACGACACTTAATAAACTTGTTGCTAGAGAAGGTTGAGATAGACGAACCGATTTTCATGATCAATTTGAGAGATTTTTGATCGAAACCCTACTCCTAAAGCCAATTAAGAAGGAGAATTAGGAATTTTGGAAAAAGAAGAGGGACTGAGAAGGTTTTAGAACCTTTACCCAATACTCACTGTTGAAATCCCAACGAAATAATGAGAGATGCCAAAAGGATTCTCTTTTTGGGCTGTCGAGAGACTTTTTAGTGCAATTTAAATGTATGAGCGGTCTTTTAAATAAATATAAAGTATTGGGGGAATTTTAGTAATTAGCGAAGTGTGATAAGGGCTTTTTAGTAAAAATCCCATATTAAAAAAATTTCAATGTTTTCATGTGCTATAGAAATTTTCACTGTTTTCATGCGCATGCGTAATATTGAAAATTTGAAAAAATAGAGAATTTTGGGATTTTTGTAAATTTCATATGCTATAGCAAGAACTGAAAGAACCAAAATAAATTTTTTTGTTACCATCCATAGTGAGTCAAATCTCTTTCTTTAGGGATTTGCGTATTGACTCAAGCAGTGGATTAGCTAGCTGCATAGGCCGAATAGAAAGCATTATTTTTTTATATACTTGTTAGAGGCCCTGGGATTTATAAAAATATCACAATTTTCTTATGTTATAGCATCGAAATATTTAAAAAGGTAGAAAACAGAAGATTTTGAGATTTTTGAAAATTTCTTGATTTTCATTTACTAATAATGCATGCAATATATTGAAAATTTTATAAAATCGAGAAAATGTAAGATTTTTAAAAAAAATATTGTGATTTTCGTGTGTTATACCAAACAAAAAATTGAATATCCGAAAAAACAAAAAAATTTAAGATTTTTGAAAATTCGTGATTTTCGTGGACTTTTACATTCAAAATATATTTTTAAAAAACATAGAAAGCAGATTTAGATATTTGAAAATTTCACGATTTTTGTATGATATATAACAATGAAAATATTGAAAACTTAAAGAAAAATGCCGAAGTATTTGCAAGATAATCCTTCATATATTTTTAGATATAAATTTCACAAATTTGAAATATTCTAACTTACATGTCATATAATAAGCTTCTAAATTAATCCGATTTTCTCGACTTTGGATTTTGTACCTGCGCATTGTGTGGAGACCCTTGCCTAGTATCTGTAAATTCCCACCCTCAGATATTTCCTCTTTGATTCCTGGTCTTAGATAGTTCAGCCACCTCATACTGTAGCTCTTCCCGCATCTTTTGAGCACTATTCATTTATCAAACATTTAGTAATTTGATGTTAGTAGGTAGTTTACTATGATCACTGTGTTGTATTTGCATTCTTAGGATCATGTAGGTCGATATGGCGCTGGCCAAATAATATATGGGGAAAAAAGAGGTTACCAAAGTCATAGCCTTGTAGAGAACTAGAGATAAATACCATTATACTCTTTGCTTGCTCGTCTTACACCATGCACAATCACAGATAAAGAGACAAAGGGTGTATGGCTCAAGTGGTAATAGTTCTCTCTTCAAAATGAGAGGTCGGCGATTCGATTCCTGAAGGAGTTTCATCCGGGGAGAAAATCACAAACAAAGAGAAGTTGATTCTCTTTTGCAAGTAGTTCATTAGGTGCTTAACTTTATATGCATTTCTAAGGCCCTCCCTGGGTATGTAGTTAGGGTAATTGGAGTTAAATAAATATTTTACGCAAGTGGAGTTAGAGAGAATACAAACTCGGGTTTACAAATCCCAAACTTCATTTAAAAAATAAACTTTAGTATTATTATAAGAGATGTGTTTGGAAAAATGGATTTTAGAGGACTTACATCATATTGGAATTTAGCTGCGGTTATCCTAACTTTCAAGTTGAGATAATTGCAGCTAATCCCAACTCCAAATGAATGTCAAACAGGTCAAGGTTAAGTTTTGCTGACTCCATGGACTCCGGTTTTGAATACTCAACTCCATTCCCAAAACAGAGGCTAATTATTTTCCAATAATGCTGTCTTGATCCATATTCCTTTTCCACACCCTGAAATAACATTTCTTTTCACCTAAAAATAAACACTAGAAGAAGACTAGTACCAGCTTTGGCTGGGGGAGCTCTCCAGTTGCAGTCACCATGAGCAACTACATAGTTTCACTAGTTTCTGGACCTCTCCAGCAGTCCATGGCCCCTTGTTCACCTCTGCGGCCTTTTCACCATCCCTATTAGTTTTTGTGCTGTCGAGATCAGCACGTAATGATAAAAATAGCACTGCTACTGATCTACTGTAATTCATCTACTATTAGTAAGAAAGAAATGATAGGCACCTGCCATTCCAATGATCAAGCTTTTGTCCCGGGGAGCAAGAAATAGGAACCAACATCCGAATTCGTTGGACGTACAGATACGTAGAAGTCGAGAGGACTATAGAAGTGTACACATAGTGAGTACTGAGTATTTATCGGGTTTGGGATGTCTCCACCGATAATTTTAGTGGAGACCCCTTTCGCCTAATCTCACCATCCGTCGATAAACGGACAACTGGATACAAAATTCATCTTACCATTCATTTGTCAATGGATGATGAGATCAAATGCATAAAATTATTTGTGGAGATGCCCCAAGTTCGTATATATTAGCCAACTTCTCTCAATTCCACATAATACAACCCTTCCAAGTTGCAAAAATGTTAGAAAGATCCTATAGATTTCAAAAGGTGCTCATATCCATCATTTACGATGTTTACCCTCTTTAGGAATTTCAATGCTTGAACGTTGAAACAGAAGAGAGTTTAAACGAAACAAGTTATCTAGTGTTTTAAAGGTTGATTAGAAAGTCCTGGGTTCGATACTTCCGATACCGCAAGCGTATGTCGTTAATTACATCTTATTGCCTTAAGAAACACCTGGACATGATACCATGTTAGCTCGCTTCAAATTGCATCATTTTAGAGAGAAAATCGCATATATAGCAGTAAAATAAGTCAAATCACAATTTAAACAAAATAATGTATATTTTATTCATTTGTTTGTATTTATATACAACTTGAATGCAAATTACATATAGCATTGCAAAAGAATATAAAATTATATAGGATTTTTCTTTGAGAACTTCATTGAAATACTTGGGGATATTTTAGTGTCAACTTGGTAGAAGTTGATGAGCACTGCCTTAATGTGGGGGCCACGTCATTACAAGTGGGACACCCTGGATGGGATCCACACCATTTCATTTGAAGTGTAGGTTTTACTTCATTTGGAACATAGTCAACATTTTCTTTGAAGTATAAGTGAAACACTTCATTTGAAGTGTATATGAGACATTTTAGATGGGGTTCACATCATAGTATGGATGGGGCACCTTTGGTGGGGTCCACACCATCTCATGTGTGAGTGAGACACCCTAGATGGGGTCCTCAGAGCCTCTGTCATAGATGAAAAGAATTAAGAAGAAATATTTTTATTTGATTAATTAAACATGGGTTTCTACATATACATATATATAGGGAGGGTCATAGACCACCTCTCCTATTATGGTCGATGTGGTACTAAAGCTAATTAGTCATAGAGCACCTCTTCTATTAAAACCGATGTGAGACTAAAACTAATTACTAATTATATTCATAACACCCCCCGCAAACTGGAGCATAGATATCAATCATGTCGAGCTTGGATAAAAGACGAGTGAAGACTGGTCGAGAAAGAGATTTGGTAAGAATATCTACCAGTTGAGCCGAAAAGGAAACATGTTGGAGTGCAACCATCTTGTCTGTCACTTTGTCATGAATGAAGTGGCAATCTATCTAGATATACTTGGTGCTCTCATGAAAAACTGGATTCTCAGCAATGTGGATCGTTGTTTTGTTATCACAGAAAAGTGTAGTCGGAAGAGAAGAGGGAATCCCAAAATCTGTCAGAAGGGAGGTAAGCCATAACAACTCAGCAACTGTATGCGCCATGAATCTATACGCAGCATCAGCAAAAAAACGAGCCACTATATTTTCTTCAAACTCATCCACGTAATCAAGTTTCCTCCCAGGAAAACACAGTAGCCACTAGTGGAACGACGATTATCAATGGATCTTGCAAAGTCAGCATCTGCAAAGGCTGTGAGCGACAAAGTAGATGATGGTTTGTATAGAAGATCCTATCTTGGAGAACTTTTGATATAACTGAGAATATACTCATCTGTCTTAAGGTGAGAGGTCAAAGGATTCTGCATATACTGACTCGCTTTGCTAACGTCAAAGGCAATGTCAGGACGAGTGACAGTGACGTAAATAAGCTTTCCAACCAGACGTCAATATCTTCCTGGATCAGGCAGTGAAGGATCTGAGGGAGGGCTCAATCAAGATAACTTGACTGTGAAATCCATATGAGTGTCTGCTGGTCTACATCCCAGAAATCCTGTCTCAGATAAAAGATCGAGTGCATACTTGCACTGAGAGAGCTGCAATCTACCAGAATTCCGTGATACTTCAATTTCATGAAATTATCTAAATGATCCAAGGTCCTTAGTATGGAAGTGTGAAGCCAAATGTTCTTTCACCTTGGAGATGCCAGCAGAATCATCTCCAGTAATGATAATATCATCAATATACATCAGCACAATCACCATGCCCTAAGGACGACTATGTTGTAAGTACGCGGCGGCGCCCCGGCCGTCTGACAGACGCCGATATGCGGAACAAAACTTTTACGACTGGCGCTATCGCGTACTTTATCCCGGATCGTCCATTAAAGCTAAACTAACAAATTGTAAAGAGGGTAGAATTGTTATACCGAATGATCCGAGTCTTTCGGTCTTCAACCATCATCCCACGCTATGTTGCAACTGATCCGAACTTGCTTGATCTCCGTTCTCATCGTCCAGGTGGCACCACGTCGACGGATCTTTAAACGGGCTCCCGCCTCTGAACCGAGGCAACTCGATCGTCAAGTGCTAAAAGAGACGACCAAGATGAAGTAGAGAATGAGTAGAATACTTTGTCTCGTTACGTCCAAGACTATGGACGAACGGTTAAATGAAGTTGCCATTTGGAATCGGGTGAATGGAAATTGAACTAGAAATGAAATTTCCATACACAAGTTATCATAATCTTTTCTCACAAAATGAAACATCAAGTGAGTTGAGGAGAGAGAGGGGGCCGGCCACTTTATGAAGAGGAGGGGGGGTGAGTGTAGGAGTTGCAAGTGGTGACCATAAGCCTTCATACTTATCATCACAAATAAAGAAAGAATGAATCATTATCAAGCATTAAAAGCAAACCAATCAAATTAAACCTAGTCACCATTAATCATTAATGAACCATTAATGACCCAAGTGAGTCACAAGCCTTTTCATCGCTTCTAGAACCTTCTAAAAGCATGACTCACCCTGAGGACGAAAAGACAAATCCGTATTTAACCGAATGTCAAAATACGGCTGATAGAAAACTGGAAACTGGCAACTTCCAAAAATCATCCCGAAACGAATTTCAGGATAACCCCGTAACGGTATAAATATACCCGCATTTGTATTACGACCGAATACAAATGCAACTGAGACAAAGATATTATATCTACACAGTATAATACTGGGTTCCGGCTTAAACCAAAGCCTACCAGTATTATCTGCCCGAAAACTGACACGTGCGAAAATGCACGTGCATTTTCCGAACCTTGCCATAAACCCATACGGCCTCTACAACGTTTCGTCCGAACTTGGGAAAGTGTCGGTGGGGGACTCTAATGACTCATCAGTACACTGGCACTGGGTATAACCCTAGCACGTCAGAGGTACTAACTGTACGTAACGTTTTGCCTATGTATTGATTGGAAGGGAAGCTGACGAGCGAACTCATCTATAAACCCTACTGAGCCTGACAGTGACAATAACCGTACAGTCCGGAACATTCGTCTATGAGTATCGCATATACGGCTTAGGGGGTCGGTAAACGTCAGACCCCCAACAGCTGTATAAGTCGTGTCAGAGAGCAGCCCAGAACACTCTGAGATTCTGCTGGTATACCTACCAGTATATCTCGATTACCCTGGCCAGGGATTTCATGTAATGGCTCTCCTAAACACAGCGCGATCTCACCCCCAATACCGGGAGAGACGAATCCCCGAAGATCCGCTCACTTGCCTCCAATGTGGCTCGGGACTGTACCCAACTAAAACCTGTTTGCACAACTCCTTTGAGCGTGGTAGGGTAGTAATCTAAGCACAGTGGGAACTCACACGAGACAAATGACGACCTCAGGTCAATGAACTAACCTGTACACATGTCACCAGGGAACTGCTATCTGACGATATGTATAATACCAACTAGCATGTTCCCGGCGAGTCCTGTCCGGTGTACTCATAACCTAATGAGCACCTGTATACATCTTAGGTGATCCTACTGACACCAGTGGCTTGTGAGACCGGCCACCGCCCCTCGTCGGGGTCTCGACTGTATACACTAGTCTACTCTGGAGTATCGATGTCTTATCTCGAAACTCCCACGACTAGGGACTCTTTTAAGGATGTGCTTATAGACCCCAGCTCCCACATATATGATCGCCATCATACTGCTGGTAGTCAAACAACAATCCTATGGGCTTTATCATGATGATAAAGACAAACCAGATAGCATACTATCATCTCGAGTAAGACTGTTTTATCGGTATAGGTCCTCCCTCAATCATTGCAATCACGTACCTGCGATCCAATAATTGACTTAGAGGGCACTATATCCAACAATCTCCCACTTGCACTTAAGGCTAATTATTGCGATGTCGAGTACTCACAGCTCGTGTGATACCGAGCATCCAACTCCTCTACTAATCAGTTTCATAAAGCTCGTTTGTAAAACTGTTGTATTCGAGAAATAGCCTCAGTGAGTGGATCCGCTCCGGTGTTTCTTTCTGTATCTCTCTATATCTCAACTTCGCGGAGAAAACCATCTCCCGAATTGAGTAATATCTGTCTTAGAATATGTCTGGATATCTGATGGGACCTAGTTCATAAATGAACTCCAAATCCAAACTTCTTAGACTGTATCGATCACTGAAACTAATCAGTGTTGCGCACCATGCCTCCCACAGTATCCTCTTGGACCGCCTGTCCATAATATTGTCCCTCGTCTGAGGAAAAACTATAACTCTGACAATCCATGTTACCTTTGAAGCCTGGAATGATAACCGTCTCCTGATGGAGGTTGCCGTCATCAAATCCGTAGAACATTCACTTATGTTCTAAAACTGCTTCCTAATGTTTCTCCAGGATTGGATTAATATAAACTTATTGCATCTAGTGCAATAACAACATCTGGTGTGGTACTTGACATCTCACGATTGACTCAATTGCCTAAGCAAGTGATCTGTCAATCATGCACATCTCTCTCCCCTTTAGTCTGTAAGACACCTTTAGAGAGGGTGACTCCATCACCTGCAGGTACACCACCATGCTTGGAGTCATCTATTCTAAAATACTATTAGAATATTGTCAAAGTACCCAAATTGGGAAAATACCCAAATCTAGATCTAAAACCATAGATCTAGTTACCAGAATGTTTTATATTATATCAATATCCTTTGTGGAGAAACAACTGTGTGACGACCAAAGTACAACCTGATCGTAGTATAGGAATTTTACTTCCTATTCTGTGCATGTCATCCAAATACCATGACATCACACCTTACTACTTTCTTAACAGATCCATCTCCTATTCTGATGAAGTCAAACCCATGACTGTCACATCAAAAATAGATGATCTATCTCTGCTATTTCTGCTCAAGTCTATAAATAGACACTAGCTACTTGCCCACTATGCTTCCGCTGCTCCCACTGACTACAACAACCCTCTGGCAGAATAATATATAAGTGTACTTCTAAAACTAGTTCAGAATGACACTATACATTTCCTCCTGCCGGGTCTCATAGTCTGGAACAACAGTAGTGTCAAGTCTGGGTAAGCAAGAACCTCCCTGTCACCGTCCTTGAGGCTACCGGAGTACCTCTCGGGTGTCTGAGGTTACCCACCATATCTGCGGAGTGGCTATTGGAATGTTAAACCTGATTGAATATATAGGTCCTATTAAAACTTTCCGTAATCGTTTGCGGTTCTGGAATCACTTCCAGTTCTACCATACTCCCACTTTTGTTTTCTGAAAAAATCCATTTTAATAAAACTGTGGCGAGTCAAGAACAATATCACTATTGATCATCCTGATGGTAGAAAATCAACCCTCATCAAAGCTAGGGTCAACCCACAAACTGTCATTACAGAAACGTGCCTTGAGTTTTCCAGTGTCTGTTTTAAAGCATAAGCTGGACAACTCCTCTTACCTTAATATCGTTAAGATATGAATCGTTCTATATCCAATATAGAAACTTTGGCACTTATTTAATTGGAACCGGATTCAAATTATGCAGCTGTCTCCAGTGCATAATAACTTAATAGAGAGAGGCCAATCAGCATTACTCAATTTAGGAATCCATCCAATTATGAGTAACCTGAAAGAGAAACAAGTTTCTCAAAAACCATTAGTATCAACTGAATACCTCTCACAAGTATCTACATCTTCGATTTCTTTGAAGAATCCCGATACTTGCGATACATGGTTCTCTACTTTATTCTTATACCCATAAGTTCTCAAAACTTAGACATTGTATTTCTACGAAACACTTGTCTAAAAACTAGAGAAGTTACAAGTAAACAGAATATAGTTCGAGGACCAGCCCTTTTGTCCTGATGGACATTGGACAACATACAATACTCTGTATAAGTCCGCTGAGTTGAATAACTCATAACCTGTACGTTGTAGGTTGAAAACTGTTCCCAGGAGATTTCCTCAAATATCACCAATTACAACGAATTCCGATATAATGAGGATGATCACCTAATTCCCAATAACTCGCTCCCACTCAACATCTGTAAAACCATGCAGATGTGAGAATCGTTCCTGGTAAATACATACCCTGGAGTAAGTATCCAATCGGGAAATCAGTTTTTCTATTAAATATGTTTTGCAGGGGTTTCCTGGTATTTCTCGTAATACCTCTTCCATAATCCAAATCATGACTTTAATCGTATATTTCCCTGCCATCTTTCCAATTCCCTTTATTTGTTTTTAGTCGTTACCTTCTGTACACCATTATTAGGCTAAGTTGTTTTCTTCCTTCCCTACCGTTCGGCACCAGCCTATGGTTTGGAAGAAGACTATCCAGTAAGCATAATAGGTGTACCCTCCTAATCCTAGGAGTACTCGTAACTTGAGAGAAGGTGATGATAAAAACAACTGAATAATACCATATTCTTATTTCTCCTGAACCAGAATCCATCCTCAAAAAAATGTCCTTCGAGTTCGTATATAACCATACGATGGATTTATTCAATGGAATTGGATGTTCTTAGTGATACGGGTTGTTCTGGAGAAATCAAAGGTGAAGTAGGAGTGGCGATGAAATACGTGATTTGGTCATGAATGTAAATAGTCGCAATTTACTTTGCCCTCTTTCTAATTCCTTTATCTTGTCTTTATATATTACCTTTTGTACACCTTATTTAGGCTAATTGGTTTTCTTCATTCCCTACCTTTCGGCACCTGCCTATGGTTTGGAATAAGACTATCCAATAAGCGTAATAGGTGTACTCTCCTAAACCAAGGAGCCCTCGCAACCCGAGAGAAGGTGATAATAAAAACAACTGAATAAACCAATTCTATTTCTCCTGAACCTGGATCCATCCTCGAAGAAGTCCCTTCGAGTTCGTATATAACCATACGATGGATTTATCCAATGGAATTGGATGTTCTTAGTGATACGGGTTGTTCTGAGAAATACAAAGGGTAAAAGAAAGAGCAGCAATGACTTATGCAACTATAGACAATCCAAAAGTCAGTATATTAAGAAGGTTCGGTCAACTTTGGTCACTGAGTTATAGTCTAGGGTCGGTCAAAGGTCGCTGCCAAAGAGAGAGAGAGAAGAAACACTCTGCGTTCACTCTAGCCTAAGTCAGAATGGTTATCATTTTATCTAATTAGGAAACCTCCCACTGTTTTCTCAAATTCTCCTCCAAACCTGAAAGAAGAATTAGTCAGGGTCACCCGAAGAGTAAACCAACTCATCAGTGAGAATCGGGATCCAACTATCATCGCATGATAACTTGATGGAAGCCACTCAAGTCAACACACTCCAGAAGGTATGCGCAAGTCTGGCAAGTTTCTTGTATGTTTGAAACTCCCGATGTAATTTTTGTCCCATGTTCTTATGACCTTGACGTAGGCCAATAAGTCATAAGCAACATGCCAAGTTCTACCCGTCGTTGTCCTGATCAACTTAAGTCATCGTACAAGCCCTTGACGTAGGCCAACAAGGTGTACGTCTGACTTAAACTAATGCATCTATCTATGCAACAAATGAATACCCAGCAGCTACCAAACACTATGCCTTGACGTAGGCCAACAAACATAGCTTGAATACTACTGACCATCCATAAGAAACGACGGAGGATTACGGCTGGTTTTTGGCGAAAAACCTTTAACGTAATGAACTTGATCTCGTTGAAGGAAACTGATAGCTTTATAAAAATATATAGTAGCGAAAACCTTTTGTTAAAGAAGTCACTCCCGGTGAAGGGATCTCGGTTCTTTCCTCGTGGAATGAGGTGCAGGATATTCCAACTGAATACCGCTATGCATAACAAAAGGAAACGTCTTTATAATAATTTTAAAATTTGTTCCAACAACATCAAATATAGGTTTGTTTTATCTTTGCATTGTTAAGAATCAATGCAGTCCCATCAATCAATCACACCAGAAAAGAACGAAAATAAAATGTACGTATATGCCATCCGCATTCGTCACTGGGTCCCGTCATCACCCGTTAGGTTACTTAACTAACGACAGAGCGGGGACTGGACTAGCGCGGGTGTAAAACATATACACCATCTAATAATATATATACTAATATACAGGAATCGCTCCAGGCGTGATAATATGCAACATTACAGAAACGTAATAAGCATCACAGAACAATACAGATAATCTGGGATCCCCGGGTTTCACAGAGCCGCTGCTGAAACCCGACGTTCCCCTGGTCGTGTGGATAGCCTGTGCAATGAAACCAAGACCCCTACGGGTGCGGCAAGTTACCCGCCAAAACCTGAAGCGAGGTGGTCCCCACAACATAGTGAATGGAACATCCGGCACTTCACTGAATCCGGTAAATTGAGCACCCCTCCTTGGGTCAACCTGTGCCCCTTACGAGTGCGGCGAATCGTCTGCTAATTCTAGAGTGAGGTCCCTTTGCCTCTCAGTGCCATGAGATATGAACCCGTTGCCCTCCAGAACCCGGCTATTCGTGCACCCCACCGCGGGGTAAACCTAGTACAGAAATAAAAATAGTACAATAGGTACATCGACCGCAACCTGGTCGTGCCCCAAAAGAATATTATACAAACAGGTAGTGACGGCAGTCCACAGGTCGGACGCTCGCCCCGCAATATCAAATGTACAAATAAATCTGAACAACACTATCATTGCACCCTGCTATCCACCACGACAAATCCGCAACATTACAGCACAACACAGAATATCAACGCGAATGTCACGTTCGCAAACCCGTCTAAAAGAACTATAGCAATCAGACGCGGTTTACCGATCAAATGACATTCCCGGTCGGAGATATAATGAAAGTACTGAAAAACTAACAAGTTTAAAATTTCGATCGACCAAATATCAAGAAGTGGGCCCCACAACTTACTGGTGAACAGTAACAAAATCTGGGCCAAAACGATATATACCAAAAACCCCAAAATCCCACAGAGAACCAACTGACAAAATTTGGGAGCACGTGCTCCCCACATGGCCGCGGTTGCGCGGCCAAACCATGGGTTTGGCTGCGCTTCCGCGGCAACTTATAGGGATCACGACCCCAAATTTTGTCGTAGTTCTTAGAAAACCCTGCTCTGATTTTTAAGACATCCAGAAATAATTTTTGAGACCATTTAAAATCAACAGAAACTGTCGGGTTAGGATTTTGCCGTTTTTGATTTTCTGTTCGATCGATGTTTTGAACGCGTTAGCACAAGTTAGTGTAGCTTAATGGTGAGGCTCTGATACCACTGTAAGTACGCGGCGGCGCCCCGGCCGTCTGACAGACGCCGATATGCGGAACAAAACTTTTACGACTGGCGCTATCGCGTACTTTATCCCGGATCGTCCATTAAAGCTAAACTAACAAATTGTAAAGAGGGTAGAATTGTTATACCGAATGATCCGAGTCCTTCGGTCTTCAACCATCATCCCACGCTATGTTGCAACTGATCCGAACTTGCTCGATCTCCGTTCTCATCGTCCAGATGGCACCACGTCGACGGATCTTTAAACGGGCTCCCGCCTCTGAACCGAGGCAACTCGATCGTCAAGTTTGCTAAAAGAGACGACCAAGATGAAGTAGAGAATGAGTAGAATACTTTGTCTCGTTACGTCCAAGACTATGGACGAACGGTTAAATGAAGTTGCCATTTGGAATCGGGTGAATGGAAATTGAACTAGAAATGAAATTTCCATACACAAGTTATCATAATCTTTTCTCACAAAATGAAACATCAAGTGAGTTGAGGAGAGAGAGGGGGCCGGCCACTTTATGAAGAGGAGGGGGGGTGAGTGTAGGAGTTGCAAGTGGTGACCATAAGCCTTCATACTTATCATCACAAATAAAGAAAGAATGAATCATTATCAAGCATTAAAAGCAAACCAATCAAATTAAACCTAGTCACCATTAATCATTAATGAACCATTAATGACCCAAGTGAGTCACAAGCCTTGTCATCGCTTCTAGAACCTTCTAGAAGCATGACTCACCCTGAGGACGAAAAGACAAATCCGTATTTAACCGAATGTCAAAATACGGCTGATAGAAAACTGGAAACTGGCAACTTCCAAAAATCATCCCGAAATGAATTTCAGGATAACCCCGTAACGGTATAAACATACCCGCATTTGTATTACGACCGAATACAAATGCAACTGAGACAAAGATATTATATCTACACAGTATAATACTGGGTTCCGGCTTAAACCAAAGCCTACCATATTATCTGCCCGAAAACTGACACGTGCGAAAATGCACGTGCATTTTCCGAACCTTGCCATAAACCCATACGGCCTCTACAACGTTTCGCCCGAACTTGGGAAAGTGTCGGTGGGGGACTCTAATGACTCATCAGTACACTGGCACTGGGTATAACCCTAGCACGTCAGAGGTACTAACTGTACGTAACGTTTTACCTATGTATTGATTGGAAGGGAAGCTGACGAGCGAACTCATCTATAAACCCTACTGAGCCTGACAGTGACAATAACCGTACAGTCCGGAACATTCGTCTATGAGTATCGCATATACGGCTTAGGGGGTCGGTAAACGTCAGACCCCCAACAGCTGTATAAGTCGTGTCAGAGAGCAGCCCAGAACACTCTGAGATTCTGCTGGTATACCTACCAGTATATCTCGATTACCCTGGCCAGGGATTTCGTGTAATGGCTCTCCTAAACACAGCGCGATCTCACCCCCAATACCGGGAGAGACGAATCCCCGAAGATCCGCTCACTTGCCTCCAATGTGGCTCGGGACTGTACCCAACTAAAACCTGTTTGCACAACTCCTTTGAGCGTGGTAGGGTAGTAATCTAAGCACAGTGGGAACTCACACGAGACAAATGACGACCTCAGGTCAATGAACTAACCTGTACACATGTCACCAGGGAACTGCTATCTGACGATATGTATAATACCAACTAGCATGTTCCCGGCGAGTCCTGTCCGGTGTACTCATAACCTAATGAGCACCTGTATACATCTTAGGTGATCCTACTGACACCAGTGGCTTGTGAGACCGGCCACCGCCCCTCGTCGGGGTCTCGACTGTATACACTAGTCTACTCTGGAGTATCGATGTCCTATCTCGAAACTCCCACGACTAGGGACTCTTTTAAGGATGTGCTTATAGACCCCAGCTCCCACATATATGATCGCCATCATACTGCTGGTAGTCAAACAACAATCCTATGGGCTTTATCATGATGATAAAGACAAACCAGATAGCATACTATCATCTCGAGTAAGACTGTTTTATCGGTATAGGTCCTCCCTCAATCATTGCAATCACGTACCTGCGATCCAATAATTGACTTAGAGGGCACTATATCCAACATATGTGTAAAGAGAGATGTGTCGGCGCGACTGCGTTCGAAGCTAATATGTCGTAGGACCGTACTAACCTTTTCAAATCTGTCGTACTAGATGCTGGTGCGTGGTGCGGATGCGACGTGATACGGGTGCGACGTGATACGGGTTCGACGTGGTGCAACATAGGCTGGTGCATGGTGCAGCGTGGCGCAGGTGTAGCGGGAGACGTGCGTGGGTGCAGGGTGCAGCATGAGGCGGGAGCGGGTGCGACTGTAGGGTGTTTTTCGTCACCCCATTGAGATGGGAATACGCGTGTGCTGTCAGGCGCATTACAGATTCCCCCTGCCTAGGGTAGGCTGGGGTTTATTGATTGTGGGGATCCGAATCTCCGGCAGCCGCGGACTAAACTGCCGTTAATTAACCCTCATCTTTGGAGCGAGGGAAGCTCCGATTGACGGGTCAAACTGGTCATGCGAACTCAATGTGCAGCGTGCGTGTGTTGAAGGGGGTTTGGATATATCGGGGGCCCCGCAGAGTTTTACGGGGGTCCCGCTACCCGGATAGCCTGCTGGGGGTCAAGGGGGAAGTATATTTTTCTTTACAGGGGAAGTATATTTAGTGTGGAGTGCAAATAAAATAGGTGGGAGGAGCGTCTTAAAGACGCGTGCATGGCTCGTGGGCGCTGGGCGTCCATGGGTCACGTGCCTGGCGCATGAGCGCTTGGCGCCTACGGGTCACGTGCGCAGCACGAGACCGCTGGGCGCTGAGCGCCCGCAGGTCGTGTGAGGCGCATGTATGTACTTAGCACTCGCGGGCCACGTGCCTTGCACGCGTCCGCAGGTCGCGTGAGGCGCACGTGGGCGCTTTAGTGCCTGCGGGTCACGTGCCATGCACGCGACCGCTGGGCTCCCGCGGGTCACGTGCCCTGCACGCGACCGCTGAGCGCCCGCGGGTCACGTGTGCAGCACGCGACCACTGAGGGAACACCAGCGGAAAAGGGGCTTTAGCCCCTGGGTTAGGAGTTAAACTCCCAAGGGATTGCGAGTGGAGTCAAACTCCAAAAGATTTAGATTTGGAGTTAAACTCCTAAATGATCTGAAATAGGAGTTAAACTCCTTTGAGAATTTGGGTCTTGGAGTTGAACTCCCCAAAGATCTTCAGAGGTGATCAAAGGGGACCCCACTCTTCTTTCTTTAGCCCTGGAGCTTCTTTTGAGCCTTGGATCTGTCCAAACTTGGATTTTCGGAGATGGGTCTCTTTCTTCCTCCTCTTGAACGGCTGGATCTTGGAGGAAAAGAGGGTGAGACTTAAAAGTCTCCCATTTTCGAGATCTGATTGAAGATCCGAGCCCCCTTCAAGGGTTTTGTGGTGAAAACTATTTTTTTCTGGAAAAGGGAAGAGTTAAACTCTTGATTTAATTTAAAAATGGGGAAGGTTTTAGAACCTTGAGAAAGGAGAAAGAGGTACAAACCCTAGAATTTTAGAGAATGGAAAAGTTCTTTTTTTATTTCATTATCATGTTGCCTTATATAGGCTTACACATTTACATATAGCCCCTTGGGCTTTACAATGACATTTTGTCCATCTCATGCCTCATGTACTTATTTCTTTTGCACATAAGCCATAGGCTTTACAAAAATTTGGCTTTATGCCCATTTTGCTTACATTCATGCATAAAAAATTATATCAAAATTATTTATTACATGATTTTTATTTTGGCATGGGGGAGGCTGGCCGCGGGGCTCGACTTGGGCATGGGCCCACTTGAGCTGGGCTTGGGCCCGCTTACTTGGGGTTGACTTTGATTTTGACTTCGTCAACCGGGGTGCAATTTTTGACCCCAACAGCGACATGGTGAAGGCTGAGGAGAAGGGAGGCGGCGACTAGGGTATGAGGAGAGGCGGCTAGTGGTGAGGGCTGAGGAGAGGGAAGGAGGCGTCTAGAGCATGAGGAGAGGCGGCTAGGGCATAAGGATTAGGGTTGGAGTTTAGGAAAGAGGATTAGGGTTAGGGTTTTGGGAAATTAGGGTTTCCTTTCAATTCTTTTCAAATCTCTGATACCATGAAAAGAATCAAGAAGAAATATTTTTATTTGCTTAATTAAACATGAGTTCCTACATACATATATATATGGAGGGTCATAGACCACTTCTCCTATTATAGCCGATGTGGGATTAAAGCTAATTAGTCATAGACCACCTCTTCTATTATAGCCGATGTAGGACTAAAGCTAATTACTAATTATATTCAGAACAATAGAAATAGAGATGTTTCTATCTTAGAGAAGCCAATTTATAGTCTTTTGAGGGACCGGAAGGGGTTCCGAAGCAGCCGGGAGGCCTAATTTGGGCCTCTCGATGGCTGCTTCAAGCCACATCAGAAAACTCTGTTATAAAGTTTTCTTAGATAAAACTCATTTGAGTTTCTTGTACGTACTGAGAATGTATGGTGTTATTCTTAATGGTTTGTGCAGCATAAACACATGGATTTGTGTTCGAGAGTGAGAACATGACTTTTGGGTCTTGTTTAAGTGATGAATACAGTGTTTTAGCATTGTATTCACTAAAATAAACATTTTTTTATATGTCTGATAAGTGAATAGGGTATTCTTATTCACAAGTGAGTTGAGAATAGGGCTTTCCTATTCATGAATGTCCTGAAGGCGTATATTTCATGTCTTAAGACATGAATGGAGTATTCCATTAAGATATAGCTTTTACAGACATACCATGCACAGACATGTTCATGTCAGAAAATGAATAGGGTTTGCCTATTCATAGATCAGGAAACATGATTTTCATGTCTCATGAATAGGGTTTTCCTATTCGTAGATTATGAATCAGACATGTGTTTCATGTCTAAAGTGATGAACAGGGTTTTCCTGTTCACAGATATGCTAAAAACATATTTTCATGTCTTAGGGAATGAATGGGATTTCCATTCATATGAATTTCGAGACACATATTTGTATTTCAGAGTGAATAGAATGTTCTATTCTTTATTTCTGTTTAAAAGAAGGAACATAGGGTTTTAATCTATTTTTTTTCCAAGAAATTGCTTATCTATTTCTATTTATATGTTAGGAAATAGGATGGCCTATTTCTCAAATATGCAGAACATGAGATGACCCATGTTCTTGGTTCAGTTCATGGGGGGGTCAAGAACACTTTTGTGTTCTAGGTCTTCATCTTTCTCTGTGAAAGCCATGGCCATGGCATTTTCAACTCTTTTATTAAGAGTCAGAAACTTATACTTATATAAGTTTCTTATATAAGTTTCTATCATTCTCTCTCTGATCAGAGAGAGACAGAGAGGCAAAAAGATAGAAAAGATGAAGGAACAGGGTTATCCCATTCCATGTCCTCACCTTCTTCTTCTTTTTCCTCTGTCTTCTTCTTTTTCAGAGAGAACTTTAGTTTAAAAGTTTTAGGGTTTCAAGATCAAGGAATTATATCTCGTTTTTTTAGTTGCTCACAGGGGGTATTTACATCCCTCTTATTGGATATAAGTGCTCTTAAGGCAATTATCGTAATTGTAGGAATACAATTACTGAATTCATGATGACCTATACAGAGAACAGTCTTACTCGAAATGATAGTATACTATCTGATTTGTCTTTATCTGTCATGTGTATACGTTTTACTAGTTATCACGTATCTAATACATGAGAAAAAACACATAAGATCTTTACTTGACCACTAGGATTAATGATAAGGATCATGCTAGTGGGGCCTGATAGTTTATAAACACATCTTTAAATATCTCTAGTCGTAGGAGTATTGAGACTGGACATCGGTATTCCAGTATAGACTAGTGTGTACGTTTCATGACCCTGTATGGGACGATGGCTGATCCTATAGCCATTGGTGTTTGACACCGATGATTGTATACATGTGCTTATTAGATGAGTTACACTGGATAGACTCACCGAGAACTCCTAGATGCTATTATACCAATTGTCAGATGACAGTTCTTTGGTGACATGTGTACATGGTAGTCTCTAGACCTGAGATCACCATAGTGTCTTGTGTGTGTTCCCACCATACTTAGATTACAACCCTACTACGGTTTTACTGAGTCGTGCAATCAGTTTTTAGTTGGTTACAATCCCAAAGCACATGAAGGTAGTGAGCGGTCGAGAGAATTCGTTACTCTCGGTATTGGAAGTCGATATCGCGCTGTGCAGGACACGACTATAACCAGAAGTCCGTGTCACGGCAGTAGAGATAAACTGGTTAATTTACCAGTTGTATCTTTTTGGTTATGAGTTCTCTGTCAGCACGACTTATCGGGTTAGTGGGGGTCTGACAGATTCCACCCCCAAACCCGGTATGCGATACTGTTTGGCGAAGAGACCGGACTGTACGGTGACTGTCATTTATAGACTTTGTCGGGTCCGAATGAGTTCGCTCGTCGACCTACCTTTATCTTGCTCATATCTGGGTATCCGTTACGTATAGCTAGTGCCACTGACGAGCTTGTAGGTTAACCCGAGAGGGAGTTGAATCTGAATGTGTTTCAAATTCAATCGGATGTGATTTTATATAACCTACTGCCAGCATATTAACAGGTCTTTAGAGTTCCGCAACGAAAGTGCCTGCCCGGGCAAAAACGCGATGTGACGTGCGTATAAGGATATGTGCATGGGTTCGATTAAACATGTATTTTGGATATACGCATTTAATCGGATGACTGTTATACTAGCCGGTATAAAAGCCGGAATATCAAATCAAGTGTTGACTTGATAACCGTATTTATGATGTGGTTTCTATTATAGTGTATATAATACACGCACTCTTTACAGTATATGATACTGAGAAAATACTGATGGCATTTTGTGTATGAGATACATATACTAATACTTATATATATATATATATGTATGTATTAAATTCCACTCTTTTATATTATGTATAAATAGATATACATACATATATATAAATATAAATATATATCTTTATATATATATATATATATTAATGTGTGTGTATATATATATATATATTATTTATTATATTAAACATAATGGGTGGGGCCTACCCTCTCTCTTGAGTGTGTGACACACACATGAGAGAGAGAGAGTGGGAGAGTTAGGTTTCATATATAATATGACATGATTGAGAGAAAGAGGGTTTTTTTTCTAGCCATCACATTTTCATTATCCTCCTCCAAAATAAGAGCTCAAGCTCTCTAGTTTAATGGCAAAAGTTGTCATGGTTAGGGAATAAGAAAAAGAGAGTATCCAGATACCAAATCGTTTTTCTCTACGCGTAGCATGACTCTGGAGGAAGTTTCTCCGCCCGGTGACGGAGTTGGAGTTCGGGGCAACCCGCTTTCAATACGGATCATTTACGCCGAGAAGGTCGGTTTGTGGGTGCATCCGGAAGGTCGCAAGGTCTAGCTAGAGTTCAAGTTCTCCATTGGAGCATATGAAGATGCTATAAAGGTTGTAGCACCCCTCTCATTGCTCTCTTGATATTTCTAGTTTACATATTGCAAAGTATTTGTTGATCTTAGTGTAGTGGCTTGGAGATATGTTGGTAAAATTTTTGTTATCCAATTTCCGCCGCAACCGTGAGCGTCACGACCCTACACCCGTCCACTTACATGGTATCAGAGCCAAATCAAATACATTGCAATGGTTTTGTGGCCAATTTGATTTCCAAAACCTTTTTACAAAATGAAAAGTTATTGTTTTTCAAAACTGTCAAAAACCAACGAATATACTTGCTTTATTGCGTGCCCCTGGGCTCTTTGTTCGGACTGAGAGCCCCCCCAGCGCCATTGCCCACACGAGTCCCGATGGGTTCGGGGCTGTTTTGAGCCCCTTACGGGCTCAAATGTCGGCCGAGCCAAGGCAAAATTGGCTCTGGTTCGGAGCTGTTCCCGGGCCTAAGTCGGGCTCGGGCTATTCTCGGGTCGCCTTCGTCTCGGGGTTTATGGAGGTGGGATTCATCGGTGCATTTTTTGATTGTTCGCGATCCGTTTTGAGCAAGATATACGAATGTTTTTGGGGCCAAAAGTGAAATAGAATTTCAGTTTTTTGGAAATTCTATTTTGGAATTGGTTGGCCATGGTTTTCGTGTTGACGTGGTTAAAGTGTTTGATCATGGTTAATGCGATGACACATACTTGTTGATATGTGTGAGCCTGAGATGTTGGTTTGCTTGGTTTGGATTGTCACGAAATGAATAGCCCCGTGCGGAATTGCGTGACGTTCTATGTATAGTATTTTCATTCATGTATAGCCAAAAATATATATTCTTTTATCCGGGGCGAGCGGCCGACATGTGGCCGTCGTTTCCGCTTTTTGTATTATTATTTGTCGGGACTCGATCAGGTTGCGATCGATGTTACCGTTGTATTAATACAGGTTTTAGGATTGCCCGCAGAGAAACGCACTGGCAACCAGATTCCAGATTGCAGTGGGTGATCATCTTAAGGAGTTGAGACCGGGTCACTCGATTCTAGAATTGACGGGCTGCTTGCTGCGCTTGTAGGGGATTAGGATAGACCCGCGGATGAGTGCTCAAGTTATCGGATTCGAGAAAGTGTTGAGTAGCCCCATCATGGTGATGAAACCGGGTTGTCTCATTTCTGGGATTGGCGAATGACATGTCGCACTCGTAGGGGTCTGCTTTTGGCTACGCACGGGCTATTCACACGACCTAGGGATTTCGTGTATCGTTTATGGCTCAAACGAAATGCGGGATTCCTAAATGATTCGACCATTCCAACTCTGTGTTGTTGTTTTCCCATATGTTGTAATGTGATTATTTGTGTGTGATGATATATATTGATATATATGATATATAGTATATATAAATAAATGCTATATACGTTTTGCATCCGTGCTACCCCTGCCCCCACCCTGCCGTAAGTTAAGTATCCTTACGGTGAAGACCCGGGGCCCTGTGGCGAATGCGGATGGCATATATGCGCATTTTATTTTTCTTTTCATATTTTTTCTGTAATGATTGTGTAAAAAGACGCTAGATAATGTGATTATCTAAATGATGGAATTGCGTTAATAGGATTAATGCAAGGTAAAACAAGCCTATACGTTGTAGGAACCAATTTTTCTAAAAGGGAAATTTTAGTTGAATCTTTTGCTTTGCGAAGTGGCATTCAATTAGGAATGTCTTGCACCTCATTCGATGAGAAAAGAGCCTTAATCCCGTCATGGGGAGTTCGCTCTTGAGCAAAAGTTTGTGTAACTAAAATTGTTTTTGTGGCCGTATTCTTTTATTTTGCATCGTGGTATTCGGTTAGGAATATCTTGCATCTCATTCGATGAGGAAAGAGTCTAGATCCCTTCACGGGGAGTTCACTATTGAGCAAAAGTCTACGCGACTATAAATTTTCAAATCCACTCGGTTCTTATGATGATATCAAGTTCATTATGTTGATGGTTTTTTTCAAAACCAGTCGTAGCCTTCTGTCATTTCAGCAAGTAGAGTATTTAGTATTTATGCTACGTTTGTCGATCTCGTTGAGGCGTGTGTACGGTAGCTAAGTGATGACTTCCTGCTTACATGTGATGCGATTAGTTAGTACAGTCGTACGACTTTGTTGACCTCATTAAGGGTCGTGCAGGTGGGTCTAAATTAATCATGAAATGACGGGTTGAACTTGACAGCGACATATGATTTGTTGACCTCGTTAAGATCATAAGCCGTTAGAGGTAAAAAAACAATATCGAGAGTTTCAAGTATTGAAACTTGCAATGAGATTGCATACCTTTTATGGTGTGGGGTGACTTGTCCGTCAAGGTTACCACTCCATGATAGTCTGGATCTCGATTCCCACTGTGAGTAATTGTTACTCCTACAAGATTTTCTATACGAAATCCCGGCTAGTTCTCCTTTTAGGGTTTGAAGGAGGATTCGGCGGAACAGTAAGAGCCATCCCGATTAGATGAATTAATCAACCAATCTAATCATGGTTAGACTACACGCTGAGTGTTTCTTTTCTCTTTCTGGTAATGACCATGGACTGACCTTAAACTAAGACTCGTTAACCACGTTGACCGACTTTTTTACAATCGATAGCTTTGGAATGTCTGGATTGCCCTAATCCACAACATAGTTGCATATGTACTTATCTATCCCGCTTCCCCTTTTGCTAACTCCAGAACTCTTTGTATTTTGTACAGAGATCTATATTGCTTGGAAGGCCATCATATGGTTAAATATGAACTCAATGAAATTGTTTTAGTTTCAATTCGAGGATGGCTATTAGTTCTGGAATATGATGAATTGTTCATTTGTCCCTCCCTTGTACATTATCTCAAGTTCGAGAGCTCCTTATTAATAATGAGGGTATACCGGTTACGCTTATTGGATAGTCTTCTTCCAATCCCAAAGGTGGTGCTGATGGAATGGTAAGAAGAAAACCAACTAGTATAAGCTCAATATAGAGAAAGATAAGATGGAGAGACATCAAAAAGGGGTTGAAGTGTGAGAAAAAGAAATTGCAACTACTGCCATGAATCTGGACAATGAAAAAGGCAATACTATGAATACCCGACTAAACCCCCTGAAACATTTTGATGTTTCAGATTTTCCTGTGTCTGTGTTTTGGAAAACTGTTTCTCAGTAAACTCTAACTCCTGGGTATATAGATACTGGATTAGAATCTCATATTTGTAGAGCGTTACAGATACTGAGAAGGAGCTTGGAATTGAGAATGGATGATTTTATCCTCAATATCGGTTTTCAGAGCAATTGTTGTTATTGATGAAAATCATCAGGTTTTGCCCAAATGACAATCTTTTGGTTTCTTTTAACCAAAATGGTGTTTTTCAATTAACAGCACACGGAAATAGAGTTAATGAACTCTAGGGACTTATACATATTGATGTATGTTATCCGATATCTATACAGACATGGGGTTGGTATCAGGTATTCCGTATTGAGAATGTGATTCTCTCAGATTGCTTATCCGTGAGTGCGCTCCATAATGAGTAATGTTGAATTGCCTTTTCAATTTTGGGGATGCACTAAAAATAGATGCATATCAATGGATATTGGTTCCACCTAAACAAGTGCCTCTGTTTCTATATGTGATATAGAATGGTGTCCATCTTAAGCTTGTTAAGATGTTGGGTTATCCGTTTTGTGCTTAAAAACATAATCCAGATAAACTTGAGGCACGTTTCGGTAATAGCAGCTTGTGGGTTATCCCAAGCTTTCGCGAGGGATAACTTCTACCATTTTCAAGATCAAAAGTATTTTGTGCTTGACTCGCCACCTCCTTGATAAAGAAATTACTTGCAAAAGAAATTAGTGGGAGTATGGTAGAACTGGAAGTGATTCCAGAACCACAAACGATTATTGAAAGTTTAGTAGAACCTGAAGATCAAATTGAACCTGACAGACCATTGCTACTCCGTAGATTTAGTAGATGATCTCAGCCACCCGAGAGATACTTCGGTTTTCTCGTAGACAGTGACAAGAAGGCTTGCGTCATGTGATGATGATCCAACTAGTTATCAGGAAGCCATAGGAAGTGGTGACTTTCGATTGATGGCTGGATACCAAATTATCCAAGTTGGACTCCATGCACTACAACAAATTATAGACTTTGTTGTGTGCTTCTTGAAGGGGTAAAACCCATAAGGAGCAAGCAGATCTTTCGAGATCAGTGCAAATGGAAAAGTATTAACCTAATAAGGCTAGACTTGTAGTAAACATGTATTCATTAAATACCCAATGTGGATTGTAATAATAATTATTTCAGTGTCTGTGCTGAAGTCCATACGGATATAACTTGTCACTGCTGTTTTCATGACTATGATATCTTGTATGAAGATGACAATAATGTCTGTCTAAATTGGATTTAGAAGAGTACGTGTATATGACTCTACTAGAGGGTTGTTGTAGTCAGTGGGAACAGCGGATAGTGTGCAAGCGGCTTAAATCCATTTGTAGAGTAAAGCATGCATAGCGGAGATGGACATCTGTTTTGATGCTGCGGTCAAAATGTTTGACTTCGTCAAAATAAGAGATGATCGTGGTATTTGTAAGAAGGCTGTATGGAGTATTGTCAGGTGCCTCATATTGTTATGGACTCCTGATAGAAAGTGATGTTTCTATACTACGATTCGGTCAAGTATTGGTTATCACATTTGTTTCTTCTTTATAGACTATATATACATCATTGATTCTGATGACTAGATCTATAAGGATAGATCTAGTAAGGGTTTTGGGATTGTCCCAATTCGGATATCTTGACACCATTCTAAAGTGGTTTAGAATGGACGACTCCTACTGAGGCAATGTACCCACAAGTAGTGGGGTCACTCTCTCTAAAAATATGTCTTTCAGGACTGATGAAGAGAGGGACTTGCATGAAAGACATTCGACATACTTCGGCAGTGAAGTCAATCATGCGATGTTATATTGTCACGACCCGAATTCGGCACGTGACTGTCACTTAGATTGTGTGGCGTCTAAAGATATCGACGCAATTCAGGTAAGCCAGAAACCAAGATCTAAACCCTTTTTAAAGAAATAAGAAGGTAAAGTTTAAAAAAGAAGTAATGGAAATGAAACTACATTTTAATTTGCAAAGATTGTTTAATTTAAGACATATGTCAAGTGGTTAAGAAAATGTTTTCGTACTCGAAATTTCGGCAGCACCTCCTTTATAATTTTTGAGAAAAAGCAAGTACATAATAAATATTATAACGACATCCCTACTTGGGAGCAACATCAACGTCAATCGGCTGGATCAAGCCCACGCAATGCATATACGACGCTCAAAAGCGAAGAATAACAAATATGCTATAAGTAAAACGCATAAATCAACATAACTAGTCGATTCTACTCAAGTCGACCCAAAATATACATAAATCTCCACTCGCTCTAAGTCAAATAACTCAAAAGGTCTGATGGAGTGACACTAAATACATACAAAAGAGGCAGTTACTAAGCATGTAACCCATCCAGCAAAATATGCGACGAAATTCAAGATAGGTGTCCGCAATGCCGCTATGCGTCCACACGGTCTATCCTGCAAAGAACTAAGGCACAACGGGGGTGAGTTGCCAACTCAGTGAATAAAACTAATATCATACAGTAGAAATCGTATGCATAGCCGAAATACCGACTAAACCTATGCACAATGTAATCATGATGTATAATAGTATGCGTATGATAAATATGAAACACAATATGTCATAACAGTGTCCGAATAAAAAAGAACGAAAATCTCATCAAAATATCCTAATATTTTGATCATAACCATAACTATCATCAAATCCAGTGTCAAATATCGACACAAATCTTCAATTCTTGCAGGCATCGTTCCCCGAACGATCCTGACATCTAACAACACCGGTCGATATCCTCTAGATATCCGCCGTGTTTCTGAACTATCTCTGGTATCGAGTGTCCTCGCTAGACTCCCGCCTCAAATGCGCATTTTCTGCCCTTCGGTCTCCACCGGGTTCACCATATATCCGACTGTATACTTCCCCCACTCGGTCCGGATAACGTAAGAATCCGCAACCGGATATCTCCCCCACTCGGTTTGGAACAAAATCAAATCAGAAAAACATTAACTCAGGTGGATGTATCATCATATATCATAAGAAATCGTAACTTATAACCGAAATCAAATCTTATCAACTATATCATGTAGAGGCTTAAAACTCATAACAACAGAAATCTCATAAGGCAATATCGCATAATAACACGTTATAACAATGTCAATGAGATAATATATGTATCAAACAGTACATGATGATGGATGTCAACAGTCATCTACAATACTAGCAGTGTGCAATAGGATATAAGCGACATGGCAATTTCTATGTGTATATGGGACATGTTAAGTACCGACGAGGTGTAGGTGTAACATGTAAATATGTGCAAGTGCAATATAAAATTATTGGTAATAGTGCAAGTGTCCTAACAAGTGTTAAGCAATAGGGTTATGATGTATAAATGCATGCAATGCGAATCTAAGTTTAGTTATACAATGCAATGAATAGAAAGTAATTTATCACAAGTTTTAGGTTTTGGGCGCTATACGCCATCCATACAATATCCTCGGTAGATATTTAGTCTACTCACCAGAACAAATCGCGATCTACTCGAATCTGATCACTTCCTTTCCTTTCCTCGCCGCTTCCGAAGTCTCCGCGGCCGATCCTAATATCGAAATACAAGTTTCGCATGTGAGCGGCTAATTTTTTGATACGATGAATATACAAATACAAAGCGAACTTACTTATGTAACGTGAAACGTGTGATTATCGTGTGCTATACAAACGTGAAGCTGCCTAGAGCTACACCAAATCGTCGTATTTTGAAAAAACACCAAAACGTGATATGAAATATCCATATTATACGCTAATATATCACATTAAATATAGTAAAATACTTCCAAATTTTTATATAGACGGTCTGGGAAAAATCTAAGTATACCAGAGACCTTGTAATATACACAGAGAGCCCTAGACAAAAATCCAACACCCAACATAACAAGAAAACCGCCGGTAGCGGGGAATTGCCATTCTTCGGCGGTCGAACCTTGGTGGAATGGGTACAGGTTTCAAGGGTATATTCTAGGTTCTAAAACCATCTTACCGTATTGTTAGATTTATTTTGTGAGCACTATAAGTATAGCAGATTCAACTTGAGGACAAAACTATGCACTTAAACAAAATTTTCAGAAATCATACAATCTATATGATACTAAAACTCTTAAGAAACATGAAAAAGGTTGGGTTTTACCAATTTGATGAAAGCCACAGAATTCCAAGCTCAAGAGGTACAATTGAAGTTCTATAGGCTCTATCTTGAGTTGATATCAAGTTTCATGAAGAAGTCTTAATTTTCTTTGTAAGGTTGTAGAACTTTCTTTTATTTTTTTGAATTTTCGTGTTAAAGTGTTGGAGGAATGATTTTGGTTCAGTTTGAAAATAGAAAATAGAATAAGAGTTGTGTTGTAAAGGAAGGAGGAGGTGTGTGAAGGGAAGGGTGATGTGTAGATAGTGTAAGGAGGAGGTGTAGCTCCATGGTGCATAGCTAGGTGTATTGTGTGTGGGGTTTAATTTTAACATATCACCAACTTACTCACCATTTGCACTTAAACCCACAACTTATAAATTCTTTTGAAAAACACTTTTATAAACAAATATAATCTAAATTTAATTACTATTACACTTAAATACCATACCCTTTTATAAAAGTCTTTTATCATAATATAATAATTAAAATATTATTTAAATTTTTTCTAAAACGTTACATATATACCAGACCAGATGATGCTTTTACATTTGGTGTAGTAAACAGTTATTAGTCCAATCCTGGAAAGACATAGGAAGAAGTAAAGAACATATGAAATGTTCCTGGTGTATGGTAATGGCAGACTCCTTCGGGAGGTGATTACCGATTCCCGCGTCCGTGGTGACAAGGGTAATAGAGTATCTGTCACGAGGCATTAGTTTACTCTCTTATGAGGAGCAGTATATTGAAAGAGTTCCAAATGGGATACTGAGGTAGTCAAGGTGCTAAATACTGATTTTGACTCGACAAAGAATACATCCAAAGTATTTGTTTGGATAAATACATTCATTTATGAACAAGATCCCATCGTCTATCCAAAAAAATTCAAAGATAGGTATCGCTCATTTCGGGAGATAGTTGATCTCCGCGAAGTTGGGATTCAGAGAGATATAGTTAGAAATATTGTAGCGGATCCACTCACTGACGCTATTTCTCGAACACAGTTTGTGAAATTGTTAGTACAGAAGTTAGGCATGCAGTGACACATGAGATGTGTGTATGCAATACCGCAATAATTGGCATTGAGTGCAAATGGAAGATTGTTGGTTATAGGTGCCATCAAGGCAAGTATCGTAATTATAGGAATGCAATTACTGAATTCATAAGGACCTATATAGAGAACGGTTTTACTCGAAATGATAGTATGCAATCTGGTTTGTCTTTATCAGTCATGTGTATGCGTTTTACTAGTTATCACGTATAGCTAATACATGAGATAAAGCCTATAGGATCTTTGCTTGACTGCCAGGATTAATTATAAGGATCATACTAGTGGGGCCTGGTAGTTATGAGTTACACAGGACGGATTCGCCGAGAACTCCTAGATGGTATTATACCAATTGTCAGATAGCGGTTCTCTGGTGACATGAGTACATGTTTGTCCCTAAGCCTGAGATCGCCATAGTGTCTTGTGTGTGTTCCCATTGTACTTAGATTACTACCCTACTACGGCTTTACTTAGTCGTGCAAACAGGTTTTAGTTGGGTATAGTCCCGAAACATATGGAGGCAATGAGCGGTTGAGAGAATTCGTCACTCCCAGTATTGGAAGTCGATATCGCGTTGTGCAGGACATGACTATAATCAGAAGTCTGTGCCCACGGCAGTTGAGATAAACTGGTAAGTGTTATATCTCTTTAGTTATTAGTCCTTTGTCAGCACGGCTTATCAGGTTATTGGGGGCCTGACAGGTTCCATCCCCCCAGACCCGGTATGTGATACTCTTTGACAAAGGGACCGGATTGTACGGTGACTGTCACTTATAGACTTTGTCGGGTCCGGATGAGTTCGCTCGTCGACCTACCTTTATCTTGCTCATACCTGGGTAGCCGTTACGTACAGCTAATACCACTGACGAGTTTGTGGGTTAACCCGAGAGAGAGTTGAATATGAAAGTGTTTCAGATTCAATCGGATGCAATCCTATATAACCTACTGCCGGCGTATTGACAAATCTTTAGAGTCCCGCAACGAAAGTGCCTGTCCAGACAAAAACGCGATGTGACGTGCGTATAGGGATACATGCATGAGTTCAATTAAACTTGTATATTGGATACACACATTTAATTGGACGACTGTTATACTAGCCGATATAAAAGCTGGAATATCAAGTCAACACTTGATTTGATAACCGTATTTATGATACAGTTTTTAATATAGTGTATATGATACATACTCTCTCTACAGTATATGATACCGAGAAGATACTGATGGCATTTCGTGTATGTGATACATGATATGTATCTGTATTGGATACATATACTAATATTTATTTAATACGTGTGTGTGTGTGTGATATGTATTAAATTCCACTCTTTTATATATATATATATATATATATATATATATATATATATATATATATTTATTTATTATATTAAACATAATGGGCGGGACTCATCCTCTCCCTTGAGTGTGTAACACACACATAAGAGTGAGTGGGAGAGTTGGGTTTCATTTATAATATGACATGGTTGAGAGAGATTTTTTCCTCTAGCCATCACATTTTCTTCATCTTCCTTCAAAATGAAAGCTCAAGCTCTCTAGTTTAATTGCAAAAGTTGCCATGGTTAGGGAATGAGAAAAAGAGAGTATCTGGTTAGCACATCGTCTTTCTCTATTCGTAGCATGCCTCTGGAGGAAGTTTCTCCGTTTGGTGACGGAATTGGAATTCGGACAGCCCGCTTTCAATGCGGGTCATTAATGGCGAGGCAGTCGGCTTGTGGGCGCATCCAGAAGCTCGCAAGGTCTAGCTAGAGTTTAAGTTCTTCATTGGAGTATATGAAAATGCTACAAAGGTTGTAACCCCTCTCTAATTGCTCTCTTGATATTTCTAGTTTACATATTGCAAAGTATTTGTTGATCTTGGTGTTATGGTTTGGGGTTATGTTGGCAAAATTTTTGTTATCCAATTTCCACCGCGTCCGTGAGCGTCACGATCTTAAGCCCCGTCCACTTATACCTCTGTGAGTTTGGAGTAGTGTGTAACTACTCCTTAGATATCATGGGAAGTAGGAGGATGGAAATCCCTCCATTAACTCCTGAAGAATAGGTCAAACTATTCTGAAGAAGGTCCTGACTCTATTAGCGTCGGGACACCCCAATTAGGGGCCTCCTGAGTTTGGGAGGGAGCATCCCAACAGGGATGCCATAGAATAACTCATTTTTGAGTTGTTTTTTTAAGGGACTCTAAAATAGAGGGTCCCACCTGTAACACACAAGTATTTAGCTTGTTTACAAGCCCCGTTTTTGGCTTTATCTAATCAAAATCTTAATCAGGCGGCATGCCTTTTGCTTGGAGTATTCACTTAGATTTTAAAGATCTTGGGAGTTGGACATTTTAACTCAACATACATAGAATGAATCCAAACTATATTTGCCCATTTTTCTGATCTAAACAAGTGTTACTTTCAAAATTAATAATGCTTGCACAAGAATAGCCTAAGCATCCAGATTTCATCACTTGAATTACTTTAGATGGATAAAAGGATATGCATATCCTTAGGAAATTAAGTTGCTAAATTTTTAATCACGCATATCTAGCTACACGATTTGAAAAAGGTCAAGGGACCAAAAACAAAATGCATTCTCCAAGATAATAACGAAAATTCCTCATTCTGAACCACTCCGCACCCTTCACTCAGGAATTGTTCTGAACTCCCATCAAACTTCAAGTAAATATAACTCATTAAACCGCAATTTTTATTATTAAACAAGAACAAAACAACATATATTATAGACATAAATAGTTTTACTTCTTCCCTCTACCCCAAAGTGACTCCCAAAACACAGGCCAATTCCTCCTCGCCTCGTTCCAACCAAGCAGTGATCCCTCTCGCAACGGGTCCCAGCTCGCCGACACAATCCCGTAGCTAACGCCGAGCAGTGCAGTGCCAAAAAATGCAAAAGAGACTATAAATGGGATCCAATTGGGCACATCGATCTTGGCTATCACTTTAAGATAGTAAAAGAAGGGAAAGAACAGGAGACCAACAGAGAGAGGGACTCCAACAGAGAGCCCTATCCTTCTCATCATCCTGTTGGTTACTACTTCGGGTATCGCCACTTCATCTTCTCTTTCGTATTCTTCTTCTTCTTCTTCATCGTCGTCACCGTCTTCTTCTTCGTTGAATGTTCCTTTTCTTTTCTTGTTTCGGTTCTTGGATTTGCTGGAAGCAGGGCCGAAGCCTCGAGGGCTTTTTAAGGCCCTGGGGATTGAAAAGGAAGGGAGTTGAGAGAGAGGGAGTTTTGGTTGGAAAGAGTGAGGCCTTGAGCAAGGAGGAGGTTGGAGATTTGTGAAGGGGGTTGTGTTGAAGAAGGAGAGAGATTCCATGTAAGGTTCTTTGTCCCCTGAGTTTGGGGAGGTGCTGAGATTTTTTCATTGTTGATGAAAGGATAAGGCATCTTATCCTTTCACTTGAGACTGAGAGAGCTGGTTTGGGTTAAGATTGGTTTGGGTGCATGAGGGAAATAAGGTTCCCATCCATAGTCATAAATTCGTCATTCGGGAATAATTCGGCGAGGTCGAAAATTCGGATTCGGAGAACTATTCGGAAAAAATCGGCAGGTATTCGGTAAAGATTCGGTAAGTGTTCGGGAAATGTTCGGGAAGGATTTCGAGTAATAAATTAATATATGAGACGCTAGATTTTGATTTTATGAATTATTTGCTGTTTTTTGAATTATTCGCCGTTTTTTCACATAATTCGGGAATAATTCGCGAATTATGCGCGAATAATTCGCGAATTATTCGGCCAGTTCGGCAATGGCGATTAATTCGGAGATTAATTCGTTTGATCAAAAATTCGCGAATTATTCACGAATTCGGCGAATAATTCGCGAATTATGTGACTATGTTCCCATCAAGCACTTGCTTCATCAGCAACAACAGAATTAGAGGTTTGCTGCATTGATTTTCCATGCTCAGATAATCTAATCTCAGCCCTAAAACAAGGATCAAAACACGACACTACGTCACTACCCATGGGCCCATCTTGGATGGATTAAAATTATAACGAGAGGTAAGCCCCCACGCGATGCGTAGGGTTTAGGATGATCATGCTAAATTTTCGCAAAGAATAGACTATTAGCATTTTAAATTAAATCTTAAAGAATTTAACTTCTTTCAAAAAAAATTATTTAGATGCAAATAAATGGACAAACTTTTAGTTATATTATTACTTCACATTTCTACGATTTATACATATATTGCATGCATATGTAATGATTGTACTCTTATCTAGGTCTGATGACGACGTCCAGAGCAGCGAGGGGCGGCAGGAGCACCAGTCGCGGTAGAGGCAGAGGCAGAGGCAGAGCGGTTTTGCCATCCGGGGAACTGCGTAGGGAGCTCCAGAGGGCTGGTCTTGCATCCCGATCCGTATCCCTTTCAGATGACTCCTTCCATATGGACTGTCACACCTCCAGATATATATTCATTTTGAATGTAATATTATAAATATACACGCATATTTATTTTAAAATTACTTATATAGTCAATGTTTAATTGTCTAGCTGTAGATGGTGTGTCCACATCAAAAACAAAGGCCACTACCGCACCATGATCATCCTGACAGAGTGCTCGATTTTCACACTCTTTACCTGAGCCTCATGAAGAACATGCAATCTAAATTCCGATATAATAGGAACTAGCTGAAAATCGATTGCTATTTGGTATAGCTGGCAACCCCCAAGACAGAGAGAACGGCTCTCCTACATTCTCCGGTCTTTGCCAGAGTCGGCGTAGATACATGGCCTCTCTTGTGCTAATATTATAACTCTGAGAGCAAACATGTTTGTAATTTTAAATACAATTCATTGTTTAGTATATAATTTATTTTTTTGTGTTGCCTAATTAGAAAACTAAATCTGATTGTGTTATGCAGAAACATGTCGATCAAAATAAGGAGAATAGAAAGTTGGCGAAGAGGGGTTGCCCATTTACACATGTGGCTCGAGAAACATTACTCGTGCCATGGAGGCATCGGTAAATTATAATAGATCTATTTTGATATAATGCAATATTAAGAGTTATTTTATAATATATGTAAATTTTTGGCGAATTGCAGAGAACTTAGACCCTGACGCAGGGTGGTACACCGAGCGTGTTGACCGTGTATCTTGCCGTCCACGGCACCTCGACGGATCCCGCCACAGGCGGGCTTCGATTCCCCGACACTGCTACCTAGGAGTATTGCGTAAGTGTTAATATTTATTCTAATTTGAACGAAATTTTTGTTTTGATAAGTTTAAATTTAAATGATATACTTATATTTTAATGGTTAATGTGGGTGTAGGAGCGGGTGGTGGAGTAGACGAAGGCATCGAGAGTCGATTTTAGTGGATAGACCGATCCGATGCTATTGACCCCAGTCCTAGACGCCGCACACGGAGGGCACCACGGAGGCTAGGAGAAAGGCCTGGGACTGGGTCCTAGCAGGACCCATATGTCACGCCCCGCTTCCCGGTGTACGGTAAGGAGACGCAACGGGTCACGCGACGTATTTACTCAGAAGTAAATACGTTAAGCGTAACTAAACAATATAAAGTAAAATGTACACAAGAGACATGAATATAAATGAACAACAACTTTTATTTATTTAACAATTCTTTACAGGTACAACTGGAAATGTAAATACAGGAATAGAAAGCAATGCCTAAACAATAGCATAACTGAAATGAAAAAAATATATACAAGTGCCTACAGCTTTGGGTTGATGTCAAACTGCTGCAAGTCCTCAGTACTAGGCTCGATCTCTAGTGAGTCGGATCCACCTGACAACATTCCAAAGAAGAAAAGTAATGTCGTCAACGAACAATCGCTCGGTAAGTCCTAAAGAAAGAGAGAAGTAGAATAGACAGAAAAGAGAAAATAACTGTATAATGTTATCTTTCATTCTGTTATCGCAGTTGTTCGTAATTTGGTACAGAATATACCAGTGTAAACGAGAGGAGTCCTACTATTCCGGAAACTAAGGTATACGGAGCACAAGGAACCGTTAAGCCACGGTATAACAGCAATGGATATTCAGGTTAGGTGTATTAAAGTGACCGTCTCGTGCCACTTGTAACACATTCTGTACCAGTCCACCCCTTTAAAACCCCGTAATGTCTTTTGTTTTGATTGTATTGTTTTATTTTATAGATGGAAGACTTATCGAAACCATGATATCTTGTAAACAGAATGGATATAAATGGAAAGTCATGTGATCAGAGTATATCCATTGTCCGGTTCAGTCGAGTCATATTGATATAGATTGAATTCTGGTATAAATGGATTCATGTTGTATTGTAGTTATATTTGCATTGGATTCAAGTCAGATTGATTTCATATTAGATGGAGACTCTCTCTGAATCAGACACTTTGAAAAGAAATTGGAGTCCTGAATTAATTTTGATGTTATCGGTAATTGCTGCACATGGACGGCAGGATTTGTGTCTTTTTCCAAGACAATTACTGTGTTGATAACACCGTTTTTAGGTTGTCTACCTTAGATAAGCAACCACCAATATTCTCCGGCTTCCTGAGGCTCAAGAGAACTGGTCCTGCTTAAACCTATGTTTACTAGGGTCCTTATTGTAAATTAATATAACTTGAGAGAGTTTTATGAAAAATAATTTTGATATATTTTCAAAATACATCTCAAGTATTTAATTATCGTCTTTAGGGTTTTCATAACTGTAATTTTTATAAAAATGAAATATTCTAGTGGATATAACCTAGATTTCATTATATATGGTATTTTAGTGTAATATTGGGATGGTATTGAATTGTAAAGGCAGTTTTATGAAATTTGTGATCCTTTGATTTAAAAAACATGGAATATATATATAATATATTTTAAAGTAGATATTTTGATAATATTTATATATATATATAATATTCATAAAAATAGAATTTATTTATTAAATAAAAATCACATTTTTCTTAAAAATTGCATTAAAAATTCCGTCGAGATCGAATACTTCTTGCGGAGATCTGCATCTCACTCTACTAGGCCCGAGGATGTGCGATAACCCGCACTATCCCGATCGGGGTTCCCCAAAATGGGTTGTAGAGACGTATTTGCAAGGAATTAAATAATACACTTTTAAAGAAAACTGTTTTTAAAGGTTTATGGTATTTAAGTGTAAACCCGTATTATCCCATAAACTAATGTCCCAAGAGTTATCGTGCTATGTCAAAAATGTGTGTTGTGATGAGATAGGTCATTACCTCGTGAGTTTCTAACGGTAATGCAAGGGAATATGTTGAATTGTGTTGAAAGTAAAGTATATGGTATTTAACCGTAAAAATGCGATAAAAGTTGTATAATAAATTCTTTTTAGATGAAACTTATTCTAATGTTTTTGTTGATGATTACTAAACAATCTATTAAAAATTTGTAGCTTTGTTATTAAAAAAATAGATTTTTAAAGAAAAGAGAATCGGAAGCCGGAATGACTCTGCTTCCGACGAGTTTTGAAATGAAGAAGTTTTAGAATAGCAAAAGATGAGGGGAGAGGGGACTTACAGGTTAGAATTAGAGAGAAGAGGTAGGGGGAGAGTTTGGGATCGTCGGGAAGTCGTTTCGTCGCCGGAATCTTCCCGAAACTTCGCCGGAACTTCGCCTCTTACTAACTCCACTTGTATAACTTTGGACTTGGAAATTTTAGAGAGTTTTTGTAATAGAATTCTGAATGAGGAGGGGTGAAATGTGGTGTGGTATTTATAGGGAAAATTAGGGTTTATGGTGATGAATTTTGATAATTAAAATGTGCATTAAAATGTAGATTGATACCTATTTTTAATTTTCTGGAAATGTACAGAGAAATCAAACAGTATGGGCGTAGTGGGGTAGGCCAAGGGGTTATGGAGTTAAAAATTAGAGGCATCCCCTACGGACATGACTGACGGTGCCGGCCCCTTCTTCACATCTTGCCGGTCCAATCCGGTGGGATGGGGTTGGGATGCTTGCCACGTGTTGGTGTTGTTTGGTATAACTCAGTGCACATGTTTGTTTACTTTGTGACTTTTCATTTTACGTGTAGTACACGTGTAAACCTTTGGGTTTCTAAAAGATTAAAAGAAAAATCAATTAAAAATATATGTGGCTGGGGGATTCGATCGCAGGGGCTACGTCACAGCAGTGCAAGGCTTTACCAATGAGCTACAAGTGCTTTCTTTCTGTTCAAAAGCAAATCAAATAGTTATAGCATACTTAGGATTGTAAATACTCCCTTTGTACATTAACTTTTAATCAAATTTTCTGTACACTTAAACAGAGTTGTTACACCATATGAAGTTGGTCTCCACTCCGGCGGTTACTTCCCCTACCTCTGTGAGCGACGTCTGGAGTATAACGCTGTCGCCTTGAAGGCCACTGTCAAGGAGTTGAAGGAGATTTTGGTACGTATATTACTTAATAGTAAAATATTATATCACATATGCAATATTAGTAGCGTGAGCTTATTTGGTTGTAGACTTAGTTTTGATTAATCATATTTACATAAAACTATCTAATTAAAATAAACTACGGTTTTCCAAACTAGATACTGCCTAAGTCCTTAAGTATTCTTAGATTGGGGTTTCACAATAATCTGATAATGATACGAATTTGATTAAAATCTAATACACCGTTCTTACTCGTTAATTACACACACAAAATTTTACAGATTCGGCATGGTACTATCTCGGCTGCTGTCACGCCCCGCAAGCCACTATCTCGGCTGCTGTCACGCCCCGCTTCCCAGTAGACGAAAACGGTGACGTAGCAAGTCCATAACGCATTTGTTATGAAAATAAATACGTTAAGCGTAATTAAGCAATATAATAATGAACAAGAATGACAAGAGTAATAAAATGAAACAGCAATTTTATTTACATTCAACTTTATATACAACTGTCTGAGATAAAAAATACAATAATAAAAGCAATTGCCTAAACAATGGCATACAAAAAGTAAGTGCATGCTGGAAAGAGTTAGTAGTCTGGCTGAGCAGTAAGCTGGTCCAAGTTCTCCGAGTTGGGCTCTATCTCCTCAGAGTCCGGTCCTCTTGACGAACATTCCAAAGAAGAAACAGAAAGGAATGTCGTCAGCGAACTAGCGCTCGATAAGTCCCAAAAGAATAAAGAGAAGATAGTATATAATGTGAAATGAACAGGTAAAATTGTATATGATCGTTCACAGGTATAACATAGTTATTCTAACGTGATTATTTGTAGCTTGATAAGAAAGGTATTCATGTATACGAGAGGAGTCCATCTTATCCCGTGGACTATGGTAACATGTAGTACAGGGCTCATTCATAACCCACGGGACAACGGTATGTGAATTCATTTAGGTGTCTTTTAAGTGACCTCTCGTGCCACGATATACGTTCCGTACCAATCTACCCCTTTATCCCCGCGTATTGTATTGTATAGATTAAGATTACAGGTCTTGGCCGAATCCATGAATATAAAATGTTCATGTTCATGTTCACGATATAATCATGTGTTCATGTAGTCATGTCGAGTTCATGTCACGTTATAACCATGGTTCGGTCAAGTCGAGTCAAGTATACAAATTTGAGTTTGATATTTGAATTCGAGTATTCAAGATCATGATCAAGTATTCAAGTTCATGTTTGATTTTGGATTCTGGTTTGAGTTAAAATCTTACGAAAAGGACTTTGTTCTTGTAATATCTTAAGTTCGGGAGTAATCGGCAACCGCTGCACATGGACGACAGGATTTGTGTCTTTTTCCAAAACAATTGCCATTGATAAAAACGTTAAGTTGTCTAATTTGAATAGGCAAGCACTCACTTTCTCCGGCTCCCTGGGCTCAAGAGATTTGATCCCACTTAAAGCTATATTAATCTAGAGTCCATAATTATTGTTTGTATATCTCGAGGGGGGTTATGAAAAATATATATTACTATTGTTTTAAAAATAAGCTCGAGGGTGATTTACAAGCTTTAGGGTTTTCATGGGCATGTATTTTAATTATTGGGTATTTTAATGATAAAAACTTAGCTTTTAAAATTTTATGGTATTTTATTGAAAACTAGCCCTTTTTAGTAACTTGGTGATATTTTATTAAAAGTTTAATCTTTCATATTAAAAAATATAGTTTATATATTTTATTAAAAATACAGATTTATATTTTTATATAATTTTTTCAAAAATTAGTTTTATTTAGAAAAGTTGCATTTCTTAAAAACCGTATTTTATTTTCTTTCGAGATCGAATACTCTGTGAAAAGTTCTGCATCTCTCTCTACTATCCCAAGGATGTGCGATAATCTGCACCATCCATTAGCGGGTCCCCAAACGAGGGTTGTAGAGGCGTATTTGCCAAGAATTACAAAATACAGTTTTAAAAGAAACCCGTTTTTGAAAAGATATGATATTTTATTATAAAAGCTATTCTTTGAACCAACCATATATATATATATATATATATAGATAGATAGATAGATAGATAGATAGATAGATAGATAGATATCGTACTATGAAACCATAGTGTGCGTGTGGGGTAGGTCGTTACCCCGTGAAGTTTTCCTAAAGGTATTGTTTTAACAATTATTGAAAAGGGAGTGATACTAAAGTTCAAGGTATTTTACTGAAAAAGTTCGTTTATGTTTGTTTCACATGAAAATTTTGATTAAACTCGGAGCTAAAAGATTGTAATTAAAGTTACAAGTAGAATGGTAAAATTAGTTTAACCTATGTATTATGAAAAAGGAAGGTTCTAAGTTTTAAAAGAAATGTATCGGAAGTAACTCTACTTTACCGTTATATGTTTAAGGAATGAAATGAGATGAAAAGAAAGGGAGATGAGAGGGACTTACGATTTTGTAATATCGAGAAGAGAGTAAGGAAGAAGGGAGGGGGCTTCGTGGCGTTGTGGAAACTTCGGAAACGGCTTCGATTTTCGATTGAAGGAGTTTGGTTTCTAACTCCACTTGACTCCACTTGCACTTAGGAACTTTTGACGTAATTTTGTTAGAAATTTTCAGAATAGAAGGGAGCTGGGGCATGGGGTGATATTTGTAGTGAAAAATTAGGGTTGGGAATTAAAATACATTAAAAAGATGTTAAATGGTGAATTGAAGAGTCTCTGTTTGATTGCAGGAAAATCAAACGGTGCAGGAGAGTTAAGGGGAGTCGAAGAGGTGTGTGTGCAAAGCACGGAGCCATTTGGGCTCATCTTGACCGTCGGCGCCGGCCCAATCATGGGTTTGGGCGGTCGGATCTTGAGGCATTGGCTCGAGATTCGTACCACGTGGGTATTTGGGGTGTGTACACCTCATTGCGTCTGTTTGATTTTTCTGAAACTTTTCATTTCTCCGTGTATTGCACGTGCAACTCTTGGGCTTCCAAAAATAAAAAAGAAAACATCTAAAAGTAATTGGGTCTGATGGGAATCGAACACACAGGCTACGTCACAGCAGTGCAGGGGCTTTACCAGTGAGCTACAAGTTGTTTCTTGTTTTTATTTAACAAAAATAAATTTTAACCATTACACAGGCTGTAATACTCTTTTCTGCACTATAACAAGAAATTTCTGTATAGTGATTTCAGAGTCGTTATATTCTACCCTCCTTCTAAAAATTTCGTTCTCGAAATTTACAATTACATAGAGACTAATTTTCAAAAACGTAAGGGTATCGTATACGCATATTCTCTTCTCTTTCCCATGTTGATTCTCCTGGCGAATCCTTTATCCACATCATTCGGACCAAGTTTACCTCCTTGTTCCGTAATGTTTTCACCTTTCAGTCCAGATCTTAACTGGTTGTTGCTCGTAGGTCAGGTCGGTTTGTACCGTGAGCTCTAAATGATTAAGTATGTGGCTGGGGTCGCTCTCATATCGTCATAGTTGGGATTTGTGGAACATATTGTGCACTCCTTCTAATGAGGATGGTAGTGCTAAACGGTATGCTACTTTTCCAACTCGTTCGAGTATGTCGAATGATCCTATGTATCTTGTACTTAACTTACCCATTTTTCCAAAAACGTATCACTCCTCTGTTTGGAGAGATCTTCAGGAATACATGGTCTCCAGGTTGGAACTTTGCATCTCCCCAATACTTCTGTCGGTCTTGGGCTATGCGCATCTTTTCTCTGATCGTGCGAACCACGTCCACAGTTACCACGATCATCTCTGGTCCAAGAAGTTCACGATCTCCAACGTCGTCCCAACTCAACGGGGAACGACATTTCCGTCCGTAGAGTGCTGCAAATGGTGTCATCCAATACTTGCCTGATAACTGTTGTTGTATGAAAACTCCACAAGATGTAGGTGATCTTCCCATGATCCTCCGAAGTCTAACATACAGGCTCTCAACATATCTTCTAATGTCTGAATTGTTCGTTTGGACTGTCCATCTGTTTATGGATGATACGTCGTGCTGAAATTCAGACTCGTTCCCAGGCAAGCTTGCAGACTTTGCCAAAACTGTGATCGGAATCTTGTATTACGATCGGAGACGATGCAAACAGGTACTTCATGTAATCGATCTCCTCCATGTACTTCTTTGCTAACGTCTCGGTTGACTGGCCAACTCGAAATGGAATAAAGTGAGCCGACTTGGTGAATCGATCCATAATAACCCAAATTGCATCGTTACTCTTCGTGCTGCGAGGGAGTGTAGTCACGAAGTCCATGGTAAGGTACTGCCATTTCCATTCTGGGATTGGTAACGGCTGAAGTAGACCAGCAGTTTTGTGGTCTTTAGCCTTCACTTGCTAACACACCAAACACTTTGCTACGCTTTTAGCTACTTCGCGCTTCATTCCATGCCACCAATAGTGTTGCCGTAGATCCTTATACATCTTCGTGCCACCGGGGTGTACAGAATAAGGAGAGTTGTAAGCTTCTTTTATCAACTCTTCTCGAACAGGTCCGACTGGCACGCATAAACTACTTCCATATCGCAAGGATTCATCTTTGTGGATGATGAAGTCAGTTCATAGTCCACTTTCTACTTGTTCTCGGATCTTTTGTAGTTTGGCATCATTTGCTTGAGCTGCCTTGATTTGATTGACAAGAGTGGACTGGATTTGTAAGTTCATCAAAGATGAAGTATTACCTGGCACAACTACTTCAATCTCTAATGCATGCAGTTCTTGCTGTAGCTTCCACTAAACGGTGAGGTTCATTGCTAATGGCTGGCGACTAAGTGCATCACGAACTACGTTCACCTTCCCAGGATGATACTGTAGGTTGATGTCGAAGTCCGCCATGAGTTCTAGCCATTTTCTCTGTCGCATGTTGAGTTCCTTCTAGGTAAATACATACTTCAGACTTTTGTGGTCAGTGTATATATCCACCCGTTCTCCCAAAAGATAGTGGCGCCAAATCTTGAGTGCGAAAATGCCAACTCTAGATCATGTGTTGGATAGTTGCGCTCATGAACCTTTAGTTGTCTTGATGCAAAAGCCACAACCTTCCATGCTGATGTAGAACACATCCTAATTTTTTACCGAACGTATCACAATGTACAACGAATCCGCCAAATTGATCCGGTATTACAAGGATATGTGCAGAGGTTAATCTCGACTTGAGTTCTACAAAAGCCTTCTCACATGCTTCTGACCACACGAATGCTTCGTCTTTACGTATGAGCTTGGTCAGGAGTGCTGCGATCTTTGAGAATCCTTCAATGAATCGTCGGTAGTATCCTGCTAAGCCCAAGAAACTTTTTATATCTTTCACCGTCTTTTGTGTCGGCCATTCGCTGACAGCTGACACCTTAGATGGATCTATAGGGATTCTTTCGTCTGAAACAATATGTCCAAGAAATCCGACGTGATCTAACCAAAATTCACACTTGTTGTACTTGGCGTAGAGCTGATGTTGTCGTAATGTTTCCAGAACAATCCATAAGTGCTCGGCGTGTTCTTTCCGATTCTTTGAATACACCAGGATGTCGTCGATGAAGATGACAACGAAACTGTCTAAGTACTCTCGAAAAACTTGGTTCATCAGGTTCATAAAGATGGCAGATGCATTGGTCACTCCAAATGGCATTACGAGATATTCATAATGGCCATAACGGGTCCTAAACGCCGTCTTCGGGATGTCGGACTCTTTGACCTTCACCTGATGATAACCCGAACGAAGATCTAACTTAAAAAGACACAAGACCCATTTAACTGATCGAAAAGGTCATCGATGCGCTGTAGTGGATACTTGTTCTTAATCGTCACTTCGTTCAGAGCTCGATAATCTACACACATCCTATAGGAACCTTCCTTCTTCTTCAGGAGTAACACCGGAGATCCGCAACTTAAAGTACTGGGTCGGATCCAACCTTTCTTCAGAAGTTCGTCCAACTGAATACAAATCTCCTTCAATCCCTCCGGACTTAACCGGTATGGAGTTTTGATTACAGGTTGTGCACCAGGTTGTAAATCAATACTAAACTTAAGAGCTCGATCGGGAGGCAAACCTAATATGTCTTCAGGGCACACATCCTCGAACCCTCGAACTACTTCAGGTTTTTCTTCTTCCGCGGGTAGAGAGAACACTTCTGCATTCTTCGGTTTAGCACGGTAGCTTCCTGACTTCAAAGTTTTATCTCCACTTTTGAAATAGAAGGCTGAGTGATCTGGTATCTTGAATACTACCCTCTTTTGACGGCAGTCAATAGTTGCATAGAATACTCCCAGTCAATTCATTCCCAACACAACATTGAAATTTGGTATGTCCGGTACTTTGAAATTTGCGTAGAATTCTGGACTGCAAACCACAACTGGGCACTGATCATACCCCAAAGTTTCCTTTAAGACCCCATTCCCGGAACTGACATTCCAGCTTGAAATGAGTGACTTCACGGGAATCGAATGCGTTCTCACGAATCGTTGTGACATGAAGCAGTGTGACTCCAGTGTCGAAAAGTGCGAGTGCAGGAAGGATGGCTACCAGTATAGCACCTAAGTTGTGTGAGATCGTGTTTAGATATAGAAAAAGTTTGACGATACACACGGATTGAAAGATCGAAAGGATAGGGGAATTTTACCGGTGATGACTTGTCCTGTGGTTTCAGCCTCCTCGACCGTCATTGTAAAAGCCTGTCGTCTCGGTACATTCCTCCTTGCCAGAGGCACATTCCTCTGCCCTTGAGGTATGTTTCTTTGTGCCTGGTAGAATTGACGATGAGGCTGTGCAGGTGGTCCACGTGGATCTGGTGCAGGAAGAGCTAGGCGAGGTGCAGGTGCCTGAATGGATGGCCTCTGCGGGGCTGTAATTACGGGTCTGTGGGATGGTGCTGTGTTAATACGATATGGGCATGCTCCTTTAGCGTGAGTAGATGCGCCACAAATCAAACACATGCCATTTGCACGTCTGCAGTTCTTCGCCAAGCGTCCAGTTCTCTTGCAGTAAACAGAAATCTGGACTAGACCGGTTAAATGATCCTCCTGGCCTCTTGGGTGCAAAAGTCAGCTTAGAAGAGGTTCCTCCTTTCATCTGTGTAGCAGGGCGTTTGATTCCGGCTATTTGGGGCTTACCCTTCTTCTTGACCACAGTTTCGTAACGACGTGCTGCCTTCAGGGCAAGTTCATGAGTTGAGTAGTCGCCTGTGGCTAATGCCGCCTGAATCTCCGGGTCTAAGCCCTGTTGGAAGCGTTTAACCCAAATCTCATCGGTCAGGATCAAGTGTATCGCGAACCTGATAAGATGATGATGTCAGGATAGTGATGTGTCTTACGGAACATAATTTGATATGAATTCTTAACCTGCTAAGCATGATGAATTCGACATCATATTCATCCACTGATTTTACCCACATAGAGTCTTGTTGTAGGTGGATGAACTGTTGTTCCATTTCAAAACGGCCAGTTTCGGGAAAGAACTTCGCATCGAACAGATCGCGGATCGTCTTCCACTCTATGAGTTGTGTGAGACGGCTTTTCTCGGCTTTCTACCAAACTCTTGTTTTGTCGATGAGCTGGAGCTTGGCTATACGAACCCAAGCTATGTCTGGTACCTGTGCCGCGGTAAGGTCGCCCTCTATACTCTGGGCCCATTCTTCAGCTTCAAGAGGACTCTCTTTCCCTGAAAAGTTTCTTGGATGCAACGCACAGAATTGCTTTACTCCAGATGTTTCGGCTTCCGGGCGGTTTATGAGAATATCAGTCTACTGTTGTTGGGCCTGCAGAAGTCTTTTGATGGCTTTTAAAAGAACCATTTGTTCATTAATCGGAGCAGCAACGGTAGGGGAGGTGGTAAGGCAGGTGTTGTTGTTGTTGGGAGAATCCATTACCTTGATAGAAAAGGAAAGTTTAGGATAGATTCAAGAAATTTGAAATGTAAGGAATGTATAGTTGCTGATTCTTATAATTCTTATGATATATTGCTTAAGACTTCATGCAGAACTGACCTGCATGGGCCGCCAACAAAACCTGTCATGCCCCGCTTCCCAGTGACGGAAACGGTGATGTGGTAAACCCGCAACGTATTTATTATGAAAATAAACACGTTAAGCGTAATTAAGCAATATAATAATGAATAAGAATGACAAGAGTAATAAAATGAAACAGCAACTTTATTTACATTCAACTTTACCTACAACTGTCTGAGATAAAAGATACAATAATAAAAGCAATTGCCTAAATAATGGCATACAAAAAGTAAGTGCATGTTGGAAAGAGCTAGTAGTCTGGTTGAGCAGTAAGCTGGTCCAACTCCTCCGGGTTGGGCTCTATCTCCTCAGAGTCCGGTCCTCCGGACGAACATTCCAAAAAAAAAAAAACAGAAAAGAATGTCGTCAGCGAACTAGCGTTCGGTAAGTTCCAAAAGAAGAAAGAGAAAATAGTATATAATGTGAAATGAAAAGATAAAATTATATATGATCGTTCATAGGTATAAAATAGTTATTCTAACCTGGTTATTTGTAGCTTGATAAGAAATGTATTCATGTATACGAGAGGAGTCCATCTTATTCCATGGACTATGGTAACATGTAGTACAAGGCCCATTCATAACCTACGGGACAACGGCATGTGAATTCATTTAGGTGTCTTTTAAGTGATCTCTCGTGCCACGATATACGTTCCGTACCAATCTACCCCTTTATCCCCGCGTATTGTATTGTATAGATTAAGATTACAGGTCTTGGCCGAATCCATGAATATAAAATGTTCAGGTTCATGTTCACGATATAATCATGTGTTCATGTAGTCATGTCGAGTTCATGTCACGTTATAACCGTGGTTCGGTCAAGTCGAGTCAAGTATACAAATTTGAGTTTGATATTTGAATTCGAGTATTCAAGTTCATGATCAAGTGTTTGTTCCCGCCAAAATTTTGGCTCAAAACTTGCTCCCTTATAAAATAATAACAATAAAATAAAAAATGAAGGGAAAACTCCACATGCAAAGAATGTAACAACTGTCTCAGCGCCAAGAGTTAAAACACTCTGAGGTAGCGCCTCATGTGCAAAGCACGAGAGAGCCAAGAGCGCCAACGTCAAGAGTCAAAGACTCTGAGGCAGCGCCTTACGTGCAAAGCACGAGAGCGCCAGCGCTAGAACTAAATGTTCTCCACTTTTGGATCAAAGATCCAACGAAGATGATTAAAAATCATCAAATTACCAGAATAAAATTCTATTGAGAAAATACTCCTCAAATCTTTCCAAACAGGAAAGATTGTGCTCTGTAAATCAGAGCACCGTGGGATCAAAGATCCAATGGTGATTAAAAATCACCAAGATACAGAAGAAATTCTGTATGGGAAAATATTTTACCGATTTTGTTAAAAATAAGAAAACCGTTTTCTGTAAAACTGAAGCCCTGGAATCAAAGATCCAACGGTGGGGAAATATCCCCAAATTACTCAGAGAAAGATTTCCTCAACAAATCAGCCTCCACTATATAAAGGCCCCAAGACTTCAAGTCTTGGAGAGAAGAAACTCCCCATAAGTTTCACAGAGAAATCTCCCGTACAAACTTTGAGAAATTTCAAAGAGAAGAGCAAGCTCTCGGAAAAAGAAATTTTCTTCAAGGTAAAAAAATAAGAGAGATCATAATATCTCCTGAATTTTTAAGAGTTTAATTCTCACATCATAAGAACTCAGTTCTTTATATAGACCACAGATCCGTAAGACTAGGTTTTTCATAAAAAACCAAGAGATTCAGCATCTCATCAAAAGGAGAAGAACTTAGTTCTTAGATCCATGAGACAAAGTCTCTTATAAACCGAGAATTTAATTCTCAGAGCACAGAATTGATCAAGAGCGCTCTGCACTCATTGGTTAGCGTTCAGCACCAAGCGCGCCACATGCTCCTCACGTGTGCACTATTTCATAAGAAATACCTTAGCACTCCAATTCTGGCGCTCACCGCCAAGCGTGCCACGTGCTCCTCACGTGTGCGCTATTTCATAAGAAGCGCTCCAAATCTGGCGCTCAGCGCCAAGCGCACCACGTGCTCCTCACGTGTGCGCTATTTCGTAAGAAGCGCCTCAGCGCTCCAAGTCTAGCGCTCAGCGCTAAGTGCTCTATACATAAAGGCTCTGTACATAAAACGCTCTGCGTTACAAAGAGTGTTCAACACTCAATAAAAGACAAAAGAAAAATGGGTGTCAGAGCCTAAATTAATGCTCAGCATTATTGAACAAAAAGAGACCAAGCCTAAACAAGTGTACAACAATTTAATCAAAACTGGGTTGGCTGAGCCTAAGTTGGCCATAAGTCTCTCACTCGGACCAACTGAGCCCACGTGCTCACAATTGATCTTAGTCCCAAACCTGACTACAGATCTCCCAACCAATATTGGTTCAAGGGTACATCTCTTCATTCCTCTGATATGTGTCGTTGTAATTCTTCAACGTCTTCAGAAAGATGGCGGGTCCCGACAACCAGACATTCCATGGACTATGATATCCTTAAACTTATGGACCGCAACGTCCCTAAACTAAACTCTATAGACTATGACGTCTTTAAACTACGGACTATGATGTCCTTAAACTCCATGGACCATGATTTCCTTAAACTTATGGACCGCAACGTCCCTAAACTAAACTCTATAGACTATGACGTTTTTAAACTACGGACTATGATGTCCTTAAACTTATGGACTGCAACGTCTCTAAACTAAACTCTATAGACTATGACGTCTTTAAACTATAGACCATGATGTCCTTAAACTCCATGGACTATGATGTCCTTAAACTTATGGACCACAATGTCCCTAAACTAAAACAATAGAGCCAAAATATTCTTTTGTTGGATCTAAATGATCCTGTTAAGTAGATCTTAGTCTAAAATTAGACTAACGTATCCTTAACAAACGTTTAAGTTGATCTTAGTTTCAAATGAGATTAACGATCCTTAAACTAACCCATACCCAAATCTAAGAAAATACGGATTTGAACTAATCCACGCCCTACGGGCGACAACATAAATTAGTCTCCGTATACAATCCACGGGAAACCAAAAATAAAACAAACACACACGACACGAAGTGACCTTCTGGAGCAGGAGAAAGTGGTTACCGCGATGCGGTAATGTAATTAACTGCAGGGGCTTGCGCTTGCAGGGAAGAGCGTTCCCGCAATCAAAAACCTCTCACAATGAGGGGGAATCTGGCGAAGTCTGCTACAACGGCCGCATCCGTCTAAACCTTCGATACATGGTGCCATCAACTTGGCATCTTCGGAGAGGTGGACGGATAAAACCAAATAGCATCTGCCCCCAAAATTCAGGCCGGACGTCCCAACGTCCCGGTCGCGTATTTCGGCGGAGAACAGTATTCAAGTTCGTATTTGATTTTGGATTCTGGTTTGAGTTTGGATTCTGGTTTGAGTTAAAATCTTATGAAAAGAACTTTGTTCTTGTAATATCTTAAGTTCGGGAGTAATCGGCAACTGCTGCACATGAACAACATGATTTGTGTCTTTTTCCAAGACAGTTGTCATTGATAACTCCGTTAAGTTGTCTAACCTGAATAGGCAAGCACTCACTTTCTCCGGCTCCCTAGAGCTCAAGAGAATTGATCCCGTTTAAATCTATATTAATTTAGAATCCTTAATTATTGTTTGTATATCTCGATGGGGTTTTATGAAAAATATATATTACTATTGTTTTAAAAATAAGCTCGAGAGTGATTTACAAGCTATAGGATTTTCATGGGCATGTATTTTAATTATTGAGTATTTTAATGACAAAAACTTAGTTTTTAAAAGTTTATGGTATTTTATTGAAAACTAGCCCCTTTTGGTAACTTGATGATATTTTATTAAAAATTTAATCTTTAATATTAAAAAATATAGTTTATATGTTTATTAAAAATACAGATTTATATTTTTATATAATTTTTTCAAAAATTAGTTTTATTTAGAAAAGTCGCATTTCTTAAAAACCGTATTTTATTTTCTTTCGAGATCGAATATTCCGTGAGGAGTTCTGCATCTCACTCTACTATTCCAAGAATGTGCGATAATCCGCACTATCCATTAATGGGTCCCCTAACGAGGGTTCTAGATGCGTATTTGCCAAGAATTACAAAATACCGCTTTAAAATAAACCCGTTTTTTAAAAGATGTGGTATTTTATTGTAAAAGCTATTCTTTTAACCAACCACATATATATATATATATATATATATATATATATATATATATATACACATCGTGTTATGAAATCATTGTGGGGGGGTAGGTCGTTACCCCGTGAAGTTTTCCTAAAAGTATTGTTTTAACAATTATCGAAAAGAGAGTGATACTAAAGTTCAAGGTATTTTACTGAAAAAATTCGCTTATGTTTGTTTCAGATGAAAATTTTGATTAAACTCGGAGCTAAAATATTGTAATTAAAGTTACAAGTAGAATGGTAAAATTAATTTAACCTATGTATTAAGGAAAAGAGAATTATAAGTTTTAAAAGAAATGTATCGGAAATAACTCCACTTTACCGATATATGTTTAGGGAATGAAATGAGATGAAAAGAAAGAGAGATGAGAGGGTCGTACGGTTTTGTAATATCGAGAAGAGAGTAAGGAAGAAAGGAGGGGGTTTCGTAGCGTCGCGGAAACTACTGAAACGGTTCTGATTTTCGATGGAAGGAGCTTGGTTGCTAACTTCACTTGACTCCACTTTCACTCAGGAACTTTTGATGTGATTTTGCTAGAAATTTTCAGAATAGAGGAAAGATAGGACATGGGGTGATATTTATAGTGAAGAATTAGGGTTGAGAATTAAAATTTTGGATTAAAATGCATTAAAAAGATATTAAATGGTGAATTAAAGAGTCTCTGTTTGATTGCAGGAAAATCAAACAGTGCAGGGAAGTTAAGAAAGAAAAAAATCTAAAAATAATTATGTCTGATGTGAATCGAACACACAGGCTACGCCACAGCAGTGCAAGGGATTTACCAGTGAGCTACAAGTTGCTTCCTGATTTTATTTAACAAAAATAACTTTTAACTCTTACATAGGCTGTAATACTCTTTTCTGCACAATAACATGAAATTTCTGTACAGTGATCACAGAGTCATTACAGCTGCGATTGCGCAGACCACTTCTACAGCTCCACAGCCCGCTCCGACTCCCGCACAGTCCGTTCCTTCATTAATCGAGTTTTTAATGACTCAGGTTTGCACCGAGAAGCAAATGCCCTAGAATACGGCGATTATTGGTGGTGGAGGAGCTGGACCGAGCTAGGCTAGATTTATTTATGTTTTTGAGAATATATGTACTTATGTTATACATATTGTATATATTTTGAATGATATTGATGGTTGTTTGCTTGTTCACGATGATTTAGATTGATTTCATATCATGTTTGTTTATTTCTTTTATATATTATGCGTGAGATGTTGATTATGCATATTTCTGTATTTGGTTATATGATATATATATTATTGTGCACAGAACGGGGAAAAAACAGAAAGCCCTTTTTTAAAGAGAAAAACCTGATATAATGTCCTTACGGATAAATCCGTAAGGGCATGTTTTGTCCTGACACATTTCTCCGTAACAAGGACAAAACTTGCCCTTACGAATTAATCCGCAGGGGCATTTATCAGGCCCTACGGATAAATCCGTAGGGACAAGTATTTTATTTTATAAACAGATAAATTAAATAAATTTTTTGTTCCTACGGAATAATCCATAGGGATAAATGTCCCTACGGAGTAAGAGGTAGGGGCAATTATTATTCCGTAGGGCCATGTTCAGGACAATAACTTGCACCTGCGGTCTTTGGACCTTCGGAGATATTTTATGTCTCTACGGCTAAATCCGTAGGGACAAACGATTACTGTAGTTGTGTCCGTCTTATAACACGGCAACATTCACAAGGATAAAATATGTAAAATAAAACAGTCTCCGACCAAATGGATGACATTCAGACGAGATGGATGAATAGCTCTATATTCAAAATTTTGAACCACCACCACTATGGTTCTTCTTCACACTAAAAAAGCTCTTTTGGTAAACAATATTTCTCTAGGCATTGTAGCAAAAATAAGAGCTACTATACAAAACTAAAAATGGAAAGAAAATTTGGTTAGGATATATCATAGCTTTAGATTATCATCATGCACATATATGCATTCAAATGCAGGGTGTCCTTTCTGATCTCTTAGGGTTTAGGAACAAGAGCTCTAGATACAGCTCTCTGTCTTTTGTGCATGCATTTTGCATAGGAGCACTTTTATCCAAAGCAATGATGCTCAGCTTCAGTACAGTGATTTAATGAGGACCCTAAACCTGTGACTTGGCATTATTAATCAAATCTTTCAAAACTTTACTTTGCCTTAAATCATGAAAAGCTATAGAGAGAGCGAGCGAGCCAACAATGTGATGTGGTTTTATAGGACTTTGTGGACTATATCCCTTTCTTGGAGCTAGAACGCAAGAACAAAACATACTTTACTTCGCTCATTCATTCATTTATGCTTCCTTTAATTTTATCTTATGCGCTTTTGCTCTCTTCTTCATTTTTAGCTTTCTTTTTTGAGGGAAAACAAGAGAATTTGTCTCGTTTGTATTGAAAAAGCTGAATAGAAATCTTGTATCCTACTCAAAACATGCGAAAAATAAGGAGGGGGATTCTTGCGTGTTTGAAGAAATTTTGTTGGAATCTTTGCGATCACCTTCGTTGAGAATTCGAAAACCTTGTGAAGATTATTTAATTGATCCGATGATAAAGTTTGTATTCAATAGTATTAGTTAGTACTAAATGCATTGATCTATATATATTTCCTTTCTAATTATTTATGTAATGGAATTTTTGCCCATGCTATGCACCACATATGTATATTAAGAAAAATAACTATGAGGGTGTGCTGTGGTGTCAACTTGTTTAAAATTTCTCATAAATATGATAATTATTAGTGTTTTTTCTCTGAAAAAATAATTGGGACACTTTGACCAACTATTATTGCTTTTGAATGGTGAAAGTGTAAAAATGAAAACTCATGAGCTTGAGGGTATGAGCTGGCATGCTTTGGGGTTCCAAGAGGGAATTTTATCTAATTTTTTTTTTGGTATTATCCAATTGAAAAAAAAGACTTTTTTGGATCCGTTCATGTGTTTTAGTTATAATAGTAAAGATAGTTGTGCATGTGTGAATTAAGTACATGCTATTAGAACCAAAACACATAGAGGTAAACCAAAAAGCTTCTCTTTTTTCCTATCAAGTAAAAGGAAAGAAGAAGAAAACATCTCTAAATCCACACAATACCACCTCATACTTTAAAATTGATATTATTATGCTTTTACCATTTTCATTGAAATGCTAAAATAAAGCAATTATTATCATGCCCCCTTCTCTCTCACACACACGCTTTGTAACTAGAAAATCAAATGCATAAATTATGAATTTGAACAATTTACAGATGACCTCTCAAATATTTCTTTTTTCATTTTAAATTTTTTTCATAGCTTTCTCCATGATATCTAATATATACACACGGATATCGCACGTGCAAAATACTAGTTGATATAATACTAACTTAACTAGCTTTATAAAAAACCATATTTCATTATTGAAAAAAGCTAAATTTCAACTTATACCATAAACTATAGGTACTTTCTCCAAATAATACCAATAACTCGATAGTGTCATTTCTAAGGACGTGGGGGCTTTACATAAAAACAAATTACACAACAACCCATTGATATCCTTTTTTTCTCCAAATGATGCTTTGGGTCTTTTTAAAGATTAATTGCTTCCCATCTCTCACATAGAAAATCGTGCACACAGCACACAGGTAAAATGGGGTTGATTCCGATTGGACCAATAAAATCATGACAGTTGTCGGTTTTTAAAAATATTTTCTGCGTCAACTCTGATTGATAATGACATGTACTTTTACACTATATATATAGTTTTCAGTTCTTTTATATCTTGTTTTTTTTTTAAAACATCACCCATGCTTTCATCTTAATGATTAATACTGTTTTTTCTACGCTCCCCATGCTTTCCTCCTCATCCATCTCCTTCTTGGGTAAAAAATACTCCTTTCTCACAAACCCATCGCCGGTGAAGATAACTCATGGTGATATCATGAATTAAGCGCTCTTTCTCCCTCTCCTTGTGCGTGTGTGAGAAGGCTTGGTGGTGGTGGTGGCTGGAGAGGATGGAGGCAAAGATGATAGGGACAGAGTGGAGACGACACGATACGTGGTACGGTGCGGTGCAAGCGTGGCAGCCGCGGTCCAGTGGTGGCGCGGGTGGTTGCAGGGACGGCGACGGCGACGAATCCGGCAACGGCGACGGCGACGGCGGCTTGGACGGTGGCGAAGGGGCGGCTCGGTTTGGAGAGGAGGAGGGTGAGGGTGAGGCTCAGGTGTTGTTGAGGAGAGAGGGAGACGAGGAGGATGAGCTGCTGGTGACGGTCAACGGTGGTGATGGGTGAGTCGGCGGTGGGTTTGTGTTAATGGAGGTGATGGGTTGTGAGAGAGGAAGGTGAAGGTGGTGATGTGGTGATGTGGTGGGGAGCTCGGCGGCTACGACGACGAGGGTGTTGGGATCCGGTGGTGTCGATGAGGGCGTTCGGCGGTGGTTGCAGGGACGTGGTCGGCGGTGAGTTTGAGTGTGGTGGTGGGGGAGTGATGGAGGTCTGGAAGTTCACCGAAGGTCGGGAAACTCCTCGGACAGGTCTCCCGAAGTGTGATCCCAACCGAAGTTCTTGGCCCTTTCTTGTAGGTTTTGGGACACGTCATCTGCAACTGTATCTGCATCACGATACTGAGCCTTCGTATTAATTTAAACTTTTGTTCAATTCTGGTATAACAATTTATCAGATTGTACTTGAGCATCTTAATAAAATTATATTATGTATAAGTGTCAACGTGTCTTCTCTAACTAAGTTTGTTGCTCTGCCACTGCGTGTATGCATCAATACATGGGGCATATCCAATTCTTTGGTGCATGCATGTGATTCACTTGAATTAATACATAAGAATAAAAACATATTATTGTTCTCAACGTACAAGTTCAATTACTCTTAACTAGTAGCTAAGCATAGATCTCCAAATCTCCACTACAACTCAACCGGCCATTTAATGCATCACTACAACCCAACTGGAATTTTATTTAAATATGGAATTTGTACAAAACCAACTGTATATTACTTCAGGATTATATTATATACGCTAAAATCCAACATGCTAATATGAACTTTCGTTATTTTTCATGAATGATATACTGAACTTTTAAAATGATAGATTGCTACCATGAACTCTTAAGATATCACAAAACTACCATAAATGGCGGTAACGAAAAATTAGAACGTGGCTATACTGCCCTTTTGTATAAATTACAAATTAAAAGGGAATTAACTTTTTTTCTTAGAATTTAATTACTTTTTTTTAGTTAAAATATACGAATCACACCATAATTCAAAATAAAAGATTAATTCCTGTTAATTTATAAAATAGACAATATAGCCACCTTCTAATTTTCCGTTAATACCGTTATAGTAGTTTTGTGATACTCTGAAAATTTATGGTAGCAATTCTTGATAGTATTTTATTGAAACTTCTTAAACTTTCATTTTAAAAAAACATAGATTTATTATATTTTGAAAATATGTATATATAATTTTATATAATTAATTTTAAAAAATAATTTTATTTTATTTAGAAAATTCGTATTTCTTAAAAATCCTTATTTAAATTCTTTCGAGATCGAATGCTCCGTGGGAATCTCTGCATCTTGTTCTGCTAGCCCAAGGGTGTGCGATAATTCGCACCGTCCATTTGTTTGGTTACGGCAGCGTCCCGGCCATCAAACCGTGGCCAAACGCGGAACAAAAAATTTCTAAATTGGCGCTACCATAACCCGATGCTCGGATCTACCCAAAACCCTATACTAGCAATCAATATAAAGGAAGTTAGGAATGGTTATACCGAGTTGATCCGTGTCCTTCGGTCTTCAACCTTTATCCCAAACTCCTAGAGGTTGATCCGAGCGCTAGTTCGTGGACGACATTGCTCCATGTTTTCTTTTTTTGAAATGTTCGTCAGGAGGACCGGACTCTGAGGACATAAGGCCAAATCAGGAGGATTTGGACCAGTTTGTTACTTAGCCAGATTACTAGTTTCTTACTATATGTACCTGCTTTCATTATGCAATTGTTTAGGCATTTGTATTATTATTGTATCTTTTATTTCTAAACAGTTGTATATAAAGTTGCATGTAAATAAAGTTGCTATTTAATTTTATTACTCTTGTCAATCTTGCTCATTGTTATATTGTTTAATTACGCTTAACGTATTTTTATAGTAATATGTTACGGGCTTGCCACGTCACCGTTTCCGTTTACTGGGAAGCAGAGCGTGACACCACATCTTACATGATGATGATGATGATGATGGATGCCGATCGTCGAAAAAAATCGTGGAGGGTGTACTTTTATGACGCTACGTAATGAAAAAAACGATGCTCTTGGCCTACATATCATAAAACCTCTGCATACAAAAAAAATCTCAAGATTCGCAAACATCCGAAGTGCAATGGAAGTCCCTGAACGAGTACAAGGAAGGCAGCTCCAAGCCATTTAATGCTTTTAATGCTTTCACTGCAACCCAACCGGCCATTTAATGCAAGTAGTGTTGAGAACTATAACAGTACTGTTTTGACACATTTATATATTAAAATATTCCACAGCCTCTTCTTGAAGAGAGGATTATAACAAGCTTCATTTATATGAAGTTCACTGTTTTGTCTCTACCTCTTTAATTTCCAACTACCAAAAATCTACACTTGGAGTTCTTAAAGGTGATGTCTTCTCAAATTTCATCGCCTTTAGTTTAGTTCATAATTTTTCTTGATGGTTAAACATGATTGATGACTGTTTCTAAGTTAGATTTCCATATAGAAAATTTTGGTAATATTGATGATTAAATAAAATCGAGATGCGACAGTTTTTCTTCAAGAGCTAAGGATGTATTTTATTGTACAGGCATGAACGATATTTGTTCGAGATGCTCCCCGGCCCGTCTATACGATGTTATTAACACCTTTAATAACGAAAAGTTGAATGCTATGGTTGAGTTAGGATTTGGAGGGATTTTACATGTACAAAATGTAGGTGTAGACAGGCATTTGTTTACTTGGTTAGGAAGAAACATGGATCTCCAGTCTAGAGGGTTGTATATTCAACATCGTTGGATATATATCAAACCCGTCGATGTTACATACTTGATGGGGTTAAACAGTGAAGGTGAGGACATCGTGTTGAGTGGGCGGGAAGGATTAAACTTTGATATGGTTAAGAATTATGACATAGTATTCGATCAAATTGAATTATCCCACTTAGAAAAAGATATTATATGTAGGACACATGTGGATGATAGATTTAAGATTAATTTTTCTCTTCTAGTTATAGGACATTTTCTTGCCCCCCAACGGAGCTCACGTGTCTCCGCAAGTTATTTGATCCTGTTGCAAAACGTCGAGATGAGTTGTAAATTTAACTGGGCTAAATTCACCATTGATGTTGTTATGGGGGGATTGATGAGGCGGAAAGATGGATTCAGTAGAAATGACGTGGGTTGTGCGCTCTTGCTGCAGGTAAAAATTACAATACCTTTTAATGCCTTGTCCAATACTTAATTGTAGATAGGAATTTATATATATTAATGTAGACCTTTCTGAATTTTTTTGTATTAATACTTAACTGCTGGCTAAGATAATTCATTGTTCGGTTATGGTATTACGAGCATGTTTGGGTATGTGCAATGGATTTCAACACGGCTCCTACGACATTACCTCTTATGGCGTGTTGGGATGGCACTAGATGTTCGGCAAGAGCCCGTTTCCACGGCACCAACGGATATATAGATTTCAAGGCAAGACACTTGTCCAAATCCTATGTAAACCTATACTTTGGACAAAATTAATCAAAATATAAAGGATACATCAAGCTATAATCTGCATCAGGCTCAAGAACATCATAGGGGCACGTTCTATATTGGTGGTTTGCATGCCCACAATTGCTGCACTTGTATGATCTCTTCTCGCCGTGTGATTTTGGTCTTTTAGAAAGACGTCCTTTTGGGTTGCTTTGTAAAGGATCTAGCGTTTTAGTCCCAAGAAATTCTTCAACTTCAGCCTCTTCAAACTTGACATTCTTATCCATATGTAAATTACGAGCTTCAAAAAGCTTCTCAGCAAACCATCCTTTCATTTCCAAAAATTTTTCTTCAGAATTACCGCATTCCAAGCACAACCTTTTCGCACACTCCAGCAACTCTTGATATCTTTTTTTGTTGACATCAACTGTCAACAAACACGCGTTGCGGTATGGTGGAATATAGAAATGACAATTTATCTTCCATCGATCCCACACACAACTTGGCGGAAAGTATTCAAACTTTTTTTGAATCATAAGCAACAACATGTAAGAGCAAGGAACACCGGTAGATTCCAAATGCTTACATGAGCATGTAATTAACAGATCGTTTGCTCCAATCTCCAATTCAACAAAGAAAATTCCTTGTTTTGTTTCAATATCAGAAATTAGAAAACGTTCATGCTGACCTACTATATTGCTTGTGCAAATCATGAACCTACCGGCCTCCGATAATTGATCTTAAATCCATACAACTATAGTCGGGGTGAATGTTTTGTTAGCAAATCTCTTAAGCGGATGTGCATCCATCCTTAGGTAGGGCGTTGTTTGTGTAGCAATGCAATCGTCCAATGCCTCGTTCCGTCGCGCTCGTGATACACATAGGTCATAATGAGAAACTAAGTCCTTAAGGATCATGTTATGGTTAAAATACTTGTGTAATAGGGCGTTTGTTCCTTCGTTGCGTTGGGTGCTCCGGATACCTAATAGTACTTTTCCATGAAAATAAGTTTCTGCCCATAATGATCTGCTACAATACATCCGTTTGATCCATTGGTCACTACGGCGGTTAGTCAAAGAAGTGGCATATTTTTTCCATTCCATTTCGAACTCCCTTGGCAGATACCGAGTGTACATCAACTCCTTAAATTTTCCTATCTTCTTTCGGTCCTTAACATGCTTAGTTAGATTTCGTTCAATGTGCCAACAATAAGATCGATGTGTCGCATCTGGTAGAACTTCAAGTATTGCTTGACGCATAGAAGAGTCGCCATCAGTTACTACGGTTTCCGGTTTGCTTTAGTACATGTATAAAAGGAATGTTTTCAAAAGCCAAACAAACGACTCTGTTTTTTTATCCGCGACAACTACACATCCGAAAAAACATGTACGCCGATGATTATTCACGCCAATAATAGTAATAAAGGGCATCTTGTATCTATTCGTGCGATACGTAGAATCAAACAAAATAACATCACCGTAATACTGATAGTCTAATCTTGATTGCTCGTCGGACCAGAATAACCGGTTTAGATGATTATCTTTATCGTAATCAGTTGCATAGAAATACCCTTCAGATTTCTCATGGAAAGCACTCATCTTGTTTAGTATGGCCTGCACATCACGGGCACGAGAGCATTTATAACGCCGGAAACTCATATTCTTGTGTTTGTCCCATTTCACCTCGCCTCGACGAATACTAAATCCTTTATTCTTAGCATAATCATTGTAATAATCATATCATTCTGCTTCGGTAGAAAATGCAATATTCAACAAGCTTTGAGAGTGGCCGATAGAAGAAGGGTTGCTGTAATACCTAGCCCCTTTTTATACTAAAACCTGTGATTTGTTACTCTAGAATTCTATTTATTTTTTATTTATAATTTTATTTATTTTTAAACCCCATTTATTCTTTTATCAATAAAAATCCAAACCCATTCCTTTTAATTAATTAAACTTAACTTTTAAAACCAAATTACTTCCTCCGCCCACTTTAATTTTTCCCTTAATAAACCCTTTGTTTTCTCCGGCCCGGCCCTCTCTCTCAATACTTAAAATTTTTCCCTTATTTTTCTGAGCCCACCGTGCCGGCCCACTCCCTTTAATTTTTCCATTAAATTTTCCTTTAAACCCCGGCCCGTTCCCCACTCAGCCCACACACTTTTTTTTAAAAATAAATTCCTAATCTATTTTTCCCAAGCCCAATACTTGGCCTGCTCCTGTTCTTCTCCCTAACGGCTAGTCCCTCATCTCCCGCGCGCGTTTCCTCCGCCGCACTCCTCGCCTCCGTCGTCGCCCCCGCTCTCGCGACGTTACACACACGACGCGCGCGTTTTCCCCCACGACCCGCTCCCTCAACGGCACTCCTCTCTTCCCCTCTCATCTTCGTCTCCACTCCTACTCTTCTCTTTGCAGAACACAAACGCTCGAGGAACCCACATCCCGACCTCGCGAGCACGTCGCCGCCGTCACCTCCGACCACATCCTCCCATCATCACCGCCCTCGTCTCCTCACCACCTTCCCTCTCTCTTCTCTGCCACCATCACCCAGCACCCTTAAACCCACAGCCAAGCTCCACCCGCTGCACCCTCTCGCCGGCGGGCCCATCGCATCTTGTCGACACTCGAGCCGACTCCCCGCCTCATCGCCGTTCAATCACTGCCGTCACCTACATCATCTCTCTCGTCTCTCTCTCAGCTCTCTCTCCCTCTCCCTCTGTGCTCTCTCTCTCTCTCTCAGCTCTCTCTCCCTCTCCCTCTGTGCCCTCTCTCCCTCGTCTCTCTCTCAGTTCTCTCTCTCTCTCCCCCTCCTCACCTCAGATCTCTCTCTCCCCCTTCCTCTGTTTCTCCCTCTCATCATCTCACTCTCTCTCTCTAACCCCTTCTCTCTCTCCCGCAACCCCTCTGTTCTCTCCCTCTCTTTAATCTCTCTGTCACCCCCTCTCTCTCACTTATCCCAATCTTTTTCTCTCTCTCGCTAACTCTCTCTCTCAATATATCTCTCCCTCTGCAAATCCCTCATCATCGGCTTCGCAGCACCTTTATCTCTCCAGTCTCGCGAGCTCTAGGCGTTACCGAGGCAGAACCCCATAGCCGAGTCCGAGCACGAGCCGAGGCTGCGAACCCTACGCGCGCCATTCGTCTCGCGTTTGTGCTGTTACCACTGACGTGCATCGCCAAGACGCCTCCAGGCAAGTTCCCTACTTGCTACATGCTACCTTTTGTTAATTACAAATCAACATCGTATATATTTCATGCTTTACTTTTCCGTTAGGTTGTTCGACACAACGGTTCGATACTTGTTCTCATAGAAAATCATTATCAAATTTGACGGAACTGGATAAATTACATTGGCCCTTGTAGGGATGGTTAACGTGTGCAAATTTCGCTGGAAAATAAGACCGTTAATGACTAAAACGACTACCCCCAAGTTTAATCGTAAAACTGTAATTTTATTGTACCTGAAAACCGTTAAATTCACCATAAATCATATCCATACTAGAATGGTGCGTTCGAGGGATCAAATCGAATCCGACTCGACGAACTTTAACCCTATACTTGTTTCCTGATATTTCTGTACTTAAATTGTGATGATATTTGGATCGGAGTGCGACTCTGGACTGCAGTCCAGAGCGACTCCAGTTGTTGCTTGCTGTTCCGTAATGAACACCATCCTGTTTCCTAAACTCGTAGGTTGCGGAACTCCGCTGATTATTATAGGGGAATCTGTTATCTAGACAACACAAGTGGTTACATCCCATTCCGTTATCAATTGTTATTTAATCTGCAATTTAAAAGATCGGGACGCATAACAGTCCCAACAGAATCTGAACTGTCATTTTAGTGTTAAACAGTGTATAACTCCTGACGTGCAGATGAGATTGAAGATCCGTCTGTTGCGTTGAAAATCTTACTGAAAACCCTAGATTTCATCCAACTGTAGCGTCGCTAAAATCTGATCCCAACTGGGATTAAAATGCGTTGCGAAACTGATTTCTGATTCTGAAACCAGATTTCCAGCCGTGAACGCTTAAATGAAAATGTTATAATTAATGATCCTGGAACCCGATTGGCATGAAACTAAATTCTATGGATGGAAAACTGAACATACTAATTATTACCTGTTTATCGTTTCGCTAAACTATACACGCACGTTTCATGATAAATCGCGCAAGTGATAGAATACTATTTTATGACACCTTAATCATGCTTCATATACTGTTTACGCATCATATCATACACACATCATTGCATTGATAACATGGTGATGACGTGCATTTACCCAGTGTTAGGTTTTAATGAGGATTGTGGTAAGTACGTCAGTGTTCGTGTATAAGTGATTAAGTGGAAGTGATACATACTTGTACACAATCAGTGAACCTTATTATTCTATTGCATTGTTGACGTCTGTGGGATGCGTGTATGTGTGACTATAAGTGGTATGGGACACTTATTGAAGCTCTTGCACGAGTGTCACAGATAAGGCACCAGACACTGCCATTTATCTTAGGTATTAGTCGGGACGTGCTTGATGGAGGTCCTGCCTCCAGTTCTCGCGTAGACTTGTCACAGACCGATTGATATTTAGGGTTATGGTTAGCGTTTGATGTAGACCACGGGGTGTGGGGTAGTTTAAGTGTGAGTTCAACAGAATCTCGGGAGTCCCATGCCGGCTTATATATTTATGGAGATATATGGAGATTTACAGGGTATGTGATTATCACCGTGATATACATGTTGGGCCCGTGGTCCCTTGCCCTTGGGTGGAGGACACTCACGAGTGGTTGACTCTCATACTTAGACTGACGATAGGCTTAGTGACCTGTACCGTGATACTTAGAGACTGATAGGGATACTGGCATTTATATATCTTACTTACTGTGTTGACATACGTGACATATCATTCTACTGCTTTCACCGCTCCGCTGCATTGATCACTGCATGTTCATATCCATACTACCACTGATCTACTGTTATATAGACTTATGATCACTGTTAGGATTGTTACATGATTTTATATATATTATGTTGCTATTGTGTCGCTCTGACGACCTGAGTATGCATGCTCAGTGTGAGGAGAAGATTTAGCCTGGACCAGAACTAGACGTGCATCACGGACTTCTTGACTTGCTATTCAGAGTTACATTCGTTTGTTTCCCATCAGGTCAGTTTATATTACTATTTTGTTCCAGTTACTGTATTTCTCATTACCTGTGCGTAAATTACTGTTTACCTTGAAAAACTAGAAGCCGAAGTGTGACTACGGCAGGACATTTCCTTAACCGTAGGAGCATGGCTGGCCTTGTCAACTCCTCGTATTCCGTATTTTGGGAAGCGGGACGTGACAGTTGCTGCTGCTCTGTTTGTAAAATAACTCATTGGACAATTGGATCGTCTCTTTCACCTTACAATCAGAGCCTTCCATTGATCAATCTATAAGAACTAAGCAACATATATAAGTTTACATTTGAAAATATTATATTAAACCCAACCGGATTAGTAAATAATACTTTGTTTTCAGAGTAACAAAAAGGATAATGGTAAACATTAACATGTTAGAAAACCAAGAAATCATTAAAAATATGTAATCACTACCAAAAAATAATTTCTATATTCTAATTAATTGCTTAGGATCTATTAGCTTAAAATAATCCTTGTCCCTCTAGATTTAACATCACCACAACCAAATTAAATAAATCAAGAAGAGGAAATTATACCTGCCCTTCCTTTCCCTTTGATTAAGCGATGAATGCTTACCACTTCCTTTCCCTTTGATTAAGCGATGAATACTTACCACTTCCTTTCCCTCTCAATCTGCATATTTACCTCCAACTGCAAAGTATGAAATAAGAAAAATCGAAGTTGTAATTTATTATATGGATTGATGGATTATAAGAAAACTGTCAACCTTCATTACCCATAAATAAATAACTAAAAATATATGCACAAGAAGGAAGATAACCTCATAAAAGGCATGTCTTTTACTTAATCGTCAATATTAGACTAAATATTTTCCAATTCAAAAGAGATAGCTTGACTACAAAAGACCTAACTGTCAAAAATTGTTTATTTTATATTGCTCTCTAACTTTATCTTTCTATCCTCTAGCTTTGCCAAATTGATAATTAATAAAAAAAATCTCATACAACCCATCTTGCCTCCTTTTCTTTTTCTCTATTCTCGGAGGTTGTTGACCTTTAGGAGGAAGATGATGATGACTAGGACATGAGCGAGCAGAGAAGCGAGCAAAATTTGAAAGTGATGATGCTTGATATTAACGATCCCTAAGTTCAGGACACGTGGCAGATGACGTGTCCCGGAACTAAGAAGAAAGGGCCCACAGGGGCCGACCAGGCCACCCCTGCACCCGACCTGGAAGCACAAGCTGGCTCTCCTCAGAGCCCCCTGAGAATTGGCCTCCTCGGCCCCTCAGCTCGCCCCGAGCTGCCACAAGACCTAGACTCCTCGGCCCTTTTGCTCACCTCCGAGCTCCCCAGCCGAGGCCGTCTTCCTCGGTCCCTCCGACCGACCAACTCCACCACTCACAGGCATAACCGCCGCTCCGCAAATCTCACCACGCGCAGATTCTCCGCCAGCAACGCCCCACGTTCCACGCCATCACGATCCCCATTAATGGGCGATTCGCTCTTTACGCGGGCGTGACGAGCGAGATTCTTGCGCCTGCTGCTGCGTGCTACCGCCGCTAAATAAACCCCTATCACAGAGGGGTCAAGTAAGCCATTTTTTACTCCACTTAGCCGTTACTCTGCTCGGATCTAGTGCTAACTTGATCGTCTGAGGGTCCTCGGTGGTACCAAACCATCTCGGGACTTCTTTGCAGGTACTCGGCGCTAAACTCCTCCAAATCACTAATCTCCTCAAAACCCATTGAGATCCACACGCAACGGAGATCACCTCCAAAATCCACCGGGACATCGACGGAAAACAACATCTGACGGAGACCTGAAAAGGACCTTCGTCAGATGGCGCCGTCTGTGGGCACGCAAACTCCACAAAAACAAAGTTGGCCTTCCGATCTCCGTCCACATGGCAAGCAACCATCCTGAAGATCCAGGTACCATCCGCCTCCTCCCCCTCACCGGAGGCGCGGATGAGCCTCCTCCGACAACTATCATCAATGCCCTCGCCAGCCGAATAGATCGGCTACAGTCCCTCGTGGAGGCGCTCTTCTACATCCAGACGGCCGGGCCAGGGCCCCAGATCACCGCTCCTCTGCCTCCAGAAGGCTCTGCCCTCGTCGGCACGGCTGACCATCGGTAGGCTACTACCCTGGCTACAGATCTTACGGGCTGATACTCCCTGAGGCTCGCTGGGCGCCCTAAGGCTCCACACCAAGATCCGCCGCCAGAGCGTCTCGCCTCGAGCCTCCTCATGACCCTTACCCCCCTGAGGAGATGTCGGTCACCTCGCCTGTCCACAGGCATGATCGACACCCCCTCCCTCAACGGGGTCGCACAGAAGGGACTCGCCACGACGGCTCGAGAGCCACCTCGCCTGGGGATCTGAGGGACCTCATCAAGAGGAACCGGGGCAGTGCCCAGACCCAGGTCTCCCACAGCAGAGGCCAGAGATCATAAGGCACTGGATCCTCTGGGTACCACGGCCGACTCAACGCCCTCGAAAAGAAGATCGAGAGCATGCGCCGGGAAGGTAACCTCTCGGGCGACGGGGCTAAGTACGCCGCCGACTCGCTCACCAAGCCGTTTACCAAGGGACTGCTCGCTGTCCACATCTTCTCACGCAACAAGCCCCCGAAGGTCTCTCTGTTCGACGGGAAAACCGACCTTAAAGACCATTTGGATGCTTTCACCGCAGGGATGAGCTTGCAGGACCATTCCGACGCCGCCCAGTGCAGGGCCTTCCTAACCACCTTCATCCGCTCTGGTCGGGACTGGTTCTGAGGACTCGAGCCTCGCTCAATCTCGACCTTCGATGAGCTGGCTACTCAGTTCCTCGGCTACTTTGTTGGGAACCGTCGGCAGAAGCGCATGGTCAACTACCTCTTCACAATTAAGAGTGGGGACATAGAGACATTCAAGGCTTACATCACCCGCTTTTACAACACCCTCCTCGCGGTTCCCGAGCACCGGGACGAGACCGTCATCACGGCGCTCAGATCTGGTCTGAGGCATAAGGAGTGGTTGCGCTCCTTTGCGTTGGCACAGCCTAAGACCATGGCCGAGGTCAAGGCGTGGACCAAGTGCGATGTTCAGTTGGAGTCCGAGGTAAACGCGAACCTCCCCCTAGCAGAACAGTTCGACCAGAAGAAGAGGGCTCGGGAGGAGAGGCCGGAGCGTCAACAGCCCTGTCACCCGAAGTTCCAGGAGTACACCCCGCTCAATGTATCCCTTGCAGTGTTGCTAGAGGAGGCCCAAGGCGATAGGTTCTTCAAGTTCCCTCCAATCTCGCGTCAGGCCTCGAAGCGAACCCGGGGCCCTTACTGCGCCTTCCATCGGACGCTGGGCCACGCCACGGAGGATTGTAAGAAACTCCGGGACTATATCGAGGAGCTCATCCGATCGGGGCACCTCGCCGCCTACTTGAGGGACAAACGGCAGGCCGACCGCGAGCAGCGTCCCCCTCCCGTCGAGCTGACCATCGATCAGATCATGCTCGTTTCGGTAGATGACCAGTCCGGCGCTCAAGGAGCCCCGTACCCGATGCCGAGCGTGGAGACTAACAAGCCTCCGGAGAGCTTAGGCCACGCTAATAAGGTCATCTATTAGCATGTACTTTTCTTTTGGGGCAATGTAAACTCTTCCTAGGGCCTGTTGTTAATTCAATAAAGATCAATGAAATATTGCAAAAAAGAAGGAAATGTCTCATTTATTCAAAAGGTATTATGGGCTCCTCAGCCATACATACAAAAGAAAAAGAAAATTACAGCAGCGAGGGAAGGGGGTGTAGAGAGCACTGCTCATGGTACTCATTAAAGATCTCCGCCAGCCGAGGCCTCACGAGATCCAACCTCAGCTCTCGATTCCCTCCGCGCATGTTGACCCCGAGCCTTAGTTCGTAGCACTCGCGGACGAGCGCCTCTGAGCGAGCCAGCCTGTTCGCGGAGATCATGCCAAAGCGCCTCAGGGACCGCAGCTTGCCCACGGCCTCGTCATAGAGCTGCTCGGACAAGGGGTTGTAAAGCCCCAGCGACGCCCTCCAGATGGAGTACATCAGCAGCTGCAGCAGGAAGGAGCGTCGGGGGAGCAGCCAGCCGAAGTGGTCTTCGATACTCCCATAGACCAACTGCACCGTGTCCTCGGTGCTGTTCTGGTCATAGAGGTATACGTATTCAAAGTGGATGATCTCAGGGATGGTAAAGGGGAAGTCTTGCATTCTCAACGACCTGTTTACAAAGAAAAGAAGGGCTAGTGCTTCTTCAGCCTTATATAGCCCACTGCGTCCCGACGGAACTCGACAGTCACCCACTTTCGCAAGGAGAATTCGCTGCCACGCGGCGATCATTGAGCCTTCTCTGGCGGAATCGAAACGACGAACGACTTTGGCGCTTCGCCTCCCCGCACAATCGATGCGCGTGCTGCGCGCACATTCACCGCGACCGTTCCTGTTCCCCATACCTACAACTGGATGGTCGGGCGAAATCTCATGAAGAATCAGCCGAGCAGCTACCCTGCTCGGTTAACCCTGGCCGGTAGCTTCCCCACTCGCAACGCCAGGGATCAAAGCCCTCGCCAAGAGGCAACCCAGTAGCTACCCTGCTCGGTTATCCCTGACGGGTAGCTTCCCTATCGCAACGCCAGGGATCAGAAATTCCTCCCAGAGGCAGTCGAGCCCGACCCTCGCTTGGCTATCCCGGGCGGGTAGCTTCCTTACCGCAATGCCAGGGATCAGAAAGCCCTCCCAGAGGCAGTTGAGCCCGAGGATCCCTCGCTCGGCTATCCTTCAGGACAAAAGCCCTCGCCAAGAGGCACCAGACAGTATCCATTCCCGGCCAAGGGTCCTTGGTAGGCTTCTTACAGCCCCTCCTATACTAAGGACCAAAGTCCTCCCAGAGGCAGTCGAGTCCTTGCTCGGCTATCCCCGGCTGGTAGCTTCCTACCACAACCGACAGGGATCAAAGTCCTCGCCAAGAGGCACTGGGCGGTAACCCTGCTCGGTCCCCGTCCTGAAGGATCAAAGCCCTCGCAAGAGGCAACCGAGCAGCTACCCTGCTCGGTCATCTCCGACTGATAGCTCCCCACCCATGACGCCAGGGATCGAAGCCCTCGCAAGAGGCATCCGAGCGGCTACCCCGCTCGGTCATCCTAAGCTGGTAGTTGCCTACCCACGACATCAGAGATCAAAGCCCTCACCAAGAGGCAACCGCGCAGTTTCACTGCCCGATCATCCTTAGTGGGCTCCTTACAGCCCCCAACGCTAAGGATCAAAATCCTCCTTAGAGCCAGCTCAGCAGCTACCCTGCTCAGCTATCTCCGGCTGGTAGCTCCCTACCCATGACGCCAAGGATCGAAGCCCTCGCAAGAGGCATCCGAGCGGCTACCCCGCTCGGTCATCCCAGGCCGGTAGTTACCTACTTTCGACGCCAAAGATCAAAGCCCTCGCCAAGAGGCAACCGCGCAGCTTCACTGCCCGGCCATCCTTAGTGGGCTTCTTACAACCCCTCCAATGCTAAGGATCAAAGTCCTCCGTAAAGGCAGCAGAGCGGCTCCCCTGCTCGGCTATCCCAGGCCGGTAGCTTCCCTACCCGTAAAGCCAGGGATCAAAGCCCTTGCCAAGGGGCAACCGATTAGCTTCCAACGGACGCTGCGAGCTTGCAGCCCTTATAACGAGGCCTCTGAGCCCATTCATGCTCGGCACAAATACGACGGACGTCCCTCTGCCCTTCACGTGCAGAGGATCCGTGTCCCCAACAAGGAGCATCAGGTCTATCCAAGTCTGAGCGATCCCCCCTCGACTTCAGGGCCATGGAGACGCCTCCTTCTCGGCAGCGCTTGGCGCGCTTGGCAAGTGATCGAAATCAACTCGACGAACGATCGCTAGACAGATGGATGACCTGACATAGAAGCCAAACAATGCAAGCAGAGATATTTCAAAAACAGAAGACGGAGCACAAACCGATGAAACCAAAGAATAAGTTTTATTACTAAAAGGCAAAGTCTTTACAAAGGGTATTTTGGGCTCCCCAGCCTTAAAAAATGCCCGGAGGCTTACCAAATTCCAGAAGCAACAAAATAAAAAGAGGAGGAAGACGGGGGCTTTAGGCCTGGGGGCCAGGCGCGACCTCGGGGCCCTCGACATCCACCACGAGACGAGCTGGGTCCTCGGCGACTTCTTCGTCAGGAATCTCCTTCCCCTGCTCATCGGCATCCGCGAGGGGGTATTCGGCCCGGAACTCTTCGTCGGCGAACCCCGGCATCCGGGCCTTAACGGCGTCGAGGGCCTCGTGCCAGATGAGGGTTGTGGCAACGGCCAGGTCATCATAGAAGTCCTTCGACTTCTTGTAGCTCTCCACCACCTTTGCCGCTCTCAGGTCGGCCAACTTAGCCGCTCTCAGGTCGGCCGACTTTGCCGACTCGGCCGCCGCCCCCAGCTCCTTCCGGAGGGTTTTCACCGTCCTCTTTAGGTTGCCGGCAAGCATCTGAGCGTCCTCAAGGTTAGCCTCGGCAGCCACGGCGGCTTCGCGGTACCGGGCGACCTCCCGCTTCCCAGCCTCTATCTCGCCCTCCAAGGCGGCGACCCTCGCCATCACCGCCTCCAGCTTCCGCATGGAGCTCTCTTCCAGCGAGGCGAGCTGGCTCGCAGCCTTCATCGCCGGGGCTATCACCTCGGCCTCCATGCGTAAGGTGAGGGCAACATGCTGGAGAACCTGAAAGACAGGAAAGAGATCAGAAAGACGAAGAAGGCACCGAACCTCACAAAAAAACAAACACTTACCTGCACGGACTCTTGGGCGCCAGCTGAGCCCTAAAGGTCCCCCCGGGGACCCTACCCCCGGCCGAGGTCTCTATTTCATGCAGCAGGCTATCCACGACGGATAGCCCCGAAGGCACTACGAACTGGAGGCCCCCTTCCTCCACCATGATCGGTGAGGACGGGCCCCGGGAAGATCTCCGCTTGAGCGGCTCCGAGGGAGGCCGATCTCTTCCTCCGAGGCCGGGTCCTCCAGAATCCAAGCTCGCTTCCGGCCAGACACTCTGCTAGGCCCCGGGGCGTGATCCGCCCCCGAACGCTCACGGGACGTGACCACCAGAGGAGAAGGAGCCGGGGAAGGTTTTGGGCGGGAAGAGCTGGCGCCCCCAGCCTTCGCAACCTTCCTCGGCTGGCGCATGGATGATCGGAGCGAGTCCATGTCCATGGGTACTACACAAAACCAAATGCAAAGAAGTCAGCGACACAAGCAATATACAAGCTAAAAAGCAAGCCTAAACTTACCGACGAACTCAACGGGGCTGAGCCCGGCCCAACTCAGAACCCTCTCAGACAGTAGCACGTCGAAACGGGGATGGGCTCCCACGACGCCACTCTCACCGCGACGGGGTCACTGGACTGGTTCCCCGGCAAGCACTTCTCCCTCGACCACTTAATAGGCATGGGCCAGTCCTCGCCCTCGGGAGGGGAAATGAAGAAGAATTTCTTCTTCCAGTCGTGAATGGAAGAAGGTAGGGCCGCAACCCCTGTCCCGGCGGTGCCCCCTATTGCTTTTTGAAAGAGAGGTAGACCCACCTCGGGTCACCCGCTCGACCACCAGGGTGATTTTTGAAGACGAGGGAAGAATCAAGGAGGGAGAGGCTGAAAGGAATCGCCTGTAACTTCAGGCAGATCAGGAACCCAAGGAGAATCCTTCATGAGTTCGGCGCCAACTGGCCTGGGGCTAACCCGAAAAAGTTCAACGCTTCGACGACCTCGGGAGATAAGGGCAGGCGCATTCCACCCAAAAAAGCTTCCAAGTACAGGGCGATCTCCCCGCCCCGTACTTGGTCTGCCCTCTCTCCTTCCTTGGCTAGACGAAGCGTATAACGCAAGGGGATGTGGAAGCGAGCTCGAGCATTGGCGAGCTCGTCCTCATGCCTCAGCCAACACGAGACGTCGGGGGCAGCATCTACCGCCTCCTCCCTAGGGGCTGCCCCCGCTGCATGATCCCGAGAAGAGAATCCGACCCCTACTCCTCAGGAGGAATCAGGCTCAATTAAAGAGTCCCTAGAACCTACTCCTACGACATCTACTGACTCGACAAAGGAAGACATCTAATATTGAGAAGAGAGATCCTCGGGAAACGAAAGCGGAAGAAAAGAGATGAGCGCCGAGCAACCAAGACTTAGAACGGGGAAATATGAAGGAGTAGGGGCCCTGAAACGGGCCCACCCTATTTATCACCGCGAGCGACCTCATCCAACAACGCCCTTCAACTCGCGCCAAAACGCCTCCTCGCGTTCAACGGCTCCGATTACTCCACTTGTCGTTCCCACACTGGACCGCACCCGTGCAGGCGTCGCAGGTCTGCACACGTCGCGTTGGCCAACAGACGCCTGACACGTGGACCGTCACTTCAGAGCCAAGATGCATGAACCGGCGCATCTTCTTTAAATACAGAAATCTCGCCCTGATTCGCTTGCAGAAAAGACAGCTGACAGCCCGGGGACGTGTAACAACCCTAATTTTTCCTATACACTTTTCTACACAAAATTTTAATTTTTTTTTTCAAAATCATAAAGGGGTATTTTAGACTGAGCACAAGATATAAGTAATTATTTTGTTTTTAATTACAAGTTACAAGAATGTAATAACTCCATTTTTAGTGTACAAGAAATTACTTTAAATTTAATGTATACTTGGAGTATTTACTATTGCTGCTATCATTTTAAGTAATTAAATAACTCCATAATTACAAGAAGGAGCTTGTAGCTCATTGGTAATACCTTGCACTGCTGAACCAAGCCATCAGAGTTCAAATCCCATACCCCACATTATATTTAATATTGATTTTTTTAAACCTTTAGAATACCAAGAGTTTACACGTGCATATCTCACAAAAACCCCACTACACCAAAAACATGTAACACTTGCAGGAGTTAGATGAACCGTCGGGGGGAATCCAGGCCACCGGACTCGGCCGGGAATCGGCCAACTCGGCCTTGACTCGGCCGACTCAGTGCTCCGACCGAGTCACGGCCGAGTCACCCTCGATTCGGCCGATTCCGGCGATGGTCACAACATGAAAGTTGTGTCTTTTCATATTCTCTATGCACCTGCAAAATTTCAGGTTCAGACCACTTTCAGAGCTCTTTGAAAACCCCAATTACTCCACTTTTAATACATTTTTATTACATTTTATCACATTTTTATTTTTAACTTTTCATCTACCCTAATCCTAGCCTAACCCTATAAATACCAACCCTACACACTACCCTCTCACCCCCAAAATCTTGAGCCACTCTCTCAAAAGTTTTCCAAGAAGTGTGTGCTTTGAAAACAAGTTCGCGGCGAAGCTCCGACGAGATTCAGGCGGGAATTCCGGCGACGTTTTTAGAAACAACCGGCGACGAAGCAACGCCTCGGCAACTTCTTTAGTTCCCCTATACTCTTTAGTATAGATCGAAACCCATAAGTCCCATTCTATCTTCCTTTCTAATTCTCAAAAATACGAAATTACGAAACCCGACGGAATCGGAACAAATCCAATTTCTGATTCGGTTTTCTATAAAATTTCACTTCTAATCAATTCAAACATGTCTATACATCTTTATCATGATTATTAAACTTGTAAAAATCAATTTGAATAAGTTTTCACACATGAAATGATAACCTTTTTAACTTACCGTATTTTTTTCACTTTAATACCATCATCTTTCAATTTCACATTTAACCCATTAACATTGCTATACCCTAAAATAGATCACGAGATAATGACCTACCTCCTCACACACACATATGCAACCATAATACGCTATCTTGAAAACTCCTAATCCGATAAAACAAGATTTTACATTAAAATACCATTTCCTTAATAAAACCTTTTATAAAAGTTTAGGTTTGATACATTTGTTTAAAAAATATCTTTAATAGGAAAAATACGATAAGTTGTAGACATCGATCGTTTATCTAAACCTGAATTTGTGGTGTCTAGGCAAGTGTGTCTAAGGCAAATGGTTATTTAATTAAGGCCACTACTTGTAGTGGAGAGCCTCCCACTTACCTGGCACTTACCTGACCGCAATTGGCGGTGAAGAGGCGATTGGAGGTTTCTAACGATTGTCGTTTAGACCATTTAGAAATAGGCTAATTGGCTTAGGAAACCCTAGAATCTAAAATACGGAAAATTACACTTTTCAAATAAATACTTTTTACTTTATAAAACCGTTTTCTAAAGGATTAGTATTTTACAATCTTTGCAAAGCGCCACTACAACCCATCTTTGGGGAACCCGTTTGGGATCGTGCGGTTTATCGCCCACCCTCGGGCTAGTAGTGCGAGATTCAGACCTCCGCAGGGAGCATTTGGTCTCGAAAGGTTTAAAATACGACATCTTAAGAAAATGAGATTTTTGGAATATAAAATATTTATAAAAATTATTTTGTATAAATATATGTATAATTATCATTTAAATATCTATTTTATTATAATATAAATATTCCACATTTTTCTAAAAAATCACAAGAATAGATTTTACACTAAAATACCATGAACTTCAAATAATCAATATTACAGATAAATACCCTTATTTATAAAACTAGGATATTTTTACTAGAAATGTCACAACATAAAATCTACTCTCATTACAACTCTAAAGACGAACAATAAATATTTGAGGTGTATTTTGAAAAGTATATAAAAGTATTTTTTTACATAAAACCCCCTCAAGTTTTATAAGTTACCCTAAGGACCCTAGCAATTGTAAGACCTCGATTCACATTTCTGATTGTCTGACTCGGCTTTGAGTCTGATTAATCTGACTTGAATATGATTCAAGTCAATTTATAAACTATAAGATTCCAATTCAATATGAACACATGAATCCATGAATACAATTATCAGGTTATACAACTTGACCGAACCGAACCATGGATATATATATTCCTTTTACATGATTCTCAGTAATCCATTTACATGACTCTACGGTTATAACCGTTTCCTGATATCATGGTTTCGGTCAGTCAGTCAATTACTCATACAATCAATACAATTTTACAAGATAACAATACAAACAAGACATCGCGGGGTTTAAGGGGTAGACTGGTACGGAATATGTTAAAGGCGGCACGAGGTGGTCACTTAAGACGTAATTACATCCATGCCGTTGTTCCGTGGTATTATCGACGGAGCCTTGTACTACAGGTTACCAAGGTCCCCGGTGTAAGTGGGACTCCCCTCGTATACACTAGCATCTTCTGTACCGGGCTACAAACAACAGCGTTAATACAACATTACAATATTATAATACAACATTAAAAGCTACTCTCGATCTCTCTTACTCTCTGTCTATTTCTCCCTTATCTTTGGAACTTACCGAGCGACCTGTTCGCTGACGACATTCTATTTCTTTCTTCTTTGAATGTCGTCAGGTAGTTTGGACCTGGCGGTGATCGAGCCATCTCAAGAAGACTTGGAGCAGTTTGCCGAAGACCCTGCACTTTAGTTTCATTGTACACTTTTCCTTTATGTATTTTTCATTCCCTGTTATGCCACTGTTTAGGCATCTTTTTATTTCAGTTGTATTTCATTTTCATGTATTGTACGAAAGAATGTTAATAAATAAAAGTTGCTGTTTTATTATCCCCTGTCTCTTGTGTATTTATTTTATATTGCTTAGATATGCTTAGCGTATGTACTTCTGAGTATATACGTAGCGGGCCTCATTGCGTCCCCTTCGTCGTATACCGGGAAGCGGGGCGTGACAGGTTTTGTTGGTGGCCCATGCAGGTCAGAGCTGTATGAACCCTTATCATGCAGTTCTGGTCTGCGTGAACAACCTAAGCAATATAACACAAGAACCAGCAACTAAAACATTCTCTACAATTCATGTTCCTTGAATCTTACAATTTCATATTCCTTGAATCTTATCATTTCATTTGAATCTGCCCTAACCCAAATTTTTCTTCAGGGTTATGGATTCCCCGAACAACACCAGCACCAATGTCAACAACACACCTCCAACTCCAGCACTACCTCTCACACCAGCTGTTCCTGCTCCACTCAATGAGCAAACGGTTTTGCTTGAGGCAATCCGCAGCCTCCTAGAGGGACAGCATCAACTCCTGAACCGTTCCGAGACTGACGCACCTGGGGTGAAGCAATTCAGAGCTTTACATCCCAAACAGTTCTCAGGAAAGGGGAGCCCACTGGAAGCTGAGGAATGGGCTCAAAGCACAGAGGATGATTTGGCGGCAGCACAAGTGCCAGAAATAGCTTGGATCCGAGTTGCAAAGCTGCAACTCACGGACAATGCACGGAACTGGTGGAAGGCGGAAGAAAACCGTCTTGAATTGCTTATTGAATGGAAGACTTTTCGCGAGAAGTTCGACGCGAAATACTTCCCTGTGACTGCCAGGTTTGCCATGGAACAGCAGTTCATTCATCTACAACAAAATTCAATGTGGGACAAGTCAGTGGATGAATATGACGCTGAATTCACCATGCTAAGCCGATTTGCGGCACACTTGATACCGACGGATGAGATCAGAGCCCGTCGATTTCAACAAGGTTTGGACACGGAAATCCAGGCTGCACTAGCCACAGGGAAATTTCCAATCCATGAAGATGTTCTGGAAGCTGCCCGCACTTATGAGGCAGTGATAAAGGCAAGAGGCAGACCCCAGTCTGTAGGAGTGAAACGCCCTGCCACTCAAATGGCAGGAGGGGCCTCTTCAAGGCCAGCTGTCGAACTCAGAAGACTGGAAGAAGCCAAGGATCGGCTAAGACCTGATTTTTGCTTTTATTGTAAGAGGGAAGGACACTTGTGGAAGGACTGTAGGCGTGCAAAAGGCCTATGCTTGGTTTGTGGCGCGTCCAATCACGGAATTGGAAACTGTCCTTATAGACGCAACCCAGCACACATACCCATCAACTACCCGCAGCAGCCAGCTATCCAGGCTCCTGCAACTCGTCCTGCACTCCCAGCACCACCTCCACGTGGATTCCTTGCTCAGCCAAATCGCCAATTCCATCAGGCACTGAGAAACATGCCTCGAGTACAGGGGAACGTGCCTCCAGTTAGGAGGAACGTGCCACGGCGACAGGCTTTCACCTTAGCAGCCATAGAACCTGGAACTTTGAACCAAGGTAACCCAAGTAACTCCCTCACAACTTTGATCAAAACTTCTTTACAATTTTTAGTTCTGTCATCAAACTGTTACACTTTCCTTATACAAATTTCGAGGATGAAATTTTTATAAGGAGGGTAGAATGTAACAACCCTAATTTTTCCTATACACTTTTCTACACAAAATTTTAAACTTTTTTTTTCAAAATCATAAAGGGGTATTTTAGACTGAGCACAAGATATAAGTAATTATTTTGTTTTTAATTACAAGTTACAAGAATGTAATAACTCCATTTTTAGTGTACAAGAAATTACTTTAAATTTAATGTATATTTGGAGTATTTACTATCGCTGCTATCATTTTAAGTAATTAAATAACTCCATAATTACAAGAAGGAGCTTGTAGCTTATTGGTAATACCTTGCACTACTGAACCAAGCCACCAGAGTTCAAATCCCATACCCCATATTATTTTTAATATTGATTTTTTTTTAAACCTTTAGAATACCAAGAGTTTACATGTGCATATCTCACAAAAACCCCACTACACCCAAACATGTAACACTTGCAGGAGTTAGATGAACCGTCGGGGGGAATCCAGGCCACCGGACTCAGCCGGGAATCGGCCAACTCGGCCTTGACTTGGCCGATTCAGTGCTCCGACCGAGTCACGGCCGAGTCACCCTCGATTCGGCCGATTCCGGCGATGGTCACAACATGAAAGTTGTGTCTTTTCATATTCCCTATGCACCTGCAAAATTTCAGCTTCAGACCACTTCCAGAGCTCTTTAAAAACCCAAATTACTCCACTTTTAATACATTTTTATTACATTTTATCACATTTTTATTTTTAACTTTTCATCTACCCTAACCCTAGCCTAACCCTATAAATACCAACCCTACACACTACTCTCTCACCCCCAAAATTTTGAGCCACTCTCTCAAAAGTTTTCTAAGAAGTGTGTGCTTTGAAAACAAGTTCGCGGCGAAGCTCCGACGAGATTCAGGCGGGAATTCCGGCGACGTTTTTAGAAACAACCGGCGACGAAGCAACGCCTCGGCAACTTCTTTAGTTCCCCTATACTCTTTAGTATAGATCGAAACCCGTAAGTCCCATTCTATCTCCCTTTCTAATTCTCAAAAATACGAAATTACGAAACCCGACGGAATCGGAACAAATCCGATTTCCGATTCGGTTTTCTATAAAATTTCACTTCTAATCAATTCAAACATGTCTAAACATCTTTATCGTGATTATTAAACTTGTAAAAATCAATTTGAATAAGTTTTCACACATGAAATGATAACCTTTTTAACTTACCGTATTTTTTTCACTTTAATACCATCATGTTTCAATTTCACATTTAACCCGTTAACATTGCTATACCTTAAAATAAATCACGCGGTAATGACCTACCTCCTCACACACACATATGCAACCATAATACGCTATCTTGAAAACTCCTAATACGATAAAACAAGATTTTACATTAAAATACCACTTCCTTAATAAAACCTTTTATAAAAGTTTAGGTTTGATACATTTTTTAAAACAATATCTTTAATAGGAAAAATACGATAAGTTGTGGACATCGATCGTTTATCTAAACCCGACTTTGTGGTGTCTAGGCAAGTGTGTCTAAGACAAGTGATTACTTAATTAGGGTCACTACTTGTAGTGGAGAGCCTCCCACTTACCTGGCACTTACCTGGCCGCAATTGGCGGTGAAAAGGCGATTTGAGACTTCTAACGACTTGTCGTTTAGACCATTTAGAAATATGTTAGTTGGCTTAGGAAACCCTAGAATCTAAAATACGGAAAATTACACTTTACAAATAAATACCTTTTACTTTATAAAACCGTTTTCTAAAGGATTAGTATTTTACAATCTTTGTAAAGTGCCGCTACAACCTATCTTTGGGGAACATGTTCGGGATCGTGCGGTTTATCGCGCACCCTCGGGCTAGTAGTGCGAGATTCAGACCTCCGCAAGGAGCATTCGGTCTCGAAAGGTTTAAAATACAACATCTTAAGAAAATGAGATTTTTGGAATATAAAATATTTATAAAAATTATTTTTGTATAAATATATGTATAATTATCATTTAAATATCTATTTTATTATAATATAAATATTCCACATTTTTCTAAACAATCACAAAAATAGATTTTACACTAAAATACCATGAACTTCAAATAATCAATATTACAGATAAATACCCTTATTTATAAAACTAGGATATTTTCACTAGAAATGTCAACATAAAATCCACTCTCATTACAACTCTAAAGATGAACAATAAATATTTGAGTGTATTTTGAAAAGTATATAAAAGTATTTTTTACATAAAACCCCCTCAAGTTTTATAAGTTACCCTAAGGACCCTAGCAATTGTAAGACCTCGATTCACATTTCTGATTGTCTGACTCGGATTTGAGTCTGATTAATCTGACTTGAACATGATTCAAGTCAATTTATAAACTACAAGATTCCAATTCAATATGAACACATGAATCCATGAATACAATTATCAGGTTATACAACTTGACCGAACCGAACCATGGATATATATATTCCTTTTACATGATTCTTAGTAATCCATTTACATGACTCTACGGTTATAACCGTTTCCTGATATTATGGTTTCGGTCAGTCAGTCAATCACTCATGCAATCAATACAATTTTACAAGATAATAATACAAATAAGACATCGCGGGGTTTAAGAGGTAGACTGGTACGGAATATGTTAAAGGTGGCACGAGGTGGTCACTTAAGACGTAATTACATCCATGCCGTTGTTCCGTGGTATTATCGACGGAGCCTTGTATTATAGGTTACCAAGGTCCCCGGTGTAAGTGGGACTCCTCTCGTATACACTGGTATCTTCTGTACTGGGTTACAAACAACAGCGTTAATACAACATTACAATATTATAATACAACATTAAAAGCTACTCTCTCTCTCTCTTACTCTCTATCTATTTCTTTCTTATCTTTGGGACTTACCGAGCGATCTGTTCGCTGACGACATTCTATTTCTTTCTTCTTTGAATGTCGTCAGATAGTTTGGACCCGGCGGAGATCGAGCCATCTTAAGAAGACTTGGAGCAGTTTGCCGAAGACCCTGCACTTTAGTTTCATTGTACACTTTTCCTTTCTGTATTTTTCATTCCCTGTTATGCCACTGTTTAGGCATCTTTTTATTTCAGTTGTATTTCCTTTTCATGTATTGTACGAAAGAATGTTAATAAATAAAAGTTGCTGTTTTATTATCCCTTGTCTCTTGTGTATTTATTTTATATTGCTTAGATACGTTTAGCGTATGTACTTCTGAGTATATACGTAGCGGGCCTCGTCGCGTCCCCTTCGCCGTATACCGGGAAGCGGGACGTGACAGGACGCGTCCCGACGAAACCTTAGGAGGGAGCTTACCCCGGGCGGCCCGGCAGTCCACTCCTGACCTAACCCGCTAGCTGGTTGGGACAAGAGTGGGGGGCTAATGGTGATGCTCGATATTGACGATCCCCAATATCAGGACACGTGGCAGATGACGTGTCCCAGAACTCAGAAGTAAGGACCCACAGGGGCCGACCAGGCCGCCCCTGCACCCGACCTGCAAGCACAAGCTGGCTCTCCTCAGAGCCCCCTGAGAATTGGCCTCCTCGGCCCCTCAGCTCGCCTCGAGCTGCCACAAGACCTAGACTCCTCAGCCCTCTTGCTCGCCTTCGAGCTCCCCAGCCGAGGCCGTCTTCCTCGGTCCCTCCGACCGACTAACTCCACCACTCACAGGCGTAACCGCCGCTCTGCAAATCTCGCCACGTACAGATTCTCCGCTAGCAACGTCCCACGTTCCACGCCATCACGATCCCCATTAATGGCCGATTCGCTCTTTACGCGGGCGTGACATTGGGAGCATAACTGCCGGCGAGATTCTCGCGCCTGCTGCTGCGTGCTACCGCCGCTATATAAACCCTCATCACAGAGGGGTCAAGTAAGCCATTTTTTACTCCACTTATCCATTACTCTGCTCGGATCTAGTGCTAACTTGATCGTCGGAGGGTCCTCGGTGGTACCAAACCACCCCGGGACTTCTTTGCAGGTACTCGGCGCTAAACTCCTCCAAATCACTAATCTCCTCAAAACCCATTGAGATCCACATGCAACATGAGATCACCTCCAAAATCCACCGGGAGATCGACGGAAGACAATATCTGATGGAGATCCGAAAAGGACCTCCATCAGAAAGAGACAGCTTGGCTACAAAGATTGAGATCTATTCTTGCGATGAGCTTGGGACAATGGATCGGCCTCTGAAAAATCCGAAAATTCGAGGTGGGCATTGGTGGCGCTGGAAGTTAAAGGAGTGCTATTGGTGGAGGTGGCTGTTGACAGATGGAGTTGTTGGTGGCAGTGGAGGAGGAGGGCGCGTTGAAGAGAAGAGACCGATGGCTTAGAAGATGGAAATTAGGGCTGAGAGAAGAGAGGATAAGTTTCGTCGATTTAACGAAGCAAGTCGGGGGAGCAATTCAGCCCTAGATCTCTTAGATCTCACAGGTGGGGATCTCAGAGATGGAGGGTACGGTGAGAAAGGAGGAAGGCAAGGGAATGAAATGAAGAGAAAAAGAAGTTTTATTTGAAAAAAATGGTTTTTTTAGAAAATAAAATAAAATAAGATAGAAAGGATTTTGATGTGCGTTGAACAACATGTTTTGGCCTGATTTGAGGGGAAAAAAGAAGAAGACCGGTTTAAAAGGTCAACACGTACTGAGAAAAAAATAAAGAAGCACAGAGGGATAACCCCTTTATAAAAAGGAGAGCGCATGGTGGAGAGACATCCATTGGATGTTGTCAGATAAAGAATAAAGATTAAAAAAGAAAAAGCAAAGAAAAAAAAACTAGCGTCCCTCTTATATTGGGATTTGCACTAGATTCTTAGTCATAGAGTTGGCGTGTGGGTGATTATAATTAATTTAAGGAATTGATCAAAGAGACAAGTCTATTGATGGCTCACAAATATTGTATTCAATGCCTGTACGGTCTTGCTCAGATTACCCATTAGCCTTTAAAGGGCTAATTGGATATGATATATTTATTTACTTGATCTTTTATGAGACTGATTTTTTGGGTTTTTCCATGGCCTTTTTTTCCTTTGCCGTTCTATATGGTTTAGATCTGAGTTGCTCTCTTACCGTGTTGCAACCGTTAACTAAAATTTTGAGTTATAATAATACTAGCATGCGGCGTGTGTGATGCATGTGAAAATATTTATAATCATTGTCTGCGAAAGAATGATTTAAATTCTGTTTAGGTTTTAGTTTTGCTAAAATACCATAAACTTTTCATATATTTCAGAAAAATACTGATATACTTTTCTTTATACCTTAAATGTTAGTAATAATGCATTTTTAAATTTAAATCACAAGGAAAGAAAGAGTTATAGATTATAAATTATGGACGATATATATAAGTTATCGTTTTCTTTCCCATTTTGAGAAGAGAGAGAGTGAGTTTTGTCACGCCTTTTGAGGAGAGAGGGAAGGAAGTAGAAAGAGACTAATTTTGGTTACGTGGACATGAGAGGGCGTAGATTTTTCTCTTTTTTGTTGAGAGAGAGAAATATAGAAAGAGACAAATTTTGATTACGTGGACATTTGATAGGGTGCAAAACTTTCTGAATTTTAAAAAATTTTCTATGGAAAAACTTGAGAAAAACCCACGTCACCACCTTGAGTTCCGGTTACAGCTAGAATTTTTGAACGTGCCATGTACGTTCTTTTTGAAAAAATAATTGTAACTATGGAGTGTATGTCAACTCGTTTAAACTATTTTTCTTAAATATGTTAATTTTTAGGGTCTTTTTTGAAAAAAATAATTGGGTCACTTGACCAACTATTATTGCATTGGTGAAAGGGTACAAGGATAAACTTATGAACTCGAGAGCATGAGTTGGTATGCTTTGGAGCTAGAGTTAAATGAGGGAATTTTCTCATTTTTTTTGCATAATCTTATTATAAAAAAGGAACTTTTTTTAATATCTCATAAGTTTTAGTTATAATGGTAAAGTTACTGGAGATAAATAAAAATAAGAGATGTATCTTTATATGATTTAATTAATGAGCCTGCGGTATTCCGTATGCCTGCTTTTTGACGCCACGGGCAGAGTAACATGGTTTTACATTACAAGTTGCGCGCACCAGAAACCCATTGCCCCTATTTTTTTTTATTGGATTGGATTGGAGTGGAGTGGAAGGAATTGATTTGTGTATATATAGTGAAATGGCAGGTAATTAAAGGCAGGTACATGGTGTTAAAGATCTCTGGCTTGCAATGCAAAGGCGGGGCCACCACTTCCTCGGCCTCGTATAGGTACAAAGGAGAAGGCCGGTACCCCCACCGCAAACCATACATAAGCTGACGTGTACAACGATGACATGGCATCTGATGGAGGAGGGAGGTAGCCAATATTATTATTATCCTTAATCTAAGACCAAGAGCAGGGAGCTTGATGGTGCCCACAAGTGCGGATTTCCCTGATCAAGACAAGTGGCGGATGGTAAGTCTCTCACGTGCACCAACCAGCTCTTTGAAAAACCATACGAATATGACATTTCTTAGCGCCTCATCTCCAAGGTATCATCTGACCTTTGGGGGGCTCCCTTGAGTACATTCCCTATTCTTTGAACAGCCAACCAACAGCTCGCCTTCGAGCTATCCTACAGCTAAGCTTCCTTAGCCTCCTCGCTCGTTTTCGAGCTATTACAGAGCTGAACTTTCTCAGCCTCCTCGTTCATGTCCGAGTTATCATAGAGCTGAGCTTCCCCAGCCTTCTCGCTCGTCTCCGAGCTGTTTCCGAGCAGAGCTTCCTCAGCTTCCCCGTCTGGCCGGAAGCATGGAGCATAGGCGCCCCCGTAACGGCTCCGTGCATCTCGCCACGACGAGATCTCCGCCGCTCTACGTCCCGCATCCCACATTAGCGTATCTCGCCATTAATGAGTGTATCCCACCATCTACGCGAACATGACGCAGGGGCGAAACGGACGGCGAGAATCTCTCATCGGCTTGCTCTATGCGACCGCTATAAAAAAAACCTCTTCCAGACGATTTAGGTAACTGGAATTGAATCCAATACGCTGCTACTCTGGCTATCTATTCCTCGGTACTTACTTGATCGTCGAAGGGTCCTACGGTGGTTTCACATCCCGGGACTTCCTTTGCAGGTATCCCGGCGTTAACAACAACCAACAACCTATTGAGACCCACATCCAATCTTCACCACAAATCTCAACCGTTCAACCCTGCTGGCTGCAAAATTGACGGAAAACAACATCTGAAATAAAAGTATGTCTTAGCACCTCTACTAGATTTTAAGGAGTATTAAGTATGCAATTTTAAAAAATCTAGAGAGCTAAGTATACTAAGCTAGAATCGAACTAGAGAATTAGGGTTTTTAAGCAAGCAAACTAGTTCTAAACTCAGTGATGGGAGTTTACAATGTTTGTAGACCGGTCCTTCACTTCTAAAACTCCAAGTAGTAGTCCCTAAAACTCTTCTTTGACTCCACTTGAAGAAAAGATCGTGCCTACTTGTTGTTTTCGATGCCGAAGATGATACACCTTGAAGTCTCTTTTACTCAAGCCCACTCTTCACTAATCAAGATATTAATGAAGCAAACAACCTAAACTAATGAGCTAGAATAGTGTAGGTTGATGAAGTAGGGGATTTGCTCACTCAAAATATTTTTCTCCTTTTCTTTTCTTAACTCAAGAAAAATCTGGAGAGAAGGTAGGAGATGAACTTGGATGAAAGAGAATAAACCATGAGGTGAAGTGCTGAGATGAGATTGATAATAATAAATATCAATGAATAAATCCAAGAGAGAAGCGATGAGTCATGACATCTCAAGGCTTCTATAAGTATCTTTAGAAAATGACTCATTTCCTTTTCTTTTTAATTCATTAATTAAATCATTATCTACTCATCTCACTTCAGGTGTGATTCTCATACATCCTAATTCTATGTATCATCAACCATGATATATATATATATATATATATATATATATATATATATATAAAGAGAAGAAAATCTTAAGTGAGCTTAATATTAGTTTATATATATATATATATATATCAAATATATAAATATATATATCAAATTATTAAATCAACACTTGATTCAATAATCCAGTTGTATCATATATAATAGGCTAATATCAAATATATATGTATATCAAATTATTAAATTAACACTTGATTCAATAATCCGGTCATATCATATACAACCGGCTAATATTCAATATTAGTTAATATATATATATATATATATATATCAAATTATTAAATCAACACTTGATTCAATAATCCGGATAATATCAAATATATATAAACAATATATATATAAATCATTGAATCAACACTTGATTCAATAATCCGGTTATATCACATATCACCTGACTGATATCAAATATCGCTAGATTAGAATACAGTATCACATACTCGTATTTAATCAAGCTCCCGCACATATCTCTATATGTGCCATATTTCATTTCGCTTGAGCTAGGAAACCTTTGTGTAGGACTCTAAAGACTCGTCAATATGCCAGCAGTAGGTAATGATCACATCAGATACCCACAAGCCATCGGCGGTACTAGCTGGACGTAATGACTACCCAGGTATTAAACGAATAAAAGATTAACAAGCAAACTTGTTCAAACTCCCGTAAAGCCTATAAGCAACACCTACCGTACAGTCCAGTCTTTTCGTCTGATATGTCGCATATCAAGTCTGGGGTGGAATCGTCAGACCACAATAACTTGATAAATCATGCCGATGTGTAGCCTATAACCTTTCGAGAAACTACTGATAACACTTACCGGTAAATCTCATCGGCCCTGGACAGGGACTTACTGTTATAGCTAATCGAGCATAGCGCAACATCAACTCCCTATACCGGGAGAGATGAAACCCCTGCTATCGCTCACTGCCTCCATGTGACTCGGGACTGTACCCAAAATCCATCTGTTTGCACGAATCCTTTGAGCCGTGGTAGGGAGGAAATCAAAGCACAGTGGGAACCATACAAGACACTATGACGATCTCGAGTTTACAGACTAACCTTTACAAGTGTCACCAGAGAACTGCTATTTAATGATAGGTATGGTACCATCTACGAGTTCTCGGTGAGTCATGTTCGGTATACCCATTCTCTAATGAGCACTTGTGTACAATCTTTGATGTCAAACACCAATGGTTATAGGATCAACCATCGCCCCATACAGGGTCAAGAAACGTCCACACTAGTCAACTCTTGAATATCGATGCCATGTCTCGATACTCTCTCGACTAGGAACTGTTAAAGAATGTGCTTGCGGACTACACAAGCCCCACTAGTATGATCTGCATCATAGTCCTGGTAGTCAAGCCTATATCCTAAGGGATTTATCAATATGTATCAGAGAGACAGTATACTAAAACAAGTGTACATGTTAAGATAAAGAGCAACCAGATAGCATACTATCATGTCGAGCAAGAAAGTCCTCTATATATATGTCCAAGCATCCACTATATCATACAATAATGGCCTCTAGGGCATACATATTCCTAACAATCTCCCACTTGCATTAAGGCCAGTTGTTGTAGTATAGCATACCCAACATCCCAAAAAATCTCTCAAACTGCGTCTGGGGGAGGGCCTTCATGAGTGGATCCGTCGTGTTATCCTTCATATCTACTCTCCTGATCTCGATCTCCCGGCGATCAACTATCTCTCGGATCAGGTGATACCACCTCAGAATATGTCTGGATCGTTGATGGGACCGGGGTTCCTTAGCCAAAGCCACAGCTCCATTGTTATCACAATACAAGGGTGTTGGATACTCAATGGATGGAACCACACCAAATTCAATAATTAACTTCTTCATCCAGACAGCCTCTTGGGCAGCATCGTTGGCAGCGATATATTCAGCCTCCATCGTCGAGTCTGCTATGGTATCTTGCTTGGAACTTGTTTACTGCCGAAAACAGAGACGAAACCGCGTAGGTCGTCTTGCCTGAATTTGGGGGCAGATGCTATTTGGTTTTATCCGTCCACCTCTCCGAAGATGCCAAGTTGATTTATGGCACCGTGCATCGGAGGTTTAGACGGATGCAGCCGATATAGCAGACTTCATCAGATTCTCCCTCATTGTGAAGGGTTTTTGATTGTGGGGACGCTCTTCCTTGCAGGCGCAAGCCCCTGCAGTTAATTATGCTACCGTATCGCGGTAACCACTTTCTCCTTTTCCAGATGGTCGCTTCGTGTCGTGTTTGTTTGTTTTATTTTTGGTTGCCCGTGGATTGTATACGGAGACTAATTTATGTTGTCGTCTGTAGGGCGTGGATTAGTCCAAATCCGTATTTTCTTAGATTTGGTTTTGGGTTGGGTTTAAGGATTGTTAATCTCATTTGAGACTAAGATCAACTTAAACGTTTGTTAAGGATACGTTAGTCCAATTTTAGACTAAGATCTACTCAACAGGATCATTTAGATCCAACAAAAGAGAATTTGGGCTCTATTGTTTTAGTTTAGGGACATTGCGGTCCATTGGGTTTAAGGACATCATTGCCCATGATAGTTTAGAGACATCATAGTCTGTAAAGTTTAAGGACATCATAGTCTATGAGTTTAAGGACCCCACAGTCCATAAAATTTAAGTACATCATAGTCCATGAGTTTAAGGATCCTACAGTCCGTGGAATGTCTGGTTGTCGGGACCCGACATCTCTCTGAAGACGTTGAAGGATTACAACGACACATATCAGAAGAGTGAAGAGATGTACATTCTTTCAAAAAATACAAGGAAAAACCCCAATGGGGCATCACGTACGAACACGTGATCGGGGGTCACGTGCCGACACGTGATGGCTTCCTGAGGGCTCTGAAATGATAAGAATTGAATTCTAATTAAATGGGGTCACGTGCCCGCACGTGACAGGCCTTTAAGCCCACTGAAGTATAATAAAACAGCAAGAAAAAACCCCAATGGGGTATCACGTGCCCACACGTGACCAAGGGTCACGTACTGACACGTGATAATTTCCCGAGTTCTTTAAAATAACAGAATTAAATTATGGTTAAATGCTTAATCCGTGGGTCACGTGCCACCACGTGATGGGGTCTTAAAAACTCTTTGAGGTAAAGGAAAGAAAACCCTCAACGGGACATCATGTGCCCACACGTGACAGGGGGTCATGTGCTAACACGTGATGGGTTCCTAAAGATCTCTGAACTAATAGCTATAAATTCTAATTAAATGGTCAATCAGTGGGGTCACGTGCTAACACGTGATAGGCTCTTAAACCTTCTGAACTAATACAATTAAATTCTAGTTAAATGAAATCAAAAACCATAATTGGAAAAATATTTCCCTAAATCTTTCCAAACAAAAAGATTGCGCTCTGTAAAGTGGAGCACCGTTGGATTAAAAATCCAATGGTGATTAAAAATCACCAATTTATAGAAAGATTCTATACAAAGAAAGATTTTCCTAAAAAACTGCCAGGAATAACAAACAAAATATCTTTTGGATTAAAAATCCAATGGTGAATAAAATTCACTGAGTGATCTAAAAGATCATGTTGGTTACAAAATCAGTCAAAATCTTTCAATGAAAACTTGACTAAACAAACTGATTCTTTTCTTTCTCCTATAAATATGAGCCAAGAAGAGAAAAGAAAAAGGAGAGATACAACAACAGAGAGAAAAAAAGAAGAGAATTTAATACTCCAGAGAGAAAGAAGATTCAGAAAAAGAAAGAAATCCTAGCTAAGAGAGGGAAAGAGACCATTCTATAAGCTCCTATAACCCTATAAGAGAATTTAATTCTCAAACTAAAAGTTTAACTCTTCTGAATAAGAACTTAGTTCTTCCTTTGATTGAAGATCTGCAGAAGCAGATCTCCCCATAAGTTGAGAATTTAATTCTCATCGGGGAGATTCTATCATGCAGATCTAAAACCTAAGGGAGGACCTAAGTTCAGAGAATTTTTCTCTCCCACAAAGTACATAGGAATTTAATTCCTCCAACAAAAATAGGGTTTAACCCTTAATACAAGAACTTAGTTCTTCTTCATGGTGGGAGATCTGCAGAAGCAGATCTCCTCATAAGTTGAGAATTTAATTCTCATCGGAGAGATTCTGCCATGCAGATCCAAAACTTAGAGGGAGAGTTGGGTTTAAAGAATTTAATTCTTTTAAATACATAGGAATTTAATTCCTCTAAATAAAATTAGGGTTTAACCCTACAAAAGAATTTAATTCTTAAATAAGGGACTTAGAATTTTCATGCACGTAAAAGAAGTCAGTACCCAACCTGATCACGTGGCAACACGTGACCCTCCCTTCAATGTTCAGAAAAGAATGAATGAGATGAGGTCACGTGCTCCCACGTGACCCTTGGATAAATTCCTCAAAATAAAGAGAACAAAGCCAAGGCAGAACAGATTTTGGGCGCCCTCACGTGTCCCCACGTGACCCCTGACAAACACTTCTTTAAAAAAGAGAAGATGGAAAGAACTGAAAGATTAAAATCCAATGCATGGGCGCCCTCACGTGTCCCCACGTGACCCATAGCAAATCCTTTTAATATCCAGTGCATGGGTACCCATCACGTGCCTACACGTGATGGTCATTAAGATTAAGTGTTTAACACTTATTTGAATATTCTGAGAATAAAATAAAGGAAGCTTGGCCCAATCCTAGGGTGCCTCACGTGAGCGCTTCATTTTTTTTAGTGTTTAACACTATTTTAAGCACTTCATCCCTAGTGTTTAACACTATTTTAAATGCATCACGTGGGAACAGGTGATCGCCAGATATGTGTTAGTGTTTAACACTATATTCAAAACAGTCTTAACCTACATTGGCTAAGTCTTCCAGAGGCAAGACTCCCCTTTGACTGAACCTCAAATACACTTTTGTCTTCCAAAATTGGTCATCTCATATGACATTTGAGTGCTCAACACTTGATAAAAGATAAAAAAAATATTGTCAGAACCCAGACCCATGCTCAGCATTATAAAAGGGGGCTGAGCTTAGATAAATGTTCAGCAGCCCAAACAAATGTCCAACATTTTAAACCTAATTGGACTTAGCCCAAGTTGGCCATAAGTCCTTAATTCAGATTTAATTGAGCCTATGTGTTCATAATCTAATTAATTGATCTTAGTCCCAAATTGGACTACAGATCTCGCAATCAACATTGGTTCAAGGGTATATCTCTTCACTCCTTTGATATTTGTCGTTGTAATCCTTCAACGTCTTCAGAGAGGTGACGGGTCTCGATAACCAATCATTCCATGGACAGTGGGGTCCTTAAACTCATGGACTATGATGTCCTTAATCTTTATAGACTATGACGTCTTTAAACTACGAACTGTGGGGACCCTAAACCCATGGACTATGATGTCCTTAACCTCGGACTGCGGGGTCCTTAAACCCATGGACTATGATGTCCTTAATCTCGGACTGTGGGGTCCTTAAGCCCATGGACCATAATGTCCTTAAACTAATATTGTACTGTAATGTCCTGAAACTAATGGACCATAATGTCCTTAAACTAACATTGGACCGTAATGTCCTTAAACTAATGGACCATAATATCCTTAAACTAATGGACCGCAATGTCCTTAAACTAAACAATAGAGCCCAAATGCTCTTTTGTTAGATCTAAATGATCCCGTTAAGTTAATCTTAGTCTAAAATTAGACTAACGTATCATTAATAAACGTTTAAGTTGATCTTAGTCTCAAATGAGACTAACGCATCCTTAAACCCAACCCCAAACCCAAATCTAAGACGATACGGATTTGGACTAATTCACGCCCTACGGGCGACAACATAAATTAGTCTCCGTATACAATCCACGGGCAACCAAAAACAAAACAAACACACACGACACGAAGTGACCGCTGGAGAAGGAGAAAGTGGTTACCGCGATGCACTAGCGTAATTAACTGCAGGGGCTTGCACCTACAGGGAAGAGCGTCCCCACAATCAAAAACCCCTCAACGAGGGAGAATCTGACGAAGTCTGCTACATCGGCCGCATCCGTTTAAACCTTCGATATATGGTGTCATAAATCAACTTGGCATCTTCGGAGAGGTGGACGGATAGCACCAATTAGTATCTGCCCTCGAAGTTCAGGCCCTGACGACCCAATGTCCCGGTTGCGCATTTCGGCGGAGAACAGATTCTGACACGCCCGGTGGGACCTTTTCCTCTTTCCACTCCACACTTCATGTGTCGTGTTTCGCGAACAAGTCGCGGTTTGACATGGTTTCCTTTGGATGTGAAGTACTAAGATTTGGTATCTTGCTCCGTGCAGAAAAACAAAAGATCAAATGGCCTTCAATTGCACAAGCTGCAACAACGGCAATAACTCTCACTCCGTCCCTGCTGGAGGAGTGACCTACGGGCCTTAGGCGGCCTCCGTTTTTACAATACCGGTGGACCAGGTGACCCAAGCCACCACTGGGCTATTCTTCGGGACCATGCTCCCACCGATGAGCTTCAACGTCCCTGTACCATTGCAAGAATCTTAGAAGATGTCGGTCTTTGATCGGCTTACCACTACTGCGGCCCCTCTTAACGGGTCGCCCAAACCAAGCGCCTCAGTTTTCAGCAGACTGGGCCAAAGCTCCAACGGGCCCGTGAAGAAGCCCGCAATACCAAAAGGAGTTATCCCGAAGCGGATAGCCATTCTTACTCCTGAAGTCACCAAGGCGGCTTCTCCGGCTAAGGGGTCGGTCTTCACAAGACTGGCCATTTCAGCTCTCACTCCGGGTGAAGTAACCAAGACCGTTTTCCCTGCACGAAAATCGGCCTTTTCAAGATTGGCCATTCCCTCTCAACGAGCATCTGTCTTTGACAGGCTGGCACCAACAGCAGACTCTCATCAGAATAAGGGGCATGGAAAAGCTGATCCAACAGCGGAGGTGATCCTGGCCGCACGACATGCTCTACGTCGCCACTGGCGCCGAGTGAGGAAAGCTGGGGTCAATTCCCTTTCTGGACTGACTCCGCCAGCTCCAATGGTGGAAGTTGATGCTGCTGTTCCAACTGGAAACAGTTTTGAACTACTTAGGAGGGTACGTGAAAACTCTCCGACTGCTGTGTTAAAAAGATCTCCTCCATCAATGGAGAACGCTACAAAGGTGAAGCTAGAGCAGGCCTCTCAGCGGTTGTCCTCTAAAATTTATAAAGTTTGGCGACAGGTCCAGGACTCTGTGATAGATCAAGACTATCTCCGCCGACAAAAAAAGAAAAAGGTTCGGTAAGAAGAGAACCACCCTGTCAAGCCATAGAAGGCGACAGCTGTTGGGCCCCGGCGGCGCCCCGGCCGTCAAACCGACGCCGAATGCGGAACAAAATTTTTTTACGAAACCGGCGCTACCGCAACCCAAATACCGGATCGTTCCATTAACCGTAAACTAGCAATATGTAAAAGAGTTTGGAAATTATACCGATCGATCCGTGTCCTTTGGTCTTCAATCCGCTCCCATAGCTTGTTGCGGCTGTCCCGGTAAAATCCGCTCTCTGATCTCGCTCGTTGAGGAGGCACCACGTCGAAGAATCTTTATACGGGCTCCCGTCTCGAACTGAGGCAACTCGGATATGAAGTTTGCTAGCCGACTTGTCCAAGACGAAGTAGAGAAGAGTGTAGAATACTTTGTCTCAAAACACCCGACGAATCGGATGGAGGTAAATTGGAGTTGCCATATTGGATGATGAAGTGAGCAAGGAATTTTTCTTGAAGAAAAGGGAATGACCTTGGGATTTTCATGGGCTCGGCCACAAGAAAATGCACAGCCAAAAAGAAAGGGATGCTCACTGGAAATTTCTTGATGAGGTCATCACTAAAGAATTAATCAACCCAACATCATATATCTTCTCTCCAAAAAACCAGTAGCCCCCCACCACAAAAAAACCCCTCCGATAAAGTAGTGGCTGATTTGCAAGAAAGCCCTCCCACACCACGAGAGACAGCCACCTCACACAAGAGACGTGCTGCCTATGCCCAACAGTTGCAGCCCCATGCTGCAAGAAAGCTCTCGAAATGGGCAGCCTAAAACAATCAGTGCATGAAGGAAAGGGCAAAGGCAAAAGGTCAAATTGCTCACAAAGATTAAACATGGATCAAGATGTTTAAAGACGGAAAAGGAAACTGGCAACTCCGAAAGCAATCCCGTAACGAATTACGAGATTACCCCTCAACTGTAAATACATACCCGCATTTGTATTCCGACCGAATACGAATGCAAATGAGACAAAAATATTCCTGCAATATAATACTAGGATCCGGCTTAAACAAAAGCCCGCTAGTATTATCCGTCCGATCATGATCCCGTGCACAAGTGCACGAATATGATCGAACTCTACCATAAAACAATACGGCATCTACAACGTTTCGCCCGAACTTGGAAAACTGTCTGTGGGGGACTCTAATGACTCATCAATACATTGGCACCGGGTATAATCACTAGCACGTCAGAGGTACTAGCTGTACGTAACGGTTGCCCATGTATTGATCGGATGGGAAGCTGACGAGTGAACTCATCCAGAAACCCTACTGAGCCTGACAGTGACAATATCGTACAGTCCGGTCCGTTCGTCTATGAGTATCGCATATCGGGCATAGGGGGCTGGTAAACGTCAGACCCCCAATAGCTGTATAAGTCGTGTCGGAGAGTAGCCTAGAACACCCTGAGATACTACTGTAATACCTACCAGTAAATCTCGATTACCCTGGCCAGGGATTTCGTGTAATGGCTCTCCTAAACACAGCGCGATCTCACCCCCAATACCGGGAGAGACGAATCTCCGACGATCCGCTCACTGCCTCCATGTGGCTCCGGACTGTACCCAACTAAAACCTGTTTGCACGACTCCTGTGAGCCGTGGTAGAGTAGTAATCAAAGTACAATGGGAACTCACACGAGACAATGACGATCTCAGGTCGACAGACTAATCTGTACACATGTCATCTGGGAACTGCTATCTGACGATATGTATAATACCAACTAGCATGTTCCCGGCGAGTCCTGTCCAGTGTACTCATAACCCAATGAGCACCTATATACATCTTAGGTGAACCAACTGACACCAATGACTTGTCAGACCGGCCACCGCCCCTCGTCGGGGTCTCGACTGTATACACCAGTCTACGCTGGAGTATCGATGCCCTGTCTCGAAACTCCCACGACTAGGGACACTTTAAGGATGTGCTTATAGACCCCAGCTCCCACGTATATGATCGCCATCATACTGCTGGCAGTCAAGCAAAAATCCTATGGGCTCTATCAACATGCAATAGTGAACTAAAAGATGTACACGATGATAAAGACAAACCAGATAGCATACTATCATCTCGAGCAAGACTGTCATATCGGTATAGGTCCTCCTTCAATCATTGCAATCACGTACCTGCGATCAAATAATTGACTTTGAGGGCACTATATCCGACAATCTCCCACTTGCACTTAAGGCTAATTATTACGATGTCGCGTACTCACAGCTCGTGTGATACCGAACATCCAACTCTTCTACTAATCAGTTTCACAAAGCTCGTTTGCAAAACTATTGCGTTCGAGAAATAGCCTCAGTGAGTGGATCCGCCCTGATGTTTCTTTCTATGTCTCTCTTTGTCTCAAGTTTGCGGAGAAAGCCATCTCCCGAAATTGAGTAATACCCGTCTTAGAATATGTCTGGATATCTGATGGGACCTAGCTCACAAGTGAACTCCAAATCCAGCAAACTTCTGAGACTGTATCGTCAACTGAATTTAATCAGTATCCTGCGCTACGCCTCTCTCAGTATCCGTTTGGACCACCTGTCCAAACTACTGCCCCTTGTCAGAGGGAAAACTATAACTCTGACAGTCACTCTGTCATCCGGGTCACCTTGGAAGTCTGGAATGATAACTGTTTCCCGAAGGAGGCTGTCGTTATCAAATCCCTAGAACAACCACTTATGTTCATAAGCTGCTTCCGAACATTTCTCCAGGATTGGAATAATATATCAACCTATTGCATCTAGTGCAAAAAACAACATATGACATTATATCCATATCCTATGTGGAGAAACTACTGTGTGACAACCACGGTATAACCGATCGTAGTGTAGGAATTTCACTTCCTACTATGTGTATGTCATTCAAATATCAGGACAACACACCTTACTACCTTCTTAACAGATCCATCCCCTATTCTGATGAAGTCAAAGCCCATAACTGTCACATCAAAAATAGATGATCTATCTCCGCTATATATGCTTTAGTCTATAAATAGACACAAGCTACTTGTCCACCACGCTTCCGCTGCTCCTACTGACTACAACAACCCTCTGGAAGAATAATATATACGTGCACTTCTAAAACTAGTTTAGAACGACGCTATACTCATTCTCCTGCCGGGTCTCATAGTCTGGAACAACAGTAGTGTCTAGTCTGGGTAAACAAGAACCTCCCTGTCATCGTCCTTGAGGCTACCAGAGTACCTCTCGGGTGCCTGAGGTTATCCACTATATCTGCGGAGTGGCTAATGGAATGTCAATCCTGATTGAATCTTTAGGTCCTATTAAATTTTCCGTAATCGTTTGCGGTTCTGGAATCTCTTCCAGTTCTACCATACTCCCACTATTGTTTTCTGAAAATGTCTATTTTATTAAAACCGTGGCGAGTCAAGAACAATATCACTATTGATCTTCCAGATGGTAGAAAATCAACCCTCGTCAAAACCCGGGTTAACCCACAAACTGCCATTACAGAAACATGCCTTGAGTTATCCAGAATCTGGTTTTAAGCATAAGCCGGACAACTCCCCGTACCTCAACATCGTTATGATACGAACCGTTCTATATACAATATAGAAATAGAGGCACTAATTTAATTTGAACCAGATTCAAATCATGCAGCTGTCTCCAGTGCATGTCAACTAAATGGAGAGAGACCGATCATCATTACTCAACTTAGGAGTGTATCCAATTATGAGTAACCTGAAAGAGAAACAAGTTTCTCAAAACCATTACTATCAACTGAATACCATACACAAGTATCTATATCTTCGATCACCTTGAAGAATCCCGATACTTGCGACACATGGTTCTCTACTTTATTCCTGTACCTATAACTTCTCAAACTTGGACCTTGTATTTCTACGAAATACATGTCTAAAACTTGAGAAGTCATAAGTACACAAAATACAGTACGAGGACCAATCCCTTTGTCTTAATGGATACTGGACAATATACAATACTTTGTATAAGTCCCCTAAGTTGAATAATTCAAACTCTGTGCGTCGTAGGTTGAAAAATATACCCAGGCGCTTTCCTCAAATATCACCAATTACAACGAATTCCGATATAATGAGGATGATCACCTAATTCCCAGTAACTTACTCCCACTCATCATCTGTAAATCCATACAGATGTGAGAATCATACCTGGTAAATACATACTTTGGAGTAAGGGTCTAATTGGGAAATCAGTTTTCAATTAATAATGCACAGTGAAACTGAAATATGAAAATGTTTCTAAGGGGTATCCGGGTATTCTTAGTAATGCCTCTTCCATTATTCAGATTCATGACAGTAACCGTATATTTCGTTGCCATTTCTCCAAATCCCTTTATTTGTCTTTAGTCATTACCTTCTGTACACCATCGTTAAGCTAAGAGGTTTTCTTCCTTCCCTACCGTTCGGCACCAGCCTATAGTTTGGAAGAAGACTATCCAATAAGCATAATAGGTGTACTCTCCTAATCCTAGGAGTACTCACAACTTGAGAGAAGGTGATGATAAAAGATAACTGAATAAATCTTATTCCTATTTCTCCTGAACCAGAATCTATCCTCGAAAAAGTTCCTTCGAGTTCGTATATAACCATACGATGGATTTATCTAATGGAAGTGGATGTTCGCAGTGATATGAGGTGTTCTGGAGAAATACAAATGTGAAGTAGGAGTGGCGTTGAAAAACTTGGTTTGGTCATGAATAGCAGTCGCAGTTTACTTTGCCCTCTTTCTAATCCTTTTATATGTCTTTACTTATTACCTTCTGCACACCCAACTTAGACTAATTGGTTTTCTTCATTCCCTACCTTTCGGCACCTACCTGTGGTTTGGAAGAAGACTATCCAATAAGCGTAATAGTTGTACCCTTTTCCTAATCCTAGGAGCTCTCACATCCTGAGAGAAGGTAAAAGGAAAAGACAACTGAATAATCATATTCAATCTCTCCAGAACCAGAATCCATCCTCGAAGAAGTTCCTCCGAGTTCGTATATAACCATACGATGGATTTATCCAATAGAAGTGGATGTTCGTAGTGATACGAGGTGTTCTGGAGAAATTCAAAGGGTAAGAGAAGGAGTGGCAATGATGTATGCAACTCAGACAATCCAAAAGCCAATGTTTTAAGAAAGTTCGGTTAACATGGTCACTGAGTTATAGTCTAGGTTCGGGTCATGGTCGCAGTCAAAGAGAGAGAGAAAAGAAATACTCTGCGTGCACTCAAACCTGAATCAGAATAGTTAATCACTTTATCTAATCAGGAAACCACCCACTGTTTTCTCAAATTCTCCTCCAAAGCTGAAAGAAGAATTAGTCGGGGTCACCCGAAGAGTAAACCAACTCATCAGTGGGAATCGGGATCCAACTATCATCGCATGATAACGTGATGGAATTCACTCACGTTATCACACTCCAGAAAGTATGCGCATGCCTGGCAAGTTTCCTGTATGTTTGAAACTCCCGATATGATTTTTACCCCTAACGACCTATGACCTTGACGCTTGCCCACAAGTCATAGGCCACTAGTCAAGTTCAACCCGTCATTGTCTTGGATCAACTCGAACCCACCAGCACAAACCCTTGACGCTTGCCAACAAAGCTGTACGACTGTCCCGATCAATCGCATATCCATGCTACAAATAAGTAATATTCAGCTACCGTACACGATTCCTTGACGCTTGCCAACAAACATAGCATGAATACTAAATAGTACTTATAAGAAATGACGGAGGGCTACGGCTGGTTTTTGGCGAAAAACCTTTAGCGTAATGAATTTGATATCGTTGAAGGAACCAGATAGCTTTTTATAAATATATAGTAGCGAAAACCTTTGCTAAAGAGGTCACTCCCGGTGAAGGGACTCGGCTCTTTCCTCGTCGAATGAGGTGCAGGATATTCCAAACTGAATACCACGATGCAAAGCAAAGAGTAATCGACTATAGTGAAGTTATTACCCTGACGCAAACCTCTGTCCAAGGGGTCACTCCTGATGAAGGGATCTCGGCCTTTGCCTCGTCGAATGAGGTGCTGGATATTCATAACCGAATACCACTGTGCAAAACAAAAGAGAACGCCCTTGTAATAATAGCTTTTGAAAATTTGGTTCCAACAACATCAAATATAGGTTTGTTTTCCTTGCATTGATAAGGATCAACGCAGTCCCATCAATTGATCACACCAGAAAAGAACGAAAATAAAATGTACGTATATGCCATCCGCATTCGCCACTGGGTCCCGTCATCACCTGTTAGGTTACTTAACTAATGACAGAGCGGGGACTGGACTAGCGCGGGTGCAAAACATATACAACATCTACTAGTATATATATTAATATATAATAATCGCTCCAGATATGATAAATGCAGCATCACAGAAAAGTAATAAGTATCACAGAACAATACAGATAATCTGGGATCCCCGGGTTTCATAGAGCCGCAAATGAAACCCGACGTTCCCCTGGTCGTGTGGATAGCCCGTGCAATGAAATCCTAGACCCCTACGAGCGCGGCAAGTTACCCGCCAAAACCAGAAGCGGGGCAGCCCCCTTCAGCAAAGTGAATGGACCACCCAACACTTCACGGAATCCGGTAACTTGAGCACCCCTCCTTGGGTCAACCTGTACCTCCTACGAGTGCGGCGAATAGCCCGCTAATTCTAGAGTGAAGCCCCTTCCGTCTCAACGCCATGAAATGCGGGCCCGTTGCCCTTTAGAACCCGGCTATCCATGCACCCCACCGCGGGGTAATCCTAGTACAGAAAAGAAAATATATACAACGGGTACATCGATCTCAACCCGGTCGTGCCCTAAAAGAATAATATACAAACAGGAAGTGACAGCAGTCCACATGTCGGACGCTCGCCCCGCAATATCAAATGTACAAATAAATCCAAACTGCACTACCATTGCACACAAGCTATCCACCACGACAAATCCGCAACATCACAACACAACACAGAACATCAACGTGAATGTCACGTTCGCAAATCCATCTAAAGGGACTATAGCGATTAGACAAGATTTACCGATCAAATGACATTCACGGTCGCTGATAGAAATGTAATGCGCTGCAAACTAACACATTTAAAACCTCGATTGACAAAACTTCCCGAAGTGGGCCCCAAGTACAAATCCAGCACTCAAAATAATCTGGGCCAAAACTAAATAATCCAGAAACCACATTTCCAAGTTGAAGTCCCAGGAAGAAAATTGGTGCAGCGAACCCACCAAAGCGCCGCGCAACCGCGAAAAACATGAGCATTTGGCCGCGGTTCCGTGGTCTAGTGGTGTGATCGTGCTAGCAAATTTCTTCCAGTGTCTTCAAAAAGCCTGTCTGATTTTCTGAAACAGTCAAAATAATTTTTCGATGACAAAAAAATTTCGACAGAAACTTTAGTATTGAAATTGCGGTTTCGGAAATTTTGTTCGATCGGGCTTTTGAACATGTTAGAATAAGCTAGTAAGCGGTTAATAACCAGGCTCTGATACCATGTTGGGCCGCGGCGGCTCCCCGGCCGTGAAACCGACGCCGAATGCGGAAAAAAAACTTTTTACGAAACCGGCGCCATCGCAACCCAAATACCGGATTGTTCCATTAACCGTAAACTAGCAATATGTAAAAGAGTTTGGAAATTATACCAATCGATCCATGTCCTTCGGTCTTCAATCCGCTCCCATAGCTTGTTGCGGCTGTCCCGGTGAAATCCGCTCTCCGATCTCGCTCGTTGAGGAGGCACCACGTCGAAGAATCTTTGTACGGGATCCCGTCTCGAACTGAGGCAACTCGGACATGAAGTTTGCTAGCCGACTTGTCCAAGACGAAGTAGAGAAGAGTGTAGAATATTTTGTCTCAAGACATCCGACGAATCGGATGGAGGTAAATTGGAGTTGCCATATTGGATGATGAAGTGAGCAAGGAATTTTTCTTGAAGAAAAGGGAATGACCTTAGGATTTTCATGGGCTCGGCCACAAGAAAATGCACAGCCCAAAAGAATGGGATGCTCACTGGAAATTTCTTGATGAGGTCATCACTAAAGAATTAATCAAACTAACATCATATATCCTCTCTCCAAAGAACCAGCAGCCCCCCCTAAAAAAAACCCTCCAATAAAATAGTGGCTGATTTGCAAGAAAGCCCCCCCCCACATCACAAGAGACAGCCACCTCACACAAGAGACATGTTGCCCATGCCCAACAGTTGCAGCCCCATGCTGCAAGAAAGCTCTCGAAATGGGCAGCCCAAAAAAATCAGTGCATGAAGGAAAGGACAAAGGCAAAAGGTCAAATTGCTCACAAAGATTAAACATGGATCAAGATATTTAAAGACGGAAAAGGAAACTGGCAACTCCGAAAGCAATCCCGTAACGAATTACGAGATTACCGCTCAACTGTAAATACATACCCGTATTTGTATTCCGACCGAATACGAATGCAAATGAGACAAAAATATTCCTGCAATATAATACTAGGATTCGGCTTAAACCAAAACCCGCTAGTATTATCCGTCCGATCATGATCCCGTGCACAAGTGCACGAATATGATCGAATCCTACCATAAAACAATACGGCCTCTACAACGTTTCGCCCGAACTTGGAAAACTGTCTGTGGAGGACTCTAATGACTCATCAATACATTGGCACTGGGTATAACCACTAGCAAGTCAGAGGTACTAGCTGTACGTAACGGTTGCCCATGTATTGATCGGAAGGGAAGCTGACGAGTGAACTCATCCAGAAACCCTACTGAGCCTGACAGTGACAATATCCATACAGTCCGGTCCGTTCGTCTATGAGTATCGCATATCGGGCCTAGGGGGCTGGTAAACGTCAGACCCCCAATAGCTGTATAAGTCGTGTCGGAGAGTAGCCCAGAACACCCTGAGATACTACTGGAATACCTACCAGTAAATCTCGATTACCCTGGCCAGGGATTTCGTGTAATGGCTCTCCTAAACACAGCACGATCTCACCCCCAATACCGGGAGAGACGAATCCCCGACGATCCGCTCACTGCCTCCATGTGGTCCGGGACTGTACCCAACTAAAACCTGTTTGCACGACTCCTTTGAGCCGTGGTAGGGTAGTAATCAAAGTATAGTGGGAACTCACACGAGACAAATGACGATCTCAGGTCGACAGACTAATCTGTACACATGTCACCTGGGAACCGCTATCTGACGATATGTATAAACCAATCAGCATGTTCCCGGCGAGTCTTGTCCGGTGTACTTATAACACAATGAGCACTTGTATACATCTTAGGTGAACCAACTGACACCAATGGCTTGTGAGATCGGCCATCGCCCCTCGTCGAGGTCTCGACTGTATACACTAGTCTACTCTGGAGTATCAATGCCCTGTCTCGAAACTCCCACGACTAGGGACGCTTTAAGGATGTGCTTATAGACCCCAGCTCCTACGTATATGATCGCCATCATACTGCTGGCAGTCAAGCAAGAATCCTATGGGCTCTATCAACATGCAATAGTGAACTAAAGTATCTACACGATGATAAAGACAAACCAGATAGCATACTATCATCTCGAGCAAGACTGTCATATCGGTATAGGTCCTCCCTCAATCATTGCAATCATGTACCTGCGATCCAATAATTGACTTTGAGGGCACTATATCCAACAATCTCCCACTTGCACTTAAGGCTAATTATTGCGATGTCGCGTACTCGTGTGATACCGAACATCCAACTCTTCTACTAATCAGTTTCACAAAGCTCGTTTGCAAAACTATTGCTTTCGAAAAATAGCCTCAGTGAGTGGATCCGTCCTGATGTTTCTTTCTATGTCTCTCTTTGTCTCAAGTTCGCGGAGAAAACCATCTGTCGAATTGAGTAATATCCGTCTTAGAATATGTCTGGATATCTGATGGGACCTAGCTCACAAGTGAACTCCAAATCCAGCATCAGCTACTTGGGTGCCCACTGCAACGGCCCCCTCAACTTCGACCGCTCACAAGAGAAGGCTAGAGAAAATCCCGGTATCTGCGACGAATCGTAAGAACGCTGAATCTAAATGCCCCAAGTCTGGGGGCATGTTGGTACATACTGTCTATATGGCATCCGGAAAAGAGGATAGAGGTATCTCTACGGGCCATCGACCACTCACTAGATCCATAACAAAGGCTCAGGAGCAACAACAGAAGCTCCAGGAAATGTTGACGCAAATGGCCGTACTCACAGGGCCAAAAGAAAGCCCGGAAATGTCGTCGGAGCAACGTCAAGAACAAGAAACTGATGCTGAGTTCCTCCGCAGAATCCTCGAAAAGAAGGACAAAGAGGCAGCGGAACAAGCTGCCAACATAAAACGAATGGAGTTCTTATTCCAAGACATGGTCGGGATGATATTACAGCCGGATCCTCCAGCTGGAGATCCTCCGATTATCCTCGAAAACGACCGAGCGGAGACGTCAACCCCTCTTCCGGCTTGTTCAGCAACCAAAGAGGAGACCATCTCAAAAGCCGCCCTGGATGATTACATCGCTCAGCAGATACGAGTTCATCAGGCGAATGAAGCGGCTGGGCAAATTGTTAAGACTGGACGACCCTATCCGGGTTGGTATGACCAAATAAAGTACCCGCCGGGATACACGATCCCCAAATTCCATGTATATAAGAGGACGGGGAATCCACACCAGCACGTTGCTCAATTCAGGGCTCTGTGTGGCAACACTGGAGGGGATGACAAACTATTGCTTCGCCGGTTTGTTGGCAGTTTGTCGGAGACAGCGTTTGAATGGTACTCCGAGCTCCCGAACAACCCCGTTAAGACATTTGCAGAAATGGAGTTACTGTTCATGCAGAGGTTCGCAAGCGCTAGCGAGCGCACCCCGATCACTGCATTAATTAATGCCAGAGTAAAGCCAGGCGAAACATGGGTGCAGTACGCGATACGGTGGAGGAATCTATGGTCGAAGTGCGAGCAGCGCATTGATGAAGCGCCTGCGGTAGGCATGTTCGTGGGTACTCTCGATGCTCAGGCGACCATTTCACAATTCATGATGTTCTTCAAGTCAACTACTTTCCAGGCCTTGATTGACAAGCTAGCCCAGATGGATCAGATGGGTCATAGACCATCTTCTTTGAAGCTGGAATCTCGAAATGAAAAAAGGAAAGGGAAAGCGACCTTCGTCGCCAATGCTCAACAGCAGCCTAGTGGCCCAAAACTAACTGATCGCCCAGACGAGAGACGACGATTCTTTAATGAGAAAATGAAGCGCCTTTATTCGTTTCCCCGAGACAAAACGAGGAGATTGTTCGAGCTGGCGGTGCGCAACAGGCTCTTCAACTTGCCGGATCCAAAACGCCCATTGCAACCCGGTGAAGCTAATAATCCCAATTATTGCCCCTATCACCAAGCGATAGGCCATCCAATCGAATATTGCTTCTTCTTCAAAGGGTGGATTAAGAACCAATACCAACAGGGTAAATTCGCACTGTTTGAGAATTAGAAAGTAAACCCGTTCCAGCCGCACGCTCTCAAAAAGGCAGACACACCGGGGGCATCATGCTCTTTTGTCGAAGAAGCTCCATGGGAGGTCGCTCTTTCAGCCAAAACGAAAAGAATGCTGAAAGATCTCCAAGCATCCCCAGCGATCAGGTGGAAAAATCTGCTAGAACTCGAGATCATCGAGGGAATGCTGAAGCCGCGCCTGATGCTAAAAATTGGTAGCGATAATCAAAGTGCCCACACCCAGCCGTCAAAGTCTTCGAAGAAGAAGAAAAAGACCAAAAAGCCCATGAAACCTGGTGACAAGCACACGGACCTGCAAAAACATATTGACGCGCTGGAAGAATATAACCAGAAGGCGCGGACCTCAGTCACAGTCCAAGAATTTCTCAGCCACATCCTCGAAGACGGAGATGATGACATTGGAGAAGACTCATCAGATGAACTTGAGGATTATGTGGCAAGCTGCCATGTGATCTCTCACTCGTCGATAGACGATGATGAAACTCCTGACACAGAGAAACTGGGGGCAGATCCCGAATCAAAGCTCCTAGGACCGTCATACGAGATGATTGATGCATTCCTGAACGAAGCTCTTCTGAAAAGCAAGGCTGATCGAGAGCGCGAAATGGCCATATTTGGAAAAACCAAACGTCGGCGACTGGATGAAAGGGTTGAAGCACCCCAACCAGACCGACGCATGCCTACGACGGACAAGAGCAGGCTTAAAATGAAGAAAAGGTTCGCCAAAGCCATATCGATGGGAATGAAGCTGCCACCCTCCGAAGGAAACACTTCTGATGAAATACACCTTAATGAAGAGGATGTGCATCTAATTACTGTTTGTATCATCGAAGGATTGTACACCCTACTGAAGAATGCAACGCCTTTAAAAATTGGTGGCAAGGGTATGTCGCTCACAGGCAGCACTTCAAGAGGATGAAGCGTGAAGTTCGTCGACAGCGGAAAAATGCGACAGACGAACGTGGAAGAGCCGCCGGCAACTGTCATATGGTTGATAGCAGGGGATCTCAAGTTCTCACCTTCGGGAGCGATTCGGAAGAAGAAATGGCTCTCGGACCTCTCTTCAAAGAATCCGCCTCAGGAAAAGAGGAAGAACCGAAGAGCTGCGAGAACATTCAGCTGCGCAATCGCACATTACCTGAAAAGAATCTCGGACCCGTAAATAAGGGGTCGAACAAAAAGGATAAGGAAAAAAAAAGGTCCCTGAGGGTATCACCATCGATGACCAAGCCGTCGAAGAGCTGACAGCCAAGAATCCGCCCAAGAAAAACAAGGTGCATTACAACGTTCTGGCACACCTGAGGAAGATACCCTCACAGCTAAGCATTCTCGACGCCCTTCTGCTATCCAAAGATGCGAGAGATTCTTTGATCAAGGCACTACAAGAGCCCGAGCAGTTCCAAACTTTCCTCGTCGAAGAAAAGATGAAGGACGAGCTGGAAGAAGTGCACACAGCCGATATCACCTTCGGCGATGAAGATTTCCTCCTCGGGACGTGCGAGCATAACCGTCCCCTTTATGTCTCTGGATACTGCCATGATATTAAGATAGGCAAGATCCTAGTTGACAATGGGTCCTCCGTCAATCTCCTCAATGTAAGAGTGTTGAAGGAAATCTGCATGAGCGTTCAGCACCTCACTCGTGATAAAATCACCATCTCCGGGTTTGACTCCCAGTCATCACAGACGCTCGGGTCTATAATATTGACATTACGCTTTAGGCTGCTTGTCATGGACATCAAATTTCATGTCATTGATGCCAAGACTTGCTACAACGCATTGCTCGGCAGGCCTTGGTTACACGAGTACAATATCATCCCTTCTACACAACATCAGTGTATGAAGTATTTCAATGATGGTCTCGAGTATACTGTGACAGGGGAACTAAACCCATTCTCCGTGAGTGAAGTCCGAAAGTACGAAGATGCAAAATACTTCTTATCTGATTTTGAAGACACGGAAAGATACCATAAACCGAAGAATAAAGCTATCACCACTATGCCAGTCTTCGGGAGTGACACTGAGGAGGAAGAAGAAATAGTTTATTCAGGGCTGCCCCAATGCAACAAGCCGGGACTGTCCACCCCTATTTTGGTCTTCGGCAGCGACTTGGAAGATGAGGTTAATGCCATATTTTCTGTTCGGCCATCAATACAAGCCTTCGCTGGCGATGATCGGAGTTTGCAAATTGCCATGGTTCCGCAAGAGCATTACAAAGAGCTTGACGCGCTTGGTACCTATAGTGTGCAGGAACTGCAAACATTCTACGTCCCTCCCAGGCGAAGAGATGAAAAGGCGATCCTCTTTTATCAATCCACGGAAACCAAAGTAGAGAAAGAAGTCTGGCATGGTGCCGTTTCGACACTTGATAGACTTCAGCCCATCCGACTGTCCAGATACTACACACAAGGATTGAAGAGGCTGTTGAGGTGCCAAGGCATACCCCTTAACCAAACCATGCGACAAGCCCAGTTCTACAACAGGATATGGAGCGTCCCTGGAACTCAGCGAAAATTGCCCAATGGGAGAAAGGAAACGAGTGGTCTTGGATATGTCCAATCCAAGAAACGGGAGCGATTCTATGGCTGCTACGTTATACATGACTTTGACGAAGAAGGAGATGTTCTGTTAAAAGACGCTAACTCTGAACCAAAACGAGGTCCCGCCATGAAAATGCCAAGTCCGTCATTTGAAGAACAGATGGACAAGCTAATAAGGGAAGCGGGTCAGAAGGTCCGGGACGACCATAGCCGCAAAATGGCCATTTACGAGAAAGCCAGGACGCAGCGCCTCCTTCAACAGGCCACGGAGAATGACAATGCTCTTCGTTGCCAACCCGTCATACAAAAGACCCGGCACAGAGGCAACCAAAGAACGGAAAAAACGTTCGACAACAGCGTAGCGGGTCTAAGAAGCCACGTGATCGAGAATCGAGCAGCCGGGATCTGTCTCTTATAAAGAAGATGGGTCGAGCATATTCTTTTCCCCAAGACAAGACAAAGAAAATATTCGATCTTGTCATAAAATATCAGATGATGACACTCCCGGAGTCCAAGCACCCCGAGCAAGCAGACGAGGTCTTTCACCCAGACAATTGCTCCTATCACCGAGCAATAGGACATCCTCTCGAAGTCTGTTTCACCTTCAAGAACTGGGTTGAAGACCAGTATCAACTCGGCAGATTCGCTCTATCCAACAGTTGGAGGGTAAGGCCGCCACGGAAGCATGAATCAAAAGCCTCTTTTGTGATGAGAGTAGAACCGGATCAATATCGGTCTTGGAAACGATCTCATACCTGTCATGCGATAACGCTGTCAGAAAAAGAACCCGAGAATATGGATGACCTCTCTTGGTGCTTCGAAAACGAGGAAGATGAGTTGATTTCAGAATTTCCACCGGCGCCAAAAGAGCTGGAAGACGAGATACATACTACTGCAGATGACCTCAGAAAAATCGACTTGGGAACGGCAAAAGACCCACGGCCGACTTTCGTCAGTGAACTGTTGTCTGAAGAAAAGGTGGCTACGCTCAAAGACGTGCTCATGCAATATAAAGACAGTTTTGCATGGAACTATTCCGAGATGCCCGGATTGGATCCAGAAATAGCCATCCACAAATTGGCGATATCTCCGGACGTCAAGCCGATCAAACAAGCACCGAGAATAATGCGGCTCGAGCTTGAGATTTGCATCAACGCCGAGGTCAAGAAGCTAATCAACTCCGGCTTCATCCAAGAAGTTCAATACACTGACTGGATTGACAATATCGTCCCAGTGATGAAGAAAAATGGGATGGTGCATATATGTATGGACTTTCGGGATCTCAACAAAGTTTGCCCGAAGAACGACTTTCCAGTACCGGTCACTGAGCTGATGATAGCTAATACGTCCACTCACGAAGTTTTCTCCTTCATGGATGGCTCATTAGGATACAATCAAATAAAAATGCATCCCAAGGACCAGAAGCATACTGCTTTCCGGACCCCTTTGGGCATATTCTGCTACAAGGTGATGCCCTTCTGTCTAAAGACTTATCAGAGGGCCATGACGAAGATTTTCGATGACCTCATACATGAAATCGTCGAATGCTATATCGACGACCTCGTAGTTAAAAGAAAATCATACGAGGAACATTTAGAGCATCTGAAGATCGTGTTTCAGCGCCTTCGGAAATACAACTTGAAGATGAACCCTCTCAAATGCGCGTTCGGAGTCTCCTTGGGCAAGTTCCTAGGATTCGTCGTCCGACACCGAGACATTGAGATAGATCCGTCGAAAATCAAGGCGATCATGGAAATGCCTCCGCCAAGGACTCTCAAGCAACCACGTATATCCGGCGATTTATAGCCAATCTCTCCGGCAAGTGCCGTCCTTACAGTCACCTAATGAAGAAGGGAACCCCATTCGTCTGGGATCGTAAATGCCAAAGCGCACTGGACAAAGTCAGACAATACCTGCAGAATCCGCCAGTACTGATCGCTCCCGTTAAAGGAAAACCTCTCGTCCTATATACAACAGCCCTCGAAGGTTCCTTAAGCGCGCTGTGGGCACAAGAGAACGACCAAGGGAAGGAGAGAGCCCTCTACTATTTGAGTCGAGTTCTCCTGGGGCAGAAAGCAACTATTCCCCTATCGAAAAACACTGCCTGGCGTTGATCTTCGCGATAACGAAGCTCAGACACTATGCGTTGGCACCTGAGGTCCATCTCATATCAAAGGTGGATCCCGTCAAATATTTGATGTCAAAGGCCATATTAATGGGACGGCTCGCTAAATGGGCCCTACTCTTAATGGAATTCTCGATAGCTTATCGTCCCCTCAAGGCGGTAAAAGGCCAGGCTATCGCCGACTTCCTCGTTGAGCATCCGATACCTGCCGACTCTCCCTTAAACTGCGAATTGCCAGACGAGCACGCGTTTGACACGATCGACGGGGAGAGAAGAGAGGATGATACCCAGTGGGAACTCAACTTTGATGGAGCATCTTCCATGAAGAAGCGCAAAAAAAGCACCCCCATAATCAAATTAGGGGTAGGCTTCATCTTCGTGACCCTACAAGGAGGGATAATGCGCTTTGGCTTTTCCTTGACAGAGCCGAGGACGAACAATGAAGCCGAATATGAAACTTTAATAACAGGTCTTGAGATCGCTGTCGACATGGGAGTCGAAAGCCTCCTCATATACGGAGACTCCGAACTGATCGTTAGTCAAGTAAACGGCGACTATCAAACGTGCAAGCCTGAGTTAGTGAAGTACGGCGAGAGAGTGCAGCAACTGCTGACTCAAATTCCTACCTACGCCCTGGAAAGCAAACCACGCGTGGAAAATAGCAAGACGGATGCATTAGCCAAGCTCGCTAAAGAACTGGCCGACGAGAACCTCGATGACGTGAGGATCGTTGTGCAAAGCCGTCGGGTTCTTGCGCCGGCAGAAATATCTCCGGAGTCGTCCGAAGAAAAGGGAGCTACCGAGCAAACGGCCCTACAAATAAAAGACCAGGAAAAGGCTAAGGATTGGAGAGAAGTCTTTATAGACTACTTCAAATCCCGTCGAACGCCTGAAGATGCGTCCTCAAGACATCTGCTCATGAAACGAGCTCTATCTTTTGCCTTCGTCAATGATACTCTGTATAAGAGATCATTTGATTCTCTGTGGCTAAGATGCCTGGGGCCTGAAGAGGCAAGGAGAGTCGTCCAAGAAACTCATGGCGGACTCTGCGGTTCTTACCAAGCCGGGCCGAAGATGGAACTAGAGATCAAAAGGATGGGCTACTATTGGCCCGCGATGATCCAGGACTGCCTCGAATACGCGAAGCAGTGCCACTCGTGCTAGATTCATGGGGACTTTATCCATCAGCATCCAAATCCGCTACACCCAACGGTGGCTAGCTGGCCGTTCGAAATGTGGGGAACTGACATAATCGGCCCCATCGAACCGGTATCGTCCAGAGGACATCGGTTCATACTGCCAACAACCGATTACTTCTCCAAGTGGGCAGCAGCAGTACCACTAAGAGAAGTGAAGACGGAGAATATCCTCCATTTCTTCAAGACACACGTCATTTATCGGTTCGGCACTCCACGATGGATTATCTCCGATAACAGGCCAGCCTATAGAAGCCACAAGATCAGCCGCTTTGCACAACAACATAACATAGACTGAAGATACTCTTCGGTTTATAATCCTCGAGCTAACGGTCTAGCTGAGGCTTTCAACAAGACCTTGACGAAGATCGTGAAAAAGACGGTGTCTCGAAATAAGAAGGACTGGCACGAGAGACTACATGAAGCTCTCTGGACGTATCGAACTACGTTCAAAACGGCTACAAACACAACGCCGTATGCATTGGTATTCGGCACAGAAGTGGTACTCCCCCTCGAGATAGAGCTACCCTCTCTACGAGTGGCGGTTCATTACGAACTAACAGACGAAGAAAATGCTCACCTTCGGCTTGAGGAGCTCGACGCCCTTGATGAAACCCGGCTCATGGCGCAACAAAACCTGGAGGCTTATAAAGCAAAGATGACGCGCTCATACGAGAGATTGACTAGGCCGAGGACATTCCGCCAAGGCAAACCCGTGATAGTGGTCAAAAGACCCATGATCCCCAATCGTGCCAAACGGGGGAAATTCGAGCCGAACTATGAAGGCATATATATCATAGACAAAATTTACAAGGGTGGAGCCTATCTACTTATTGATATGCACGGCGAAAGACCTTTCAAGCCAATAAACGGTCGATTCCTGAAAAAATACTACGCCTGACGAGTCACGGCCTAGGTCAACGATAGATGACGACGCCTATGTCCGCTCGCTATCTTCCTAAGCACAAACTCTATAAGTAGTAGCCGGCCAATAGACCGAAATGTCCTAAAACTAACGACGGACCGAAACATCCCTAAACTAACAACGGACCGAAACGTCCTTAAACTAACGATGGACCACTATGTCCTAAAACTGGCTACTGACCAAAACGTCTTTAAATTACTACAAACTGCAGCATCCCAGGGATAACACAAAAAAAACGGTATGTCCACAAGCAAAATGGGCACGGATGAAAACCCGAAAGGGCTCCATGAGTAAAAAAAGCAGGACTACCGGCGAGTTTTGTGAAAACCCGAAAGCGCGCAATCTCGTTAAAAGACACTTGCAAGGTCCTCTCAACCTTGTAAGGAGAAAATACCTGCGTGGGATCCTTACGACTCACAAAGGAGCAAAACACTTAGGGATCCCCACGATTCCTAAGGAGAAATTAAACTTACGAGATCCGCACGACTCGTATGGAGAATTCCCCTTTGAGACCCTCACGGCTCACAGGGTTCAAAAGCCTTAAGTTACAGGGATCTGAACCTGTTCTTAAGCCATCACAATCTCCAATGCTACTCTACAAGCGGTTCAATATTGACTCTTGTATACAATCCACGAGAACGAATAAACATTTCCCTAACAAAGTCCCACCAGAGCCTAGGGATATGCTCACACGGTGAACAACCCTTGTAAGTCCTCTCGACTTATAAGGAGAAAATACTCTTGTAAGATCCTTATGACTTATAAGAGAATACACACTTAGGAATCCTCATGATTCCTAAGAAGAAAACGCACCTATGAGATCCTCACGTCTCGTAGGGAGAAATACTTTTATGAGACCCTTACAGCTCATGAAGTCAAAAGCCTTAGTCGACAGGATCTTAACCTTGTTTACTAAGCCACCTTTGTTCGATATTGACAGAGACAAATGATGATTCACTCTTCGCAATATCCCAGTTGTAGCGATGCTGATGCCGAAATCGGTGTCAAATCCCAAACTCGCAGCGAAAAGCCAGCGAACCAAAAGTGCATATGAGATAGCCGAAATGATAGGGCAACTCGCAATAAAATCATCAAGTATGATATATGCATATAAAATAGCCGAAATGATTGGGCAACTCGCAATAAAAAGTAGCGAGTAAATAAAACAAATAGCTGAAATGATTGGGCACCGCGAAAAATAGCCGAAATGATTGGGCAATCGCGACTTTCGCAATATAAAACCTGAAATGATAGAGCATCACGGAAAGAAAAATATATGAAATAGAACTTTTTGCCCTACAGGTGAGATCACATCGATCCCTGTATACAATCCAGAGGCACGAGCAAAGAGGGAACCATAACTTCCCCCAGGCTCCATCCGAAAGAGAGCCAAGTCTCGATGGACGCATCTGCAGCCTAGAGATCACCAACCGCGTTCCTCCTCAGTCCAGTAGGATTCATACGCGACAATCAACCTTGGAGCCATGGCAAAGTCCCTGTTCCAAATCTCGACGGTTCACAGACAGCCTAGAGATCACCAATATCGTTCCTTCCATTCCAGCAGGATTCAGACGCGACAGTCAACCTTGGAACCATGGCAAAGTCCCTATTCCAAACCTCGACGGTTCACAGATAACCGAGAGAGCAAATTCTGGCCTCGTAGAACACAGCTAAAGTCAATTCTGACCCCGTGGGAAACGCTCAGAGCAAATCCTGGTCCCATAGAACACGACTAATGTCAATCCTGACCCTATGGGAAACGCCTAGAGCACCTCCTGGTCCCGTGGAACACTGCTAATGTCAATCCTGACCCCGTGGGAAATGTTCAGAGAAAATTCTGGTCCCGTAGAACACGGCTAATGTTAATCCTGACCCGTGGGAAACAGCCAGAGCACCTCCTGGTCCCGTAGAACACGGCTAATGTCAATCCTGACCACGTGGGAAACGTCTAGAGCACCTCCTGGTCCTGTAGAACACGGCTAATGTCAATCCTGACCCCTTAGGAAACGTCCAGAGCAACCCCTGACTCCTTAAAATGCGGATAAAGCCAATCCCTGACTCCGTGAAATGCGGATAAAGTCAACCCCTGACTCCGTGAAATGCGGATAAAGTCAATCCCCGATTCCGTGAAATGCGGATAAAGTCAACCCCTGACTCCATGAAATGCGGATAAAGTCAACCCCTCCTGTCCCCGTAGAATACGGCTAAAGTCAATTCTGACTCCGTGGGAAACAGCCAGAGTAAACCTTCGAAACTCCCCGTCAAATCAATGATTTGACTCGGGAGCAGGTCAACTCATCAATCACTTACGAGTCCTCTCGACTTGTAAGGAGAAATTTCTCTTATAAGATCCTTACGACTCTCAAGAGAAAACGCACTTAGGAATCCTCACGATTCCTAAGGAGAAAAATACACCTACGGGATCCTCTCGACCTGTAGGGAGAAAATTCTTCGTGAGACCTTTACGGCTCATAAAGTTGAAAAGTCTTAGGTGGAAAATCCTAACCTTGTCTCCCAAGCCATCGTTGCCTCGCAGAGAGGTCAAGGTAGATTTTTTACAGGCCACACTCTCTGACAAGAATGGAAATAATCACTTACGAGTCCTCTCGACTTGTAAGCAAGAAAAATTCTCTTGTGAGATCTTTACGACTCTCAAGAGAAAACACACTTAGGAATCCTTACGATTCCTAAGGAGAAATTACACTTACGTGATCCCCACGACTCGTAAGGAGAAATACCTTTATGAGACCCTCACGGCTCATAAAGTTGGAAAGCCTTAGGAGGCAGATCTGAACCTGACTCCTAAGCCATCGCTGTCCTACAAGAAGATCAAAATAGATTATCCACAAAATGCATTTACTAAAAGGGACACACCACCATGAAGCAAAATATATCTTTTATTCATGAATCAAAATGAGTACAAAGTACAATTTATGAAAGAATAAAAAAATATTCTCATTCAGGAGTATGTACAAAAGAAGAGTAAAAAGAAAAATATACAATTTTTCAAGCCGGCGGACGATTTAATAGATTTGCCAGTTCATCCTTTTTCCGCTGGGCCTCGGCTTCATAATTTGTTATCACTATGAGACGGGCCTTCGCTTAAGATTGTTGGGCCTGGTACGAGGCAAGCCGATTTTCAAGCTCCTGTTCAGTGACCTTGTGGGCTTCAACCATCTCGCGGGCAAAAATGACGGCTTTATCAATAGCTACCACCTTCCTGATAGCTTCTTGAAGCAACCGCCAGAGTTCATACGCATGAGTGGTTTTGGCCGTAAGTTCAGCTTGAAGTCCCCCCAGCGCATTTGAAGCCAGCTTCCTCTCTTAAAATTTTCGGCTGAGCCTCTTCTCGCATGACAGCATATTTGCAGCGCACCATTCAATCAGCCCCCGCAAGCTCGCCTTTGCAACCACAACCTCTAAAGGAAGGCGCGTACATTTAATACTATGCAAACAAGCCTTCACCTGATGACAAAACTCAACCCAGACTTGCACCAATGTTTCACTATGGTAAGAAGCAAGAAAGGGGAGAGAAATGTTGGCTTTAGCGGCAAATTCTTCGGCCGTGATCAAACTACCAGCATGAAGGTCTTCAATCAGTGCTGACAAAGAGTGAAAGCTTAGCTTTGCCATCTGTTCAGAGGTACATAGAGCATAGGGGCCGGGTGGCATGGTGATGCGAGATTCCAGCATGGTAAGAACTGGAAAGGCTGTTAAGATTTATAAACAATCAGCGAAACTTGCAAGCAAAGAGCAGATGGAACAACGTCGAAACATTACTTACCCACAGTCATGCAAGAAGGGTCCAAAAGATCCCCAGGCCTGTCAAGAATCTCAACTTCGTCGTCGGCTTCCAGAACTACAGAAGACACTAGTATCGTTATATGAAATAATAATAATGCCGTGAGGAGAAGGCAAATACCACTAACTTTACCCGGAAGAGTGGACGATGTGTTGAGGGGATATTGCCTGCGGAGCGGCCATCTCTAGCAAACGCTGAAAGGATTTTCTAAGAGACAGATCAGCGATAGACGCCGCTAACCCGCGTAATTCTGAAAAGGCAGAAAGGTTCAGATGATAGAGAGATTATTAAAATAAAATATAGAAGGCTACCTTCGATGCTCCTCTCGCTCTGAACTGGAGGGATAGCAGCTTCGGCAGCCTCTTCCATGCCCCCAGGCACATCATCAGGGACCTGGGCCGGTATAACTACTTCCAATTGAGGAGCAGCGGCCACCGCTGCAGGCTCCAATGAAAGGACGACGGCCTCGACTACCTGTCCCATAGTCTCCGAGCCGTCCCCAGAAAGATCCATTGAATCTGCGGCCAATAAAGATGCTTCTTCCGAGAGAGCAAGCACCGGGAGAACGGAAACCACCAATGGGAGCTCCGCGGCAGGAAGAACAGGTGTATCGACCCCCTCCATAGTTACTGGTGTCTCATCGGGGATATTTACAGAGTCCATAGTCAAGACGTGACTCGAACTCAGATCCTCTGCCATTGCCGAAGTCCCTGCAAAGGTTTCATGAAGATAAGGATATATATATATATATATATATATATATATATAAGCAGTGCAAAATACTACAAAAAGATATATAAGTATACCAATGCGCCAAGGAGCTTCTAGTATGGTTTTTTCAAGCCGATGTTCATTCTCAAGAATTTGTGCTCGCCGGGGTTCGAGGGTAGACTTGTGGCCACCAGTCCACAACGACAGCGCATCTTCGGCATCAGCCGAGATAGGCTGCTTAAAGGCTATCTTGCCTCCCTCTTCCAAAGGACCTATAAATATCCGCCGTATCGATGGAGGATCTTCGTAGAAGATGACGGCAGGATAAGGCCTCTTCGGGACCCTTATATTTTCAGTCTCATCCTGGGAGCGTCTTATAGACTCAGCCAATTATGCAGCTTTCTCGGCAGATGAACCTGGGAAAAGAAGACCACCATTTGACTCTTGCATAGCTATTAGTTCATCTTGAAAGATAGGCTCAGATTCCACTAAAAAGTCGAGCAGATTGGTGACCGTCTTCTTTCGCCTCTTTGACCCAGAACTAACACCAGAAGACGATCGCTTCTTTCCCCTCGGTGCTTTGGTACGACGTTGACCCACTTCGCCTTCAGTATCCTCACTCGGCGGTGCTACCGATGATGACACTGCCATTGCTGACGCCGCAGCTGATGAAACTGCTACTGGCGCCTTATCAGAAGCCCTTGCCTGAGCTCCAATGCGCATCGGCATACCAACTATCGGAGCCAAGTCCACATCCGCCGCCTCAGGAATAAGTATGGTACCAGTATCCCTCAAGGGAGGGCGAATCATTGTCCGCGGTCGCGGCGGGACTCCCGTAGCCTGGAGTGGGGCAGGAGCCTTAAGCCCAAAAAGTATCCTCCTCTCCTCAGCAATGATTGGACTAACCCGGTGGTGATACCAACCCGTGAAAGCCCCCACGCACCTCAGAATGTAGTCGGCCTCGGGGATCATGAAATGAGAACCAATGTTTAGCCTCATGAAATGGCGGGTGGCGTCACGAACAGCTTCCAAAGAAGGGCTGGGCTCCACTGTGAACGCCTCAAAGGGGATACCCTAGTTATATCCTAATTGCCGAGCAAAGCGGTGTGGATTGTACCGCATGAAAAGAGCCGCATCATTTCGGCGGAACACCAGATAACCCGGCCTGATCGAGTACAAGTGGCTTCCTTGGGCTTCAAGAAGGGTGCTCCCTCTTTCGATAAATCAAACAACTGTTGAACATGTCCCGAGGGAGCAGAGAGGATTCGATCATTAAATACCATCCCGCCTTCGTTGGCATATGGATTGAGCAGCACACGAAGAGCCCCTAATTGAGTCGGGTTAGGAGCAGAAGCGTCCACCAACCTCATGAGCCGCGGAAAGGTATAAGCATCATAAAAGATGGGTCTCTGGTGCGCAGCAAATGCCCCTAGCACGTGCATCTCAATCCATGACGTAAAATAATGAAGAGAGAAACTCACTACATTCACGCCTGGGGTTGAGGTATTGGCTGCAGTGCTTAGCCCATGGTACAGATGCGACAGCCCTGTAATGCCCACAGCTAGACGCGTCCCTTCGGCGATGCAATGAGTAGGGTAAATGATCGAGGCTCTCATGAATCGAAGGTGCGTTGGAACGACAAACCAACTAAGCCAAACACTGATAAAACCGATGAAGAAATTTTCTTCATCCATGCTAGGAGCTGCGATCGACTCGAAAGGTACAGCCGACAAGACTGGAATGTAGAACTGGGGCAAATTCTCTTCTCTAACTGGTAGCCTATTTAAACCAAACCCGAAGGGGTCGTTGATATACGCGAACTTCGAAGCCGCCTTTGATAGAACGTCTCTACGAAGGAAATAGGCGATAAAACTTTTAAAAGTGACGCCCTGTTCTTCTGAATCCATGAACAGCTTCTCAAAAATCCCCAAAGTCTTGATTAGACTCGGGTACTTGTGGCGGACGACATTTTCAGTCGACAAGCCGTCAAGCGTAGCGGACACAGTCTTGAAGACATACTCGTCAGAGGGCAGAAATTCTTCATAAGGCGCTCCCCTGATCGGTAAACCTGAGATCTCGCGAAACTCTTCCAAAGAGATCGAAACTTCGCGGTCCCCTAACAAGAAAGTGTTGGTGGGAAGATTCCATTGATTAAGGAAAGCTTTAACCCACCATACATGGGGAGATTGATAATGGAAGAGGGACGCATACACCGCCTGGTAAAGCCCGACCCTCTGTAGCCGCGCACGATGGGCGGACAAGATGTAACGAGCCCAGAGAAGATAGCCCGTGGGATGGCGAGGGGTAATCCCTATCTTGTAAACCTGTCCCCAGGGCTGGGCTTCACCTTGGTAGATACGACGCCCTAAGATGTTTATGGCTGGCACAGGGTGGTTTGGTATCCCAGTTGCCGACGGCTCAAGCCGGCCCGAAGGGGTCCAATTCAACATCTCCACAGCAAAAGCAGTCAGCAGACGGTCCATCGGCAAGAATGGACGGATAGGCTATGTTGGTACCTCGCAAAGAAAGCTTCGACGACCGTGGATGATATGACCGTACCAGGTCCCCCACAAAAGTAAGTTGGCACAGTCCGGGTCGTGAGCTCTAATCATCGCCATCACCTCTTCGTCAGACAGTGACTGAGTAAAGGCAACCTCCGAGCGGGTGAAAGGGAAGTATGGAAGAGAAGCCATTGTTCCTGAAATAAAGAAAAGGAAACTGTTAGTGTAGCCCACATGTGTATATATATTTATAAATATATATACAGTGGAAGGAAACGACAAACAACTTATTTTATGGGACCATGGGCTACAAAACTCATGGGCCCCACAAAAATAATATGGCGGCTCACTAATAATAAGGCTGAGCAATCATTATGAGAACAAAAGGAAGATTCTCAATAAATTCAAAACAACTCTACACATTCCCCCAAGGAGAAAACCCATTGCAGAAACTCTGTGCAAATCGAGAAGGATCTCTCCTAAACTATTTTTGCAAGAAAAACTCATGATGAAAAATTCCAAGAAGTCTTCTTTTAAGAACTAAGTTCTTTAGAGGAATTAAATTCCTTTTGAATAGAGGAATTAAATTCCCAGAAACGGGCGGGCTAAATTACGTGAGAGAAAGAACCTTTCAGAGCTAAGCTCTTTGGAATGGAATTAAATTCCAGATGCAGACAAGTATCATCATCAATCCCCTAAGATCAGAGAAACCCTAGCAAAAGGGGTTTATTATTTAAAGATTGGACATTCTTAAAGAACTTGGAAAGATGGGCTTTTGTTAAAGGGAAAAACCTTTGGTGTGGATTTAAAATAAAAAGAAAATTTCTACAAGAAGTTCCTCGGCCGTTCAAGAACCTTACCTGAAAAAGGAAATCTTTTGTTGACAGAGTTAAACTCTGAAAAATTTTGGAATAAAGAACTGAGCTCTGAGAAAGAGAATTAAATTCTAAAAGAAAAAACAAGGAAGGAAGAAGAAGGAGTAGAGGCACTGCTGAAGAGACCCCTGCATTTATAGGACATGATGGGAAACAATTCATCTTCCCTGTTCCCTAGGCAGATCCAACGGCCACAAAAGTGACAGCGTTGCACTCACGTGCAAACACGTGAGAACAACGCTGTGGGGGCATTTTTTCCCTCATAAAATACAAAGAAAACCCCCAATGGGGCATCATGTACGCACACGTGATCGGGGGTGACGTGTCGACACGTGATGGCTTACTGAGGGCTCTGAAATGATAAGATTTGAATCCTAATCAAATAGGGTCACGTGCCCACATGTGACAGGCCTTTAAGTCCACTGAAGTATAATAAAACAACAAGAAAAAACCCCAATGGGGCATCACGTGCCCACATATGACCAATGGTCACGTGCTGACACGTGATAAGTTCTTGAGTTCTTTGAAATAACAGAATTAAATTCCGGTTAAATGCTTAATCTGTGGGTCACGTGCCACTATGTGATGGGGTCTTAAAAAATCTCTGGGTTAAAGGAAAGAAAACCCTAAACGGGACATCACGTGCCCACACGTGACAGGGGGTCACGTGCCAACACGTGATGGGTTCCTAAAGATCTCTGAACTAATAGAATTAAATTCTAATTAAATGGTCAATCAGTGGGGTCACGTGCTAACACGTGATAGGCTCTTAAACCTTCTGAACTAATAGAATTAAATTCTAGTTAAATGAAATCAAAAACCTTAATTGGAAAAATATTTCCCTAGATCTTTCCAAACAAAAAGATTGCGCTCTGTAAAGTGGAGCACCGTTGGATTAAAAGTCCAACGGTGATTAAAAATCACCAATTTATAGAAAGATTCTATACAAAGAAAGATTTTTCTAAAAAACTGCCAGGAACAACAAACAAAATATCTTTTGGATTAAAAATCCAATGGTGAATAAAATTCACTGAGTAATCTAAAAGATCATGTTGGTTACAAAATCAGTCAAAATCTTTCAATGAAAGATTAACTAAACAAACTGATTTTTTTCTTTCTCCTATAAATAGAAGCCAAGAAGAGAAAAGAAAAAGGAGAGATACAACAACAGAGAGAAAAAAAGAAGAGAATTTAATTCTCCAGAGAGAAAGAATATTTCTTCAGAAAAAGAAAGAAACCCTAGGTAAGAGAGAGAAAGAGATCATTCTATAAGCTCCCATAACCCTATAAGAGAATTTAATTCTCAAACCAAGAGTTTAACTCTTCTGAATAAGAACTTAGTTCTTCCTCTGGTTGAGGATCTGCAGAAATAGATCTCTCCATAAGTTGAGAATTTAATTCCCATCGGGGAGATTCTGTCATGCAGATCTAAAACCTAAGAGAGGACCTAAGTTCAGAGAATTTTATTCTCCCACAAAGCACATAGGAATTTAATTCCTCCAACAAAAATAGGGTTTAACCCTTAATACAAGAACTTAGTTCTTCTTCATGGTTGAAGATCTGCATAAGCAGATCTCCCCATAAGTTGAGAATTTAATTCCCGTCGGGGAGATTCTGCCATGCAGATCCAAAACTTAGAGGGAGAGTTGGGTTTAAAGAATTTAATTCTTCCAAATATATAGGAATTTAATTCCTTTAAATAAAATTAGGGTTTAACCCTACAAAAGAATTTAATTCTTAAACAAGGGACTTAGAATTTTCATGCACGTAAATGAAGTCAGTACCCAACCTGATCACGTGGGAACACGTGACCCTCCCTTCAATGGTCAGAAAAGAATGAATGAGATGGGGTCACGTGCCCCCACGTGACCCTTGGATAAATTCCTCAAAATAAAGAGAACAAAGCTAAGGCAGAACAAACTTTGGGCGCCCTCACGTGTCCCCACGTGACCCGTGACAAACACCTCTTTAAAAAAGAGAAGATGGAAAAAACTGAAGGATTAAAATCCAATGCATGGGCGCCCTCACGTGTCCCCACGTGACCCCTACCAAATCCTTTTAATATCCAGTGCATGGGTACCCATCACGTGCCCACACGTGATGGTCATTAAGATTAAGTGTTTAACACTTATTTGAATATTCTGAGAATAAAATAAAGGAAGCTTGGCCCAATCCTAGGGTGCCTCACGTGTCCTCACATGAGCGCTTAATTTTTTTCGTGTTTAACACTATTTTAAGCACTTCATCCCTAGTGTTTAACACTATTTTAAATGCATCACGTGGGAACACGTGATCGCCAGATATGTGTTAGTGTTTAACACTATATTCAAAACAGTCTTAACCCACATTGGCTAAGTCTTCCAGAGGCAAGACTCCCCTTTGACTGAACCTCAAATACATTTTTGTCTTCCAAAATTAGTCATCTCATATGACATTTGAGTGCTCAACACTCGATAAAAGACAAAAAAAATATTGTCAGAACCCAGACCCATGCTTAGCATTATAAAAGGGGGGCTGAGCTTAGACAAATGTTCAGCAGCCCAAACAAATGTCCAATATTGTAAACCTAATTGGACTTAGCCCAAGTTGGCCATAAGTCCTCAATTCAGATTTAACTGAGCCTATGTGCTCATAATCTAATTAATTGATTTTAGTCCCAAATTGGACTACAGATCTCCCAACCAACATTGGTTCAAGGATACATCTCTTCACTCCTTTGATATTTGTCGTTATAATCCTTCAACATCTTCAGAGAGGTGACGGGTCCCGATAACCAATCATTCCATGGACTGTGGGGTCCTTAAACTCATGGACTATGATGTCCTTAAATTTTATAGACTATGACGTCTTTAAACTACGGACCGTGGGGTCCCTAAACCCATGGACTATGATGTCCTTAACCCCGGACTGCGGGGTCCTTAAACCCATGGACAATGATGTCCTTAACCTCGGACTGTGCGGTCCTTAATCTCATGGACCGTAATGTCCTTAAACTAACATTGGACCGTAATGTCCTTAAACTAATGGACCGTAATGTCCTTAAACTAACATTGGACCGTAATGTCCTTAAACTAATGGACCGTAATATCCTTAAACTAATATTGGACCTTAATGTCTTTAAACTAATGGACTATAATGTTCTTAAACTAATGGACCGTAATGTTCCTAAACTAAACAATAGAGCCCAAATGCTCTTTTGTTGAATCTAAATGATCCCGTTAAGTTGATCTTAGTCTAAAATTAGACTAACGTATTCTTAACAAACGTTTAAGTTGATCTTAGTCTCAAATGAGATTAACGCATCCTTAATCCCAACCCCAAACCCAAATCTAAGAAGATACGGATTCGGACTAATTCACGCCCTATGGGAGACAACATAAATTAGTCTCCGTATACAATCCACGGGCAACCAAAAACAAAACAAATATACACGACACGAAGTAACCATCTGGAGAAGGAGAAAGTGGTTACCGGGATGCGGTAGCATAATTAACTGCAGGGGCTTGCGCCTGCAGGGAAGAGCGTCTCCACAATCAAAAACCCCTCAACGAGGGGGAATCTGACGAAGTCTGCTACATCGGCCATATCCGTTTAAACCTTCGATATATTGTGTCATAAATCAACTTGGCATCTTCGGAGAGGTGGATGGATAGCACCAATTAGCATCTGCCCTCGAAGTTCAGGCCCTGACGTCCCAAAGTCCCGGTCGCGTATTTCGGCGGAGAACAATGTACCCTTGAACCAATATTGGTTGGAAGATCTGTAGTCAAATTTGGTACTAAAATCAAAGATTTATGAGCATATGGGCTCAATTAATCTGAATTTGGGATCTGTGTCCAACTTGGGCTCGGCCCATTCAGTTAAAATGTTGGACATTTAATTAGACTTAGTCCTTTTTCATTTAACAATGCTGAGCATTGGTTTGGGTTCTGACCAACGTTTTTTCGTCTTTTATTGAGTGCTGAGCACTCATTATAGCTCTGGGGCTTTATTTAAAGAACGGTTTATGTTCCCTCAGCGCACACGTGAGGAGCACATGGCGCGCTTGGCGCTGAGCGCCAGATTTAGAGTGCTAAGACGTTTCCTGTGAGATAGCGCACACGTGAGGAGCATATGGCGCGCTTGGCGTTGAGCACCAGTCAATGAGTGCAGAGTTCTCTTTATAAAATAGCACACACGTGAGGAGCACGTGGTGCGCTTGGCGCTGAGCGCCAGTAAATGAGTGTAGAGCGCTCCTTGTGAAAGAGCGCTCCTTGTGAAAGAGCGCACACGTGAGGAGCACGTGGTGCATTTGGCGCTGAGCGCCAGTAAATGAGTGCAGAGCGCTCCTTTTTAAATAGCGCTTGGAGCGCTGCGGCGCTGTGCGCTAGTCTTGGAGTGCTGCGACGCTTCTTTGAATTAGAGCGCTAAGGCTCATTTTAGGCAACTTTGATCAGTTCTGCACTCTGAGAATTAAACTCTCGTTTATAGGAGACTTTGTCTTATAGATCTACGAACTAAGTTCTTATTTTAATAGAAGATTTTACAATCACTTCTGTTCTTGTGAAAGACTTCGTCTTTCTTTTATAGATCTATAATCTGAAAAGAATTAAATTCTTCCCCCTCACTTTTTATGATGAGATACTATGATCTCTTTTGTGAAAGATCTCGGTCTTATAGATCTATGATTTGAAAAAGAACTATGTTCTTCTTCCTTGATGAGATGTTTTTTATCTCTCTGTTTTTACCTTGAAGAAAAGTTCTTCTTCTCAGAGCTTGCTCTTTTCTTTAAAATTTCTCAAAGCTTTGGGGGGGGAGTTTCCTCTGTACAAGACTTGAAGTCTTGGGGCATTTATATAGGGTAGACTGATTTGTTGAATCGGTTGAAGAGATCTTTTCTATAATTGATTTGGGGATGTTTCCCACCGTTGGATTTTTGATCCTAGGGCTTTTGTTTTACAGATGGAAATCTTTTTATTTTAAACATGACTGGGAAAATCTTTTCCTATACAGAGCTTATTCTGAATCTTAGTGATTTTTTAATCGCCATTGGATCTTTGATCCAACGGCAGGGAACATTTAATTCCAGCGCTAGCGCTCTCGTGCTTTGCACGTGAGCGCTGCAACAGAGTCTTTGACTCTTAGCGCTAGCGCTGGCGCTAGTGCTCTCGTGCTTTGCACGTGAGCGCTGCATCAATGTCTTTGACTTTTAGCGCTGGCGCTGCTAGCGCCAGCGCTCTCGTGCTTTGCACGTGAACGCTGCAGCAGAGTCTTTGACTCTTAGCGCTGGCGCTATTATGAAGCGCTGCTTCATTTCAAATTTCAAAATTTGAACAGAGTTTTGCCCTGATTGGGGGAAACAGAACTCTTTCAACATACCGCCCCTCCATTGAGGGTGAAGACAAAATCCGAAACAGACTTGCTATCGTCCTTATCACTCTCGAAGATCGAATCGATAAAAGACTCCACCTGCAGTTCTCCGTTACCATACACCAAGAACATCTCTTTAGTCCATCTCAAGTATTTAAGAATGTTCTTCACGGCTATCCAGTGCTTCTCTCCTGGGTCTGATTGATACCTACTTAGCATACTAAGTGCGTAAGCTACATCCAGTCTGGTGCATAACATCGCGTACATGATAGACCCAACTGCAGAAGCATAGGGTATCACGTTCATACGAGCCCTTTCCAAATCAGTCTTGGGTGACATCTTTTTGGAGAGAGTGGTTCCTGAACAAGCGGGTAAATTATCACGCTTATAATCTTCCAGACTAAACCTCTTTAATATGGTGTCTATGTACCTGAATTGGGACAATCCCAACATCCTTTTAAATCTATCTCTATAGATCTTTATCCACAGGATGTAGGAGGCGTCATCCAGAACTTTCATGGAGAACTTTTGTGATAGGAAGAGTTTGACCGGGTGCAGCATAAGAACATCATTTCCTATCAAGAGTATGGCATCCACGTACAATACGAAGAAGACAACCTTACTCTCTACAACCTTTTTATATATACATGGTTCATCTATGTTTTTGATGAAGTCGAACTCTTTGACTGCAACATCAAAATAGATGTTCCAGCTTCGCGACGCCTGCTTTAATCCGTAGATTGATTTAAGCAGGTTGCATATTTTTCCGCTGCTCCAACTATCTACAAGTCCTTTGGCTATGTCATATATACGCTCTCTTCTAAATTACCATTTTGAAAAGCGGTCTTGACATCCATCTGCCAGATTTTATAGTCATGGTATGCAGCAATGGCAAGTAGGATCCTGATGGATTTAAACATAACCACTGGAGAAAAGGTCTCATCATAGTCGACACCCGGTCGTTGACGAAAACCTTTTGCTACAAGTCTAGCTTTGAAGATCCCAATCTTTCCATCTACACCAATTTTCTTCTTAAAAATCCACTTACTCCCAATGGGTTTTACCCCTTCAGGAGAAAATTCCAAAGTCCATACTTTGTTGGCATACATGGATTCCATTACAGATCGTATAGCATCCGACCATTTCACAGAGTCCCCACTTGTGATGGCCTGCTCGAAACTAGTTGGGTCATCATCTTCCATGATGCAATCCTCGCTCCCATATCTAGGCCGGACATATCCCATATCATAACTCGTTTAAGAGATGGTCTCTTCCCGTACCATATCTCATATGGAGTGGTAAGCACGGATTTGGTCGGAACCCTATTTAATAGGTATGCAGCTATCTCAAGTGCATAACTCCAAAAAGAAATAGGTAACTCGGTAACACTCATCGTAGAGTGCACCATATCTAATAGGGTACGATTCCTCCGTTCCAATATTCCATTGTGCTGTGATTTATACGGAGGAGTAAGCTGAGAGAGAATCCCATTCTCTTTTAGATAATCTCAGAATTACATGTTTAAGTATTCTTTTCATCGATCAGATAGAAGGATTTTAATACTTCTACCCTCTGGTTCTCTACTTCGCTCTTATATTCCTTAAATTTCTCAAAAGTTTCAGATTTGTGTTTCAACAGGAACACATATCCGAATCATGAGAGATCATCGGTGAATGTAATGACGTACGATGAACCATTCCTCGCATGTATAGACATAGGACCACATACATCACTATGTATCAGTCCCAAGAGTTTAGTAGCTCTTTCTCCGTGTCCCGTAAACAGAGTTTTGGTCATCTTTCTTTTGAGACATGACTGACAAGTTTCATAAGATGTAAATTCGAACAGATTCAAATATCCATCTTTATGCAATTTAGCTAGTCCGGTGATATGACCAAGTCTACAATGCCACAAGAAGACTTCGTTCATTTCTGAACTTTTCCTCTTGTGTATGTTCTATATATTTAAAATTGTATTTTGATTTATAACGTATATACCATTACACAATGTACCAAACCCAATCAACACTTGATTTAGGAAATTTTTCATAACATTTTTCTCTAATAAACAGTTATATCTTTCTTTATCTAATAAAGAAATAGATATTATATTGCACATCATCGACGGTACATAATAACAGTCGTTCAAAATCAATATATTACCATTTGATAATACAAGGTGATATTCGCCGACAGCTTCACCGGCAACAATTGCTCCATTCCCTACTCTGAAGGACATATCACCTTTTCCCAGTTCTCTACTTCTTTTTAACCCTTGTAAGATATTACAAATGTAGGATTCTGATCCGGTATCTAATACTCAGGACGTAGAGCAGACCGAGAAACAGTTTTCAATAACTAACACACCCGAAGAAGATACATCAGCATGCTCTTTCTTCATCCGGATGGCATAGAAATCCTTGCATTCCCCTATCCCTTGCCCAGACTTATGACAGTTGTTATAAGATAGGGCGGAACCAACATTCCCCATCCCAGTATAGTAAGCGGGTTCGGTCAATACATCTATATTATTATCTTGATTAAGGCGTGACATGGTCGCTACCTGGAGAGAGAGAAAAAAGCACTTTAGCGTACGATCTTGCAAGATTAGACTGGTTATTATCTTATCGAATCAAGATGGATCCCACTGTTTTTATCAAATCTTCCTTCAAATCCTAAAAGGTAAGATTAGATGGGATTAATTACACCCTACAAGTTCGTCAATCGGTCAGCCAAGCAGGTGTTCGTACTCCGAGGGAGTCTCCCCGTGCTTTCGCATGAAACTAATTAAATAACCTCATTTCCGCAGGGGTATAACCCCGATAACACTTTTCTTAGACACCTACTGGATTAGCTAATTGTAAAGTGGAAAACTCTCTCAGGAGTAACACTTACTCATAGTGGGTATCGGGATCCAACTATCTTATAGAAGGTATGCAATCTCATTTAAAATTTCAACCCTTGAAATTTCCGATATCTGTTTTTACCCCTAACGACTTATGACCTTAACTATGGTCAACAAATCATAAGCGCTAGTCAAGTTCAACCCGTCATTTCGTGATCGATTCGAATCCATCCACACAAACCCTTAACGGAGGTCAACAAGGCTGTGTGACTACCCCTACCGATCGCATCAAGATGCTGCAAATAAATATTACCTAGTTACCATACACTGTGCCTTGACGGAGGTCAATAAACACAGCACGAATACTAAATACTACGTATCTGAAATGACTGGGGGCTACGACTGGTTTTGAAGAAAACCGTTAACGTAATGAACTTGATATCGTTGTGGAATCTAGTGATTTGAAAAGGTGTGGTTTAAGCTCCGCTTTAAAATCGAATAGTTTTCAAAACAAACCGAGTGGGTTGTAGCATATGCTGGTTTTGCTAAAGAGGTCATTCCCGGTGAAGAGATCTAAGCTCTTTCTACATCGAATGAGGTGCTGGATATTCATAATGGAATACCGCTATGCAAAGCAAGAACTAGAGCTACCTTTTTGAAAATTTTGATTCTACAACATCTTTTAGTTTTTTTCCTTTTCATTAATCTTATTAATGACGTCCCAACATTTATGTTTCCTAAATATCACACAAGAATAAAACACACATATATGCCATCCGCATTCGCCACAGGGACCCAGGTCTTCACCGTAAGATTACATAACTTACGGCAAGGCAAGGTCAGGACTAGCGCGGATGTGTTTTCCGCCGAAAGACGCGACCAGGACGTTGGGACGTCCGGCCTTAATTTTGGAGGGCATATGCTATTTGGTTTTATCCGTCCACCTCTCCGAAGATGCCAAGTTGATTTATGGCACCATGTATCGAAGGTTTAGACGGATGCGGCCGATGTAGCAGACTTCGTCAGATTCCCCCTCATTGTGAGGGGTTTTTGATTGTGGGGACGCTCTTCCCTGCAGGCGCAAGACCCTGCAGTTGATTACGCTACCGCATCGCGGTAACCACTTTCTCCTTCTCCAGATGGTCACTTCGTGTCGTGCATGTTTGTTTTGTTTTTGGTTGCCCGTGGATTGTATACGGAGACTAATTTATATTGTCACCCGTAGGGCGTGGATTAGTCCAAATCCGTATTTTCTTAGATTTGGGTTTGGGTTGGGTTTAAGGATCGTTAATCTCATTTGAGACTAAGATCAACTTAAAAGTTTGTTAAGGATATGTTGGTCTAATTTTAGACTAAGATCTACTTAACAGGATCATTTAGATCCAACAAAAGAGCATTTGGACTCTATTGTTTTAGTTTAGGGACATTGCGGTCCAAAAGTTTAAGGACATCATAGTCCGTGACAGTTTAAAGACGCCATAGTCTGTAAAGTTTAAAGACATCATAGTATATGAGTTTAAGGACCTCACAGTCCATAAAGTTTAAGGACATCATAGTCCATAAGTTTAAGGACCCTACATTCCGTAAAGTTTAAGGACATTATAGTCCAGTTTAAAGACATCAAAGTCTGTGTGGTTTTAATTCAACCTTTTGGGGATGCACCAAAAATTATTGGTTATTGGGACCCTCTGTCTCTCTGAAGACGTTGAAGAATTACAACGACATGTATCAGAGATACGAAGAGATGTACCCTTGAACCAATATTGGTTAGGAGATCCGTAGTCAAGTTTGGGACTAAGATCGGTTAAAAAGATTTATGAGCATATGGGCTCAATTAGGGATCTGTGGTTAACTTGGGCTTGGCCCATTCAGCTAAAATGTTGGACATTTAATTAAGCTCGGTCCTTTTTCATTTAACAATGCTGAGCATTGATTTGGGTTCTGACAAACTTTTTGTCTTTTATTGAGTGTTGAGCACTCATTTTAGCTCTGGGGCTTTTATTTAAAGAACAATTTATGTTCCCTCAGCGTACTCATGAGGAGCACGTGGTGCGCTTGGCGCTGAGCGTCAGTTAATGAGTGCAGAGCACTCCTTGTGAAATAGCGCACACTGAGGAGCACGTGGCGCGCTTTAATGAGTGCAGAGCGCTCCTTGTGAAATAGCGCACATGTGAGGAGCACGTGGTGCACGTGGTGCGCTTGGCGCTGAGCGCCAGTTAATGAGTGCAGAGCACTCCTTGTGAAATAGCGCACACGTGAGGAGCACGTGGTGCGCTTTAATGAGTGCAGAGCGCTCCTTGTGAAATAGCGCACACGTGAGGCGCACGTGGTGCACTTGGCGCTGAGCGCCAACCTTGAAGCACCGGGCGCTTCTTTGAATTGGAGCGCTGTGGCGCTGTACGCCAGTTTTAGAGCGCTAAGGCGCTTTTTGAATTGGAGCGCTAGGAGCGTTGTGGCGCTGTGCGCCAGTTTTAGAGCGCTGAGGCGCTTCTTTCAATTGGAGTGCTAGGAGCACTGCGACGCTGTGCGCCAGACTTGGAGCACTGAGGCGCGTCTTTAAATTGGAGCGCTGCGGCACTGTGTGCCAGTCTTGGAGCGCTAAGGTGCTTCTTTTTAATTTGGATCGCTAAGGCTCTTTTTTAGGAAACTTTGATCAGTTCTGCGCTCTGAGAATTAAATTCTCGTTTATAAGAGATCTTGTCTCGTGGGTCTAAGAACAAAGTTCTTATTTTTATAGGAGATGTTACATTCTCTTATTTTTTGTGAAAGGTTTTGCCTTTATGGATTTGTGATCTTAAGAGAATTGAATTCTTCTTCCCCCCTTTTTATGATGAGTTGTTATGATCTCTTTTGTGAATGGCGTCTGTCTCATAGATCTTTGATCTAGAAAAAGAAACTAAGTTCCTTTTCATTTGATGAGATGCTTTGATCTCTTTATTTTATTTACCTTGAAGGAATTATTCTTCTTCCGAGAGCTTGCTCTTCTCTCTGAAATTTCTCAAAATTTGTTGGGGGGTTCTCTCTGAAATTTCTCAATATAGAGGAGGCTGATTTGTTGAATCAGTTAAGGAGATCTTTTTTCTAATTGATTTGGAAATGTTTCCCACCGTTGGATCTTTGATCCGAGAGCTTCTGTTTTACAGAAGATAGTTCTCTTATTATTAACAATATTAGGAAAATATCTTCCCATACATAATTTGTTTTATACCTTGGTGATTTTTAATCACCATTGGATTATTGATCCAACGGTGCTCTGATTTACAGAGCACAATCTTTCCTGTTTGGAAAGATTCTGAGGAGTATTTTCTTAATAGAATTTTATTATGAATTTTGATGATTTATCATCTTCGTTGGATCTTTGATCCAACGGTGGAGAACATTTAGTTCTGGCACTTAGAGCTCTCGTGCTTTGCACGTGAGCGCTGTTTCAGAGTCTTTGACTCTTTAGCGCTGGCGCTCAGCGCTCTCATGCTTTGCACGTGAGGCGCCGCCTCAGAGTCTTTGACTCATGGTGCTGGCGCTCAGCACTCTCGTGCTTTGCACGTGAGGCGCTGCCTCATTACTAAATGTGTCTTTTCACATTCCTTCTCCACTTTTCCTGAGTCAAGCTTCTCTTTCCCAGAGCTTGGAAATAGTTCCATCATGCACATCATTTTCTGTGCCTAGACATAAATGTCTCCTTTCATAATCTGAAGCAATGCTTCTTTTCTCTCTTATTTTCAGAGAATCATTTTAACAGAGAAGAGATATGGTGTGTAATCGCCTACATGCTCGCCGTCAGCCATGGGAGGTGCCTATTGAGGAAATTGTTTCTCGTTTTGCTGCGCGCTTGATGAACCCTACTCTTACGGATGACCAATGCGACACGGTGCTGCACGAGCTCTTGACTCGTATAGGATCTTCTCTCCCCATCGGCTCCGGATGGTTTTCTTGTCTGTGATCAATGATATTCCCCCTCCTCCGACGGAGATCACTCCGGTAATGCTCGACGCCGCGGAAGACAAGATCGAGTGCTTCTATGAGGCACTTTTGATCACCACAGCTCTGAGGGATCGCTCTGTCCAGCTGCTAAGCCAGATACGGGCTCAGTAGGTCGTCATGTCTGCCTGTGCTAATGGGTGTGGTGCTGACCGATGGGTAGCTACTCTTCGTGAAGATCGTCGCTTTGTCATAGTGGAGAAGGCAGAGAGAGAGTTAGATAATTTTATCCATAGTTTTGTGAATTCCTGTACTTTCGATCTCATGTTTGGTGATCTATTTCCTATAGAATAAAACTTTCAATTAAATGCTTTGTTTTTATCGTTGAACACCTGTTCTTCCTCTGATGTGTGCATGTACGTATATGAATGAGCCTGGTTTCACACATATCTGTAAACGAAACTTAAGTCGGTATAAACAGAAACTAATAGCTCTTGGCCGAAGATTTTGGCGGGAACAAATGCCCCCCACTACTTTGCCTACGTAAGTATATACGTGGGTGAAGTAGTGCAGAGTAATTCATAGCGTATGACCAGTTTCAGGTTGGTATATAACTTTCAGAATCTTGATCTGAGAAGATAACGAGCGGACACAAGCGTCGTCATTTATCATTGACTCAAATCTCGACTCTTAAGAGATATAGCTCCAAACCCTCAGCCCCATAAGCCGCACCCTTCTATTTCTTTATGTCTTACTCTGGCGTGAAGTGGTTTATATGCTCATGAGTAACTTCTCCATTTCAGTGGTATGTAGCTTTGGCAAGTGTGGCCCATAGATGGTAGATAACAGTTCATCTTGAACTCTTTATAGGGTAGCGATGGTTTAGGAAACAGGGTTAGGATCTGTTGCCTAAGGCTTTCCAACTTTATGAGCCGTGAGAGTCTCATAAAGACTTTTCTCCTTGCGAGTCGTGAGGATCTCATAGGTATATTTTCTCCTTAGGAATTGAATCATAAGGATTCCTGAGTGCGTTTTCTCTTGAGAGTCGTAAGGATCTCACAAGAGAATTTTCTCCCTTACAAGTCGAGAGGACTCGTAAATGGTTGTTTCCCCCTTGTCGATATTCGACTTGGGAGAGTGTGGCCCGTGAATAATGTACAAGAGTCAGTTTGGACCTGCTTGTAGGGCAGCGATGGCTTAAGAAACAGGGTTAGGATTTGCCGCCTAAGACTTTTCAACTTTATGAGCCGTGGGGGTTTCATAAAGACTTTTCTCCCTACGAGTCGTGAGGATCTCGTAGGTGTATTTTCTTTTTAGGAATCATAAGGATTCCTAAGTGCGTTTTCTCTTGAGAGTCGTAAGGATCTCACAAGAGAATTTTCTCCCTTACAAGTCGAGAGGACTTGTAAGTTGTTGTTTCCCCCTTGTTGATATTCGACTTAGGAGAGTGTGGCCCGTGAATAGTCCATCTTGACCTCCTTGTAGGGTAGTGATGGCTTAGAAGACAGGATTAGAATCTACCGCCTAAGACTTTTCAACTTTATGAGCCATGAGGGTCTCATAAAGACTTTTCTCCCTACGAGTCGAGAGGATCCCGCAGGTGTATTTTCTCTTTAGTAACCGTGAGGATTCCTAAGTGTGCTTTCTCTTGAGAGTCATAAGGATCTCGCAAGAGAATTTTCTTCCTTACAAGTCAAGAGGACTCGTAAGTGGTTGTTTCCCTCCTTGTCGAGATTTGACTTTGGAGAGTGTGGCCTGTGAATGGTATGCAAGAGTCCATCTTGGACCGACTTGAAGGGCCCCAGTGCTTAGGAAACATGTCATTATCCCCATTACCTAAGGCGTTTGCCCTACGAGTCGAGACGAATCGAGAAGTTCTCGTAAGGGTTTCCTAACGTCACAGTTAACTCCTGCTAATAGAAGTCTGTTAGGGTCTGTGGTACTAGGTTTTTTTTTACTTGTCGCACCGTTGCGTTGGCCGATATATTCCCCGATATGCAATCTTGTTGTTCGGGTAGCCCCACGACTGTTGTGTCTCTAATCCCTTCGGGGTCTGGACAAGACGTCTTCAATTAATCTTTCAGGTACTATTACCGTTGAAAGAGCAAGCGTTGGGGTATTCCATGTTGCTTTTTATTTGAGGTTAGGCTCAGTTTGGAAGCCTCGATCGGTCATGACCACTCCGCGCTGGTGTGGGATGATCTCCGATAGTCTTTTCAGGTCTTATTTGAGTTGCCGTCAAAACCCTAAAGCGGGGGATTTTCCTTAGCTTCGTTGGTTGACATTGTACCTGCAATATTGCGTCGAATGTCGAGGTTGTCTCTGGGTTGTCTGTGAACCGTCGAGATTTGGAACTAGGGGACTTTGCCGTGGCTCCATTTGTTGATGTCGCGTCTGCATCCTGCTGGAGGAAGAACGTTGTCATTGATCTCTAGGCTGTAGATGTTGTCGTCGAGACTTGGAACTAGGGACTCTGCCATGGCTCTGAGGTAGTCTCTAGGTTGTCTGTGAACCGTCGAGATTTGGAACTAGGGGACTTTGCCGTGGCTTCGTTTTGCTGACGTCGTATATTCCTGCAGAGACACTGATTTCTTTACGGGTCAACGCGAATCGAGATGCTCTCGTTAAGGACGTTGATTTCCCTGAATCGAGGTTTTTGCCAAGGACACTGATTTCCTCGGAGTTGAGACGAATCGAGAGATTCCTGCAAAGACACTGATTTCCTTGCGGGTCGACGTGAATCAAGTTGCTTTCGTCAAGGACGCTGATTTCCCTGAATCGAGGTTTTTGCCAAGGACACTGATTTCCCTGGGGGTCGAGATGAATCGAGGTATTCCTGCAAAGACACTGATTTCCTTGCGGGTCGACGCGAATCGAGATGCTCTCGTCAAGGACGCTGATTTCTCTGAATCGAGATTTTTGCCAAGGACACTGATTTCCTCGGAGTTGAGACGAATCGAGAGATTCCTGCAAAGACACTGATTTCCTTGCGGGTCAACGCGAATTGAGATGCTCTCGTCAAAGATGTTGATTTCCCTGAGTCAAGATTTTTGCCAAGGACACTGATTTCCTCGGAGTTGAGATGAATCGAGAGATTCCTGCAAAGACACCGATTTCCTTGCGGATCGACGTGAATCGAGATGCTCTCGTCAAGAACGCTGATTTCCCTGAATCGAGATTTTTGCCAAGGACGCTGATTTTCTCGGAGTTGAGACGAATCGAGAGATTCCTGCAAGGACACTGATTTCCTTGCGGGTCGACATGAATCGAGGTTCTCGCCAAGGACGCTGATTTCCCTGAATCGAGGTTTTGCTAAGGACACTGATTTCCCTGGGGTTGAGACGAATCGAGGTTTTCCTGCAAAGACACTGATTTCTCTGCGGGTCAACACGAATCGAGATGTTCTCGTCAAGGACGCCGATTTCCCTGAATCGAGATATTTACCAAGGACACTGATTTCCCTAGGGGTCGAGACGAATCGAGGTATTCCTGCAAAGACACTGATTTCTCTGCGGGTCGAAACGAATCGAGATGCTCTCGTCAAGGACGCTGATTTCCCTGAATCGAGGTATTTACCAAGGACACTGATTTCCCCGGGGTTGGTTGACTTGTTTTCGAGACGGAGCGTTGATCCGACGGGGAGGTCATTGGTTGACCTATTTCCGAGACGGAGCGTTGATCCGGCGGGGAGGTCATTGGTTGACTCTAGGTTGTCTGTGGACCGTAGAGTCTTGGAACTAGGGACTTTGCCATGGCTCCGCTTTTTTGACGTCGCGTCCGAATCCTGTTGGAATGAGGAGGAACGCCGTTGTTGTTCTTCTGGGATGCAGATGTTGCCGACGAGATCTGACTCTCCCTTTGACAAGGTCTGGTGGGGAAATGTGGTCCCCTTTTTATTTATGCCCATGGATTGTATACAGGGGTTAGTATGGACTCACCTGTAGGGCAAAAAGTTTCATTTCATTTTCTTTTATTTTCTTTCCGCGATGGTATATCATTTCACCTTTTTGTTTCATGAAAGTAGCGATTGCCCAATCATTTTAGCTATTTCTCGTGGTGCCCAATCATTTCGGCTATTTTTCTTTTTACTCGCTGCTTTTTATTGCGAGTTGCCCAATCATTTCAGCTATTTTGTATGCATATATTTTACTTGCTGATTTTGTTGCAAGTTGCCCCATCATTTCGGCTATTTTACATGCATTTTTTCCAAGTACTGAAATCAAGATCAGTTACCTATATTAGCATCAGCATCGTTGCGGCTGGAATATTGTCAGGAGCGAATCATCATTTGCCTTCGTCGATTTAAACAAAGATGGATTAGCAAACAGGGTTAGAATCTTGTCGACTAAGTCTTTTGACTTCATGAGCCGTAAGGGTCTCATAAAGGTGTTTCTCCCTACGAGTCGTGAGGATCTCGTAGGTGCATTTTCTCCTCAGGAATCGTGAGGATTCCTAAGTGTGTTCACTTATAAGTTGTAAGGATCTTACAAGAGTGTTTTCTCTTTATAAGTCGAGAGGACTTACAAGTGTTTGTTCATCAAATAAGGGCATTCTTTTTCGTTGGTGGGACTCGGAAGGAAATGATTATTTGCGCCCGTGGATTGTATACAAGGGTCAGTATTAAACTGCTTGTAGGGCAATATTATGAGCCATGAGGGTCTCATTAGAGGGTTCTCCTTATGAGTAATGAGGATCTCGTAAGTGTAATTTCTCCTTAGGAATCGTGGGGATCCCTAAGTGTGTCGCTCCTTTGTGAGTCGTAAGGATCTCACACAGGTAGTTTTCTACTTACAAGGTTAAGAAGACCTTGCAAGTGTCTTTTAACGAGATTGCGCCCTTTCGGGTTTTCACAAACTCGCCGGTAGCCCTGCTGTTTTTACTCACGGAGCCCTTTCGGGTTTTCATCCGTGCCCATCTTGCTTATGGACGTACCATTTTTTTTGTTTTTTTTTATTTACGAATCAGTCCAAGGATGCTGCGAGTTTGTAGTAGTTTAAAGACGTTTCGGTCAGGCGTAGTATTTTTTCAAGAACCGACCGTTTATTGGCCTAAAGGGTCTTTCGCCATGCATATTCATGAGCAAGTAAGCCCCACCTTGATAGACCTTGTCTATGATATACGGGCCCTCATAGTTTGGCTCGAATTTCCCTTGTTTGGCACGATTAGGGATCATAGGTCTTTTTACGACTAGCACGAGTTCTCCTTGGCGGAATGTTCTCGGCCTAGTCAATCTTTCGTATGAGCGCATCATCCTTGCTTTGTAAGCCTTCAGGTTTTGCTGCGCCATGAGCCGGATTTCGTCAAGGGCATCGAGCTCCTCCAGGCGAAGATGAGCATTCTCTTCGTCCGTTAGCTCATAATGAACTGCCACTCGTAGAGAGGGTAACTCTATCTCCAAAGGGAGTACTGCTTCAGTGCCGAATACCAATGCATACGGCGTTGTGTTTGTGGCTGTTTTGAACGTAGTTCGATACGCCCAGAGAGATTCATGCAATCTCTCGTGCCAGTCATTTTTATTTTTGGACACCGTCTTCTTTATGATCTTCATCAAGGTCTCATTGAAAGCCTCAGCCAAACCGTTAGCCCAGGGATTATAGACCGAAGAGTATCTCCAGTCTATGTTATGTTGTTGTGCGAAGCGGCTGATTTTGTGACTTCTGTAGGCCGGCCCGTTATCAGAGATAATTTGTCGCAGAGTGCCAAACCGATAGATGACGTGTGTCTTGAAGAAATGGAGAATATTCTCCGTCTTCACTTCTCTTAGCGGTACTGCTTCTGCCCACTTAGAGAAGTAGTCGGTTGTCGCCAATATGAACCGATGTTCTCTGGACAATGCTGTTTCGATGGGCCCGATTATGTCAGTTCCCCATATTTCAAACGACCAGCTAGCCACCGTTGGGTGTAGCGGATTCGGATGCTGGTGGATGAAATCCCCATGAATCTGGCACGAGTGGCACTGCTTCGCGTATTCGAGGCAGTCCTGAATCATCGTGGGCCAATAGTAGCCCATCCTTTTGATCTTCAGCTTCATCTTTGGGCCGGCTTGATGAGATCCGCAGAGTCCGTCATGAGTTTCTTGGATGACTTTCCTCGCTTCTTCTGGTCCCAGGCATCTTAGCCACAGAGAATCGAACGATCTCTTACACAGAGTATCATTGACGAAAACGAAAGATAGAGTTCTTTTCATGAGCTGATGTCTTGAGGACGCATCTTCAGGTGTCCGATGAGATTTGAAGTAGTCTATAAAGACAACTCTCCAATCCTTAGACTTTTCCTGGTCTTTTATTTGTAGAGCCGTTTGCTTGGTCGCTCTCTTTTCTTCGGACGTCTCCGGGGATATTTCTGCCGGTGTGAGAACCTGACGGCTTTTTACCACGATCCTTACTTCATCGAGGTTTTCGTCAGCCAGTTCTTTAGCGAGTTTGGCTAACACATCTGCTTTGCTATTCTCCGCTCGCGGTATGCTTTCCAGGGCGTAGGAAGGGATTTGAGTCAGTAATTGTTGCACTCTCTCACCGTACTTTACCAACTCTGGTTTGCACGTTTGATAGTCGCCATTTACTTGACTAACGACCAACTGGGAGTCTCCGTATATGAAGAGGTTTTTGATTCCTATGTCGACAGCGATCTCAAGACCTGCTATCAAAGCTTCATATTCGGCTTCATTGTTCGTCCTCGGCTCTGTTAAGGAGAAGGCAAAATGCATTATCTCTTCTTGTGGAGTCACGAAAATGAGGCCTACCCCAGATTTGATTATAGGGGTGTTGTGATTTCTCTTCTTCATGGAAGATTCCCCATCGAAGTAGAGTTCCCATCGGGTATCACTCCCTCCTCTCTCCCTGTCGATCGTGTCAAACGCGTGCTCGTCCGGCAGTTCACAATTTAAGGGTGAGTCGGCAGGTATCGGATGCTCGTCGAGGAAGTCAGCGATGGCCTGGCCTTTCACTGCTTTGAGGGGTCGATAGATTATCGAGAACTCCATCAAGAGGAGGGCCCATTTAGCGAGTCGTCCTGTTAGTATGTCTCTTGACATCAAATATTTGAGAGGATCCACCTTTGATATGAGATGGACCTCATGCACCAAAACATACTGCCTGAGCTTCATTATCGTGAAGATTAAAGCCAGGCAGTGTTTTTCAATGGGGGAATAGTTGTTTTCTGCCCCCATGAGAACTCGACTCAAATAGTAAAGGGCTCTCTCTTTCCCTTGGTCGTTCTCTTATGCCCATAACGCACCTAAAGAACCTTCAAGAGCTATTGTGTATAGGATGAGGGGATTTCCCTTGACCGGAGCGGTCAGTACCGGCGGATTTTGCAGATATTGCTCGATTTCGTTTAGTGCGCTCTGGCATTTACAATCCCAGATGAACGGGGTCCCGTTCTTCATCAGATGACTGTAGGGGCGGCATTTTCCGGAGAGGTTGACTTGGAGTTTGACACCTGTTTAGGCATCTGCATCGCTATAACTGGGATATCGCCAGGAGCGACTCATCATTTGCCTCTGTCGATTTGGATAAAGGTGGCTTAGTATATAGGGTTAGGGCTTTGTCGATTAAGACTTTTGACTTTATGAGCCCTAAGGGTCTCATAAAGGGTTTTCTCCCTATGAGTCGTGAGGATCTCGTAGGCGTATTTTCTCCTTAAGAATCGTGGGGACTCCTAAGTGATGTCTTCTCTTGTAAGTCGTAAAGATCTTCTAAGAATGTTTTCTCCTTATAAGTCGAGAGGACCTACAAGTGTTATTCACCATATGGGGACATTTCTTGCCATTTGTAGAACTTGGCAAAGAAGTATTTATTCGTCCCCATACCTGTAGGGCAATTTGAGAGATATGAAGCCTTAAAAATAGGTCTAGATCTCTGTAACTTAAGGCTTTTGAATCCTATGAGCCATGAGGGTCTCACAGGGGGGATTCTCCTCACGAGTCATGAGGATCTCGTAAGTGTATTTATTTTAACGAGGTTGCGCCCTTCTCGGTTTTCACAAGCTCGCCGGCGGTCCTGCTGTTTTTGCTCACGGCGCCCTTTCGGGTTTTCATCTGTGCCCATCTTGCTTATGGACGTACCATTTCTTTTTGTTTTTTTAAGAGCGTGATTTAGGAAATCAATATCCAACTCGTGCTCTGTTCTTTCTCCAGGTGCGTCTTCGGGATTTGCCTTAGACGATGGATTAGCGAGTGATGCCGCCTGAGCAAGCATATCCTGCAGATTTTCACGTTGCAGTTGAACTTTTGTCAAGGACCGAGTTTGAGGTTGGTAACTAGTAGAAGCTCGAACTTCATCTTTGGAATTCACCATATAGACTATGTGAACTACCATGCCCCCAGGCTTGGGATGTTTGGATTTTTAAGCCTCTTGTTGTGAAAAGCCGTTTTGATTTTGGGAGGAACCGCTGTATCTGGATCCATCTTGGGGTGAGTCCTCTTCACCTACTTCCACACCTTATATATAGATGAAGAAAGTTGTCTCTAGGAGCGAACTGGTTTCTGCTCTCATGGGATCTCCATGGGCTGCGGAGACTTCTTCAATATTACGGTAGGAGAACTTTGTCTGACCCTTTACAACAATTTGAAGTCGTTCCTAGTTGGAACAACAACATTCACCACTGGGGTTGAAACAGGACCATATAGAGAACTGGCCCCAGCTCATTTTGTATGACGCTGATATCGAAGTCGACCGTTTCTTACGGCCGGGATTTGATTAGCTTCAGAATTTTGCCAAGCCTGCCCCCTGTTTCCTTTGAGAGCTTGAATATTCTTCCCCCTGCGTCGACCTTGGTCCTTGGCATGTGCCAGTTGTTTGAGGACTGATTCCGTCGGCAATGCTGCTGCTTGGGGAGCCCGCCTGTGGAAGACAGACTTTCTCTGGGCTTCCTCCATCGGCGTTGAGGCACCGAGAGTGGGAGGTGGGAGCATCGACCCGAAGAGAAGCCCGTTGATTTCTTGAAGAGCCGGATTGCAGAGATTTGAGCCTGCAAGTGGCCCATACTTGACTCCACCAGATATGATAGAGCCTGAGTTGCTAAGGTGGGAACAAACGCCATTCTTCATAAAGACGTAGCACCGACTTCAGTATCCCCTCCCCTAAAGGCAACCAAAAACATACACACCATGATTATCTGATCGTGGGAAAAACACGACACACGAAGTGTGGAGTGGAAAGAGGAAAAGGTCCCACCGGGCGTGCCAGAATCTATTCTCTGCCGAAAGACGCGCCCGGGACGTTGGGACGTCTGGCCTGAATTTTGGGGGGCAGATGCTATTTAGTTTTATACGTCTACCTCTCCGAAGATGCCAAGTTGATTTATAGCACCATGTATCGAAGGTTTAGACGGATACGGCCGATGTAGCAGATTTCATCAGATTCCCCCTCATTGTGAGGGGGTTTTGATTGTGGGGACGCTCTTCCCTGTAGGTGCAAGCCCCTATAGTTAATTACGCTACCGCATCGCGGTAACCACTTTCTCCTTCTCCAGATGGTCACTTCGTGTCATGTATGTTTGTTTTATTTTTGGTTGCCTGTGGATTGTATACGGAGACTAATTTATGTTGTCGCCCGTAGGGCATGGATTAGTCCAAATCCGTATTTTCTTATATTTGGGTTTGGGTTGGGTTTAAGGATCGTTAATCTCATTTGAGACTAAGATCAATTTAAATGCTTGTTAAGGATACGTTATTCTAATTTTAGACTAAGATCTACTTAACAGGATCATTTAGATCCAACAAAAGAGCATTTGGACTCTATTATTTTAGTTTAGGGACATTGCGGTCCAAAAGTTTAAGGACATCATAGTCCGTGACAGTTTAAAGACTTCATAGTCTGTAAAGTTTAAAGACATCATAGTCTATGAGTTTAAGGACATCACAGTCCATAAAGTTTAAGGACATCACAGTTCATAAGTTTAAGGACCCCACAGTCCGTAAAGTTTAATGACATCATAGTCCATTTTAAAGACATCATAGTCTGTGTGGTTTTGATTCAACCGTTTGGGGATGCACCAAAAGTTATTGGTTATTGGGACTCTCCGTCTCTCTGAAGACGTTGAAGAATTACAACGACATATATCAGAGTTACGAAGAGATGTACCCTTGAACCAATGTTGGTTGGGTGATCCGTAGTCCAGTTTGGGTCTAAGATCAGTTAAAAAGATTTATGAACATATGGGCTCAATTAGGGATCTGTGGTCAACTTGGGCTCGGCCCATTCAGTTAAAATGTTGGACATTTAATTAGGCTCGGTCCTTTTTCATTTAACAATGCTGAGCATTGATTTGGGTTCTAACAAACTTTTTGTCTTTTATTGAGTGTTGAGCACTCATTATAGCTCTGAGGTTTTTATTTAAAGAACAGTTTATGTTCCCTCAGCGCACTCATGAGGAGCACGTGGTGCACTTGGCCCTGAGCGCCAGTTAATGAGTGCAGAGCACTCGTAGTGAAATAACGCACACGTGAGGAGCACGTGGCGCGCTTTAATGAGTGTAGAGCGCTCCTTGTGAAATAGAGCACACGTGAGAAGCACGTGGTGCACTTGGCGCTCAGCGCCAACCTTGAAGTGCTGGGCCCTTCTTTGAATTGGAGCGCTAGGAGCGTTGTGGCGCTGTACGCTAGTTTTAGAGCGCTAAGGCGCTTCTTTGAATTAGAGCGCTAGGAGCGTTGTAGCACTATGCGCCAGTTTTAGAGCGCTGAGGCACTTCTTTGAAATGGAGCGCTGAGGCGCTGTGCGCCAGACTTGGAGCGCTGAGGCGCTTCTTTAAATTGGAGCGCTGAGGCGCTGTGTGCCAGTCTTGAAGCGCTAAGGCGCTTCTTTTTAATTTGGAGCGCTAAGGCTCTTTTTTAGGCAATTTTGATCAGTTCTGCGCTCTGAGAATTAAATTCTCATTTATAAGAGACCATGTCTCGTGGATCTAAGAACAAAGTTCTTATTTTTATAGGAGATGTTGCAATCTCTTATTTTTTGTGAAAGGTTTTGTCTTTATAGAACTGTGATCTTAAGAGAATTGAATTCTTCTTCCCCCCTTTTTATGAGGAGATGTTATGATCTCTTTTGTGAAAGACGTCCGTCTCATAGATTTATGATCTAGAAAAAGAAACTAAGTTCCTCTTCATTTGATGAGATGCTTTGATCTTTCTATTTTATTTACTTTGAAGAAATTCTTCTTCTTTCGAGAGTTTGCTCTTCTCTCTGAAATTTCTCAAAGTTTGTGGTGGGGGGGGGGGGGGAGGTGGGGGTTCCTCTATGCAAGACTTGAAGTCTTCGGTCCTTTATATAGGGGAGGCTGATTTGTTGAATCAGTTAAGGAGACCTTTTCTCTAATTGATTTGGGAATGTTTCCCACCGTTGGATCTTTGATCCGAGAGTTTCTGTTTTACAGAAGATAGTTTTCTTGTTATTAACAGGATTGGGAAAATATCTTCCCATACAGAATTTGTTCTGTACCTTGGTGATTTTTAATCACCATTGGATCATTGGTCCAACGGTGCTGTGATTTACAGAGCACAATCTTTCCTGTTTGGAAAGATTCTGAGGAGTATTTCCTTAACAAAATTTTATTATGAATTTTGATGATTTATCATCTTCGTTGGATCTTTGATTCAACGGTGGAGAACATTTAGTTCTGGCGCTTGGCGCTCTCGTGCTTTGCACGTGAGCGCTGCTTTAGAGTCTTTGACTCTTTAGCGCTGGCGCTCAGCGCTCTTGTGCTTTGCATGTGAGGCGCTGCCTCAGAGTCTTTGACTCATGATGCTGGCGCGCATCGCTCTCGTGCTTTGCACGTGAGACGCTACCTCAGAGTCTTTGACTCATGGCGCTGGTGCTCAGCGCTCTCGTGCTTTGCGCGTGAGGTGCTGCCTCAGAGTCTTTGACTCTTTAGCGCTGGCGCTCAGCGCTCCCGTCCTTTGCACGTGAGGCGTTGCCTCATTACTAAAGGTGTCTTTTCACCTTCCTTCTCCACTTTTCCTGAGTCAAGCTTCTCTTTCTTAGAGCTTAGAAATAGTTCCATCATGCACAGCATTTTCTGTGTTTAGACTTAAATGTCTCTCTTCATAATCTGAAGCAATACATCTTTTCTCTCTTATTTTCAGAGAATCATTTTAACAGAGAAGAGCTATGGCTTGTAATCGCCCACATGCTCGTTATCAGCCATGGGAGGTGCCTACTGAAGAAATTGTTCCTCGTTTTGCTGCGCGCTTGGTGAACCCTACTCTTACGGATGACCAATGCGACACGGTGCTGCACGAGCTCTTGACTCGTATAGGATCTCCTCTCCCCATTGGCTCCATTTGGCTCCGGATAATTTTCTTGTCTGTGATCAATGATATTCCCCCTCCTCCGGCGGAGATGACTTCGGCAGTTCTCGACGCCGCGGAAGAGAAGATCGAGTGCTTTCACGAGGCATTTTTGATCACCACAGCTCTGAAGGATCGCTCTGCCCGGCTGCTAAGCCAGATACGCGCTCAACGGGTCATCATGTCTGCCTTTGCTGATGGGTGCAGTCCTGACCGATAGGTAGCTACTCTTCGTGATGATTGCTGCATTGTCATGGTGGAGAAGGCAGAGAGGGAATTAGATAATTTTATCCATAGTTTGGTGAATCCCTGTACTTTCGATCCCATGTTTGGTGATCTATTTCCTGTAGAATAAAATGTTCAATTAAATGCTTTGTTTTTGTCGTTGAACACCTGTTGTTCCTCTGATGTGTGCATGTGCGTATATGAATGAGCCTGCTTTCATACATATTTGTAAACGAAACTTAAGCAGGCATAAATAGGAACTAATAGCTTTTGGCCGAAGATTTTGGCGGGAACAGGATGCAAAACATATATAGTGTCTACTAGTATATTATATATATGTGTGTGTGTGTGTGCGCGCGCGCGCGTGTGTGTGTGTATGTATATGTATATGTATATGTATATGTATATGTATATATAAATAGCTTTCGTCTCAGGCAGTTATATGATCACATCATATCACAGAAACAGCAGAAGCAAACATATGAAATATAGGATATACTAGGAGGTTCGTGTTTTAGATTAAGTCGGTAATGAAAAACACGGATTCCACGGTCGTGATGAATAGCCAAGCCCACATATCTAAACCTCTACGAGAGCGACAAGCAACCCTGCCAATTTTAGAGTTAGGCGACCGGTCTTAACTTCTCAAGATGGCCTCCCACTGGACTCTAGAAGCCGGTTACTTGTACTCCCCATCTTGGGTCTATCCTAATGCGGAAAAGTAAATAATATATACCAGATGGAGATAACAACCTCAACCCGGAAGTGTCCCAATAAAAAAATATTACATACAAATTTTTACATTAATGAAAATTGAAAAACTCTCATCTCATGTAAAACCCTCCGGCTATTCAATCACGATGATCCAATATAACATATCAATAGCAACACAATAACATCACATGTCATCAACGTAAGTAAATATGCGTATCCCTAATGTCGTTGACGTTTAGCAACGAGATCAGGGATACTGCCACATATTACACTTACGGTCGCAGGAAAAAATGAAAACTACAATAATTAGAATCCGCATCATCCTTATACATCATAAACCTGGATTATCACATATTCCGAATTTCATGCCTAACCCTATAAACCTTGCATTTTAGTCTCGAATTGAAAACACTTTTCAAAAAAAGTCGGGAAATTCAACAAGATTCCCGATTAAAAGATCGAATGCTCGTCGGGAACTTTAGTGTATGGCCGCACCCCTAAGGCCGTCAATGAAGTGCACTTGGGCGGAACATCTTGGCCGCGAGCACCCGAGTGGATACTTTTAGCCATGGTTTCTCCTGTAGTCACTTGGTCAGGGCAATGGGGCGTGGCTGTCTACTAGTATCTCCCGACAACCATTCGCGTACGATACGAGATTACGACGGAGTTTTGATCTGAATCGAAACTTCGTGGACTTGAGACTAAAATGTGAGATTACAAATCGTTAACTAATTTTCACAAAACTAATCAATGTGGATTCCAAAAATTGTATAACATGTCCAAACCTATCTAGACGATGTTAAACATTTCGATTGATATTTCAAACACCACCAATTCACATAGACCTCAACCACTTGAGTCTCATTAAAAATTTTCACAAAACCCAAAATGAAAAGATGAAGAAACTCAAGAAAACTAGAGATCTAATTCCCCAACTTGGCGGCGGAACCGCGGCTAAACCAAGGTTTAGGCGACGGAACTGCGGCTAAACCATGGTTTAGGCAGTGGTTCCACGGCCAAGTGTAGGGTTCACGATCTCCGTTTTCTTGCATCTTCATAAAATTACCTGCACGATTTTCTGAGCATTTTTAATTGTGAAAATATCAACATTTGAAAAAATGAACAGAAAGTGCCAAAATCCGGGTTTTCAAACTTCGATTGAACATTTTAACGATGTCTAGACTTCGCCTAAGTTTCTAGCTTGACTCTGATACCATGAAAGAATGTCTTATCACCTCTACTAGGTTTCAAGAAGTATCAAGTATGCAATTTAAAAAAATCTAGAGTGCTAAGTATACTAATCTAGAATCGAACTAGAGAATTAGAATTTTTAAGCACGCAAACTAATTCTAAACTAAGTGATGGGAGTTTACAACCTTTGTAGACCGGTCCTTCATTTCTAAAAATACAAGTAGTAGTCTCTAGAACTCTTCTTTGACTCCACTTGAAAAAAGGATCGAGCTTACTTGTTGTTTTCGATGCCGAAAATGATACACCTTGAAATCTCTCTCACTCAAGCTCACTCTTCACTAATCAAGGTATTAGTGAAGTAAACAACCTAAACTAATAGGTTAGAATAGTGTAGCTTGATGAAGTAGGAGATTTGCTCACTCAAAATATTTTTCTCCTTTTCTTTTCTCAACTCAAGAAAAATCTAGAGTGGAGGTAGGAGATGAACTTGGATGAGAGAGAATGAATCATGAGATGAGATTGATAATGATAAATATCAATGAATAAATCCAAGAGAGAAGTGATGAGTCATGGTTTCTCAATGGTCCTCCAAGCATATTTAGAAAATGACTCTTTACCTTTTCTTTTTAATTCATTAATTAAATCATTATCTACTCATCTCACTTCATGTGTGATTCTCATACATTCTAGTTCTATGTATCATTAACCATGATACAACACACACACACACACACACACACACACATACATACATACATACATACATACATACATACATATATCACATATATAAATATAAATAAAGAGAAGAAAATCTTAAGTGAGCTTAATATTAGTTTATATATTTATATATCAAACATATAAATATATATCAAATTATTAAATCAACACTTGATTCAATAATCCGGTTATATCATATATAACCGGCTATTATCAAATATATATGTATATCAAATTATTAAATCAACACTTGATTCAATAATCCGGTCATATCACTACAACCAGCTAAAATTCAATATTAGTTAATATATATATATAACATATATAAATATATATATATAAATATATATATCAAATATTAAATCAACACTCGATTCAATAATCCGGCTATATCAAATATAATCCGGCTAATATCAAATATATATAAACAACATATACATAAATCATTGAATCAACAATTGATTCAATAATCCGATTATATCACATATAATCTGATTGATATCAAATATCGCTAGATTAGAATACGGTATCTGTTCAAATGGCGCCGTTGCCGGGGAGACAGTAACATATTTTCTTTCTTGTCAATCGGGTTAATATTCTTTTTGCGTATATAATATATATATATATATATATATATATATATATAAATATAACAAAAACCCTTTTTTGTTATTTTTGATATTTTTTGTATGCAAGTGTGCAGTCTCTCTGGAGCAAGTACGGTAATCATTTAAGAAAGCAGAGCATTTTATTTTGGATTAGAGAATAAATGGAGTACAGTGACCAAAGACGTAGCCCCAACTCCATATTTTGACCGCGGAACCGCGATCAAATCTTGGATTTCACGACGGTTCTGCGGTCTTATTGAGGCTTCTGAGCCTCAATTTTTTTGCACCCTTTCTCTTTCCTTTTATCTCCTCTGTGAACCCTATTGAACTGTATTTTCTGCAGCTTTATTTGCACAGATTGCGCCGCCGCCAAATAAAAGTTTTTGTTGTTTTAGATTTTGTTTGTTTATACGCTTTGCATATAATAATACGGATATTAAGGGGCTTGAACACCAATTAAGATTGGATAGGGATTTCATCACCCTTCCTAAGACCCAACAAATCAAAAATAGCATACGCATTATCTTGAGTTAATAAAAAATATCTAGACCAAACATATAAGGACTTGTCGCGCTCAATTAGGATATGTGAAGGTTGCAGGGAATTGGTCGTTTATCTAAACTTGAGTTTGTGGTGCCTAGGCTAGACAAGTGAGAAGGTAATTTTAAAAGGTTCGTCTTACGGTGATTCGTGAGCGGAATCCTCCTTAGCTCACTTGTGCTTACCTGACCTCAATTGGCAGTGAAGAGGTGATTCGAGGGTTATCCTGCAACTTATCGCTTGGAAGTCTAGGAGCGGTCTAGTTAGACTTTGAAGACCCTAGCTCTAAGTGTTGTTTGTGCATATTGTGATTGTGATTGTGCTTATGTAAAGTTTAGTCGCATAATTCCGTATTCTTTCAAAAAACCAAACAAACAATTTCAAAAACTCCAAAAAGCAAAAAAAAAAACTATATATATATATATATATATAAATTCACCCACCTTTCACCCTCCACTCTTTTCATAACATGGGTACCCAAAAACGACCAACTCTTGCCGAATTTTGGTACCCACGGCCAGACATTTCTTCATACGGTTCTTGCTTTGGCCAAACTTCGAACGATCCATCCATGCCCAAAATTTCTTTGAAAGATCGAATAGACGCGTATAGGACAAACAATTGGACTCCGCAATCCATTTCGTATCAACCTTTTCAATATCCCCCACCTTCTTAAGTTGACACCCCTTTTGCGAGTCATGTTGCGACTCTGAAACTCATGTCCATTGCCGACAGAATCGAACAATCTCGTAGCCAATCTTTCACTCCTTTCACCACTTCGAATTCTTTTGATCAACGATTCCAATCACCTTCTTATCATAACGTTGATTCTCATTCTGTCCAACCATTCAATTCATATCAATCCTATCCGACTTTTACACCTTCCCTAGACATTGTTTCTGAACAGCCATTTGGGAGCTTCACATATCCAAACGAGTTTGAATCATTTACTGAAACCCCCGCACAACCTATGTCTAGCCTTGAACAGTCGTTGGAAGAATTTAGGGTAGCGTCGTACCAACAGATGATGGATTTGAATGCGTCCATGGCCGCCCTCATACAACCTAATGACCGGCAGCTAGTTTCCAACTAGCTCTGAATTTTCCAATGTATAATGAGGCGATTGGACAATTTGAGAATTTGAGTAGTGAGAGTGAGCAGTACACCCTTCCAGATCAAACCTACCCGTTGCAAATTGAATTCCACAACTTCGGTTTCGAAAGTCTATCGAGTACCCTACATGAATCACAAATTGAAGATAGAACGTTTGATGAGTTATGCGACTTTGTAATGTTTGATTTACCAGATTGTGCAAGGACCCTGTCAAGTGAAACCACACCCAATCCCTTTGACCTCTACACCTCCATCTTAGAACCGGCATTGATTGAAATCCATACATTTGATGAGGTGTTTGAGAAATTTAACTTTCAGTTGATTTAGGATATCGACGCTGTGAATATTTTGGATGATGAACCCACAATTTTGGATGAGTTTTTCTCACCAATTCATCATGTCCTTTCACTTCCGTGTGGGTATCATCCCGAGCTATTAATTGTTTTTCCCGAACCCCATATGCGTCTGGAAATTTGATGAAGGCATGGATGAGCTGATTTTTGAGGATAACATTGAGGATGAAGCAGTTTTACATAATGAGTCGGATTTTCCAATTCATCATGTCCCTTTCATTGACTCTGTACACCCTCTTGAACGTTTAACCGATCACATTCCTCGATCACTTCCCTCCATCATTTCCATCGTTCCCACTTCGCAAGCCACCGTATCACCTTCTTTTTTATGTCTGGTTCACCAAGTTTGGTCGGTCCATGTTTTCTTACAAATCTTGAAAGGTTTGACTCCATTTCTCAACGAGTTGATAGATTAGTACAATCGCTTTTTACACATCGGTCATTACAAATTGTACTAATTTATTCACTCCATTTCCACCCTCAAGTTCGTATTCCATTTCTTTCTCCCCTCTACCATTCTTCTCTTCCATCGAGACCGTACGCCGCTCCTATCCCCATACGGTCTCGCGTTGTCACGACCCGAAAGTACGGAACATGACCGGCACTTAAACTACGAACGTCTCGAGGCGTACGTAATCTAAGTAAACCGAAAACCCAGAAATCCAAACCAAGAAAAGAAGTAGAGTGCAGGAAAAACCAAATTAAAGCAAGTAGTTTCAATAGCATAAGCCGAATTATGCAGTTTTTAAAAACATCAAAAATTTACTGAAAATTTCGGCAGAGTCTCCTTTGTAAAATACTGGCCCCCAAACGGGATACAACATGAATAGTATACGAAATCAAGAAAAGGGCATCCCCAAGCGGGAGCTAGCTCTTCGTCAATCGACGGTCACAACCACACAAACAATATAATATACAACGCCAATGGCGAGGATCAAAACTCAAAAGGAAACTCAAAACCACCAGAAAAATAACGAGCGACTCTAAGGTCGAAAGAATAATCAACACTGGTCTCTATCTCAATAAATACATGTTTGGTTGATGGAATTCTAGATACAATAGAATAATGATATACAAGATAAATAATGGGGGTATGATACAAGTAAACCCACCTACTAGCAAATCACCCGAATGAAACTATGCCCGCAAAGCCGTAATGAACCTGTACGGCAACCTGCAAGAAACTGGGGCACAACGGGGGTGAGTTGCCAACTCGTGAATAGAAAAACATCTACGCACAGAAATCACATAAATAACGCAATCCTAGGTCAATGATCATAATATATCCTCATATATATATAACATGCAGCCTATAACAATGGCTAGGGTAAATATCTAACCCGAGTGTAAACTCATGTGCCCGTGTCAGTGCCTCAGGTAGCAATATATCATATGAATGAGGTATGAATGCATGAAAACAGAATACATGTAAATGAAGAAACTGTTTTCATAAATTAGTGAGATTTCCTTCGTATTTTAAACTGAGGTATCATAATTAAAATCAGTATCAACAGTGTCTAGCATCGACACAAAACATAAATCTCACTGTCTCGAAATATCAATGTCTCAATCTCAATATCTAGGGCGCCGTCAGTCCAGACCGGCCCCTACCATCCATCTCAAGACCACGACGGTATCCTCCGAATATCCGACGCGTCGGGTAATATCACCGGTAGGTAGTGCTCCCCAGCCAGGCTCAACGTCAACACCACATTCCTCTTGCCCCGGGGTACCATACCGGGCCCACCATATACCCGTGAAGGTTCCTCCACTCCTCGACACGGATCTCCAAAACCACAGCAAACTCATGGTGGACGACACTTTACATCACTAGAAAACCGCAACATTTTATATTTTAAAAGATCATAAGTTGTAAATTTTGCGGCTTTCCCCGAAATCCAGAAATATCATAAATCTCAAGAAATCATCACAAGTGCATATGTCAATGATAATGAACTAGGCATGAACAACTAAATAACAGTATGCATGAAGTGGTAGGTAATAACTACAATGTCTAATATGGCATATAAGGGAAGTACACTAATATCATGTCAACACTACCAGCTAACAATCTAAGTCAAGCAATTATATTCTCTAAAGTGTACGTGACATGGCAATTACCGATGAAGATGCGTGTGAGCCGGCAAGTAGGTGTACGTGGTACATACGCATCATCGGTAATGGTGCTGGTGTCCTAACAGCATGATATCAATAATGGAATATGCAGCAAAATAAATATGCGAGGCAGAGCGAACAGCAATAATGTGCGGGAGCTGAATACTAGACACAACGATAACTAATCTGCAATAATCTAATATAAGTCCTACAAATGGTGCCTTTTGAAATAACACGAATCATGGGGTTTTGAAAATAGGGGCTACGGTGTTTTTTATGAAAAGATACGTCGTTTTTGAAATATCCGTAGATTCCCTTGAGCTGTCTTTAAAAATGCCCACGATTCGTTAGTTTTTGAAATAGGTAAGAAGTTTAATCTAATCTAACAACTACACTAAACTATACGGCTGAACTACAAGCTGAACTACAGGTAAGGAAACCGCCTATCATCTGAGTCGATACATATACATACCTGTATATGTATAGTCGGTGATCTCGCCTCAATAATATCATATCCGATACCATATCTATAATCAGGCATCCCAAGTCAAGAGTGCGGATCAATCATCAATATAGCTCGTACGTAAATCCGTCGTACGGCATCCCAATCTGGGTACGGGTCAATATCACATTCATCATACTATTCACCTGGTATCCTCTTTATCAAATATCATGATCGGGGTACTGATCTATGTCTAGTACCATACTGATACCGCCTACGTATGCATGGACGTGTGTGAAACACTACGTCAAGGACCCGCTACAACGTCATGTCGTATCTCAAATACGAACCCTGCTATATCACCGATCTCACGGCCTCAAATCAAATCTCATCGACTCAGCTCAATCCCAAGTATCATCCTCAATCCGTATGTGAACACATAGTCCCATACCCATGTGAACACATAACTATAAAGAATCCCATGAGCACATATCAATAGGAATGTATGCAAGTATGTATGTGTGTATGTGTGTGTGTATGTGTAGTGCAACACTACCCTAGGGTTCGCAACGCTAAAATAATCCAACACACCAATATCCATCCTAAGCATCGTTATTAATCCCAAATAACATATAATAATTGTTGGTGTGTATACGCATCCGTATACACCACCACGGACTGCGGGGGTGCTATACGCCATCCACCCGACTTCTCCCCGTAGATATAAATCTACTCACCTGGTCCTCGCTAGCCGGTGCCGACGTCGCCACGCGCCTGCTTGTCGTCTCGAAGTCCACATGGGGGTACCTACATATCATAACGCACCATATCGTATTAAAACTAAATTCGAGATCGAAACGGCATACGAAAATCAAATCGGCACGCGTATCACGCATAGGTCCAAACCTATCGCCTACGCATGCAAGAATAGTCAAACCAACCCTCGATGTCGATGTACAAACGTCAAACCATCGAGAAAAATCCAATCACACTCATTTGCACATTCACGAACACTAATTTTAATATAAACTAGGTTAAAACTCACAAAAACGCCAATTTCACTTAAAAAGTCATTTTTCGAAAATCTAGCAAGCACAATTCGCCGTTTTTGTACAAAACACGATGTTTAAATGAATGTAGCGGCCAATATATTTATTAAATATCTTAAATAAGTCGTATAAACAATTTCCGGAATTTAATCTCATTAAATTCCAAAAATCCTAATATTCTAGTTTACAAAAATACCCTTTTTAACAATTTCAAAGCAAAAATGTACAAACTACAATCTAGCTTAGATTTGCATGATCTAAAGCATTAAACCACACTTAATAAAGTTAATGAAGTCATGAAAACCCTAAACACATTTTTAATTCCAAGAATTTAACAAATTTCAAAAACCTAGTAAGCAATTTAGCAAATTAACACAATTTTAAAACTAACCATTCACACTAGCTACTAACCTTGTATTATCATGACAACAAAGCCTAAATATAACACACAACCATACACCAATTTTATAAAACCCTAACTTGCAATCAAATTCACAACTTGAATTCCAAAACTTGCAATTAAACTCACATAACCAAATTAACACTTAAGTAAATTAGCTTAAGAAATTAGTAACAAATTAAGCAACAAAAAGTTTAGAATTATACCCAAAAACATATGAAGATCCACAAGCATCCATGGCCCTCCAAAATGCTCTCTTTTCACAAGGATACATGCTATACGGGCTAAGCTAAAATGGGTAGGAGTCGGATTTGGATTTAGATTTGAATTTGCATGGATTTTGAAGTGATTTGTGGATTTTTTTGATGAAGAAAGAGTGGGATTTGAGGGGGGGCTGCTGCTGTTGGGAGGCCAGAAATGGGAGTGAGGAGAGAGAGGGAGGTAGAGAAAATGCAAGGGAGGAAAGTCAAGGTCAAGGTAAGGTCAAAAGTCCACCTAATTCACCCATTTTCTTTTCTTTTCTTTCATTTCTTTTCCTTTGAAATCAAGTGGGGAAAAATTATGGTGGGTGCTGAATTCAGCCATGGGGAGGAGTAAGTGGGGGTGTGTGGGTGTGGGTACGGGTGTGGGGTGATGAAAAATGATAAATACAATACCCCAAACATCCATTTACGCTAAAAAAAAGCCTTTTTTCTTCAATAATTTCTAAACCGTTTTGGCAAATGATTTCGTTCCAAAAACCACATGATAAAATTTTATTTAATGTTTTATGATGCACAAAATTTGTTTCAACTCATTCCGATTTGTAATTTTCCCTAATTAAATGTATTAGTGACGGCTTAAAATAATAATAAAATAATATTTTTTTTCAGAAAATTTGAAATTTCACCAGCGGCTCAATAAACACCAAATAATAGGAATTACATAGCTAGAATATGTATATTTAATTTTTATAATAAGATATTTGTATTTTGACTTTTTACAGAAAACCCCCTTATTTTACCGATTTTTCGAAATTTCACCGAAACGATTTTCAAAACGTTACACGCGTATTGTCCATTTCTTTCCTCTCCGCATTCTTTCACCAACCGCTGTATTATCGCGATAAAATTTTTGATTGGTTGGTGCTAACTTTTGGCCTCTGTAAGGCCTTATATAGATTAATATTGTTCTCTTCCCCCCTAACTCTGAACTTTAACGCCTAAATAGTGGAAACACTATTTTACTGAAGTTTGGATGGGCCTTTTTGTGTATATATATTTTTGGTTTGCTTTTTCTTTTGTAAAAAAATAAATTAGAAGAGCGCCGACAATTTTGACCCTCTTGGTGTAGCCTGACAATGAGGGCACTGTCAAGTTTAAGTTTGGGGGTGTGCTCGGTAAGCTTTCTACCTTTGCATTCATGTGTATATTTTGCATTTGCATATTTATTTAAAAACTCACAAAAATAAAAAAAATTTACAAAAATATAAAAACTTTGTCGTCAAGTTAGCTGGTAGGGTTACTTAGATTTTTATTCCAAAAAATTAGTTGATATGTTAGAAATAACTAAATCCTAAGCTTAGGATTTGAAAACCATAAAAATAACCCCCTTTCTGTTTAACCTTGGTAATTATACGTCCTTACAGTTTTTTTTAAAAGTAGGTAATCTTGAGTTCAGTTCTTGAGTTAAGTCGAGATGAAGGGAAAGTATTGAAAGATTTATTGAAGGATAAGTCTGAAAAATAGTTTCTATTCTTGAGTCCAAATTTAGAAAGTATATACCCTATAAACTGCACTTACACGCACCTTGAAACTTGGGATAGTAGAGGATACCTAGAAATACTCTTGCCTGAAAATCTAGTATGAAAGAAAAAATGGTATTTAAAGCTAACCACCAAAAGAGCATTATTAAAAAATATATCCGGTCTTGAAAAGAAAAAGAAAAAAATAAAGGAAAAAAAAACAAATAAAGTCAAGACCTGGAAACTGCTATTTACGCTTTAAGCTCACACATTCAGTAATCGGTTGTTAGTGCCTCAAGAAGCATTAATAATCGCATGAAAGGTGTGTGAGCAATTCCGTCCAACATTAACGAAAAGAAGTAGTATTAGGTATTAAGGCAAAGGTGCTATAGCTTGAATTGAATTCTTGAGTGTAGGGGTGAAAATTTACACACACGTGGGGGTATACGATCGATATTTGGAGGAAAGATAGGGATGAAGAATAAATCTTATGTTTTCCGTAAAGATGATAAAAATTCTAGATTGGAGACTGCGCTTTAGAAGGAAAACTCAGGAGAAACCGAGATCTTTCTAAACTGTAAAACCTATAGGATCTTGGGTTGAATAAATATGAGGCGTGAAAAATAAGGGTTGAATATTTCTAACTTAAGATGGTAGAATTTATAACTTAGATGCTAAACCATAGGACTAGAGTTGACGTTAACTTATGAAACTAATATTTCCCCCAATCAGAGCAAGGCTCTGTTCAAAATTTGAAATTTAAACTGAGGCAGCGCCTCACGTGCAAAGCACGAGAGCGCCAGCGCCAGAAGCGCCAGCGCTAAGAGTCAAAAACTCTGAGGCAGCGCCTCACGTGCAAAGCACGAGAGCGCCAAGCGCTAGAACTAAATGTTCTCCACCATTGGATCAAAAATCCAACTGAGATGAATAAATCATCAAATTACAGAATAAAATTCTGTTGAGGAAATACTCCTCAAATCTTTCCAAACAGGAAAGATTGTGCTCTGTAAATCAGAGCACCATTGGATCAAAATCCAATGGTGATTAAAAATCACCAAGATACAGAATAAATTCTGTATGGAAAAATAGTTTCCCAAACTTGTTAAAAATAAGAAGATTATTTTCTGTAAAACAGAAACCCTAGGATTAAAGATCCAATAGTGGGGAAACATCCTCAAATCAATCAGAGAAAGATTTCCTTAACTGATTCAACAAATCAGCCTCCCCTATATGAAGGACCCAAGACTTCAAGTCTTAGAGAGAGGAATCCCCTCATAAACTTCAAAAAAAAAAGAGAAGAGCAAGCTTTAAGAAGAAGAAATTTTCTTCAAGGTAAATGATAATAAGTGGGATCATATCATCTCCTCGATTTTTAAGAGTTTAACTCTCACATCAAAAGAATTTAGTTCTTTTTCTAGATCACAGATCTACAAGACAAAGTCTTTCACAAAAACAGAAGAGATCATAACAGCTATTCATAAAAAGAAGAACTTAGTTCTTAGATCCATGAGACAAAGTCTCTCATAAAGAAAAGCAAAAGGGAACATAGAAGAACTTAGATTTTAGATCCATGAGAGAAAGTCCCTTATAAACGAAAATTCAATTCTCAGAGCACAGAACTGATCAGAACTGCCAAAGAAGCGCTTCAGCGCTCTAAGTCTGGCGCTCAACGCCAAGCGCACCACGTGCTCCTCACGTGTGCGCTATTTCAAAAGAAGCGCTTCAGCGCTCCACGTCCGGCGCTCAGCGCCAAGCGCACCACGTGCTCCTCACATATGCGCTATTTCAAAAGAAGCGTTTCAGCGCTCCAAGTCCGGCGCTCAGCACCAAGCGCACCACGTGCTCCTCACGTGTGCGCTATTTCATAAAAAGCGCTTTAGCGCTCCAAGTCTGGCGCTCAGCGCTAAGCGCACCGCGTACTCTTCGCGTGTGCGCTATTTTATAAGAAGCACCTTAGCGCTTCAGATCTGGCGCTCAGCGCCAAGCGCACCATATGCTCCTCACGTGTGTGCTAAGGGAACACAAAGTGTTCTTTAAATAAAACCCAGCGCTATAAAAAGTGTTCAACACTCAGTAAAAGACAAAATAAAGAAGGGTGTCAGAACCCAAATTAATGCTCAGCATTACTGAACCAAAAGGGACTGTGCCCAAACAAATGTTTAACATTTTATTCAAATCTGAGTGGACTGAGCCCAAGTTGGCCATAAGTCCTCAATTCAGATTAACTGAGCACATGTGCTCACAATCTCTTTAATTGATCTGAGTCCCAAACCTTGACTACAGATCTCTCAACCAATATCGGTTCAAGGGTACATCTCTTCACACCTTTGATATGTGTCATTGTAATTCTTCAACGTCTTCAAAGTGGTGGTGGGTCCCAGCAACCAGAAACTTTACAGACTATGATGTCTTTAAACCCCACAGACTATGATGTCTTTAAACTAGACTATGATGTCTTTAAACACGGACTATGAGGTCCTTAAACTCATGAACTATGATGTCCTTAAACTTTACGGATTATGATGTCCTTAAACGGTGGACCGCAATGTCTCTAAACTAAAACGATAGAATCCAAATACTCTTTTGTTGGATCTAAAAGATCAAAAATCCCGTTGAGTAGATTTTAGTCTAAAATTAGACTAACGTATCCTCAAAAAACGTTTAAGTTGATCTTAATCTCAATGAGATTAAAGATCCTTAAACCCAAATCTAAAAAAATACGGATTTGGATTAATCCAAGCCTTACGAGCAACAACACAAATTAGTCTCCGTATACAATCCACGGACAACCAAAAATAAAATAAACACACATGACACGAAGTGAACATCTGGAGAAGGAGAAAGTGGTTACCGCGATGCAGTAGCGTAATTAACTGCAGGGGCTTGCGCCTGCAGAGAAGAGCGTCCCCACAATCAAAAACCCCTCACAATGAGGGGGAATCTGACGAAGTCTGCTACAATAGTCGCATCCGTCTAAACCTCTGATACACGGTGCCATAAATCAACTTGGCATCCTCGGAGAGGTGGACGGATAAAACCAAATAGCATCCGCCCCCAAATTCAGGCAAGACGGCCTATGCGGTTTCGTCTCTGTTTTCGGCGGCGAAACAGATTCTGGCACGCCCGGTGGAGCATTTTCCTCTTTCCACTCCACACTTCATGTGTCATGTTCGCGAACGAATTACGGTTTGGTATGGTTGCCCTTGGATTTGAGGTAGTAAGATTTGGTGTCTTGCTCCCGTGCAGAGAAAATGGCTTCCAACTGCACCAACTGCAACAACAACTCCTATTCCGTTATCGCTAGAGGAGTGACCTATGGGCCCCAAATGGCCTCCATCTTCACCATGCCAGTGGAACATGTGACTCAGGCCACCACTGAACTGTTCTTTGGGACCATGCTCCCACCAATGAACTTCAACGCCCCAGTGCCATCGCAAAAAGCTCCAAAGAAGTCGGTCTTTAATCGGCTTGCAACAACCGCGGCCCCTCTCAACGGGTCACCCAAATCCAATGCCTCGGTCTTTAACAGACTGGGCCAAAGCTCCAATGGGCTCGTGAAGAAGCCCGTAATACCTGAAGGGGTATCCCGAAATGGATAGCCATCCCTGCTCCAGTAAATGAAGTCATTAGAGAGACTTCACCTGCTAAGGGGTCGGTTTTCGTGAGACTGGCCGTTCCAACTCCCGCTCCTGGCGAAGTCACCAAGGCTGCTACCCCGGATCGAAATTATGCCTTCAACAGGTTGGCCATCCCCTCTCTACGGACGTCGGTCTTTGGCAGGCTAACACCAACAGTAGTTTCTCATCAAAGTATGAAGCACGATGCAGCTACCCCGACAATGGAGGTGATCCCATCTGCTAGACGCGCTCGATGTCGCCACGAGCGCCGAGTGAGGAAAGCTGGGGGCAGTTCCCCTTCTGGATTGACTTCACCAGCTCCGATGGTAGAAATTGACGCTGCTGTTCCAACTGGGAACAACTTTGAACCACTTAGGAGGGTGCGCAAGAACTCTCCGACCGCCGTACTTAAAAGATGTCCTCCGTCTGTGGAGAATGTCACTAAAACAAAGCCAGAGCAGCCCCCTCAGCGGCTGTCCTCCAAAATTCATAGGGTTTAACGAAGGGTCCAAGACTCTGTGGTTAACTAAGACTACTCCCGCCGACCAAAGAAAATGAAGGTTCGACAAGAGAAGGACCACCCTGTCATACACTGAAGGTGTCATCTACTTGGGTGCCCGCCGTAACGGCCCCCTCAACATTGACCGTACACAAAAGAAGAATGCTGGAGAAGATCCCTGTGTCTGTAACAAATCTCAAGGACGCTGAATCCAAACGCCCCAAGTCTGGGGGCATGGTAGTGCACACCATCTACATGGCCTCCGAGAAGGAGGATAGCCGTATCTCTACTGGTCATCGACCACTCACCCGATCTGTGAAAAAAGCCCAGGAGCAACAGCAAAAGCTTCAGGAAATGCTAACGAAGATGGCTGTGCTCACTGGGCTGAAAGAAAGCCCGGAAACATCGTTGGAGCAGCGTCAGGAACAGAAAACCGATGCCGAGTTCCTCCGAAGAATGCTCGAGAAGAAAGACAAAGAGGCCGTGGAACAAGCGGCCAACATAAAACAAATGGCGCTATTGTTCCAAGATATGGTGGGCATAATGATGATCCAGCCAGACCACTCAGCCGAAGATCCTCCAGTAATAATTGAAGACGATAGAGGGAAGACATCAAACCCTCTTCCGGTCTCTTCGGCTGCAAATGAGGAAACAATCTCAAAAGCTGCGCTCGATGATTATATAGCTCAACAGATACGAGCTCATCAAGCGAACGAAGCCGCTGGCCAAGTCGTCAGAACTGGGCGACCATACCCAAGCTGGTACGATCAGATTAAGTACCCGCCAGGATACACGATTCCTAAGTTCCACGTATACAAGGGGACAGGCAATCCCTATCAACATGTCGCTCAGTTCAGGGCTCTGTGCGGTAATACAGGGGGTGACGACAAACTGCTGCTTCGCCAGTTTGTTGGCAGCTTGTCGGAGACAGCATTCGAATGATGCTCCGAGCTCCCGAATGACTCTGTCAAGACTTTTTGCGGAAATGGAGCTACTGTTTACCCAAAGGTTCGCAAGCACCAGTGAACGTACCCCAATCATGGCATTGATCAATGCCAGAGTGAAGCTGAGAGAGACATGGGTCCAGTATGCACTTCGATGGCGGAAGCTATGGTGAAAGTGCGAACAGCGCATAAAGGAAGCTCCTCCTGTGGGCATGTTCGTAGGAACCCTCGATCCTCAGGCGACCATATCCCAGTTCATGATGTTTTTCAAGCCGACTACCTTCCAGGCCTTGATTGACAAGCTGACCCAAATTGACCAGATGGGCCATAGACCATCTTCCTCGAAAATGGAGCCTCGAAACGAAAAGGGGAAAGGGAAAGCGACCTTCGTCGCTAATGCTCAGCAGCATCCCAGTGGTCCAAAACCAGCTGATCGCCAAAACGATAAACAACGATTCTTCAATGAGAATCTAAAACGCCCTTATTCGTTTCCCCAGGATAAAACGAGAAGACTGTTCGACCTGGCGATGCGCAACAGGCTCATCACCCTGCCGGATTCAAAAGTCCCACTGTAGCCCGGTGACGTCATCAGTACCAACTATTGCCCCTACCATCGAATAATAGGCCATCCAATAGAAGATTGCTTTGTCTTCAAAAACTGGATTGAGGACCAGTACCAGCAAGGCAAATTCGCGTTGTCTGAAAACTGGAGGGTAAACCCGCTACAACCACACGCTCCGAACAAGATGGACACGCTGGGGGCATCATGCTCATTTATAGAGGAAGCTCCATGGGAAGTTGTTCTTTTGTCAAAAATTAAAAGAATGCTAAAAGATCTCCAAGCATGTCCGGCGATAAGGTGGAAGAGCCCGATGGAGCCCGAGATTATTAAGGGGATGCTGAAGCCGTGCCCAACACTGAAAGTTGGTAAAGGTGGACAAAAAATTCAGGCCAAGCCTCTAAAGTCTTTAAAGAAAAAGAAGAAGGCCAAGAAGCCCGTCCAACCCGACGACAGCCGTATAGGTCTGCAGAAATACATCGATGCACTGGAAGAATATAACCAGAGGGCACGGACCCCAATCACATTGGACGAATTCTTTAAGTATATTCTTGAAAATGAAGACGATGACGCTGATGAAGGAGAAAATTCTTCATAAGAGCCCGAAGATTATGTAGCTAGCTGCCACGTGATCTCTCACTCGTCAATAGATGGTAAAGAGGATCCTGATACAGAAAAACTGGGGACAAATCCAGAACCGGAACCAAAATCCCTAGAGCCATCAGACGAATTGATTGACGGGCTGCTGAGCGAAGCTCTTCAGAAAAGTAAAGTTGACAGAGAGCGGGAAATGACCATATACGAGAGGGCCAAGCGTCGGCGTCAAGTTGAAGAAGCTCCGGTATTGAGAAACCGTAAAGTACCCCAACCAGATCGAAGCACGCCTACAGCAGACAAAAGCAGGCTTAAGACAAGGAAGCAATTCGCCAAAGCCCTGTCAATGGGAATGAAGCTGCCTCCTTTTAATGGAAATACTCCTGGCAGCATACACCTTGACGAAGTGGATGGACATCCAAATTACTGCTTATACCATTGGAGGATCACGCACCCTACCGAAGAGTGCAACGCCTTTAAAAACTGGTGGTAGGGATATGCTACCCACCGGCAACACGTCAGGCGATTGAAGCGCAAGGCTCGTCGGGAACAGAGAAGCACGACAGATGAGCGTGAAGGAACCGCCGGCAACAGTCACATGGTTGATTCCGGGGATCGCAAGTTCTCACCTTCGGGAGCGATTCTGATGAAGAAATAGCCCTCGGCCCTCTCTTCAAAGAATCCACCTCAGAAAAAGAGGAAGAGGTGATGAATTGTGAGAATATTCAGCTGCGCAATCGTACGTTGCCCGAGCTCGGACCTACAAACAGGGGATCGGATAGAAAAGATAAGGGGAATGAAAAAGTCCCTGATGGTATCGCCCTCGATGATCGAGTCGTCGAAGAGCTGGCAGCCAAGGACCCGCCAAAGAAAAATAAGGTAAATTATAACGTTCTGGCACACCTGAGGAAGATACCCTCGCAGCTAAGCATTCTCGATGCCCTTCTACTATCTAAGGAGGCGAGAGATTCTCTGATCAAGGCTCTACAAGAGCCCGAACAGTTTCAAGCTTTCCTTGCTGAAGAAAAGATGAAGGACGAGATGGAAGAAGTGCACACTGCTGACGTCACTTTCGGTGATGAAGACCTCCTCCTCGGGACGTGTGAGCACAACCGTCTCCTGTATGTCACTGGATACTGCCATGACATCAAGATAGGGAAGATCTTAGTTGATAACGGGTCTTCTGTCAACCTCCTAAATGTGAGGGTATTAAAAGAAATCTGATGAGCGTCCAGCACCTCGCTCGGGATAGAATCACCATCTCCGGATTCGATTCCCAGTCATCACGGACGCTCGGGTCTATGATACCGACGTCAAGCTTTGGGCTGCTCGTCACTGACATCAAGTTTCATGTCATTAATGCCAAGACTTGCTACAACGCTTTGCTTAGCAGGCCTTGGTTACACGAATACAACATCATCCCTTCCACACAACATCAGTGTATGAAATATTTCAAGGATGGTCTTGAGTACACCGTAACGGGGGAGTTAAACCAATTTTTCGTGAATGAAGTCCGCAAATACGAGGATGCAAAGTATTTCCTGCCAGACTTTGAAGATACGGAAAGATGCCATAAACCGGAGAATAAGCAAAAAGCTATCACCACTATTCCGGTCTTTGGGAGAGATACCAAGGAGGAGGAAGAGATGGTCTATTCAGGGCCGCTCCAATACCACAAGCCTGGACCGTCTACCCTTATGTTGATCTTTGGTCGTGATTCTGAAGATGAGGTCAATGCAATATTTTCTGTTCGGCCATTAATACGAGCCTTCACTAGCGATGAACGGAGTTTGTAAATCGCCATGGTTCCGCAAAAGCATTACAAAGAGCACGACACACTTGATACCTATTGTGTGTAAGAACTGCAGACGTTCTACGTCCCTCCCAGGTGAAAAGATGAAAAGGCGGTCCTCTTTTATCGATCCACGAAAACCAAAGTGAAGAAAGAAATTTGGCATGGCGCTGATACTGCGCTCGACAGACTCCAACCCATCCATCTATCCAGATACTGTGAGTGCACGGCGGCGCCCCAGTCGTCAATCCGACGGCCAAATGCGGAAACGGTGATAAACTTTAATTTTGCGGACTTAGCAAACCGGCACCACCGCGCACTAAACTCCGGATCGGGCCATTAAACTAGTTCTAGCTAACTGCAAGATGGGAAGAGATATACCGAGTGATCCGAGTCTTCCGGTCTTTTCGTCGTCGTCCCGATCTGCCGCGGAAACTCCGATCGTCGCCTCCTCGCCGGAAGGGCACCACATCGCCTGTATCTTTTACGGGCTCCCGCCTCTATACCGAGGCAACTCGGGCGCGAAGTTGGCTAGCCGACGCGTCCAAGACTTGCTATAGATATAGTGTAGAAGCTTGTCTCTTTTGGGGTTATGAGGTTGCCATGGTTGGAGGAATTTTGCACTAGAATTTCATGGATGCTTGATGGAGAAATTGAGCATGCATGAAAATGAGCTCGGCCACCAAACTAAAAATGAGCTTCCTGGAAGAACAATGAAGCAACCACTCATTTTTGCTCACTGGAAAATGAAGTCAGAAGTGTGCATGGGTGTATGAATCAATATCATGCAAAAAGGATATTAAAAAAAAAAACCTCACAGCAAACACAAAATGGGGGGGTCCACTAATTAAGCAAGAAAGGAATTATTCCACTCAAAAAAATACTCACTCCATACCCCCAACAGTGGCCGGCCCATACCTCCATAACTTTAACCCATTCCAATCAACACAAAACCTTTCCCATCACCATAAAATGTTATTTGCACAATTGCAAATAACCCCCTCCATCGGAAAAGTCCGGCCGGGAAAGAACAAAGGAAAACCGGCCGGAACGGAATGCAAACTGGCAACTCCAGAAAACTGGTCCCGTAATAAATTACAGGAAAACCCCAATACTGTGCATACACACCCGCATCTGTATTCCGTCCGGATACAAATGCAAAGAGACAAAATCTACACTGTACTAAACTAGGATCCGGCTTAAACCAAAGCCGGCTAGTAATGTTCGTCCGATCCTGATCCGTGCAATACCGCACGTATCTGATCGAACCCTGCCATATAACTATACGGCCTCTAGTACAAACCGTCCGATCCTGATCCGTGCAATACCGCACGTATCTGATCGGACCCTGCCATATCTCCATACGGCCTCTACAGCGTTTCGCCCGAAAGCTGAGTAACTGAAAGTGTGGTGGACTCTAAAGACTCGTCAATACTATGGCTGTGGATTTAACCACTAGCACGTCAGAGGTATAAGCCAATACATAACGGGCCACCAGCTATTGACCAAAAGGGACGTCGATGAGCGAACTCATCCTGACACCCTACTGAGCCTGTCAGTGACAATATCCGTACAGTCCGGTCCGTTCGTCTATGAGCATCGCATGTCGGGCCTAGGGGGTTGGTAAAAGTCAGACCCCCAAAAGCGGTACAAGTCGTGTCGGAGTGTAGCCCAGAACACCCTGAGATACTACTGGAATACCTACCAGTAAATCTCCTGCCTTGGCCAAGGACTTCGTGTAATGGCTCTCCTAGACACAGCGCGACCTCACCCCCAATACCGGGAGAGACGAACCCCCGAAGATCCGCTCACTGCCTCCATGTGGCTCGGGACTGTACCCAACTAAAACCTGTTTGCACGACTCCTTTGAGCCGTGGTAGGGTAGTAATCAAAGCACAGTGGGAACTCACACGAGACAAATGACGATCCCCAGGTCGATGAACTAACCTGTACACATGTCACCTGGGAACTGCTATCTGACGTCAGGTATAAGACCAACTAGCATGTTCCCGGCGAGTCCTGTCCGGTGTACTCATAACCCAATGAGCACCTGTATACATCTTAGGTGAACCAACTGACACCAGTGGCTTGTGAGACCGGCCACCGCCCCTCGTCGGGGTCTCGACTGTATACACTAGTCTACTCTGGAGAATCGATGCCCTGTCTCGAAACTCCTACGACTAGGGACCATTTAAGGATGTGCTTGTAGACCCCAGCTCTCACGTATATGATCGCCCTCATACTGCTGGCAGTCAAGCAAGAATCCTAGGGGCTCTATCAACGTGCAATAGCGACCTGTCAGGTCACCTAAAGCAGTACACGATGATAAAGGTAAACCAGATAGCATACTATCATCTCGAGTAAGACTGTCGTACCGGGATAGGTCCTCCCTCAATCATTGCAATCACGTGCCTGTGATCCAATAATTGACTCTGAGGGCACTATCTCCAACAGATACTACACAGAAGGATTAAAAAAGCTGTTAAGGTTCCAAGGCGTACCCTTCAAATAGACAACTCGATAAGCTCAGTTCTACAACAGGATCTGGAATGTCCCCGGAACTCAACTAAAATTGCCCAACGGGAGAATGGAAACGATCAGGCTTGGATATGTTCGATCCATGAAACGGGAGAGATTCCATGGCTGCCGCGTTATACATGATTTCGATGAAGAAGGAGATGCTCTATTAGAAGATACTGCAATTAAACCAAAATGAGATCCAAGTCTATCGTTTGAAGAACAGATGGACAAGCTAATAAGGGAAGCGGGTCAAAAGGCCCGGGATGACCACAACCGTGTTATAAGAAAGACAGGATGCAGCGTCTCCTTCAGCAGGCTATAGAGAATGTCGATGCCCTTGTTTCCCCCAATCAGAGCAAAGCACTGTTCAAATTTCCAATTTTGAAATCAAGCAAAGCTTCATAGGAGTGCCAAGTGCGCTGCGCCCTAAGCAGCGCACCATGTGCAAAGCACGTGTGCACTAGCGCTTAGAGCGCTGCACTATAAGCAGCGCACGACGTGCAAAGCACGTGTGCGCTAGCGCTAAGTGCGTTGCACTCTAAGCAGTGCACCACGTGCAAAGCACGAGTGCGCTAGCGCTAGAACTAAAAGCTCCCCACTGTCAGATCAAAGATCCAATAAAGATGATAAATCATCAATTAACCAGAATAAAATTCTGTTAAGGAAAGATTCCTCAAAATCTTTTCAAACAAGAAGATGGTACTCTGTAAATCAGAGCATCGTTGGATCAATGATCCAAAGGTGATTAAAAATCACCAAAATTACAGAATAAATTCTGTATGGGAAAATTTCCCAATCTTGTTAAAAACAAGAAGACTGTCTTCTGTAAATCAGAAGCTCTTGGATCAAAGATCCAACGGTGGGGAAATCCCCAAATCAATTGGAGAAAAGATCTCCTTAACTGATTGAACAAATCAACCTTCACTATAAAAGGGACCTTAGACTTCAAGTCTCAGAGATAGAGAAGATACAGAAAAAAAAGAGAGGAACCCCCCATAAACTTTGAGAAATCTCAGAAAGAAGAGCAAAGCTCTCAGAAGAAGAAGAAGAACTTTTCTTCAAGGTAAAAAGAACAGAAATACGAAATCGTCTCATATAAAAAGAAGAATTCACTTCTTTCTTTATGATCATAGATCTATAAGACTAAGCTCTTTCACAAAGAGATCAAAGGATCTCATCATAAAATAATAAGAAGAACATAATTTTTCTCATAGATCATAGATCTATAAGACTAAGTTCTTTTACAAAAAGAGATCATGAACATCTCATTATAATAAAGGGGGGAGAATAAGTTAATTCTCTTAAGATTACGGATCCATAAAGGCAAAGGCTTTCACCAAAATAAGAGATTGAAACATCTCCTATAAAGGTAAGAACTTTGTTCTTAGAATCTTGAGACAAAATCTCTTATAAATGAGAATTTATTTCTCAGATCATAAAGCTGATCAAATAGCGCTTTGTGCTCTTGGACTGGCGCTCAGCGCCAAGCGCACCATGTGCTCCTCACGTGTTCGCTACTTAATAGAAGTGCTTTGCGATCTTTGGACTGGCGCTCTGCGTCAAGCGCACAACGTGCTCCTCACGTGTGCGTTACTCAGCAGAAGCGCAATGCACTCATAATCTGGCGCTCAGCGCCAAGCGCACCATGTGCTCCTCACGTGTGCGCTACTCGGCAGAAGCGCAATGCGCTCATAATCCGGCGCAAGCGCCAAGTGATTTGTACGTTAAAAATAATTCTAAACCGCAATCAAGAACGGCGTCGCTTGGTAGCTAGCCGGTGAGTACGGGTCGGTCCACAGGGATTTTGTGTTTTCCTAATTGCTCAAACGAGTTAATTCCGATGGGTGTCGGATTGATTATTTCTAAAACCTAAATTGATTTATACTAAGATTATCTAGATCTAAATCTTTCTAGGGTTAGCTCTTGGTTAAGTTGGGAGATTGAATGTTTCCTCACCGCTTTCAATGCCCTATTTTAGATCTATTAGGTGTTAGGGTAATTATCAATAAAAGGGATTACTACCATCGGGAAGAAACAGTGTTTCTTCCTCTAAGTTCTTGTCCTTCTTTTATCGATCCTTACCCTAACCTCCATGGAAAAAACGTACAACCGGTCCTACATACTACGGTATCACCGTTACCTCGAGGGGTAAGGTGCCGCAAGGAGCGGTGTGTGCGTGTATGCATGGAGTTCTAATTATTATGTGTGATGGGGCACGAAAAGGGTGAGAGAGTTCATCTCTCAAACATTTCCCTAAAACTAACCCTAACAAGCGAGGAGACTACTCGCTCATTAGGGAATTTAATGACATTCTAAATTAAAAGTAAACTAAGGCAATGAAAATAAAGAAACTTACTAATTTTTATTGATGGCTCTCTCCAAATATCAACACAGTACAGATCTGAATTTATGAAATGAAAAGAGGCATGCCCTAGAAAAGGTTTTAGGGTCTCTATTTATAGATTCATAGAAACCCTAGGTTACAATCGCGTCATGTCTGCTTTTACAAAAATACCCCCTAAGAAAAAGACCAAGTCAACGATCCGCGCACCGCCACGAATTTTTGCGCCGACACGGGTCATACCCGGCCGCGGTTCCGCGGCCAATAGCATGCCTTGGCCGCGGTTCCGCGGCCAAGTGGGGAGATCAACGCTTCATTTTTTCTGCAATGCTTCTGGGTGTTTTTGTCTCCCTATTTCTTTTGTTCTTTTCTCAGGTTCGCTTCTAGGTTTCTCCCAGATCTCCACAGTGAATAATTGTAGTGCTCTTTTGAATCTTGAGCTGCCTTTGTTCTTTGTGAACTTGTTAATTGATCTTCAATGTTCCTCTAGATATGGGCACGATCAAGATTCTTCCAATTATTTGTCGTAGTCTCACTTTTGTATCATCTTATGTCTTTTTCACTGTTTTTGTCCCGAGAATCTGTAACCTGCAACTATGTAGCAGACATGGGTTAAAAGCACATGTTTATTTGTAAAATGCATAAGAATGGGAAATATAATAATGCAATATTATGATATGAACAAATACCCCCAAACTTATCTTTTGCACGTCCTCGAGCAAACCTAATTTATTCTCGACAAAATCCTAACCTCACTTTGGCTGGGAAACGCGATTGCACTGAGCTCGTGCAACAAGTCGTTAAACCTCTAGGTGTCCCTAGTAGGAGGAGTGTTGTCTCCTGAGGGTTTTCAAAGGATACTACCCACAAAATCCTATCAATTGGGCCCATTGACTTTTATTCTCCAATTAGGTTTTCCAACAGGGAATTCTATTATCTTCGACTCATAAATCATCTACCCATATTCTTCACGCTTCCTTATTATTTAACTTAAGATTATATATGTTCTGTATACTTACTTAGCTTTCGGCATCTTTTAAGTTTTCCTTCTAGGGTTCTATCTCAACTTAGGAATTTTTATCATCTCTACTAAAGATACAAGTTCTATTCTTCATTCCTATCTCTTATCTAAATCCCAATCACATACCCCTACGTGTGTGTATAAATCACCCCTACACTTAGAAATTCAAATCAAGCAATCATACTCTTGTCCATTGTCCAAAGCACTTCTTAATTGGTGAATTTTTAGATGAATTGCGCTCACACATCCTTCATGCGACCGTTAATACTTCTTGAGGTATCAACAACCGATTACAAGATGTGTTTGCACATTAAAGCGTAATTCCTAGTCTTGTAACACCTAAGGCTTTTAGCAGTGACTCACAAACCAGTTGGTCTAAGGCACTAGGTGATGAAGCACCCTCGCTAAATATTTTTCAATTTTTGCAGCCTTAAGTAATCACAAAAACCAGTGTTCATTTTTTATTATCTCTTTATTCACACTTGAATTTTTTTATTTTATTTTCTTCGTACTAAGGACTTTAGACAAGAGCATTTCAAGGTCTCTTCTACTATTCAAAGTTTCAAGGTTCGTGTTTGTGCAAATTGTAGAGTATATATTTTCAGAATTTGGACTTAAGCTAGGAATTATTTTTCAAAGTTATACTTTAATAAAAACATCAATACTTTTCCCTTGTTTTAACTTAGCCCAAGAATTGAACTCAAAATTTGCCTATTTCTAGATAAACTACAAAGACATATACTTTCTACCGTTAAACTTTAAGAAAGGTTATTTTTAGGGTTTTTAATTTACGAAATCTAAGATCTAGTTGTTCCGAGCTAGTCAACCTTTTTGTCAAACTCAAGTCAATTATGGCCAAAATTGAATACTTTAATTTTTATAATTTTTGAAAATTTTCAATTTTTATGGGTTTTAAAATAAGTAATGCAAATGCAAAATTTACATATGAATGTGAAAGAAGAAGGCTTACCGAGCATACCCCCAAACTTAAACTTGACAGTGTCCTCACTGTCATGCTACACCAAGAGGGTTGAGAATGTCGGCACTCCCCTGTTTATTTATTTATAAAACCTTTTTTTTGTTAAAAGAAAAACAAAAATATATATATACAGAAAGGCCCCCCCAAACTTCATTGAAACAATGTTAGACGTCACTGCCAAACTTTGCAAAGACCAAACGTCAACACCAACCAGTCGAAAAATAATTCTAAACCGCAATCAAGAACGGCGTCGCTTGGTAGCTAGCCGGTGAGTACGGGTCGGTCCACAGGGATTTTGTGTTTTCCTAATTGCTCAAACGAGTTAATTCCGATGGGTGTCGGATTGATTATTTCTAAAACCTAAATTGATTTATACTAAGATTATCTAGATCTAAGTCTTGCTAGGGTTAGGTCTAGGGTAAGTTGGGAGATTGAATGTTTCCTCACCGCTTTCAATGCCCTATTTTAGATCTATTAGGCGTTATGGTAATTCTCAATAAAAGGGATTAGTACCATCGGGAAGAAACGGTGTTTCTTCCTCTAGGTTCTTGTCCTTCCTTTATCGATCCTTACCCTAACCTCCATGGAAAATATGCACAACCGGTCCTTTATACTACGGTATCACCGTTACCTCGAGGGGTAAGGTGCCGCAGGGAGCGGTGTGTGCGTGTATGCATGGAGTTCTAATTGTTATGTGTGATGGGGCACGAAAGGGGTGAGAGAGTTCATCTCTCAAACCTTTCCCTAAAACTAACCCTAACAAGCGAGGAGACTACTCGCTCATTAGGGAATTTAATGATATTCTAAATTAAAAGTAAACTAAGGCAATGAAAATAAAGAAACTTACTAATTTTTATTGATGGCTCTCTCCAAATATCAACACAGTACAGATCTGAATTTATGAAATGAAAAGAGGCATGCCCTAGAAAAGGTTTTAGGGTCTCTATTTATAGATTCATAGAAACCCTAGGTTACAATCGCGTCAGGTATGCTTTTACAAAAATACCCCCTAAGAAAAAGACCAAGTCAACGATCCGCGCACCACCATGAATTTTTGCACCTACACGGGTCATACCCGGCCGCGGTTCCGCGGCCAATTGCATGCCTTGGCCGCGGTTCCGCGGCCAAGTGGGGAGATCAACGCTTCATTTTTTCTGCAATGCTTCTGGGTGTTTTTGTCTCCCTATTTCTTTTGTTCTTTTCTCAGGTTGGCTTCTAGGTTTCTCCCAGATCTCCATAGTGAATAATTGTAGTGGACTTTTACCGTTGATTCGTGACGAAGTCTTGAACCTTGCGCTGCCTTTGTTCTTTGTGAACTTGTTAATTGATCTTCAATGTTCCTCTAGATATGGGCACGATCAAGATTCTTCCAATTATTTGTTGTAGTCTCACTTTTGTATCATCTTATGTCTTTTTCATTGTTTTTGTCCTAAGAATCTGTAACCTGCAACTATGTAGCAGACATGGGTCAAAAGCACCTGTTTATTTATAAAATGCATAAGAATGGGAAATATAATAATGCAATATTATGATATGAACACCAAGCGCGCCACGTGTTCCTCACGTGTGCGCTGATAGAACATAAACTGTTCTTTAAATAAAGCCCTAAAGCTATGATGAATGCTCAGCATTCAATAAAAGATAAAAAATATTATCAGAATTCAAATCAATGCTCAGTATTGTCAAATGTTTAACATTTTAACTGAGTGGGCCGAGCCCAAGTTGTCCATAAACCCCTCATTCAGATTAATTGAGCCCATATGCTCATAAATCTCAGATCTTAGTCCCAACTGGACTACAGATCTCCCAACCAAAATTGGTTCAAGGGTACATCTCCGCACTCCTCTGATATATGTCGTTGTAATCCTTTAACGTCTTCAGAGAGGTGACGGGTTCCGACAACCAAACATTCCTTGGACGGTAGGGTCCTTAAGCCCAAGGACTATGATATCCTTAACCTTGGACTGTGGGGTCCTTAAACTCATGGACTATGATGTCCTTAAACTTTATAGACTATGATGTCCTTAACCTTGGACTGTGGGGTCCTTAAACCCATAGACTATGATGTCCTTAACCTTGAACTGTGGGGTCCTTAAAATCATGGACTATGATGTCCTTAACTTTGGACCGCGATGTCCCTAAACTAAACAATAGAGCCCAAATGCTCTTTTGTTGGATCTAAATGATCCTGTTAAGTTGATCTTAGTCCGAAATCAGACTAACGTATCCTTAAAAAACGTTTAAGTTGATCTTAGTCTCAAATAAGGCTAACGTATCCTTAAACCCAACCCCAAACCCAAATCTAAGAGGATACGGATTTGGACTAATCCACGCCCTACGGATGACAACATAAATTAGTCTCCGTATATAATTCACGGGCAACCAAAAACAAAACAAACACACACGATACGAAGTGACCATCTGGAGAAGGAGAAAGTGGTTACCGTGATGCGGTAGCGCAATTAACTGCAGGGGCTTGCGCCTGCAGGGAAGAGCGTCCCCATAATCAAAAACCCCTCAACGAGGGGGGATCTGACGAAGTCTGCTACATCGGCCGCATCCGTTTAAACCTTCGATATATGGTGTCATAAATCAACTTGGTATCTTCGGAGAGGCGGACAGATAGCACCAAATAGCATCTGCCCCCGAAGTTCAGGCCCGGACGTCCCAACATCTCGGTTGCATCCTTTCGGCGGGGAACAGATTCTGTCACGCCCGGTGGGACCTTTTCCTCTTTCCACTCCACACTTCGTGTGTCCTGTTCGCGAACAAATCGCGGTTTAATATGGTTGCCCTTGGGTTCGAGGTACTAAAATTTGGTTTTTCTCCCGTGCAGAAAAAAGAACATCAATGGCCTCTAACTGCTTCAACTGCAACTGCAACTCCCGTTCCGCCTCATTTGGAGGAGTAACCTATGAGCCCCAAGCGGCCTTCGTTTTTACAATGCCAGTGGAGCAGGTAACTCAGGCCACCACTGGGATATTCTTCGGGACCATGCTCCCACCCATGAGCTTCAACGGCCCTGTGCCATTGCAAGAAGCTCAGAAGAAGTCGGTCTTTGATCGGCTTACCACTACTGCGGCCCCTCTTAACGGGTCTCCCAAACCAAGCGCCTCAGTTTTCAGCAGGCTGGCCCAAAGCTCCAACGGGCCCGTGAAGAAGCCCACAATACCAGAAGGCGTTATCCCGAAGCAGATAGCCATTCCTACTTCTGAAGTCACCACGGCGGCTTCACCAGCTAAGGGGTCGGTCTTCACAAGACTGGCCGTTTTAGCTCCCACTCCGGGTGAAGTAACCAAGGCCGTTTCCCCTGCACGAAAATTGGGCTTTTCAAGATTGGACATTCCTTCTCAGCGAGCATCTGTCTTTGACAGGCTAGCGCCAACAGCAGACTCTCATCAGAACAGGGGGTATGGAAAAGCTGATCCAACAGCGGAGGTGATCCCGGCCGCACGACATGCTCGACGTCGCCACTGTCGCCGAGTGAGGAAAGCTGGGGGCAATTCCTCTTCTGGACTGACTCAGTCGGCTCCAACGGTGGAAATTGATGCTGTTGTTCCAACCGGGAACAGCTTTGAACTACTTAACAGGGTGCGCAGGAATTCGCCAACTGCGGTACTGAAAAGATCTCCTCCACCTCTGGAGAAAGGCAAAGCTGGAGCAGCCCCCTCAGCGGCTATCCTCTAAAATTTATAAAATTTGGGGACAAGTCCAGGACTCCGTGGTAGATCATGACTATCTCCGCCGACAGAAAAAGATGAAGCTTCGGAAAGAAGAGAACCACCCTGTCAAGCTATAGAAGGCGACAGCTACTTGGGTGCCCACTGCAACGGCCCCCTCAATTTCGACCACTCACAAGAGGAGAAAGCTGGAGAAAATCCCGGTGTCTGCGGCAAATCACAAGAACATTGAATCTAAACGCCCCAAGTCTGGGGGCATGGTGGTACATTCTATCTATATGGTATCCGGGAAAGAAGATAGCCGTATCTCTATAGGCCATCGACCACTCACCAGATCCGTGACAAAGGCCCAGGAGCAACAACAAAAGCTCCAGGAAATGTTGCGCAAATGGCCATACTCACAGGGCCAAAAGAAAGCCCGGAAACGTCGTCGGAGCAGCGTCAAGAACAAGAAACTGATGCTGAGTTCCTCCGCAGAATCCTCGAAAAGAAGGAGAAAGAGGCAGCGGAACAAGCTGCCAATATAAAACGAATGGCGTTCTTATTTCAAGACATGGTCGGGATGATGTTACAGCCGGATCCTCCGGCTTAAGATCCTCCTATAATCCTCGAAGACGGCCGAGCGGAGACGTCAAACCCTCTTCCGGCTTGTTCAGCAGCCAAAGAGGATACCATCTCAAAAGCCGCCCTAGATGATTACATCGCTCAGAAGATACGAGTTCATCAGGCGAATGAAGCGGCGGGGCAAATTGTTAAGACTGGACGACCCTATCCGGGTTGGTACGACCAAATAAAGTACCCGCCGGGATACACGATCCCCAAATTCCACGTATATAAGGGGACGGGAAATCCACACCAGCACGTTGCTCAATTTAGGGCTATGTGCGGCAACACGGGAGGTGATGATAAATTACTGCTCCGCCAATTCGTTGGCAGCTTGTCAGAGACAGCATTTGAGTGGTATTCCGAGCTCCCGAATGACTCCGTTAAGACTTTTGCAGAGATGGAGCTGCTATTCACCCAACGTTTTGCGAGCGCTAGCGAACGTACCCCAATCACGGCGCTGATCAATGCCAGGGTGAAGCCGGGAGAAACTTGGGTCCAGTACGCGATACGGTGGCGGAATTTATGATCGATGTGCGAGCAGCGCATTGAAGAAGCGCCTGCGGTAGGCATGTTCGTAGGTACTCTTGATCCGCAGGCGACCATTTCGTAATTCATGATGTTTTTCAAGCCGACCACTTTCCAGGCCTTGATTGACAAGCTGGTCCAAATGGACCAGATGGGTCATAGACCGTCTTCCTAAAAAATGGAGCCTCGAAATGAAAAGAGGAAGGGGAAACGACCTTCGTCGCTAATGCCCAGCAGCAGCCCAATGGTCCAAAACTAACTGATCGCCAAGACGAGAAACGACGATTCTTTAATGAGAAAATGAAGCGCCCATATTCGTTTCCCCGGGACAAAACAAGGAGATTGTTCGAGCTGGCGGTGCGCAACAGGCTCATCAACTTGCCGGATCCAAAACGCCCATTGCAACCCGATGAGGCTAATAATCCCAATTATTACCCCTACCACCAAGCGATAGGCCATCCAATCGAAGATTACTTCGTCTTCAGAGGGTGGATCGAGAATCAATACCAATAAGGCAAATTCGCACTGTCCGAGAATTGGAAAGTAAACCCGCCCCAGCCGTACGCTCTCAAAAAGGCGGACACACCGGGAGCATCATGCTCATTTATAGAAGAAGCTCCATGGGAGGTCGTTCTTTCAGTCAAAACGAAATGAATGCTGAAGGATCTCCAAACATGCCTGGCGATCAAATGGAAAAGTCCGCTGGAACCCGAAGTCATCAGGGGAATGCTGAAGCCACGCCCAACTCCAAAAATTGGTGGTGATAGTCAAAGCGCCCACACCCAGCCGTCAAAGTCTTCGAAGAAGAAGAAAAAGATCAAAAAGCCCGTGAAGTCTGATAACAAGCGCACGGACCTGCAAAAACATATTAACGCACTGGAAGAATATAAGCAGAAGGCGCGGACCCCAGTCACACTCCAAGAATTTCTCAGCCACGTCCTTGAGGACGGAGATGATGACAATGGAGAAGACTCGTCATATGAACTTGAGGATTATGTGGCAAGCTGCCATGTGATCTCTCACTCGTTAATAAACGGTGAAGAAGCTCTGGATGCAGAGAAACTAGGGGCAAATCCCGAATCGGAGCTCCTAGGACCATCAGACGAAATGATTGATGCATTCCTGAACGAAGCTCTTCTAAAAAGCAAAGCTGATCGAGAGTGCGAGATGGCCATATTTGAAAAGGCCAGACGCCGGCGACTGAACTAAAGGGTTGAAACACTCCTACCAGATCAAAGTACATCCGCCGCAAATAAAAGCAGGTTCAAGACAAGGAAACGATTCTCTAGAGCCCTGTCAAAGGGAATGAAGTTGCCCTCTTTCAGAGGAAATTCTCCCGACGGTATACATCTTGATGAAGCGGACGTACATCCTAAATTCTGTTTCTACCATCATAGGATTACACACCCTACCGAAGAGTGCATGGCCTTTAAAAACTGGTGGCAAGGATATGTTGCCCACCAACAACACGTTCAGCAGATGAAACACAAAACTCGTCAGGAACAAAGAAGTACAACAGAGGAGCATAAAAGAATAGCCGATGAATTCACATGGTTAATTCCGGGGGATCACAAGTTCTCACTTTCGGGAGTGATTCCGATGAAAAAATAGCTCTCGGCCCTCTCTTCAAAGAATCCATCTCTGAAACAGAAGAGATGAAAACCTGCGAAAACATTCAGCTGCGCAATCGCGCGCTACCTGAAAAGAGTCTCAGACCTGCAAACAAGGGATCAAATAAAAAGGATAAGGGGAAAGAAAATATCCCTGAGGATATCGCCCTCGATGATCGAGTCGTCAAAGAGCTTGTAGCCAAGGACCCGCCCAAGAAAAACAAGGTGGATTACAACGTTCTGGTACACCTGAGAAAGCTACCCTCACAGCTAAGCATTCTCGATGCCCTTATGCTATCTAAAGAGGTGAGAGATTCCATGATCAAGGCACTACAAGAGCCCGAGCAATTCTAAGCTTTCCTCGCCGAAAAAAAGATGAAGGACGAGTTGGAAGAAGTGCACACGGCTGACATCACTTTCGACGATGAAGATCTCCTCCTCGGGACGTGCGAGCATAACCGTCCCCTTTATATCTCCGGATACTATCATGATATCAAGATAGGCAAAATCCTGATTGACAATGGGTCCTCCGTCAACCTCCTCAATGTAAGAGTGTTGAAGGAAATCTGCATGAGCGTTCAGCATCTCGCTCGTAATAAAATCACCATCTCCGGGTTTGACTCCCATTCATCAAGGACGCTCGGGTCTGTGATACTAACATTACGTTTTGGGCTGCTCGTTACGGACATCAAATTCCACTTCATTGACGCCAAGACCTGCTACAACGCTTTACTCGGCCGACCTTGCTTACATGAGTACAACATTATTCCTTCTACACAGCATCAGTGTATGAAGTACTTCAGAGATAGGCTTGAATATACCGTGACAGGGGATTTAAACCCATTCTCCATGAATGAAGTCCGAAAGTACGAAGATGCAAAGTACTTCTTACCAGACTTCGAGGACACGGAGAGATGCCATAAACCGGAGGAAAAGCAAAAAACTATCACCACCATTCCGGTCTTAGGGAGTGATACCGAGGAGGAGGAAGAGATAGTCTATTCAGGGCCGCCCCAATGCAACAAGCCGAGACCGTCCAGCCCTATGTTGATCTTCGGCAGCGACTCGGAAGATGAGGTCAATGCCGTATTTTCTATTTGGCCATCAATACAAGTCTTCGCTGACGATGACCGGAGTTTGCAAATCGCCATGGTTCTGCAAGAGCATTACAAAGAGCTCGACTCACTTGATACCTACAGTGTGCAAGAACTGCAGACGTTCTACGTCCCTCCCCGGCGAAGAGATGAGAAGGCGATCCTCTTTTATCAATCCACGGAAACCAAAGTGGAGAAGGAAATCTGGCATGGTGCTGACTCTACACTTGGCAGGCTCCAGCCATCCGTTTTCCCAGATGCTACACAGAAGGATTAAAAAGACTGTTGAGGCGCGAAGGCGTACCCTTTAAACGGACTGCTCAACAAGCTCGGTTCTACAACAGGATCTGGAGTGTCCCCGGAACTCAGCGAAAGTTGCCCAATGGGATAATGGAAACGATTGGGCTTGGATATGTTCAATCCAAGGAACGGGAGCTATTCCGTGGATGCTACATCATACATGACTTTGACGAAGAAGGAGATGCTCTGTGGGAAGACGCTAACCCTGAACCAGAACAAGGTCTCGCCATGAAAATGCCAAGTCCGTCGTTCGAAGAACAGATGGACAAGCTTATATGGGAAGCGGGTCAAAAGGTTCGAGACGACCATAATCGCGAAATGGCTATTTACGAGAAAGCCAGGACGCAACGCCTCCTTCAGCTATTTACAAAGAACGACGATGCCCTTCGTCGCCAGCCCGTCACAAAGAAGACTCGACACGAAGGAAAAAAATAAACCAAAGAACGGAAAATATGTTCGACAGCAGTGTAGCAGGTCCAAAAAGCCACGCGCAGAAATGAGCAGCCGGGATCCGTCTCTTATAAAGAAGATGGGTCGAGCATATTCTTTTCCCCAAGACAAGACAAAGAAGATATTCGATCTTGTCATAAAATATCAGATGATTACGCTCCCGGAGTCCAGGCATCCCGAGCAAGCAGACAAGGTCTCTCACCCAGACTATTGCTCCTATCATCGAGCAATAGGACATCCTCTCGAAGATTGTTTCACCTTCAAGAACTGGGTCAAAGACCAATATCAACAAGGCAGGTTCGCTCTATCCAGCAGTTGGAGGATAACCCCGCCACAGAAGCATGAACCGAAGGCGACGTGTATAGCGAGAGTAGAACCAGATCAACATCGGTCTTGGAAACGATCTCGTACATGTCACGTGATAACACTGTCAGAAGAAGAACCCGAGAATATAGATGACCTCCCCTGGTGCTTCGAAAACGATGATGACGAGGTGATCTCAGAGTTTCCACCGGCGCCAAAAGAGCTGGAAGATGGGATACATACTACTGCAGATAACCTCAAGAAAATTGACTTGGGGACGGCAAGTGACCCGCGGCCGACATTCGTCAGTGAGCTGTTGTCTGAAGAAAGGGTGGCTGTGATAAAAGACGTGCTCATGCAGTATAAAGACTGCTTCGCATGGAACTATTCAGAGATGTCGGGACTTAATCCAGAGATCGCTGTGCATAAATTGGCGATATCTACGGACGTCAAGCCAGTCAAACAAGCGCCGAAAAGGATGCGGCTCGAGCTTGAGATGAGCATCAACACCGAGGTCAAGAAGCTAATTGTCTCCGGCTTTATCCAAGAGGTTCAGTACCCTGATTGGATTGCCAACATTGTCCCAGTGATGAAGAAAAATAGGACGGTGCGCATCTGCGTGGACTTTTGGCACCTCAATAAAGCTTGCCCGAAAGACGATTTTCCTGTACCGGTTACCGAGCTGATGATAGATAACACGTCCACTCACGAAGTCTTCTCCTTCATGGACGGATCATCAGGGTACAATCAGATAAAAATGCATCCCGAGGACCAGAAGCATACCGCTTTCCGGACCTCTTTGGTCATATTCTGCTACAAGGTGATGCCCTTCGGTCTGAAGAACGCCGGCGCCACCTATCAGAGGGCCATGACGAAGATTTTCGATGACCTCATATATGAAATCGTCGAATGCTATATCTACGACCTTATGGTGAAAAGCAAATCATACGAGGAACATTTAGAGAATCTGAAGATCGTGTTTCAGCGTCTTCGGAAATACAGCCTGAAAATGAACCCTCTCAAATGCGCGTTCGGAGTTTCCTCTGGCAAATTTCTAGGATTCGTCATCCGACACCGAGGTATCGAGATAGACCCGTCAAAGATCAAGGCGATTATGGAAATGCCCCCGCCAAGAACTCTCAAGCAGCTGCGGTCTCTCCAAGGAAAGCTCGCGTATATCCGGCGATTTATAGCCAATCTTTCTGGCAAATGCCGCCCCTACAGTTACCTGATGAAGAAGGGAACCCCTTTCGTCTGGGATCGCAAATGCCAAAGCGCATTGGATGAAATCAAGCAATACCTGCAGAATCCTCCGGTGCTAACCACTCCGGTCAAGGGAAAGCCTCTCATTCTGTATACAACCACCCTCGAGGTTTCTCTAGGCGCATTATGGGCACAAGAAAACGACCAAGGGAAGGAGAGAGCCCTCTACTATTTGAGTCGAGTTCTTCTAGGGGCAGAAAGCAACTACTCCCCCATCGAAAAACACTGCCTGGCGTTGATCTTCGTGATAATGAAGCTCAGACACTATGCGTTGGCACATGAGGTCCATCTCATATCAAAGGTGGATCCTCTCAAGTATTTGATGTCAAGAGCCATACTAACAGAACGACTCACTAAATGGGCCCTCCTCTTAATGGAATTCTCGGTGACATACCGACCCCTCAAGGCAATGAAAGGCCAGGCTATCGCCGACTTCCTCGCTGAGCATCCTATACCTGCCGACTCACCCCTAAATTGTGAATTGTCAGACGAGCATGCGTTTGACACGATCGATGGGGAGAAAGGAGGGAGTGATTTCCGATGGGAACTCTACTTCGACGGAGCATCTTCTATGAAGAAGCGCAAACAAAGCACCCCCATAATCAAATCTGGGGTGGGCCTCATCTTCGTGACACCATAAGGAGGGATAATGCGCTTTAATTTTTCCTTGACAGAGCCAAGGATAAACAATGAAGCCGAATATGAAACTTTGATAGCAGGTCTTGAGATCGCTGTCGACATGGGAATCGAAAACCTCCTCATATACGGAGACTCCCCACTGATCGTTATTCAAGTAAACGACGACTATCAGACGTGCAAACCGGAGTTGGTAAAGTATGGCGAAAGGGTACAACAATTGTTGACTCAAATCCCCGCCTATGCCCTGGAAAGCATACCGTGCGCGGAAAATAGCAAGGCGGATGCATTAGCCAAACTCGCTAAAGAACCAGCCGACGAAAATCTCGATAACGTGAGGATCGTTGTGCAAAGCCATCGGGTTAAATATCTCCGGAGTCATCCGAAGAAAAGGGAGCTATCGAGCAAGCAACCCTACAAATAAAAGACCAGGAAAAGGCTAAGGATTGGAGAGAAGTCTTTATAGACTACTTCAAATCCTGTCGAACGCCTGAAGACGCGTCCTCAAGAAATCAGCTCATGAAACGAGCTGTATCCTTCGCCTTTGTCAATGATACTCTGTATAAGAGATCGTTTGTCTCCCTGTGGCTAAGATGCCTGGGACCTGAAGAGGCAAAGAGAGTCGTACAAGAAACTCATGACGGACTCTACGGTTCTCACCAAGCCGGGCCGAAGATGAAGCTAAAGATCAAAAGGATGGGCTATTATTGGCCTACAATGATCCAAGATTGCCTCGAATACGCGAAGCAGTGCCACTCATGCCAGATTCACGGGGACTTTATCCACCAGCATCCAAATCCGCTAGATCTAAGGTGACTAGCTGGCCATTCGAAATGTGGGGAACTGATATAATCGGGCCCATCGAACCGGCATCATCCAGAGGACATCGGTTCATATTGGCGACAACTGATTATTTCTTTAAGTGGGCGGAAGCAATACTGCTAAGAGAAGTGAAGACGGAGAATATCCTCCATTTCTTCAATACACACGTCATCTATCGGTTCGGCACTCCGCGACGGATTATCTCCGATAACGGGCTGGCCTAAAGAAGCCACAAGATCAGCCGCTTCGTGCAACAACATAATATAGACTGGAGATACTCTTCGGTCTACAATCCCCAAGTTAACGGTCTAGCTGCGGCTTTCAACAAGACCTTAATGAAGATCGTGAAAAAGACGGTGTCCAAAAATAAAAAGGACTGGCACGAGAGACTGCATGAAGCTCTCTGGGCGTATCGAACTACGTTCAAAACGACCACAAATACAACGCCGTTTGCATTGGTATTCGGCACAGAAGCGGTACTCCCCCTCGAGATAGAGTTACCCTCTCTACGAGTGGCGGTTCACTACGAACTAACAGACGAAGAAAATGCTCACCATTGGCTTGAGGAGCTTGACGCCCTTGATGAAACCGGGCTCATGGCGCAACAAAACCTGGAGGCTTATAAAGCAAAGATGACGCGCTCATACGAAAGATTGAGTAGGCCGAGAACATTCCGCCATGGCGAACTCGTGTTAGTGGTCAAAAGACCTATGATCCCCAATCGTGCCAAATGGGGGAAATTCGAGCCGAACTATAAAGGCCTGTACATCATAGTCAAAGTTTACCAGGGTGGAGCCTATCTACTCATGGACATGCATGGTGAAAGACCTTTCAGGCCAGTAAACGATCGCTTCCTGAAAAAATACTAGGCCTGACTAGTCACAGCCTAGGTCAACGATAGATGACGACGCCTATGTCCGCTCGCTATTTTCCTAAGCACAAACTCTATAAGTAGTAACCAGCAAACGGACCGAAACGTCCTTAAACTAACGATGGACCACTATGTCCTAAAACTGGCTGTTGACCGAGATGTCTATAAACTACTACGGACCGCAGTATCCCAAGGCTGACAAAAAAGGGAGGTACGTCCACAGGCGAAATGGGCACGGATGAAAACCCGAAAGGGCTCCGTGAGTAAAAACAGCAGGACTACCGGCGAGTTTTGTGAAAACCCGAAAGGGCGCAATCTCATTTAAAGACACTTGCAAGGTCCTCTCGACCCTGTAATGAGAAACCACCTGCGTGAGATCCTTACGACTCACAAGGGAGCAACACACTTAGGGAGCCCCACGATTCCTAAGGAGAAATTACACTTACGAGATCCTCACGACTCGTAAGGAGAATTCCCCTTTGAGACCTTCACGGCTCACAGGGTTAAAAAGCCTTAAGTTACAGGGATCTGAACCAGTTCTTAAGCCATCACAATCTCCAACGCTGCCCTACAAGCATCTCAATATCGACCCTTGTATACAATCCACGGGCACAAATAAACATTTCCCTAACAGAGTTCTACCAGCGACTGAGGATATGCTCATACGGTGAACGACCCTTGTAAGTCCTCTCGACTTATAAGAAGAAAACACTCTTGTAAGATCCTTACGACTTATAAGAGACCATACGCTTAAGACTCCTCAGGATTCTTAAGGAGAAAACGCACCTACGAGATCCTCATGACTCATAGGGAGAAATACCTTCATGAGACCCTTACTGCTCATGAAGTTAAAAGCCTTCGTCGACAGGATCCTAACTCTGTTCGCTAAGCCACCTTTGTTCGACATCGACATAGGCAAATGATGATTCGCTCCTGGCAATATCCCAGTTGTAGCGATGCTGATGCCTAAATCGGTATCAAATCCCAAACTCACGATGAAAAGTCAGCAATCCATAAATGCATATGAAATAGCCAAAATGATGGGGCAACTCGCAACAAAATCAACAAGTAAAAATGTATGCATATAAAATAGCCGAAATGGTTGGGCAACTCGCAATAAAAAGCAGCGAGTAAATAAAAAAAATAGCCGAGATGATTGGGCACCGTGAAAAATAGCCGAAATGATTGGGCAATCGCGACTTTCACGATATAAAAGCTGAAATGGTAGAGCATCGCGGAAAGAAAAATATATAAAATGAAACTTTTTGCCCTACAGGTGAGATCACATCGATCCCTGTATACAATCCAGGGGCACAAACAAAAAGGGAACCATACCTTCCCACCAGGCTTCATCAGAAAGAGAGCCAAATCTCGACGGTTCACAGACAGTCTAGAGATCACCAACAGCGTTTCTCCTCATTCCAGCAGGATTGACGCGACAATCAACCTTGGAGCCATGGCAAAGTCCCTGTTCCAAACCTCGACGGTTCACAGACAACCGAGAGAGCAAATTCTGGTCCCGTGGAACACGGCTAATGTCAATCCTGACCCCGTAGGAAACGTCCAGAGCACCTCCTGGTCCCGTGGAACACGGCTAATGTCAATACGGACCCCGTGGGAAATGCCCAGAGCACCTCCTGGTCCCGTAGAACACGGCTAATGTCAATCCTGACCCCGTGGGAAACGCCCAGAGCAAATTCTGGTCCCGTAGAACATGACTAATGTCAATCCTGACCCCGTGGGAAACGCCCAGAGCATATCCTGGTCCTATAGAACACGGCTAATGTCAATCCTGACCCCCTGGAAAACGTCTAGAGCACCTCTTGGCCCCGTAGAACACGGCTAATGTCAATCCTGACCCCGTGGGAAACGTCCAGAGCAACCCCTGACTCCGTGAAATGCGGATAAGGTCAACCCCTGACCCCGTGAAATGCGGATAAGGTCAACCCCTGACCCCGTGAAATGCGGATAAAGTCAACCCCGGTCTCCGTGAAATGCGGATAAAGTCAACCCATGACACCATGAAATGCGGATAAAGTCAACCCCTCCTGGCCCCGTATAACACGGCTAAAGTCAATCCTAACTCCATGGGAAACGGCCAGAGTAAACTCTCGAGCTCCCCGTCAAAGCAATACCTTGACTTGGAAGCAGGTCAACTCATCAATCACTTACGAGTCCTCTCGACTTGTAAGGAGAAAATTCTCTTGTGAGATCCTTACGACTCTTAAGAGAAAACGCACTTAGGAATCCTCACGATTCTTAAGGAGAAATCACACCTGAGAGATCCTCTCGACTTGTAGGGAGAAAAGTATTTATGAGACCCTCACGGCTCATAAAGTTGAAAACTCTTAGGTGGCAGATCCTAACCCTGTCTCCCAAGCCATCATTGCCTCGCAGAGAGGTCAAGGTAGATTTTCTATAGGACACACTCTCACAAGTCAAACATCGACGAGAAAGGAAACAACCACTTACAAGTCCTCTCGACTTGTAAGGAAGAAAATTCTCTCGGGAGATCCTTACGACTCTCAAGAGAAAACACACTTAGGAATCCTCACGGTTCCTAAGGAGAAAATACACCTACGAGATCCTCTCGACTCCTAGGGAGAAAAGTCTTTATGAGACCCTCACGGCTCATAAAATTAAAAAGTCTTAGGCAGCAGACCTGGACCTGTTTCCTAAGCCATCATTACCCTGCAAAGAGTCCAAGATGGTCCGCCACTTATGATCTACAGGCCACACTTGCTAAAATCACATGGCAACAACACATCAAAGAGAAGAAAGCGACAGTAAGGAGAACATTTGATTCACATTCAGTTAAGCGTTCAAGGCATACCCATTCATGCATGTGCGAAAATGTTTGATGCATAAAATAAACACATGGAAATGAAAAAGCTTGCTATTCATACTTCAGGAAATGCCGACATTGAGGAAAACGGTAAACAAATACGCTATTAAAATATTTACAAAGGCAAGACATCAAATCCAGGACATGGATTGAGAAATTCAAAAGTGAGGCCGTCCAGAATTTTTCGGCCTCTCGGACCATCTTCGTGTGCATCCTTTCACGATCATAAGCGTCAGGATCCCCACTGATATCCTCCACCCTTCGATAGGTAGCGAGTATCGCCGCCTGCTGAAAAGCTTGATGCAAGATATCAACGAGGTTGCCTCGCCTTTTCTTTGAGATCAGGCCCATCAGATACACTGAGTGCACCTTGTCTTCGGCGTCATCCAATGCCTTAAGCGGCATGCCGGCATAGAATAGAGGAAGTGCTCCCCAGATCGCTCTCACAATAAGCTTCAAGAGAGCGGAACGACGAGGGAGCAGCTGACCATTGTATTCATCAAAGCGATGCATGATTTCGGCGCACTGGGCGTTTGTAAACTCCTGGTTCTGGCAGCAGCCTAGTGCGCGAATATCTCCATAAGAAATAATCTCGTCGAGATCATACATATGAGCGTCCATAATGTCTGAAAAGGAAAATCAGTGTGAGTTAGTGGACAGACTGATTAAGAAAAAGCTTATTGAAACATACACGGGATTTAAACAACTCTTGATATCCCCAAGGAGGAAATAAGTGCTAATTAAATCACCCAATGAATTTAATTCTGTGAAATTAAGAAAATAATCCTAAAAAGGATTTCGCATTTAATAAAAAGGTTCCTCGAGCCAAGGAGTTAAACTCCTCGAAAGCAATGCTCTGCAGACAGGAATGACACCTGTCAAAGTCAATTATGAGGGGAATTAAAAATTCTCCGGGAATTCTAAGAGCCCTGCTCTGTAAAAATGATGGAATAACTCATCAGAAAAATTGAAGTAAAGTTTTTAATGAATTAAAATTCTGAGATCTTCAAGATCTATGAACAAACTCTTAAGAGTTCTTTATGAAAAATTAATAAATCTACATGATTTGAAAAGAGCAAAGCTCTGTTAATGGGTTAAGAAACCCCAAGAAAGATCTCTTTAGATCTATGAGAGCAAAGCTCTGTTAATAAAACCCTAAAAAAGGTTTTCTTTAGATCAAAGATTTATGAAGAGCAAATCTCTGTTAATGGGTGAAACCCTAGATTATTAAATAATCCTTTAAAAGATTTAATCTTTATCTAAATTTTGACAGTGTTCTGTCCTTAAGAAAGTTCTTAAAACAGAGAGCTATGCCCTAAAAGAGAATTAATTCTCAGGAAAAAACAATGAAGAAGATTAACAGAAATCATCTCAAGGGCCAAGGGTCCTATTTATAGGCACTGAAATGCTGTTTCAACTTCTGAGTTGATCCAAGGGCGTAGATACTACCACCGCTGCACTCACGTGTGGGCCACGTGAGCGCAACGGTAAGGGGGCATTTGTTTCCCCCAATCAGAGCAAAGCTCTATTCAAATTTCAAATTTTGAAATGAAGCAACGCTTCATAGCAGCGCCAAGTGCGCTGGGCCCTAAGCAGCGCACCACGTGCAAAGCACGTGTGCGCTAGCGCTAAGAGCGCTGCACTCTAAGCAGCGCACCACGTGCAAAGCACGTGTCCGCTAGCGCCAAGTGCGCTGCACTCTAAGCAGCGCACCACATGCAAAGCATGAGTGCGGTAGCGCTAGAACTAAAAGCTCCCCACCGTCAGATCAAAGATCCAATAAAGATGATAAATCATCAATTAACCAGAATAAAATTCTGTTAAGGAAAGATTCCTCAAAATCGTTTCAAACAAGAAGAAGGTACTCTATAAATCAGAGCACCGTTGGATCAATGATCCAAAGGTGATTAAAAATCACCAAAATTACAGAATAAATTCTGTATGGGAAAATTTCCCAATCTTGTTAAAAATAAGAAAATTGCCTTCTGTAAATCAGAAACCCTTGGATCAAAAATCCAACGGTGTGGAAATCCCCAAATCAATTGGAGAATAGATCTCCTTAACTGATTGAACAAATCAGCCTTCACTATAAAAGGGACCTTAGACTTCAAGTCTCAGAGATAGAGAAGATACAGAAAAAAAAGAGGAACCCCCTATAAACTTTAAGAAATCTCAGAAAGAAGAGCAAAGCTCTCGGAAGAAGAAGAAGAAGAACTTTTCTTCAAGGTAAAAAGAACAGAAAGACGAAATCGTCTCATATAAAAAGAAGAATTCACTTCTTTCTTTAAGATCATAGATCTACAAGACCAAGGTCTTTCACAAAGAGATCAAAGGATCTCATCATAAAATAAGAAGAAGAACATAATTCTTCTCACAGATCATATATCTATAAAACTAAGGTCTTTTACAAAAAGAGATCATGAACATCTCATTATAATAAAGGGGGAGAATAAGTCAATTCTCTTAGGATCTCCCAACCAAAATTGGTTCAAGGGTGCATCTCTGCACTCCTCTGATATATGTCGTTGTAATCCTTCAACGTCTTCAGAGAGGTGACGGGTCCCGACAACCAAACATTCCTTGGACTGTGGGGTCCTTAAGCCCATGGACTATGATGTCCTTAACCTTGGACTGTAGGGTCCTTAAACTCATGGACTATGATGTCCTTAAACTTTATAGACTATGACGTCTTTAAACTATGGACTGTGGGATCTTTAAACCCATGGACTATGATGTCCTTAACCTTGGACTGTGGGGTCCTTAAACCCATGGACTATGATGTCCTTAACCTTGGACTGTAGGGTCCTTAAGCCCATGGACTATGATGTCCTTAACTTTGGACCGCGATATCCCTAAACTAAACAATAGAGCCCAAATGCTCTTTTGTTGGATCTAAATGATCCTGTTAAGTTGATCTTAGTCTGAAATCAGACTAACGTATCCCTAACAAACGTTTAAGTTGATCTTAGTCTCAAATGAGACTAACGTATCCTTAAACCCAACCCCAAACCCAAATCTAAGAAGATATGGATTTGGACTAATCCACGCCCTACGGGCGACAACATAAATTAGTCTTCGTATACAATCCACGGGCAACCAAAAACAAAACAAATACACACGACACGAAGTGACCATCTGGAGAAGGAGAAAGTGGTTACCGCGATGCGGTAATGTAATTAACTGCAGGGGCTTGCGCCTGCAGGGAAGAGCGTCCCCATAATCAAAAACCCCTCAACAAGGGGGAATCTGACGAAGTTTGCTGCATCGGCCGCATCCGTTTAAACCTTCGATATATGGTGTCATAAATCAACTTGGCATCTTCGGAGAGGTGTAAGGATAGCACCAAATAGAATCTGCCCCCGAAGTTCAGGCCCGGACGTCCCAACATCCCGGTCGCATCCTTTCGGCGGGGAACAGCCCTTCATCGCCATCCCATCATACAGAAGACTCGACACGGAGGCAAAAACAAACTAAAGAACAGAAAAAACGTTCGACGGAGGCAAAGCGGGTCCAAAAAGCACGCGATCGAGAATTGAGCAGCCGGGATCCGTCTCTTATATTGAAGATGAGTTGAGCATATTCTTTTCCCCAAGACAAGACAAGGAAGATATTCTATCTTGTCATGAAATATCAAATGATTACGCTCCCGGAGTCCAAGCACCCTGAACAAGCAAACGAGGTCTGTCAGCCGGATTATTGTTTCTATCACTGAGCAATAGGTCATCATCTTGAAGACTGCTTCACTTTAAAAAACTAGGTCGAAGACCAATATCAGCTCGGCAGGTTCGCTCTATCCAACAGTTAGAGGGTATCCCCACCGCAAAAGCATATGCCAAAGGCAACGTATATGGCGAGGGTAAAACCAGATCAATATCAGTCCTGGAAACGATCTCCCACCTGCCACGCAATAATGCTATCAGAAGAAGGAGTGCCCGAGAACATGGATGACCTGTCCTGGTGCTTTGAAAATGAGGATAAAGTGGAATTGATCTCGGAATTTCCACCGGCGCCAAAAGAATTGGAGGATGGAATACACACCATGGCGGATAACCTAAGGAAAATAGACTTGGGGACGGCAAACGACCCATGGCCTACGTTCGTCAGTGAGCTGCTTTCTAAAGAACAGGTAGCTACGCTAAGAGGCATTCTCATGCAGTATAAAGACTGCTTCGCATGGAACTACTCTGAGATACCGGGGCTAGATCCGGAAATAGCTGTGCATAAATTGGCGATATCCCTGGACGTCAAGCCAGTCAAACAAGCACCGAGGAGAATGCGGCTCGAACTTGAAATGAGCATCACCGCCGAAGTCAAGAAGCTAATCGACTCCAGCTTTATCCAAGAAGTTCAGTATCCTGACTGGATCGCCAATATTGTCCCAGTGATGAAGAAAAATAGGACGGTGCGCATCTGCGTAGACTTTCGGGACCTCAACAAAGCTTGCCCGAAGGATGATTTTCCCGTACCGGTTACCGAGATAATGATAGACAATACGTCCACTCACGAAGTCTTCTTCTTCATGGACGGATCATCAGAGTACAATCAAATAAAGATGCACCCCGAAGACCAGAAGCATACCGCTTTCCGGACTCCCCTGGGAATATTCTGCTACAAAGTGATGCCTTTCGGCTTGAAGAATGCCAGCGCTACCTATCTGAGGGCCATGACAAAGATTTTCGATGACCTCATACATGAAATCGTCGAATGCTATATCGATGACCTCGTGGTGAAAAGCAAGTCGTACGAAGAGCATTGGGAGCATCTGAAGATCGTGTTTCAGCGCCTTCGGAAATACAACCTGAAGATGAACCCTCTGAAATGCGCATTCGGAGTTTCCTCGGGCAAATTCTTAGGATTCATCGTACGACACCGGGGCATCGAGATAGACCCGTCGAAGATCAAGGCGATCATGGAAATGCCTCCGCCAAGAACTCTCAAGCAACTGTGGTCTCTCCAAGGAAAGCTCATGTATATCCGACGGTTCATAGCTAACTTCTCCGGCAAATGCCGCCCCTACAGTCACTTGAGGAAGAAGAGGACCCCGTTCGTCCAGGATCGTAAATGCTAAAGTGCACTGGACGAATCAAGCAATACCTGCAGAATCCGCCGGTACTGACCACTCCAGTCAAAGGAAAGCCCCTCATCCTGTACACAACAGCCCTTGAAGGTTCTTTAGGCGCGTTATGGGCACAGGAGAATGACCGAGGGAAAGAAAGAGCCCTCTACTATTTGAGTCGAGTTCTCCTGGGGGCAGAAAACAACTACTCCCCTACCGAAAAACACTGCCTGGCATTAATCTTCACAATAACGAAACTCAGACACTATGCTTTGGCGCATGAGATCCATCTTATATCAAAAGTGGATCTTCTCAAATATTTGATGTTGAGAGCCATACTAATGGGACGGCTCGCTAAATGGGCCCTACTCTTAATGGAATTCTCGATAACATACCGACCTCTCAAGGCAGTGAAAGGCCGGGCCATCGCCGACTTTCTCGCTGAGCATCCGATACCTGTCGATTCACCCCTAAATTGTGAATTGCCAGGCGAGTATGCGTTTGACACGATCGGCAGGGAGAGAGGAGGGAGTGATACCCGATGGGAACTCTACTTCGATGGGGCAATTTCCATGAAGAAGAGAAAGCACAACACCTCTATAATCGAATCTGGGATAGGCTTTATCTTCATGACTCCGCAAGGAGGGATAATGCGCTTTGCCTTTTTCTTAACAGAGCCAAGGACAAATAATGAAGCGGAATATGAAGCCTTGATAGCAGGTCTTGAGATCGATGTCGACATGGAAATCGAAAACCTCCTCATATACGGAGACTCACAGCTGGTCGTTCAAGTAAACGGCGACTGTCAAATATGCAAACCAGAGTTGGCAAAGTACGGTGTGAGAGTGCAACAATTGCTAACCCAAATCCCTTCTTATGTCCTAGAAAGCATACCGCGTACGGAAAATAGCAAGGCGGATGCATTAGCCAAACTCGTCAAAGAACTGGCTGACGAAAACCTCGATGACGTGAGGATCGTTGTACAAAGCCGTCAGGTTCTTGCACCGGCAGAAATATCTCCGGAGACGTCCGAAGAAAAGGGAGGGACCAAGCAAACGACTCTACAAATAAAAGACCAGGAAAATGCTAAGTATTGGAGAGAAGTATTTATAGACTACTTCAAATCCCGTCGAACACCTGAAGATGCGTCCTCAAGACATCAGCTCATTAAACGAGCTCTGTCTTTCGCCTTCGTCAATGACACGCTGTATAAGAGATCGTTCGATTCTCTATTGCTGAGATGCCTGGGACTGGAAGAAGCAAGGAGAGTCATCCAAGAAACTCATGACGGACTCTGCGGTTCTCATCAAGCTGGGCCAAAGCTGAAGATCAAAAGGATGGGCTACTATTGGCCCACGATGATTCAGGATTGCCTCAAATACGCGAAACAATGCCACTTGTGCCAAATTCGCGAGGACTTCATCCACCAGCATCCAAACCCGCTACACCCAACAGTGGCTAGTTGGCCATTTGAGATGTGGGGAACCGACATAATTGGGCCCATAAAACCGGCATCGTTTAAAGGACATCGGTTCATACTGGCAACAACTGATTACTTCTCCAAGTGGGCAGAAACAGTACCGCTAAGAGAAGTGAAGACGGAGAATATTCTCTATTTCTTCAAGACACACGTCATCTATCGGTATGGCACTCCGCGACGGATTATCCCCGATAACGGGCCGGCTTACAGAAGTCACAAAATCAGCCGCTTCGCACAGCAGCATAATATAGACTAGAGATACTCTTCGGTCTATAATCCCCGAGCTAACGGTCTAGCTGAGGCTTTCAACAAGACCTTAACAAAGATCATGAAGACGACAGTGTCCAAAAATAAGAAGGACTGGCACGAGAGACTGCATGAAGCTCTTTGGGCGTATCGGACCATGTTCAAAACGGACACAAACACAACGCCGTATGCATTGGTATTCGGCGCTGAAGCAGAACTCCCCTTGGAGATAGAGTTACCCTCTCTACGGGTGGCAATTCATTACGAGCTAACAGACGAAGAGAATGATCATCTTCGGCTCGAGGAGCTCGACGCCCTCGATGAAACTCGGGTCATGGCGCAGCAAAACTTGGAGGCTTACAAAGCGAAGATGACGCGCTTATACGAGAGATTGACTAGGCCGAGGACATTTCGCCAAGGCGAACTCGTGCTAGTGGTCAAAGGACCTATGATCCCCAATCGTGCCTAACGTGGGAAGTTCGAGCAGAACTATGAAGGCCCGTACATCATAGACAAGGTCTACCTAGGTGGGGCTTACTTGCTCATGAATATGCATGGCGAAAGACCCTTCAGGCCAATAAACGGTCGGTTCTTGAAAAAATACTACGCCTGATCGAAACGTCTTTAAACTACTACAAACCCCCAGCATCCCCAGGCTGACATGGTAAAAAAAATGGTACATCCACAAGAAAAATGGGCACGGATGAAAATCCGAAAGGGCTCTGTGAGTAAAAACAGTAAGGCTACCGGCGATGTTTGTGAAAACCCGAAAGGGCGCAGACTCGTAAAAAAAAGACGGTACGTCCACAAGCAAAATGGGCACGGATGAAAACTCGAAAGGGCTCCGTAAGTAAAAACAATAGGGCTACCGGCGAGTTTGTGAAAACCTGAAAGAGCGCAATCTTGTTAAAAGACACTTCCAAGGTCCTCTCGACCTTGTTAGGAGAAAACTACCTGTGTGAGATCCTTACAACTTACAAAGGAGCGACACACTTAGGGATCCCCACAATTCCTAAGGAGAAATTACACTTACGAGATCCTCACGACTCGTAAGGAGAACCCTCTTATGAGACCCTCACGGTTCATAAGATTCAAAAGCCTTAAGCTATACGGATTTGAACCAGTTCTTAAGCCATCACCTTTCCCAGATTGCCCTACAAGCGGTTCAATACTGACCCTTGTATACAATCCAGAGGCACAAATAATCATTTCCTTGCCGAGTCCTACCAACGACGAGGAATGCCTTCATTTGATGAACAAACACTTGTAGGTCCTCTAGATTTACAAGGAGAAAACACTCTTGCAAGATCCTTACGACTTACAAGAGAACTTACACTTAAAAATCCTCACATTCCTAAGAAGAAAATACATATACGAGATCCTCACGACTCGTAGGAAGAAACACCTTTATGAGACTCTTACGGCACATGAAGTCAAAAGCCTTAGTAGACAGGATCCTAACCCTGTTTGCTAAGCCACCTACATTCAAATCGACAAAAGCAAATGATGATTTGCTCCTGGTAGTGTACCGATGCTGATGCCTGAATCGGTAATAAATTCCAAGTCCTTTCATGACAAATGATGATTCGCTACTGGCAATATTTCAGTCGCAGCGATGCTGATGCTAAGATTGGTATCAGATCCTAAATTCCATACTCGCGGCGAAAAGACAGCGAGCCAAAAATGCATATGAAATAGCCGAAATGATGGGGCAACTTGCAACAAAATCAGTAAGTAAAATATACGCATAGAAAAATAGCCGAAATGATTGGGCAATTTGCAATAAAAAGCAACGAGTAAAAAAAACAGCCGAAATGATTGGGCACCGCGAAAAATAGCCGAAATGATTAGGCAATCACAACTTTCGCGATACAAAAAGCTGAAATGATAGAGTATCGCGGAAAGAAAAAATATAAAAAATAAAATACATATAAAACGAAACTTTTGCCCTGCAGGTAAGTCCATACTGACCCCTGTATACAATCCATGAGTATAAACGAAAAGGGAACCACATGTCCCAACAAACTCTATCAAAGGGAGAGTCAGGTCTCAGCGGCAATATCTGCATCCCAGAAGACCAGCAACGGTGTTCCTCTTCATGCCAGCAGGACACGGAGCAACACTACCAATCGGAGCCAAGGCAAAACCTCCAGTTCCAAGACTCTGCGGTTCACAGACAACCTAGAGTCAACTCCGATACCGTAGAAAACGGAGAAAGTCGGTCCCGACACCGCAGAAAACGGAGAAAGTCGACCCCGACACCGTAGAAAACGGAGAATGTCGACCCCGAAACCATAGAAAACGGAGAAAGTCGACCCCGGCACCGTAGAAAATGGAGAAAGTCGACCCCGGCACCGTAGAAAACGGAGAAAGTCGACCCCGACACCGTAGAAAACGGAGAAAATTGACCCGTCGACACCGTAGAAAACGGAGAAAGTCGACCCCGACACCATAGAAAATGGAGAAAGTCGATTCCAAAACCGTAGAAAATGGAGAAAATCGATCCCGACACCGTAGAAAACGGAGAAAGTCGATCCCGAAATCGTAGAAAACGGAGAAAGTCGATCCCGACACCGTAAAAAACGGAGAAATTCGATCCCGACACCGTAGAAAACGGAGAAAGTCAATCCCGACATCGTAGAAAACGGAAAAAGTCAACCCTCGACCTCCCCGTCGAAGCAACGCTTTGACTCAGGAACAAGTCAACTCGTAAACCACTTACGAGTCCTCTCGACTTGTAAGGGAGAAAATTCTCTTGCGATATCCTTACGACTCTCAAAAGAAAGCACACTTAGGAATACGCACGATTCCTAAGGAGAAAATACACCTACGAGATCCTCTCGACTCGTAGGGAGAAAATTCTTTATGAAACCCTCACGGCTCATAAAGTTGGACAGTCTTAGGAAACATATCCTAACCCTATTTCTGTTAGTTATATGTATGCCCTAGAGGCTATTACTGTACATACGATGTATATTGTAGTGGATGCTTGGACATATATAGGAAGGACTTTCTTGCTCGACATTATAGTACGATATATGGTTGCTCTTTATCTTAACATGTACTCCGATTGTCTCTATGTTACATGTTGATAAAGCTATTAGGATATGTACTCGACTACTGGGACTATGATGAGATCATACTAGTGGGGCCACGGTAGTCAACGAGTACATCCTATAACTGTTCCTAGTCGAGGGTGTATCGAGACAGGGCATCGATACACCAGAGTAGACTAGCGTATACTCATCTTGACCCATATGATGGGCGATGGATGATCTCATATCCATCGGTGTTTGACATCAAGTATGGTGTACGGGTGCTCAGTAGAGACTGGGTACACTGGATGGACTCGCCGAGAACTCCCAGATGGTATTATACCTCACGTCAGATGGCAGTTCTCAGGTGACACTGGTACAGGTTAGTCTGTAGACCCGAGATCGTCATAGAGTCTTATGTGATCCCCACTGTGCTTTGATTTCCATCATACCACGTCAAAGAGGGCGTGCAAAAAGGTGGCTTTTGGGTACAGTCCCAAATCACATGGAGGCAGTGAGCGATAGGAGGGGATTCATCTCTCCCGGTATAGGGAGTTGATGTTGCGCTGTGTTCGATTGGCTATAACTGGAAATCCCTGGCCAGGGTTGCTGATATTTACTGGTAAGTGTTATCAGTAGTTTCTCGAACTGTTATAGACCTCATATCGACACGACTTATCAAGCTACTGGGGTCTGACGTTTACCACCCCTAGGCGAGATATGCGACATATTAGACGAAGAGAGCGGACTGTACGGGAGTGTTACTGATTGGATTCGCAGAAGAATGTACAGGCTTGCTTGTTGATCTTCTGATCGCTCAATACCTGGGTGGCTGTTACGTTTAGCTGACCGCTTGCAGCTTGTGGGTGTTTGATATGATCATCACCTACTGCCGGCGTATTGACGATTCTTTAGAGTCCTACACAGAGGTTTCTTAGCTCCGGAAAAACGGAGTAGGAGCACATATATGATATGTGCGGGAGCGAAAACAATACGTGTATGTGATACCGTATTAGATTCTCGCGATATGAGATATCGGCCGGGTATATGAGATATAGCCGGGTTATCGGATCAAGTGTTGATTCGATGAACTGATACAGATTATATTAGTCGGTTATTTGTGAAATAGCCGGATTATCGGATCAAGTGTTGATTCGATAATTTAATGTATAATTATATATTTGATATATTAAATTACATTAACTAATATAAGCTCACTAAAAGATTCTTTTTCTCACTCGGGTAATACATTAATATATATGCGATATATGTTAATTGTATTATTTTATTTTGTTACAATAAATATTATATATATATGATATATAATATTGTAACAAGTTAAGCTTATAAATGCAACATGATTAGTGGAGATTAAATATGGTTAGGGTTTGATTTGGGTTAATCTTTTCTAGAAGTTTTTAGAAGCTTTGCTTTTGTTTCTTGCAAAGATATTATGTTATGATATTTTTGTAGATATTTTGTTAACCCAACCCAACCCTTTAACCATGGTTCATTCTCTACATGGGTTAAATTATCATACTTAACCCATGGTTGCATTTCTAAGCTCACATGGATTCATTACTCATCACAAAGAGAATTGTTCTTCTTCTTCCTTCTCTTCTTTCATGGAAAAGCTTACTAGCTTTTTCATTAGTGATGATTTTGAGTGAGATTAAGAAAACAAATGAGAGCTAAAATCCTACTTCATCATCCTAATCTATCCTATCCATTTGGATTAGGGTGTTCACTTCATTTATAAGTGAGAGCTTGTGTTAATGAAACTTCAAAGTAGATTATATTTGTTATCGAAGATCGGAAGCAAGCATGCATCTTTCTCTTCGTGGAACCTCTCAAGAGTCCGGGTACATGATGAACGCAGCGAAGGGACCTCAACACGGAGCTTATGAAGCGAAGGACCGGACTACAAAGGTTGTAATCCCAAATTCTTAGATGTTAAAGTATTTAACATGCTTTGTTTCGCCTAATCTCTAGTTTAAAGATCTTGGTTAGGGTTGTTCGGCACGTCTAAATTTTAAATCGGGCATGGTTGATGCCTTGTAGAACCTTGTGAGTGTGCCTAGTAACCCTACAGTGGTATCAGAGCCAAACTAAAGCTTTAGGCAAAGTCTAGACGAAGTTTACAGTCCGATCGAACCCCGAAACCCCGGTTTAGACCCCTCTCTGGATATTTTCTAAAAATGTGATTTTTTTTGTATTAAAAATACTCATAAAAATAAGCGGGGAAATCTAAGAATTACTGCGAAGTATGATACCCTAATTCCTTCATGGGAGCGCGGAACCGCGGCCAAACCATGGGTTTGGCGGCGGTTCCGCGGCCATCATGAGGAATCATGGGCTCGTACTTCTAGGTTTGATTCTTGGGTACTTTTTCATGCTTCTGGGAATTTTTAATTCTACTCAAGTGTTGAGTGTTCTGGAGATTTTTTTGTATTCGTTGATTCGATCGAAAAGTTTAACTTCGTTTAGTTTTGTCCGGGTATTTTAGAACGTGTTAAAAAGTTCGAACGGATATCAATAACTCACTTTTTCCCCTGCTGGAAAATTTCCAAGTGTTGGATTTTTCCTTTAGTTAAAGAACGTTCTAAGTCGTGCAAGTAACGCGGTGGACCCTCTAGAAGAACACAAACCTTAACTCGATTATGTGACCGTCTGAACCGCCTCTAAACCTTAGGGTTTGTGGCAGTACGGCGTTGCCACATGTGAGGCGTTGGCTTGACCCTTCTACGGCTGGACCATTGGCACTGTGGCATGTGATGGATACTTTTAAACTAATTTCAAGTGTTGAGAACTATTTGGGAAAACTTGGGTGTTTGATTATTCGATCGGAAAGTTTACCATTGTCTATTTATCTGGAATGTGATACAATATTTGGAATCTACAAGTAGTTATGAGATAACTAATTTGAATGATATAAATCTAGCAGTTCAGTCTCAGATAATCGGTTGCCATGGGATTTTGATGCGATCAAAAATCCGTTGCAATCACGTAGCGTACGCGGATACTCGCCGGGTAAACTTAATAGACAGCCACGCCCCATAGCCCCGACCAAGTGACTATAGGAGAACCCCGTCACCAAAATCATCCGCTGGGGTGCTCGCGGCAGCGATGTTTCGCCTTAGTGCACTTCGTCGACGGCATCCGGGGGTGCGGCCGTCTACTAAAGTTTGCGACGAGTATTCGATCAGGATGTCGGGAATCTTGTTGAATTGCCCGACTTGATATTGAAAAGAGTTTTCGATAATGAGACTAAAATGCGGGGTTTATAATTGTTAGGCATGCGATGTCTAAGAAATTCATTTGGTTAGGCATGCGATGTCTAAGGAGGTTGCTGATTCCAACTGTTGTAGTTTTACATTTTCTTTTCTGTGACCGTAAATGTAGTATGTAGTTGTATCGCCGGTTTTCGTTGCTATACATCAACGACAATCGGTGTATGCATACTTACTTACGTTGATGATATGAGATATTATGTGTTGCTGTGATATGTTATATTGGATCGTCGTGTTCTGAATAGCCGGGGGGTTTATCTGAAATGAGAGTTTTTCATTTTCATTCACGTAAAATTCATTGTATGTAATTCTTTTATTAGGGCACTTCCGGCTGAGGATGATGTCACCATTGCATATTATTTACTTTTCCACATTAGGTAGACCCAAGAAGGGGAGCATAAGTAACCGGGTTCTAGGGTCCAGTGGGAGACCATCTCGAGGAGTCGAGACCGGGTCTCTTAACCCTAGAATTGGCAGTGTTGCTTGCCGCTCTCGTAGGGGTCTAGGGATGTGGGTTTGGCTATTCATCGCGACCGTGGAATCCGTGTTTTATACAGGCTCATATTAAAAACACGGACTTCCTAGTATATCTAATATTTCATATATGTTCTTCTGCTGTAATGTTCTGTGATGAGATCATATTACTGCCGGAGACGAATGTTTATTTTATATATATGAGATATATATTATATATTGTTGATTTCGTTTCAAATGTGATGCTTATGAAGCATAATTGAAATGGGACTTCATTAATGAGATTAATGAAATAAAAGAAACCTAAAGATGTTGTAGAAACTTGTTTAAAAACTGGTAGCTCTAGTTCTTGCTTTGCATAGCGGTGTTCCTTGTAGAACATCCAGCACTTTATTCGATAAGGAAAGAGCCGAGATCCCTTCACCGGAGTGACCTCTTTAGCGAAACTAGCAGATGCTGCATACTCGGTTTGTCTTTTGATTGCTTCTATAGTTTTTGCTTTGCATAGTGATATTTGTGAAATATCCTGCACCTTATTCGATGAGGAAAGAGCCGACGATCCCTTCACCGGGAGTGACCTCTTTAGCAAAGCTAGAAAAGGCCTCAAAAACACTCCATTTAAAATCACTCAATTCTACAACGATATCAAGTTCATTACGCAAAAGGTTTTCTTAAAAACCTGTCGTAGCCCTCCGTCATTTCAGATAAGTACTTCATAGTATTCGTACTACGTTTGTTGGCTTTCGTCAAGGCGTAGTGTGCGGTAGCTATTTATGTTTATCTGCTTATGCATATGATGCAAATGGAGTTAGGGTAGTCGTGCGACTTTGTTGGCTTTCGTCAAGGGCCGTGCGGGTGGGTTTAATTCAATCCGGAAATGACGGGTTGGACTTGACTAGTAGCCTATGGTTTGTTGGCTTTCGTCAAGGTCATAGGAAGGTAGGGGCAAAATATTATTGGGAATTTCAAGTGTTGAAATTTGCAATGAGATTGCATACCATCTATGAGATAGTTAGATCCCGATACCCGCTGCGAGTAAGAGTTGCTCCTGGGAGAGTTTTACACATTACAATTAGCCGATCAAATAGGTGTCTAGAAAGGTGTTAACGGGGTTACGCCCCTGGGAAAATGAGGTTTACTTTAATTAGGTCCGTGCGAAAGCACGGGGAACCTCCCTCAAAGTACCGGCACTGGCCTGGCTGAAAGATTGGCGAACTTGTAGCATGTAATTAATCCTGGCTAGTCTTTCCTTTTAGGGTTTGAAGGAAGATTTGACTAAAACAGTGGGAGACATCCTGATTAGGTATATTAGATAACCAATCTAATCTCGCAAGAGCATACGCTTAGTGTTTTCTTCTCTCTCTCTCCAGGTAGCGACCATATCACGCCTTAATCAAGATAATAATACGGATGTATTGACCAAACCCGCTTGTTATACTGAGCTGGGGAACGTTGGTCCCGCTCCAACTTATAATTGTTATAAGACAGAGCTGGAAATAGGGGATTACCAGAATTCCCGTGCTGCCCAAACGAAGAAAGAGTATGCTGATGCATCTTCTTCGGGTGTGTTCATTACACAGAACTGTTTCTCAATATCCTTTACGTCCTGGGTATTTGATACCGGATCAGGATCCCACATATGTAATTTGTTACATGGGCTACAGAAAGGTAGAGAACTGAGAACTGGTGATAAGTTTCATGAGATAGAAACGGTGCAAGTGTTGCAGCCAAGTCTGTTGGTAGTTATCACCCTGTATTAGCAAATACATTGATTCTGAACGAATGCTATTAGATACCGAACCTGATATACAACATCATATCAGTCTCTTTATTAGTAAAGAAGGATATAATTTTGTATTGTTGGATAATGTTTTGAACATTTCCTATATCAAGAGTTGATCGGTTCAGGCACGTTATCTAAAAGCAAAAACGTTCTAAATCAAACTACAGTTCTTAGTATAGACAACACACACAAGAGGAAGAGTTCAGAAATGAACGAATGCTTCTTGAGGCATTGTAGACTAGGTCATATCAATGCGACCCGACTAGATGAAGTTATATAAAGATGCATATTTAAATTAGTTTGGATTTACATCTTGTAAAAACTTGCCAGTCATGTCACAAAGATAAGATGACCATAGCTCTGTTTATTAGAAACAGAGAAAAAGTTAGTGAACTCTAGGGATTGATACATGATGATGTATGTGAGTCCCCTGTCTACACATGCCAGGACTGGTTCTTTGTACTTGTGTTCCTGTTGAAACACAAGTCTGAACCTTTTGAGAAATTCAATGAATATGAGTTAGAAGTAGAGAACCAAAAACGGGTATAAGTATTATGTCCTTTGATGAGATCAGGGAGGAGAATACTTGAGCACGGGATTCCTGGACTATTCTAAAGAAGAATGAGATTCTCTCTCAGCATTACTCCTCCGTATACACCATAGCACGATGGTATTTCGGGGCGGAGCAATAGCACCCTAGGTGATATGGTGTGCTCTATGATGAGTATTACTGAGTTTCCTATTTCCTTTTGGGAGTTATGCACTTGAGAAGCAACATACCTATTGAATAGGGTTCAAATCAAATCAGATGCCTACCACTTCATATGTGATATGGAAAGGGAAGAGCCCATATCTTAAGTTTGTTAAGATTTGGGGTTGTCCAGCCTATGCCTAAAAGTAAAATCCGGACAAGCTCAAGGCAAAGTTAGTTCTGTGGAAGTTTGTTGGATATCCCAAGCATTCGCAAGGGAATATCTTCTACCAAACCGAGGAACAAAAGATGTTTTGTTTCTCAACATACCACCTTTGTCAAAGGGAATTTCTTGTGGAAAAATTAGTGGTCATGAGGTAGAACTGGAAGGAGTTCCAGCTATACAAACTACAGCAGATGATTTGGTAGAACCAAAGGATTCAATAGATTCTAACGAACCTCAGCCTCTCCGCCGATCTAGTAGGGTTCCTCACCCACCTGAGAGATACTTCGATTTTCTCTATGACAGTGGGAGCGAGGATTGCATCATGAGATGATGACCTAACTAGTTTCGAGCAGGCCATCAGGAGTGGGACTCTGTAAGAATGGCTGGATGCTTAGCGATCTGAGATGGAATCCTTATACACCAACAAAGTATGGACTTTGGTTGCTTTATCTGAAGGGTTAAATCCCCATCAGGAGCAAGTATATCTTGAGAAGATTACTTGGTGTACATGGAAAAGTTGAGACTTTCAAAGCTATGCTTAAGTCAATCCAGATCCTACCTGCCACTGTTACATAGCATGACTACGATATTTGGTGGTTGGGTGTCATGACTGCTTTTCTAAATGATGTTTTAGAAGAAAGCGTCTATAAGTACACAGCCAGAGGGCTTCGTAAACAGTGGGAGCAGCGGAAACGTGTGCAAGTTGCTTTATAGGATAAAGCAGGCATCGCGGAGTTGGAACATCTGTTTTGATGTAATAGTCAAAGAGTTTGACTTCATCAAAATGGTAGATGAATCTTGTATATACAAAAAGGTAGTAGAGAGTATAGTAATGATCCTCGTAAAGTACGTGGATGACATACTCTTGATAGGAAAGCAGTTTCCTATGCTACGCTCTGTCAATCTCCACTTATCACAAGGATTCTCCATATAGGATCAAAGTGATACCTCCTAAATCCTGGATTTTGGATCTATGAGATAGATCTAATTGGATGTTAGGATTCTCACTAGTTGTACTGAGATGGTATCAATCGATCCTGGGGAGAATCACTGGAAAAGTTCCAGAGTGATAAGGACGACTGAATGTCAGTTGCAGGCATTGTCTTTACCCTCAGTGGAGGGACGGTATGTTGGAAGAGTTCCAAGCTAGATACCGTGACTTACTAGATGATTAAAGGCAAGATACAACGTTACCAAGGATGCTACCAAAGAGGCAGTCTGGATATATATAAGTTCATGAGATGAACTTTGTTCTAACCATTGTGTGACAATGGAGTTATGGTTTTGGCCTAGGAACCCCCGTCCTATCAGAAATCCAGATATAATTCTTAGGCAGTATCACCTGATCATGGAGATGGTTAATCTCCAGGAAGATCGAGGTTAGGAGAGTAGATACAGAGGACAACAGCGCAGATCCACTCACAAAGGTCTTTTTCCCCAGTAGAGACTTTTATGGGATGGTTGAGTATGAGATACTTCAACCGCAGCTAATTGTTGGGTATGTGATACCACAACAGATGGCCCTAATGCAAGTGGGAGATTATTAGTTATATGTATGCCCTAGAGGCCATTACTGTACATACGATGTATATTGTAGTGGATGCTTGGACATATATAGGAAGGACTTTCTTGCTCGACATGATAGTACGCTATATGGTTGCTCTTTATCTTAACATGTACTCTGATTGTCTCTATGTTACATGTTGATAAAGCGCTTAGGATATGTACTCGACTACTGGGACTATGATGAGATCATACTAGTGGGGCCACGGTAGTCGACGAGTACATCCTATAACTGTTCCTAGTCAAGGGTGTATCGAGACAGGGTATCGATACACCAGAGTAAACTAGCGTATACGTATCTTGACTCATATGATGGGCGATGGATGATCCCATATCCATCGGTGTTTGACATCAAGGATGGTGTACGGGTGCTCAGTAGAGACTGGGTACACTGGACGGACTCGCCGAGAACTCCCAGATAGTATTATTCCTCACGTCAGATGGCAGTTCTCTGGTGACACTGGTACAGGTTAGTCTGTGGACCCGAGATCGTCATAGAGTCTTGTGTGATTCCCACTGTGCTTTGATTTCCATCATACCACGTCCAACAGGGCGTGCAAAAAGGTGGCTTTTGGGTACAGTCCCGAATCACATGGAGGCAGTGAGCGATAGGAGGGGATTCGTCTCTCCCGGTATAGGGAGTTGATGTTGCGCTGTGTTCGATTGGTTATAACTGGAAATCCCTGGCTAGGGTTGCTGAGATTTACTGGTAAGTGTTATCAGTAGTTTCTCGAACTGTTATAGACCTCATATCGACATGACTTATCAAGCTACTGGGGTCTGACGTTTACCACCCCTAGGCGAGATATGCGACATATCAGACGAAGAGACCGGACTGTACGGGAGTGTTACTGATTGGATTCGCAGGAGAATGTATAGGCTTGCTTGTTGATCTTCTGATCACTCAATACCTGGGTGGCTGTTACGTTTAGCTGACGGCTTGCAGCTTGTGGGTGTTTGATATGATCATCACCTACTGCCGGCGTATTGATGATTCTTTAGAGTCCTACACAGAGGTTTCTTGGCTCAGGCAAAACGGAGTTGGAGAACATATATGATATGTGCGGGAGCGAGAACAATACGTGTATGTGATACCGTATTAGATTCTCGCGATATGAGATATCGGCCGGGTATATGAGATATAGCCGGGTTATCGGATCAAGTGTTGATTCGATGAACTGATACAGATTATATTAGTCGGTTATTTGTGAAATAGCCGGATTATCGGATCAAGTGTTGATTCGATAATTTAATGTATAATTATATATTTGATATATTAAATTACATTAACTAATATAAGCTCACTAAAAGATTCTTTTTCTCACTCGGGTAATACATTGATATATATGCGATATATGTTAATTGTATTATTTTATTTTGTTACAATAAATATTATATATATATATATGATATATAATATTGTAACAAGTTAAGCTTATAAATGCAACATGATTAGTGGAGATTAAACATAGTTAGGATTTGATTTGGGTTAATCTTTTCTAGAAGTTTCTCGAAGCTTTGCTTTTGTTTCTTGCAAAGATATTATGTTATGATATTTTTGTAGATATTTTGTTAACCCAGCCCAACCCTTTAACTATGGTTCATTCTCTACATGGGTTAAGTTATCATACTTAACCCATGGTTGCATTTCTAACCTCACATGGATTCATTATTCATCACAAAGAGAATTGTTCTTCTTCTTCCTTCTCTTCTTTCATGGAAAAGCTTACTAGCTTTTTCATTAGTGATGATTTTGAGTGAGATTTAGAAAAAAAAATAAGAGCTAAAATCCTATTTCATCATCCTAATCTATCCTATCCATTTAGATTAGGGTGTTCACTTCATTTATAAGTGAGAGCTTGTGTTAATGAAACTTCAAGGTAGATCATCTTTGTTATCGAAGATCAGAAGCAAGCATGCATCTTTCTTTTCGTGGAACCTCTCATGAGTCCGGGTACATGATGATCGCAGCCAAGGGACCTCAACACGGAGCTTATAAAGCGAAGGACCGGACTACAAAGGTTGTAATCCCAAACTCTTAGATGTTAAAGTGTTTAACATGATTTGTTTCGCCTAATCTCTAGTTTAAAGATCTTGGTTAGGGTTGTTCAGCACGTCTAAATTTTAAATCGGGCATGGTTGATGCCTTGTAGAACCTTGTGAGTGTGCCTAGTAACCCTACAGTTTCCTAAGCCATCGCTACTCTATAAAGAGTTCAAGATGGACAGCTTCTACTATCTACAGACCACATTTGCTAAAATCACATGCCAATAATACTGCAGAGGAATGAATGAAAACGATAGTCGGAGATAAAAAAATGTGTCCTTTATTCATGAATTCAATTGAATACGAGATACATCATATGAAATAAAAAAATGAAATGAATACATGTTATTCATAAATTACAATAGATACAAAGACGACTATTGAGAAGGAGCCGATTTTAGCAAATCAGCAAGCCGCTCGCGCACTCCTCTCAGCTCCTTTTCATGAGCAGCCGCCGCGGCCAGCTCCGCTTCGACTCGGGCCGTTTCTGCAAACAGGATGAAACCTTCTCATCGATTTTCCGCTGGGCAGCTTCGCGACTCTGCGTAACCCACTCAATGAAGTCGAGCTTCTGCCTCAGTGCTAGGTCGTCCGGAATGTATCGTTGCAGATTATTAAAGACGGTTCTCTGTTGCGCAGCATTTGCTTTGACCTCGGCATGCATCCGGGAAGATTCGCTTAAAGCTTCCTCGCGTTCCTTCCGCCTCAAGGCCGCCTCTTGTTCAAAATGGAGAAGGAAAGAAACGCTCTGCTCAACCCATGCAGCCCGCTGGGAATTCAAAGCCAACACTTCCGGAGCGGGATGTCCGAGCTCAATCTCATGTAAGCAGGCTTCGAGCTGTCTGCAATAATTAACCCAAGACTCGACGACGCTCTCGCTATGGAAGTGTTGGAGATAGTGCCCTCAGAGTCAATTATTGGATCACAGGCACATGATTGCAATGATCGAGGGAGGACCTATCCCGGTACGACAGTCTTACTCGAGATGATAGTTTGCTATCTGGTTTATCTTTATCATCGTGTACTGCTTTAGGTGACCTGACAGGTCACTATTGCACGTTGATAGAGCCCCTAGGATTCTTGCTTAACCTCCAGCAGTATGAGGGCGATCATATAAGTGGGAGCTGGGGTCTATAAGCACATCTTTAAAAGGTCCCTAGTCGTGGGAGTTTCGAGACAGGGCATCGATTCTCTAGAGTAGACTAGTGTATACAGTCGAGACCCCGACGAGGGGCGGTGGCCGGTCTCACAAGCCACTGGTGTCAGTTGGTTCACCTAAGATGTATACAGGTGCTCATTGGGTTATGAGTACACCGGACAGGACTCGCCGGGAACATGCTAGTTGGTCTTATACCTGACGTCAGATAGCAGTTCCCAGGTGACATGTGTACAGGTTAGTTCATCGACCTGGGGATCGTCATTTATCTCGTATGAGTTCCCACTGTACTTTGATTACTACCCTTCCACGGCTCAAAGGAGTCGTGCAAACAGGTTTTAGTTGGGTACAGTCCCGAGCCACATGGAGGCAGTGAGCGGATCTTCGGGGGTTCGTCTCTCCCGGTATTGAGGGTGAGGTCGCGCTGTGTCTAGGAGAGCCATTACACGAAGACCTTGGCCAAGGCAGGAGATTTACTGGTAGGTATTCCAGTAGTATCTCAGGGTGTTCTGGGCTACACTCCGACACGACTTGTACCGCTTTTGGGGGTCTGACTTTTACCCACCCCCTAGGCCCGACATGCGATGCTCATAGACGAACGGACCGGACTGTACGGATATTGTCACTGACAGGCTCAGTAGGGTGTCAGGATGAGTTCGCTCATCGACGTCCCTTTTAGTCAATAGCTGGTGGCCCGTCACGTATTGGCTTATACCTCTGACGTGCTAGTAGTTAAATCCACAGCCATAGTATTGACGAGTCTTTAGAGTCCACCACATTTTCAGTTACTCAGCTTTCGGGCGAAACGCTGTAGAGACCGTATGGAGATATGGCAGGGTCCGATCAGATACGAGCGGTATTGCACGGATCAGGATCGGACAGTTTGTACTAGTAGCCGTATAGGTATATGGCAGGGTTCGATCAGATACGTGCGGTATTGCACGGATCAGGATCGAACGGATATTACTAGCCGGCTTTGGTTTAAGCCGGTCCTAGTTTAGTACAGTGTAGATTTTGTCTTTTTGCATTTGTATCCGGTCAGAATACAAATGCGGGTGTGTATGCACAGTATCGGGGTTTTCCTGTAATTTATTATGGGACCAGTTTTCTGGGGTTGCCAGTTTGCATTCCGTTCCGGCCGGTTTCCTCTTTTTCCTTCCCGGTCGGACTTTTCGTTGGGGGGTGTTAATTGCAAGTTTGCAATTAACATTTTGTTGAGGGGATTTCTTGCAAAAGGTTTGTTTATGATATCATCTTTGCTATTGATGCATTTATTTAGACTTGATAGAGTATGGGTTTTTGAGCATGGTTTTAGTGGTGGGGCCGGCCACTATTTGTGATGGATGTATGGCCGGCCACTGTTTGATGGATGGAGTGTGTATTGTTGAATTGTGGGGATTAATTTCCATCATGCTCTTTTTGGTGGACCCCCCCTCCATGTGTGTGTGCAGTGAAGAATTATTCTTCTTCTCCTTTGAATTAATTCTTGCACACAATTTACTTGCTTTCCTGTGAGAAAAAAATGAGTGCTGATTCTTTTCACAGCAAGGAAGAATGCATGCTTCCCACTTCATTTTTTTTTTCCAGTGAGCTCATTTTGAGTTGGTTGGCCGAGCTCCATTTTAAGATGGCATGCTCATTTTCTTTTAGCATCCACCAATGAAAATCATTGTGCACAAATTCCTCCATCTTGGCAACTTCATTAACCCCAAAGAGACAACGATTCTACATTATTCTACAGCAAATCTTGGGCGCGTCGGCTAGCCAATTTCGCGCCCGAGTTGCCTCGGTATAGAGGCGGGAGCCCGTAAAAGAAACAGGCGATGTGGTGCCCTTCCGGCGAGGAGGCGACGACCGGATTTTCCGCGGGAGATCGGGACGACGACGAGAAGACCGGAGGACTCGGATCACTCGGTATATCTCTTCCCATCTTGTAGTTAGCTAGAACTAGTTTAATGGCCCGATCCGGGGTTTAGTGCGCGGTGGTGCCGGTTTGCTAAGTCCGCAAAATTAAAGTTTTTCACCGCTTCCGCATTTGGCCGTCGGGTTGTCGGCCGGGGCGCCGCCGTGCACTTACAGTGGTATCAGAGCCTCGCCATTAACTTCGTCTAGCTTCGTTTGATGTGTTTTTCAGTTCCGATCGACCAAAATTCCAAAAACCGTATTTTTCCTTCACATCAGTTTCTGTTGAAATTTTTTGAAGTCTAAAAATTTTTCAGGTTGTAAAATATTGATGTACTGGAAAATCTAAGAGCTCTGTAAAAATTCGACGAAGTAACTCCACAGTGGGAGCGCGGAACCGCCGCGAAAACCCCCTTACCACCGCCCTTCCGCCGCACACTGTGGAGATCACTTCATCAATTTTTTTCAGAGGCCCTCTGGGCTTATAATAGGGGTTTTGGGATATTAAAATTGGGCCAATAATTTCTGTGAGTGCTACAGTTTTCTTTGGGGCCCACTTGTTAATTGTTTGATTAATCGGAAAATTTTAAACACATTTTTCACAGTATTTACATTATATCTGCGACCGTGAATGTCACTTGATCGGTAAATCCGGTCTAACTGCTATAGCCCGGTTAGACGGATTTGCGAACGTGACTTTCACGTTGATGTTCTATGTATTGCTGTGATGTTGCGGATCGGTCGTGGGGGATAGCCTGGATGCAATGCTAGTACAGTGTTGTTGTATTATGTACATTTGATATTGCGGGGCGCGCGTCCGACATGTGGACTGCCGTCACTGCCTGTTTGTATTATTCTTTTGGGGCACGACCTGGTTGCGGTCGATGTACCCGGTGTATGTATATTTTACTTTCTGTACTAGGGTTACCCCGCGGAGGGGTGCACGGATAGCCGGATTCTAGAAGGCAACAAGCCCGCATCTCATGGCATTGGGACGGAGGGGGCTTCACTCCAGGATTGGCTGGCTATTCGCCGCACTCGTAGGGGGTATAGGATTTCATTGCACAGGCTATCCACACGACCAGGGGAACGTCGGGTTTCAGTAGTGGCTCTGTGAAACCCGGGGATCCCAGATATCTGTATTGTTCTGTGATGCTGTACATTTCTGTGATGTTGCATTTTATTCACGCCTTGAGCGAAATACTATATATTAGTAGATGTTGTATATGTTTTTCATCCGCGCTAGTCCAGTCCCCGCTCTGCCGTTAGTTAGCTAACCTAACGGGTGATGACGGGACCCAGTGGCTAATGCGGATGGCATATACGTACGTCAGTATATTTTCGTTCTTTGTGGTGTGATCAATTGATGGGACTGCATTGATTCGGATCAATGCAAGTTAAAACAAACCTATTCTGATGTTGTTGGAACACTTTTCAAAAAGCTGTTATTGCAAGGACGTTCACTTTTGTTTTGCATCGTGGTATTCATTTGGAATATCCTGCTTCTCAGTCGACGAGGCAAGGGCCGAGATCCCTTCACCGGGAGTGACCCCTTGGACAGAAGTTTGCGTCAGGGCACTAACTTCACTATAGCCGATTACTTTTGCTTTGCATCGTGGTGTTCATTTGGAATATCCTGCACCCCATTCTACGGGGAAAGAACCGAGATCCCTTCACCGGGAGTGACCTCTTTAGTAAAGGTTTTCGTCACTATATTTCTAAAAAGCTATCTGTTCCTTCGACGATATCAAGTTCATTACGTTAAAGGTTTTCGCCAGAAACCATTCGTAGCCCTCCGTCATTTCAGTTAAATATTCGGTAGTATTCAAGCTATGTATTTTGACCTCACGCCAAGGCATAGTGATTGGTAGCTGCCGGGTATTTATCTGTTGCATAGATAGATGCGTTGGTTTGGGACAGTCGTACTACTATTTTGGCCTACGTCAAGGGTATGTACGGGTGGGTTCAGATTAACCTGGATAATGACGGGCAGAACTTGACATGTGACTTATGATATTTTGACCTCACGCCAAGGTCATAAGAGCATGGGGCAGAAATCACATCGGGAGTTTCAAAAGTACTAAAACTTGCCAGATATGCGCATACCTTCTGGAGTGTGATAGCGTGAGCGGATTTCGTCACGTTATCATGCGATGAGAGTTGGATCCTGATTCCCACTGATGAGTTGGTTTACTCCTCGGGTGACCCCGACTAATTCTTCTTTCAGGTTTGGAGGAGAATTTGAGGTACAGTGGGAGGTTTCCAGATTAGATAAATTGGTAACCATTCTGATCTAGGTTAGAGTGCACGCTGAGTGTTTCTTTTCTCTCTCTCTCTAGCAGCGACCATTGACCCAACCCTAAGACTATGACTCAGAGACCAAGTTGACCGAACCTTCTTAACACTGGCTTTTGGATTGTCAGAGTTGCAGACCTCATTGCCACTCCTACTTTTACCCTTTTCTCCAGGACACCCCGTATTACTGCGAACGTCCACTTGCATTGGACAAAGCCATCGTATGGTTAGATACGAACTCGAAGGAATTAGAGGATGGTTTCCGGTTCTGGAGAAAACGGATAGGATTATTCAGTTGTCTTTTCCCTTTTACCTTTTCTCAAGTTATGAGTACTCCTTGGTTTAGGAGATAGTACACCTATTATGCAGATTGGATAGTCTTCTTCCAAACCTTAGGCTGGTGCCGACCGGTATGGAATGAAGAAAACCAATTAGCCTAAACGGTGTGCAGAAGGTATTAAGATTAAGACAAAGCAAGGGATTAGTAAGAGGGCAAAATAAATTGCGACTGATATTCACGACTAAACCAAGTATTTCTTCGCCAATCCTAAATCACCTTTGTATTTCTCCAGGACACTCCGTATCACTATGAAGATCCACAGTTTATTGGATACTCCATCGTATGGTTATATACGAACTCGAAAGGAACTTGTTCCAGTTCGGGGATGGATTCTGGTCCAGGAGAAATAGGAATAAGGTTTATTCGGTTGTCTTTTGTTTTCACCTTCTCTCGCATTGCGAGTGCTCCTAGGACTAGGACAGTACACCCATTATGCTTATTGGATAGTCTTCTTCCAAACCATAGGCTGGTGCCGAACGGTAGGGAAGGAAGAAAACCATTTGGGCTAAAGGGGTGTACAGAAGGTTACGACTAAAGACATATAAAGGGATTTGGAGAGGTGGCAAAGAAACACACGGTTATAGTTGTGAATCTGGATAATGGAAGAGGCATTACTAAGAATACCATGATACCCCATCGAAACATTTCAATGTTTCAGTTTCACTGTGTAATGTTAAAAGAAAACTGATTTCCCGATTAGATACTTACTCCAGGGTATGTATTTGCCATGTATGATTCTCACATCTGTATGGTTTTACAGATGATGAGTGGGAGTAAGTCATTGGGAATTGGGTGATCATCCTCATTATATCGGGATTCGTTGTAATCGGTGATATTTGAGGAGATCACCTGGGTTGTTTGCCGGTCGGCAAATATTTGGTTTTGAATATCCGCTGTTGTGCACCAATTTCAAATTGATATATCTGTACGTCTATTTTCATAGAGTGAGATATACCTTTTTGATATTATGTCGATGACATTTACCTATATCAGTGGATGGTTAGGTAAGGAGTATTAAACAGCGGTGTAATTCTTCTTAACCATAAGTACAGTTTTCAACCTACGGCACACAGTGAAAGAGTTGTTAGACTCAGCGGACTTATACAGAGTATTGTATGTTGTCCAGTGTCCATTGGGACAGAGGGGTTGGTCCTCATAGTATATTCTGTTTACTTTTAACTTCTCTAGTTCTTAGACATGTGTTTCGTAGAAACACAGGGTCTGAGTTTAGAGGAGTTATAGGTATTTGAATAGAGTAGAGAACCAGGTGTAGCAAGTATCGGGATTCTTCAAAGTGATCGAAGATGTAGATACTTGTGTAAGTTATTCAGTTGATAGTAATGATAAAGAGAAATCTTCTCTTTCAGGTTACTCATAATTGGAAGCATTCCTAAGTTGAGTAACGCTGATCGGCCTCTTTCCATTTAGTTGACATGCACTGGAGATAGCTGCATGATTTGAATCTGGTTCAATTAAATCAGTGCCTCTGGTTCTATATTGGATATAGAACAGTTCATATCTTAACGATGTTAAGGTACGGGGAGTTGTCCGGCTTATGATTAAAACCAGACTCTGGATAACTCAAGGCACGTTTCTGTAATGGCTGTTTGTGGGTTGACCCAGGCTATGACGAGGGTTGACTTTCTACCATAAGAAAGATCAATAGTGATATTGTTCTTGACTCGCCACAGTTTTAATAAAAATGGATTTTTTTCAAAAAAAACAGTAGTGGGAGTATGGTAGAACTGGAAGTGATTCCAGAACCGCAAACGATTACTGAAGATTTGATAAGGAACCTAAAGATTCAATCTGATTTGACATTCCATTGGCCACTTCGCAGATATGGTGGGTAACTTCAGGCACCCGAGAGGTACTCCGGTAGCCTCAAGGACGGTGACAGGGAAGTTCTTGTTTACCCACACTTGCCATTGCTGTTGTTCCAGGCTGCGAGACCCGGTGGGAGGATGAGTATAGCGTTGTTCTAAACTAGCTTTAGAAGTGCACGTCTATATGACTCTGCCAGAGGGTTGTCATAGTCAGTGGGAGCAACGGAAGCATTGGTGGACATCAGGCTGATGTCTATTTATAGACTAAAGCAGATATAGCGGAGATAGATCATCTATTTCTGATGTGACAGTCATAGGTTTGACGTCATCAGAATAGGGGATGGATCTGTTGAGAAGGTAGTAGGAAGTGATATTCCTATACTACGATCGGTTATATTTTGGTCGTCACACAGTGGTTTCTCCACAAAGGAAATGGATTTTGTATGAGACATACTGGTTACTAGATCTATGGTTTTAGATCTAAATTTGGGTGGTTTCCCAATCATGGTACTTTGACAGCATTCTAAGAGTATTTAGAATGGACGACTCCTGGCACGGTAGTGTACCTGCAGATGATGGAGTCACCCTCTCTAAAGGTGTCTTATAGACTAAAGTAGAGAGGGATGTGCATGATTGACAGATCACTTGCTTAGGCAATTGAGTCAATCATGAGATGTCAAGTACCACACCAGATGTTGTTCTTGCACTAGATGCAATAAGTTGATATTGACCTGATCCTGGAGAAACAGTCGGAAGCAGTTTTAGAACATAAGTGGATGTTCTAGGGATATGATAACGACAGCCTCATGTGGGAGACAGTTATCATTCCAGGCTTCCAAGGTGACATGGACGACAAGGAGGTTGTCAGAGCTATAGTTTTCCTTCTGACGAGGGGCAGTATTTTGGACAGGTGGTCCAAGGCAATACTGGGGGTGGCATGGCGCAGGATACTGATTAAGTTCAGTTGACGATACAGTCTAAGAAGTTTGGATTTGGAGTTCATTTATGAGCTCGGTCCCATCAGACATCCAGACACTCTAAGACAGGTATTGCTCATTTCGGGAGATGGTTTTCTCCGCGAACTTGAGATTTAGAGAGACATAGAAAGAAACATCAGAGCGGATCCACTCGCTGAGGCTATTCCTCGAACGCAATAGTCTCGCAAACGAGCTTTGTGAGACTGACCAGTAGAGGAGTTGGGTGTTCGGTATCACACGGGCTGTGAGTATGCGACATCGCAATAATTAGCCTTGAGTGCAAGTGGGAGATTGTTGGAGATAGTGCCCTCAGAGTCAATTATTGGATCACAGGCACATGATTGCAATGATCGAGGGAGGACCTATCCCGGTACGACAGTCTTACTCGAGATGATAGTTTGCTATCTGGTTTATCTTTATCATCGTGTGCTGCTTTAGGTGACCTGACAGGTCACTATTGCACGTTGATAGAGCCCCTAGGATTCTTGCTTAACCTCCAGCAGTATGAGGGCGATCATATAAGTGGGAGCTGGGGTCTATAAGCACATCCTTAAAAGGTCCCTAGTCGTGGGAGTTTCGAGACAAGGCATCGATTCTCTAGAGTAGACTAGTGTATACAGTCGAGACCCCGACGAGGGGCGGTGGCCGGTCTCACAAGCCACTGGTGTCAGTTGGTTCACCTAAGATGTATACAGGTGCTCATTGGGTTATGAGTACACCGGACAGGACTCGCCGGGAACATGCTAGTTGGTCTTATACCTGACGTCAGATAGCAGTTCCCAGGTGACATGTGTACAGGTTAGTTCATCGACCTGGGGATCGTCATTTGTCTCGTATGAGTTCCCACTGTACTTTGATTACTACCCTTCCACGGCTCAAAGGAGTCGTGCAAACAGGTTTTAGTTGGGTACAGTCCCGAGCCACATGGAGGCAGTGAGCGGATCTTCGGGGGTTCGTCTCTCCCGGTATTGAGGGTGAGGTCGCGCTGTGTCTAGGAGAGCCATTACACGAAGACCTTGGTCAAGGCAGGAGATTTACTGGTAGGTATTCCAGTAGTATCTCAGGGTGTTCTGGGCTACACTCCGACACGACTTGTACCGCTTTTGGGGGTCTGACTTTTACCCACCCCTTAGGCCCGACATGCGATGCTCATAGACGAACGGACCGGACTGTACGGATATTGTCACTGACAGGCTCAGTAGGGTGTCAGGATGAGTTCGCTCATCGACGTCCCTTTTAGTCAATAGCTGGTGGCCCGTCACGTATTGGCTTATACCTCTGACGTGCTAGTGGTTAAATCCACAGCCATAGTATTGACGAGTCTTTAGAGTCCACCACATTTTCAGTTACTCAGCTTTCGGGCGAAACGCTGTAGAGGCCGTATGGAGATATGGCAGGGTCCGATCAGATACGTGCGGTATTGCACGGATCAGGATCGGACAGTTTGTACTAGTAGCCGTATAGGTATATGGCAGGGTTCGATCAGATACGTGCGGTATTGCACGGATCAGGATCGAACGGATATTACTAGCCGGCTTTGGTTTAAGCCGGTCCTAGTTTAGTACAGTGTAGATTTTGTCTTTTTGCATTTGTATCCGGTCAGAATACAAATGCGGGTGTGTATGCACAGTATCGGGGTTTTCCTGTAATTTATTATGGGACCAGTTTTCTGGGGTTGCCAGTTTGCATTCCGTTCCGGCCGGTTTCCTCTTTTTCCTTCCCGGTCGGACTTTTCGTTGGGGGGGTGTTAATTGCAAGTTTGCAATTAACATTTTGTTGAGGGGGTTTCTTGCAAAAGGTTTGTTTATGATATCATCTTTGCTATTGATGCGTTTATTTAGACTTGATAGAGTATGGGTTTTTGAGCATGGTTTTAGTGGTGGGGCCGGCCACTATTTGTGATGGATGTATGGCCGGCCACTGTTTGATGGATGGAGTGTGTATTGTTGAATTGTGGGGATTAATTTCCATCATGCTCTTTTTGGTGGACCCCCCCTCCATGTGTGTGTGCAGTGAAGAATTATTCTTCTTCTCCTTTGAATTAATTCTTGCACACAATTTACTTGCTTTCCTGTGAGAAAAAAATGAGTGCTGATTCTTTTCACAGCAAGGAAGAATGCATGCTTCCCACTTCATTTTTTTTTCCAGTGAGCTCATTTTGAGTTGGCTGGCCGAGCTCCATTTTGAGATGGCATGCTCATTTTCTTTTAGCATCCACGAATGAAAATCATTGTGCACAAATTCCTCCATCTTGGCAACCTCATTAACCCCAAAGAGACAACGATTCTACATTATTCTACAGCAAATTTTGGGCGCGTCGGCTAGCCAATTTCGCGCCCGAGTTGCCTCGGTATAGAGGCGGGAGCCCGTAAAAGAAACAGGCGATGTGGTGCCCTTCCGGCGAGGAGGCGACGACCGGATTTTCCGCGGGAGATCGGGACGACGACGAGAAGACCGGAGGACTCGGATCACTCGGTATATCTCTTCCCATCTTGTAGTTAGCTAGAACTAGTTTAATGGCCCGATCCGGGGTTTAGTGCGCGGTGGTGCCGGTTTGCTAAGTCCGCAAAATTAAAGTTTTTCACCGCTTCCGCATTTGGCCGTCGGGTTGTCGGCCCGGGCGCCGCCGTGCACTTACAGGAAGTGCATAAGCGTTGCCAGCATGGGATTAATCTCAGTAGAAAAATCGGCAGCGAATGCAGGGGCCTCCGCGTCGAGCTCCTCGATGGATTCATTCAGCATACGTAGGCTGGTCGCAGCGCCCTTGGAAGATGGATGTCTAGAAAAGGGCCCTGCCGGCATCATGATGCGAGACTCGAAGGAAGCTGGAGCTCATGCGATTGCTGAAAGACAATTTATGGTCAAAGGCAGGCTCAAGAGATAAAGAAAATACACGAGCAATGGAGTCTACTATACCGGCTGCGACGGGTGGTAAAGTTGGGAGTACCGGTGGCACGACTATTCTCTCGTCCCCTCCTTCAATTTGTAACGCTGTAGTCAATTCAAAGAAGAATTAAAAATGACATGGTCACCCGTAAAAGGAAGGAGAGGATGTCGGTTAAAAAAACTATACTCACCAACACCAGCAGGCAGATTGACTTCCGACTGGAAGGAGAAATGCGGGTTCAACACCTGATACAGATGACCAAAGAGAACTCCTCCAAGGTTGCGACGATGCATGGTCAGTACAAGGAAGATGGTATCCACAATTTGAATTAGATAAATCGCAAACCCATATCTTCCAGCATTTGAGAGGACACAAGAGAAGGCAAAGGGACGGCTACCGTCAAAGCAGCAACTGGTGACGCTTCTTCGGGTGGCATAACCTCAGTGCTCACCACACCTACATTCGAAACAAACAAAATGTCATCAAAAGGGACTGAAAGGGATTGCGAAACAAAAGGTAAACGGCGACCCGAGACCTACCAGATGGGTCATCAGCCAAAACTGTGACGGAAGCATCACTAGGCGTTGCAGTTTCTTCGCTCTCCTTCAGTGGAATGGTTTCGGCGCCAGTGGCTTCATCCCCTGAATCTACAAGGGCCATCATAACACCCGCAATGCCCGCCAATGGTAGGGAACCACAAGGAGAAAGAGCAGCAATTAGGGCAGTCCCAGACTCCTGAGAAAGAGTAGCCACTTCAGACTCGGTGTTTGCCGCCATCTCACCTGCCACCTCATCACCAGGACTTGAACCCTACAGGATATGATATATAAGAATTTGAAGATCAAATTCTAATAAAAAGACCCAGTATTACGTTACCTTGGGGCGGTTTTTCGGTTTCTTCCCGAGCCGCGTGCGCGACCTGTCTATGAGCGGCAGACAGGGCGGCTGGAGCATCCTCTGAAGAAATGGCGACAGAGAGAGTAGTACTTAAGACTGCACCCACAGCCAAGCTGGCATCACGTTCCCTCGCCACACGCTTCCTACGCTTCCTTTTGGTCTAAGCGATGAGAAGTGATCTCCGCAAGACCTTCGTCAAGGGGACGTCATCGTCCGAACCAAGTTCTGCCTCTGGAGCCGCTACGGCATCCGTCATCGTCTGTCTAAGTGAAGCCCCTTGCGATACTGACGGGGGAGCTGGGGCCACGATAGCCGGCTCTGGAAGCGTCGCCGCATCACCGCTCGGGATCGGCACCGTGCATGGGATAACCCGCATCAAAGTAGTCCCTGCAACAAAATAAAGGAGGGGGTCAGACTATAAATAAAGAAAAAGGAATGAAGGCATAATGAGCCAAATCATACCAAGGCCTAAAGAAGCACGGAGCCTTTCTTCCTCTTCAAATGTTTTGAGGGAAACAGCGAGAGCCTCTTCGACAGAGATACCTGTTAAAAAAAAAGAAGACATTAGTAAAAGCAAGGAAGGAATAAACGCGGAAAAATATAACTAAAGTATACCTGACTGTGCGATAGTGATCAGTGTTGCCTCATCGCGAGCCAGTCGATCGGAAGCCACAAGAGCGGCTTGAAGATCGGTATCGTCTGCAGGCGCGATAAATAGACCCTCATTGGTCCCGCACTCACTCAGGCCCTCGCTATAGGGAGCATGAGGCTCCTGGCCGAATGCAACGTCCGCAGAAAATAGCGGCTTCTTCTTCTTCTGTGAGCGGACGCTGGCATCCGGCAACAGGAGCTTGCGCTTAGCGGGCAATTTTGGGCGACGAGTCCCAATCTCCGTACCCACGCCAGAATTGGGAGACGTTGCAACCACCGCTTCTACAGGCGCATGAGGTAGACCCTTATCAGGAAAAGCGCGCGGAACTACAGCCGTAGTAGCTTCTCTTAGGGGAAGACGAACAATGGTCCGTTGCTTCAATGGAACGGTTGGGTTACTCGCGGGACAACCCCCTTGCAATCAAGAAATAATCGTTTTTCTTCCCTGATAACAGCGCCCATCGCGTGCTGGTACCACGCCACGTACACATTCAAAGCTTTCGGAACGCAGCTTGGCTGCTGATAAAGAAGTTAGACACGGTATTTAGCCGCATGAAATGGTGCAGCGCACTACGAATACCTTCCTCTGTAGCAGTAGGCTCAGCTAAAAAGGCTTCAAGCAGGACACCCTGATTGTAGCTTGATTGTTGAGCAAAGCGGTGCTAGTTGTATCTCATAAACAGCGCCGCATCGTTCTGCCTAAACACTAAAAAGCCCGGCCTGATTGAATATAAGTGAAGAATCTCCCGAGCTTTCAAGGTAGAAACAGCATCTTTGAAGGTGTCCTGCAGCGGCTGCACTATCTTAGCAGATTTCTTGCCGATAGTCATGGCCTTATCGATGAAGGTCATGCCATCCCCGACCGTACGCGGGCGAAGAATCATACCCCGAGCCTATCGCTGAGTCGGTTCCAAAACGGAAGCGTCAACCAATCGCATAACCCGAGGAAAGTTATAACTTTCATAGAAACGGGGCCTCTTGTAGATTCCGAAGGCGCCAAACACATGCAGCTCGAGCCACGAAGTGAAATAATGCATCAGGAAGTTTACGGGCTGCACCCCCGGTTGAGTGGTGTCTGCCGCTAAGCTAAGGCCATGATACAAATGAGCCATCCCAGCAATCCCAACGGCAACCTGCGTCCCTTCAACCATTCGGTGAGCCGGGTAGAAAAACGACGGCCTTATGTAGCGAGGGTGCATGGGGAGCGCAAACCAGTTTAACCATAAACCAAGGGACCCTAAAAAGAACGCCTCTTCGTCGATGTCTTGAGCGGCGAGTTCTGCAAAGGGGACGACCGCGGCGTTTGGGAGGAAGAAATTCTTTTGATCTGCTTCCGCTGTCAGCCAGCTATCCAAGCCAAAACCGAAAGGATCGTCGAGCTTGGCAAACTTCGCATCTTGTTTCGACAAGACTTTCGGGCGAAGAAAACGGACGATGAAATCCATAAAGCTGACCACGTGACTTCTGGATTCGAGAAACAGGTTCTCGTAAATATTTAACACCTTGATCAAGCTTAGGAATCGGTGTTGAATGGCATTCTCTGGGGTCAGACCCATCACTGCTGATCGAGTGGAGAAAATATACTCGTCAGGGGGTAATATCTCCTCATAATGTTCCCCTCTGACAGGCAAGCCGGAGATCTCCGCGAACTCTTCTAAAGAGATTGAAACTTCCCGATCTAATAGAAGGAAGGTGTGAGTAAGAACGTTCTATTGTTCCAAAAATATTTTGACCCACTATACATGGGGCGTGGAATAGTGGAAGAGAGAAGCATAAATCGCGGGATACAACCCGAGCTTCAGCAGCTGCGATTTCTTGGCCGATAAGATGTATCGAGCCTACTGCAGATATCCGGCTGAATGGCGGGGAGTCAAGCCTATCATGTATGGCTGTCACTAAGGGCACGACTCGCCTAGACATATACTGTTGGATATAGTGCCCTCAGAGTCAATTATTGGATCACAGGCACATGATTGCAATGATTGAGGGAGGACCTATACCGGTAGGACAGTCTTACTCGAGAGGTTTGTATACTATCTGGTTTGCCTTTATCATCGTGTACATGCTTTAGGTGATATTGTGGTTCACTATTACACGTTGATGGAGGATAGTATGCTACCATGGTTTGTCTTTATCATCGTGTACTGCTTTAGGTGACCTTACAGGTCGCTATTGCACGCTGATAGAGCCCTTAGGATTCTTGCTTGACGACCAACAGTATGATGGCGATCATATACGTGGGAGCTGGGGTCTATAAGCACATCCTTAAAAGGTCCGTAGTCATGGGAGTTTCGAGACTGGGCATCGATACTCCATTAGTAGACAAGTGTATACAGTCGAGACCCCGACGAGGAGCGGTGGCTGGTCTCACAAGCCATTGGTGTCAGTTGGTTCACCTAAGATGTATACAGGTGCTCATTGGGTTATGAGTACACCGGACAGGACTCGCCAGGAACATGCTAATTAGTATTATACCTGAAGTCAGATAGCAGTTCCCTGGTGACATGTGTACAGGTTAGTTCATCGACCTGAGATCGTCATTTGTCTCGTGTGAGTTCCCACCGTGCTTTGATTACTACCCTACCACGGCTCAAAGGAGTCGTGCAAACAGGTTTTAGTTGGGTACAGTCCCGAGCCACATGGAGGCAGTGAGCGGATCGGCAGGGGTTCGTCTCTTTCGGTATTGGGGGTGAGGTTGCGCTGTGTCTAGGAGAGCCATTACACAAAGCCCTCGGCCGAGGCAGGAGATTTACTGGTAGGTATTCCAGTAGTATCTCAGGGTATTCTCGGCTACACTCCGACACGACTTGTACCGCTTTTGGGGGTCTGACTTTTACCAACCCCCTAGGCCCGACATGCGATACTCATAAACGAACGGACCGGACTGTACGGATATTGTCACTGACAGGCTCAGTAGGGTGTCAGGATGAGTTCGCTCATCGACCTCCTTTTTGGTCAATACTCGGTAGCCCGTTACGTACAGCTAATACTTCTGACGTGCTAGTGGTTGAATCCACAGCCAAAGTATTGACGAGTTTTTAGAGTCCCCCACAGACAGTTTCTCAAGTTTCGGGCGAAACGTTGTAGAGGCCATATGATATATGGCAGGGTTCGATCTTATACGTGCGGTACTGCACGGATCATGATCGGACGGATCATACTAGTGGGCTTTGGTTTAAGCCGGATCCTAGTATTAGATTTGTTGGATTATTTTAGTCTCATCGCATTCGCATTCTGTCGGAATGCGGATGCAGGTATATATATACAGGTGAGGGGTATCCTTGTGATCCGTCACGAGTTTACTTTAGATGTTGCCGGATTTTCTTATTGGACCAAACATTTGGATTTATGTTTGGATGGTGGAAATAATAAGCGAGAATTTCATCATGAGATGCATTAATGTGACATAGACATATATCATGACTCATGGTCTCTTTTTTAGCAAAAATGTTACATTAGTGGATTGATTTGAGTCATGAAATGAGAAGGAGAAAGGGAGAGGAGCTGCCATGAATTGGTTAGCTCTCATATTTTTCTTCTCACTCTCTCTCATTTTATTATTCCAACATCACAAAAGAAAAGAGAGAAAAACATCTTCTTCTTCCTCTTTCTCTTCTAGCTCTTTATCTCCTTCAATGGCAACATCTCTAACCTCCATCCAAGCCATGGATGCAAGAGACAAAGTGATCACAAACATTCTCTACAACACCTTGGACACGTCGGCTAGCACACTTCGTGCCCGAGTTGCTTCGGATGAAGCGGGAGCCCGTAAAAAGAATCGATGATGTGGTGCCCTTTCCTACGAGGAGATCGAGACCGGAGATACCGCGAGGAGCTTGGGAAGGTGGCCGAAGACCGAAGGACACAGATCGATCGGTATAGCTTTCCAACCCTTTCTCTTGTAGCTAGTTGTAGGTTAATGGTTCGATCCGGGTTTTAAGCATACGATAGCGCCGGTTTTCAAGTTAAGAAAAATTTTCGTTTCCGCATTTTGGCCTCGGAAAGACGGCCGGCACGCTACCGTAGTCTTATATCTTCTAAAGATGATTTAGAACGACGCTATACTCATCCTCCTGCCGGGTCTCACAATCTGGAACAACAGCAATGGCAAGTCTGGGTAAACAAGAATCTCCCTGTCACCGTCCTTGAGGCTACCGGAGTACCTCTCGGGTGCCTGAGGTTACCCACCATATCTGCGGAGTGGCCAATGGAATGTCAAACTATATTGAATCTTTTGGTTCTTATCAAATTTTCAGTAATCGTTTGCGGTTTTGGAATCACTTCCAGTTCTACCATAATCCCACTACTGTTTTCTGAAAAAATCCATTTTACTAAAACTGTGGCGAGTCAAGAACAATATCACTATTGATCTTCCAGATGGTAGAAAGTCAACCCTCGTCATAGCCCGGGTCAACCCACAAACAGCCATTACATAAACGTGCCTTGAGTTATCCAGAGTCTGGTTTTAAGCATAAGCCGGACAACTCCCCGTACCTTAACATCGTTAAGATATGAACCGTTCTATATCCAATATAGAAACAGAGCCACTGATTTAATTGGAACCAGATTCAAATCATGCAGCTGTCTTCAGTGCATGTCAACTAAATGGAGAGAGGCCGATCAGTATTACTCAACTTAGGAGTACATCCAGATATGAGGAACCTGAAAGAGAAGAAAGTTCTCATAATCATTACTATCTACTGAATACCATATACAAGTATCTACATCTTCGATCACCTCGAAGAATCCTGATACTTGCAACACCTGGTTCTCTACTTTATTCTTATACCTATAACTCCTCAAAACTTAGACCTTGCATTTCTACGAAACACATGTCTAGGAACTAGAGAAGTCACAAGTAAACAGAATATAGTACGAGTACCAACCCCTATGTCCTCATGGACACTGGACAATATACAATACTCTGTATAAGTCCCTTGAGTCTAATAACTCATTCCCTGTGTGTCGTAGGTTGAAAACTGTACTTATGGTTAAGAAGAATTACACCGCTGTTTAATGCTCCTTACCTAACCATCCACTGATATAGGTAAAGTCATAAACATAATTTAAAAAAGTTATATCTCACTTTATAAAAAATAAACGTACAGATATATCAATTTGAAATTGGTGCATTATAACGGATATTCAAAACCAAATATTTGTCGTCCGGCAAACAACCCAGGCGATTTCCTCAAATATCACCAATTACAACGAATCCCGATATAATGAGGATGATCACCCAATTCCCAATAACTTACGCCCACTCATCATCTGTAAAACCATACAGATGTGAGAATCAAACCTGGTAAATACATACCCTGGAGCAAGGGCTAATTGGGAAATCAGTTTTCTTTTAACAATACATAGTGAAACTGAAACATGTAAATGTTTCGGAGGGGTATCCGGGTATTCCTAGTAATACCTCTTCCATTATCAGATTCACAACCGTAACCGTATATTTCTTTGCCATCTCTCCAAATCCCTTTATATGTCTTTAGTCATTACCTTTTGTACACCCCTTTAGGCTAAATGGTTTTCTTCCTTCCCTACCGTTCGGCACCAACCTATGGTTTGGAAGAAGACTATCCAATAAGTATAATGGGTGTACTGTCCTAATTCTAGGAGCACTCACAACCCGAGAGGAGGTAAAGATAAAAGACAACTGAATAAAACTTATTCCTATTTCTCCTGAACCAGAATCCATCCCCGAACTGGAACAAGTCCCTTCGAGTTCGTATATAACCATACGATAGAGTATCCAAATAACTGTGGATTTTCGTAGTGATACGGAGTGTTCTGGAGAAATACTAAGGTTATATAGGATTGGCGAAGAAATATTTGGTTTGGTCGTGAATAGCAGTCGCAATTTACTTTGCCCTCTTACTAATCCCTTTATTTGTCTTTACTTAATACCTTCTGTACACCATCGTTAGGCTAATTGGTTTTCTTCTTTCCCCACCGTTTGGCACCTGCCTATGGTTTGGAAGAAGACTATCCAATTAGCATAATAGGTGTACCGTCCTAATCCAAGGAGCACTCGCAACCTGAGAGAAGGTAAAAGGAAAAGACAACTGAATAGTCCTATTCATTTTCTCCAGAACCGGAAACCATCCTCGAATCTAAAACAAATTCCTTCGAGTTCTTATATAACCATACGATGGTTTCATCCAATGGAAGTGGATGGTCGTAGTAATACGGGGTGTTCTGGAGAAAAGGGTAAAAGTAGGAGTGGCAATGAGGTTTGCAACTCAGACAATCTAAAAGCCAGTGTTTTAAGAAGGTTCGGTTAATCTTGGTCACTGAGTCATAGTCAAGGTTTGGGTCATGGTCGCTGCCAAAGAGAGAGAGAAAAGAAACACTCAGCGTGCACTCCAACCTAGATCAGAATGGTTATCACTTTATCCAATCAGGAAACCACCCACTGTAATCTCAAATTCTCCTCCAAACCTGAAAGAAGAATTAGTCGGGATCACCCGAGGAGTAAACCAACTCATCAGTGGGAATCGGGATCCAACTATCATCGCATGATAACGTGACGGAATCCACTCACGTTATCACACTCCAGAAGGTATGCGCATATCTGGCAAGTTTCAGTTTCTTTAGAAACTCCCGATGTGATTTTTACCCCTAGGACCCAAGTGACCTTGACTGAGCCAACATATCAAAGGATCCTAGTCAAGTTCAACCCGTCATTATCTTGATTGCATTAGACCCACCCGCACGAGTCCTTGACTGAGCCAAAATGACCGTACGACTGCCTTAACCAATCACATATCCATGAGACAGAAAAGCATTACAGAGCTACCGCACACTATGCCTCGGCTGAGCACGACATACGTAGCACAAATACTAAGCAATACCAATCTGAAATGACGGAGGGCTACGACTGGTTTTTGGAGAAAAACCTTTAACGTAATGAACTTGATATCGTTGAAGGAACCGGATAGCTTTTTATAAAAATATAGTGGCGAAAACTTCTTGCTAAAGAGGTCACTCCCGGTGAAGGGATCTCGGCTCTTTCCCCGTAGAATGAGGTGCAGAATATTCCAACTGAATACCACGATGCAAAGCAAAAAGGCAATCGGCTATAGTGAAGTTATTACCCTGACGCAAACTTCTGTCCAAGGGGTCACTCCCGGTGAAGGGATCTCGGCCCTTGCCTCGTCGACTGAGGTTCTGGATATTCATAACCGAATACTACTATGCAAAACAAAAGAGAACGTCCTTGCAATAACAGATTTTTTTGAAAAATGTTCCAACAACATCAGAATAGGTTTGTTTAGGTTGCATTGATCCGAATCAATGCAGTCCCATCAATTAATCACACCACAAAAGAACGAAAATACGATGTATGTATATGCCATCCGCATTCGCCACTGGGTCCCTTCATCACCCGTTAGGTTACTTAACTAACGACAGAGCGGGGACTGGACTAGCGCGGGTGTAAAACATATACAACATCTACTAGTATATATATCAATATATAATAATCGCTCAAGGCGTGATAAAATGCAACATCACAGAAATGTAATAAGCATCACAGAACAATACAGATAATCTGGGATCCCCGGGTTTCATAGAGCCGCTACTGAAACCCGGCGTTTCCCTGGTCGTGTGGATAGCCTGTGCAATGAAATCCTAGACCCCTACGGGCGCGGCAAGTTACCCGCCAAAACCTGAAGCGAGGCAACCCCCTTCAACAAAGTGAATGGACCACCCAGCACTTCATGGAATCCGGTAACTTGGGCACCCCTCCTTGGGTCAACCTGTACCCCCTACGAGTGCAGCGAATAGCCCGCCAATTCTAGAGTGAAGCCCCCTCCGTCTCAAAGCCATGAGATGCGGGCTCGTTGGTTGACTTCATCAGTTTCTGAAGTGACAGTCATAGGTTTGACTTCATCAGAATAAGGGATGGATCTGTTAAGAAGGTAGTAGGGTGTGATGTCCTGATATTTGGATAACATACACAGAGTAGGAAGTGAAATTCTTATACTACGATCGGTTATATTTTGTTTGTCACACAGTTGTTTCTCCACATAGGACATGGATTTCATATCAGACATTCTGATTACTGGATCTATGGTTTTAGATCTAGATTTGGGAAGTGTCCCAATCCGGGTACTTAGACAGCATTCTAAAGGTGTTTTAGAATGGACGACTCCTGGCACGGTAGTGTACCTGCAGGTGATGGAGTCACCCTCTCTAAAGGTGTCTTACATACTAAAGGGGAGAGGGGTGTGCATGATTGGCAGATCACTTGCTTAGGCAATTGAGTTGATCATGAGATGTCAAGTACCATACCAGATATTGTTTTTGTACGAGATGTAATAAGTATATTAATCCAATCCTGGAGAAACATTCAGAAGCAGTTTAGAACATAAGTCGATGTTCTAAGGATATGATAACGGCATCCTCCTTCAGGAGACGGTTATCATTCCAGACTTCCAAGGTGACCTGGATGACAGAGTGACTGTCAGAGTTATAGTTTTCCCTCTGACGAGGGGCAGTAGTTTGGACAGGCGGTCTAAGAGGGTACTGAGGGAGGCATGGCGCAGGATACTGCTTGGTTTCAGTTGACGATATAGTCTAAGAAGTTTGGATTTGGAGTTCATTTATGAACTAGGTCCCATCAGATATCCAGACATATTCTAAGACACGTATTGCTCATTTCGGGAGATGGCTTTCTCCGCGAACTTGAGATAAAGAGAGACATAGAAAGAAACATCAGGGCGGATCCACTAGCTTAGGCTATTCCTCGAACGCAATAGTTCCGCAAACGGGCTTTGTGAGACTGATCAGTAGAGGAGTTGGGTGTTCGGTATCACACGGGCTGTGAGTATGCGATATCGCAATAATTAGCCTTGAGTGCAAGTGGGAGATTGTTGGATATAGTGCCCTCAGAGTCAATTATTGGATCACAGGCACATGATTGCAATGATTGAGGGAGGACCTATACCGGTAGGACAGTCTTACTCGAGAGGTTTGTATACTATCTGGTTTGCCTTTATCATCGTGTACATGCTTTAGGTGACATTGTGGTTCACTATTACACGTTGATGGAGGATAGTATGCTACCATGGTTTGTCTTTATCATCGTGTACTGCTTTAGGTGACCTTACAGGTCGCTATTGCACGCTGATAGAGCCCTTAGGATTCTTGCTTGACGACCAGCAGTATGATGGCGATCATGTAGGTTCCTGGGCACGCGTACAAGGGTCTACGAGGCATCAACCATGCCCGATTTAAAATTTAGCCGTGCCGAACAACCCAAAGCCGGATCTTTAAACTAGAGTTTAGGCGAAAACAAGCATGTTAAACAGTTTAACACTAAGTGAGAGGGATTACAACCTTTGTAGATCCGGTCCTTCACTTCTAAAGCTCCGTGTTGAGATCCCTTCACTACGATCATCGTGTTCCAGACTCTCGAGAGGCTTCACGAAGAGAAAGATGCAAGCTTGCTTCCGATCTTCGATAACAAAGATGATCTACCTTGAAGTTTCATTAACACAAGCTCTCACTCACTAAATGAAGTGAACACTCTCATCTAAAGGGCAAAGATAGATGAGAATGATGAAGTAGGATTTTTGGTCTCATTTATAATCTTTTTCTCACACATAATCATCACTTAGAAAAAGCTAGAAAGCTTTTTCCATGAAGAAGTCAAGGAAGAAGAAGATGAATAATAATTAGAATCCTTCTGTGATGAATAATGAAAAGATAATGATGATGAATAATACAACCATGGTCAACTAAACCCTTGTAGAGATTTAACTAGGGCTAGGGTTTGGATTGGGTTAAAAGTGAGTCACTTGAAAATATCAAGCATAATATCTTTTCCATGACAAAAGAAAACCTTTTAGAAAGTTCTAGAAATATTAACCCAAATCAAACCCTAACCATATTTAATCTCCACTAAACATGTTGCATTAATAATCATATCATGTTACAATATTATATATCACATATATAATATTTATTGTAACAAAATAAAATAATACAATTAACATATATCGCATATATATCAATGTATTACCCGAGTGAGAAAAAGAATCTTTTAGTGAGCTAATATTAGTCAATGTAATTTAATATATCATATATATTATTATACATTAAATTATCGATTCAACACTTGATCCGACAATCCGGCTATATCGTATATAACCGACTAATATCTGAATTTACCGATTCATCGAATCAACACTTGATCCGATGACCCGGCTGATATCATAATATCGCGAGAATAGAATACGGTATCTCATATCGCATTATCCTCGGTCCCGCACATATCACATATGTGCTCCTACTCCGTTTTGCCCGAGTCAAGAAACCTCTGTGTAGAACTCTAAAGAATCGTCAATACGCCGGCAGTGGGTGATGATCATATGAAACACCCACAAGCTGCAAGCGGTCAGCTAAACGTAACGGCCACCCAGGTATTGAGCGCTCAGAAGATCAACAAGCAAGCCTGTACATTCTCCTGTGAATCCAATCAGTAACACTCCCGTACAGTCCGGTCTCGTCGTCTGATATGTCGCATATCTCGCATAGAAATGGTATACGTCAGACCCCTGTAGCTTGATAAGTCATGTCGATATGAGGTCTATGACAGTTCGAGAAACTACTGATAACACTTACCAGAAAATCTCAGCAACCCTGGCCAGGGATTTCCAGTTATAGTTAATCGAACACAGCACAATATCAACTCCCTATACGGGGAGAGACGAATCCCCTCCTATCGCTCATTGCCTCCATGTGATTCGGGACTGTACCCAAAAGCCACCTTTTTGCACGCCCTCTTGGACGTGGTATGATGGAAATCAAACCACTGTGGGAATCACACAAGACTCTATGACGATCTCGGGTCAACAGACTACTCTGTACCAGTGTCACCGGAGAACTGCCATCTGACGTGAAATATAATACCATCTGGGAGTTCTCGGCGAGTCCGTCCAGTGTACTCAATCTCTACTGAGCACCCGTACACCATCCTTGATGTCAAACACCGATGGATATGGGATCATCCATCGCCCATCATATGGGTCAAGATGCGTATACGCTAGTCTACTCTGGTGTATCGATGCCCTGTCTCGATACACCCTCGACTAGGAACAGTTATAGGATGTACTCGTCGACTACCGTGGCCCCACTTGTATGATCTCATCATAGTCCCAGTAGTCGAGTACATATCCTAAGGGTTTTATCAACATGTAACACAGAGACAATCAGAGTACATATTAAGATAAAGTACAACCAGATAGCATACTATCATGTCGAGCAAGAAAGTCCTCCCTATATATGTCCAAGCATCCATTACAATATACATCGTATGTACAGCAATGGCCTCTAGGGCATACATATAACTAACAATCTCCCACTTGCACTAGGGCCATCTGTTGTGGTAACACATACCCAACAATTAGCTGTGGTTGAAGTATCTCATACTCAACCTTCCCATAAGAGTCTCTACTAGGAAAAAGGCCTTTGTGAGTGGATCCGCGCTGTTGTCCTCTGTGTCTACTCTCCTAACCTCGATCTTCCTGGAGATCAACCATCTCCATGATCAGGTGATACTTCCTAAGAATTATATCTAGATTTCTGATGGGACGGGGGTTCCTTGGCATAAACCACAACTCCATTGTCATACAATGGTTGGAACGAAGTTCATCTCATAAACTTATATATCCAGACTGCCTCTTTGGTAGCATCCTTGGTAACGATGTATCTTGTCTTTAATCGTCTAGTAAGTCACGGTATCTACCTTGGAACGCTTCCAACATACCGTCCCTCTACTGAGGGTAAAGACAATGCCTGCGACTGACATTCAGTCGTCCTTATCACCCTGGAACCTTTCCAGTGATTCTCCCCAGGATCGATTGATACCATCTCACTACAACTAGTGAGTATCCTAACATCCAATTAGATCTATCTCATAGATCCAAAACCCAGGATTTAGGAGGTATCACTTTGATCCTATATGGAGAATGCTTGTGATAAGCGGAGATTGACCGAGCGTAGCATAGGAAACTCCTTCCCTATCAAGAGTATGTCATCCACGTACTCTACGAGGATCACCACCATACTCCCTACTATCTTTTTGTATATACAAGGTTCATCTACCATTTTGATGAAGTCAAACTCTTTGACTACCACATCAAAACAGATGTTCCAACTCCGCGATGCCTGCTTTATCCTATAAAGCATCTTGCACACATTTCCGCTGCTCCCACTGTCTACGAAGCCCTATGGCTGTGTACTTATAGACGCTCTCTTCTAAAACATCATTTAGAAAAGCAGTCATGACACCCAACCACCAGATATCGTAGTCATGGTATGTAGCCATGGCAAGTAGGATCTGGATGGACTTAACCATAGGTTTGAAAGTTTCAACTTTTCCATGTACACCAAGTAATCTTCTCAAGATATACTTGCTCCTGATGGAGATTTAACCCTTCAGATAAAGCAACCAAAGTCCATACTTTGTTGGTGTATAAGGATTCCATCTCAGATTGCTAAGCATCCAGCCATTCTTACAGAGTCCCACTCCTGATGGCCAGCTTGAAACTAGTTGGGTCATCATCTCATGATGCAATCCTCACTCCCACTGTCATAGAGAAACCGAAGTATCTCTCATGTGGGTGAGGAACCCTACTAGATCGGCGGAGAGGCGGAGGTTCGTTGGAAACTATTGAATCCTCCGGGTCTACCAAATCATCTGTAGCAGTTTGTATAGCTGGAACTACTTCCAGTTTTACAGAGCTGACCTTGCCTCGAGGTTTTGACATAGGCCGGACAACCCTAAATCTTAATAAACTTAAGATATGGGCTCTTCCTTTTCCATATCACATATGAAGTGGTAGGCAACTGATTTGATTGGAACCCTATTCAATAGGTATGCAGCTTCTTAAGTGCATAACTCCCAAAAGGAAAATAGGAAATTCAGTAGTACTCATCATAGAGCGCACTATATCACATAGAATGCTATTGCTCCGCCCCGATATACCATCGTGCTATGGTGTATACGGAGGAGTAATGCTGAGAGAGAATCTCATTCTCCCTTAGAATAGTCTAGGAATTCCGTGCTCAAGTATTCTCCTCCCTGGTCTCATCAAAAGACATAATACTTATACCCGTTTTTGGTTCTCTACTTCTAACTTATATTCTGTGAATATCTCAAAAGCTTCGGACTTGTGTTTCAACAGGAACATATGTCTGAATCTTGAGAGATCATCAGAGAATGTAATGAAGTACAAAGAATCGGTCTTGGCATGTGTAGACAGGGGACCTTCATACATCAGCATGTATCAATCCCAAGAGTTCATCAACTCTTTCTCTGTTCCCAATAAACAGAGCTATGGTCATCTTATCTTTGTGACATGACCGGCAAGTTTCACAAGATGTAAATTTAAACAGATTTAAATATGCATCTAAATGTAACTTTAGCTAGTCGGGTCGCATTGATATGACCTAGTCTACAATACCTCAAGAAGGATTCATTCATTTCTGAATTCTTCCTCTTGTGTGTGTTCTGTATACTAAGAACTGTAGTTTGATTTAGAATGTCAATGCTTTTAGATAACGTACCTGAACCGATCAACTCTTGATATAGGAAATGTTCAAAACATTATCCAACAATACAAAATTATATCATTTCTTTACTAATAAAGAGACTGATATGATGTTGTATATCAGGTTCGGTATCTAATAACATTCGTTCAGAATCAATGTATTCTGGTAATACAGGGTGATAGTGACCAACAGACTTGGCTGCAACACTTGCACAATTTCTATCTCATTAAACTTATCACCCGTTCTCAGTTCTCTACCTATCTGTAGCCCATGTAACAAATTACATATGTGGGATCCTGATCCGGTATCAAATACCCAGGACGTAAAGGATACTGAGAAACAGTTCTCTGTAATGAACACACCCGAAGAAGATGCATCAACATGCACTTTCTTCGTTTGGGCGGCACGAGAATTCTGGTAATCCCCTATTTCCTGCTCTGTCTTATAACAATTATAAGTTGGAGCGGGACCAACGTTCCCCAGCTCAGTAAAACAAGCGGGTTCGGTCAATACATCCGTATTATTATCTTGATTAAGGCGTGACGTAGTCGTAACCAGGAGAGAGAGAGAAGAAAACACTCAGCGTGTGCTTTTACAAAATTAGATTGGTTATCAATTTATCTAATCAGGATGTCTCCCACTGTTTTAGTCAAATCTTCCTTCAAACCCTAAAAGGAAAGACTAGCCGGGAATAATTACACCCTACAAGTTCGCCAATCTTTCAGCCAGGCCAGTGCCGGTACTTTGAAGGAGGTTCCCCGTGCTTTCGCACGGACCTAATTAAAGTAAATCTCGTTTTCCCAGGGGCGTAACCCCGTTAACACCTTTCTAGACACCTACTTGATCGGCTAAGTGTAATGTGTAAAACTCTCCCAGGAGTAACTCTTACTCGCAGCGGGTATCGGGATCCAACTATCTCATAGAAGGTATGCAATCTCATTGCAAATTTCAACACTTGAAATTCCCAATAATATTTTACCCCTAGCAGCTATATGACCTTAACATGGTCAACAAATCATAAGTGCTAGTCAAGTTCAACATGTCATTTCCCAATTGAATTAAACCCACCCACACGACCCTTGATATGGTCAATAAAGTCGCACGACTACCCTAATCCAATCGCATCATATGCTTATACATATAAGCACTAATCAGCTACTGCACACTACGCCTTAACATGGTCAACAAACGTAGTACGAATACTAACTAGTATTTATCTGAAATGACGGAGGGCTACGACAGATTTTTAAGAAAACCTTTTGCGTAATGAACTTGATATCGTCGTAGAATTGAGTGATTTTAAATGGAATGTTTTTTAGGCCTTTTCTAGTTTTGCTAAATAGGTCACTCCCGGTGAAGGGATCGTTGGCTCTTTCCTCATCGAATAAGGTGCAGGATATTTCACAAATATCACTATGCAAAGTAAAAACTATAGAAGCAATCAAAAGACAAACCGAGTATGCAGCATCTGCTAGTTTCACTAAAGAGGTCACTCCCGGTAAAAGGACCTCGGCTCTTTCCTTATCGAATAAGGTGCTGGATATTCTACAAGGAACACCGCTATGCAAAGCAAGAATTAGAGCTACCAGTTTTTAAGACAAGTTTCTACAACATCTTTAGCTTTCTTTTAGTTTCATTAATCTCATTAATGAAGTCCCATTTTATTATGCTTCACAAGCATCACATTTGAAACGAAATCTGCAATATAACATATATCTCATATATATATAATATAAGCATTCGTCTCAGGCAGTAATATGATCTCATCACAGAATATTGCAGCAGAAGAACATATATGAAATATTGGATATACTAGGATGTCCGTGTTTTCAATACGAGCCTGTATAAAACACGGATTCCACGGTCGCGATGAATAGCCAAACCCACATGCCTAGACCCCTACGAGAGCGGCAAGTAACACTGCCAATTCTAGGGTTAGGAGACCCGGTCTCGACTCCTCGAGATGGTCTCCCACTGGACCCTAAAACCCGGTTACTTGTGATCCCCGCCTTGGGTCTACCTAATGCGGAAAAGTAAATAATATACAATGGTGACATCATCCTCAGCTCGGAAGTGCCCCAATAAAAGAATATTACATACATCTGAATTTTACATGAATGAAAAAGAAAAAACTCTCATCTCACATAAAAACCCCCGGCTATTCAGAATGCGACGATCCAATATAATATATCACAGCAATACATAATATCTCATATCATCAACGTAAGCAAGTATGCGTATCCCGATTGTCGTTGATGTATAGCAACGAGGCCGGCGATACACCATATACTACGCTTACGGTCACAGAAAAGAAAGTCTAAAACTACAACAGTTGGAATCAGCAACCTCCTTAGACATCGCATGCCTAACCAAATAAATTCCTTAGACATCTCATGCCTAACAATTATAAACCCCGCATTTTAGTCTCATTATCGAAAACACTTTTCAATATCAAGTCGGGTAATTCAACAAGATTCCCGACGTCCTGATCGAATGCTCGTCGCAAACTTTAGTAGACGGCCGCACCCCCGGATGCCGTCGACGAATTGCACTAAGGCGGAACACCGCTGCCGCGAGCACCCCAACAGATGCTTTTGGCGACGGGGTTCTCCTACAGTCACTTGGTCGGGGATATGGGGCATGGCTATCTATTAAGTTTACCCGGCGAGTATCCGCGTACGCTACGTGATTGCGACGGACTTTTGATCGCCTCAAAATCCCGTGGCAACCGATCATCTGAGACTGAACTGCTAGATTTATAGCATTCAAATTAGTTATCTCATAACAACATGTGGATTCCAAATATTGTATCACATTCCAGATAAATAGACAATGTTAAACTTTCCGATTGAATAATCAAACACCCAAGTTTTCCTAAATAGTTCTCAACACTTGAAATTAGTTTTAAAAACATCCATCACATGCCACGTACCAATGGTCCAACCGTAGAAGGGTCAAGCCAACGCCTCACATGTGGCACGCCGTACTGCCCCAAACCCTAAGATACAGAGACGGTTCAGACGGTCACATAATCGAGTTAAGGTTTGTTGTCTTCTAGAGGGTCCACCGCGTCACTTGCACGACTTAGAACGTCCTTAAATTACGGAAAAATCGAACACTTGAAAATTTTCCGGCAAAGGAAAAAGTGAGTTATTGATATCCGTTCGAACTTTTTAACACGTTCTAAAAATTACCCGGACAAAACTAAGCAAAGTTATATTTTCCGTTCGAATCAACGAGCTCCCAATACAACCCAGAAAACTCAACACTTGAGTAAAATTAAAAATCCTCAGAAAAATGTTTCAATACCTACGGATACCTTCAAAAAAATAACTGTCCCTAATACCCATGATCGGCCGCGGAACTGCCGCGGGAGGCATGCTCCCGTCGCGGATCCGTGGCGCGTTGAGGGTATTAGGGTATCGTATTTTGGATTAATCCTTAGAATTGCCTGCTGATTTTTTTGAGTATTTTTAATGCAGGAAAAATCATATTTTTAGAAAAAGTCCAGAGAAGGGTATAATCGGGGGTTTCCGGGTTCGATCGGACTTTAAACTTCGCCTAGACTTCGCCAAACACTCTAGCCTGGCTCTGATACCACTGTAGGGTTCCTGGGCACGCGCACAAGGGTCTACGAGGTATCAACCATGCCCGATTTAAAATTTAGCCGTGCCGAACAACCCAAAGCCGGATCTTAAAACTAGAGTTTAGGCGAAAACAAGCATGTTAAATAGTTTAACACTAAGTGAGAGGGATTACAACCTTTGTAGATCCGGTCCTTTATTTCTAAAGCTCCGTCTTGAGGTCCCTTCGCTGTGATCATCATGTTCCGGAATCTCGAGAGGCTCTACGAAGAGAAAGATGCAAGCTTGCTTCCGATCTTCGATAACAAAGATGATCTACCTTGAAATTTCATTAACACAAGCTCTCACTCACTAAATGAAGTGAACACTCTCATCTAAAGAGCAAGGATAGATGAGAATGATGAAGTAGGATTTTTGCTCTCATTTATAATCTTTTTCTCACACATAATCATCACTTAGAAAAAGCTAGAAAGCTTTTTCCATGAAGAAGTCAAGGAAGAAGAAGATGAATAATAATTAGAATCCTTTTGTGATGAATAATGAAAAGATAATAATGATGAATAATGCAACCATGGTCAACTAAACCCTTGTAGAGATTTAACTAGGGTTAGGGTTTGGGTTGGGTTAAAGGTGAGTCACTTGAAAATATCAAGCATAATATCTTTTCCATGACAAAAGAAAACCTTCTAGAAGGTTCTAAAAATGATTAACCCAAATCAAACCCTAACCATATTTAATCTCCACTAAACATGTTGCATTAATAATCATATCATGTTACAATATTATATATCACATATATAATATTTATTGTAACAAAATAAAATAATACAATTAACATATATCGCATATATATCAATGTATTACCCGAGTGAGAAAAAGAATCTTTTAGTGAGATAATATTAGTCAATGTAATTTAATATATCATATATATTATTATACATTAAATTATCGAATCAACACTTGATCCGACAATCCGGCTATATCGTATATAACCGACAAATATCTGAATTTACCGATTCATCGAATCAACACTTGATCCGATGACCCGGCTGATATCATAATATCGCGAGAATAGAATACGGTATCTCATATCGCATTATCCTCGGTCCCGTACATATCACATATGTGCTCCTACTCCGTTTTTCCAGAGTTAAGAAACCTCTGTGTAGGACTCTAAAGAATCGTCAATACGCCGGCAGTAGGTGATGATCATATCAAACACCCACAAGCTGCAAGCGGTCAGCTAAACGTAACAGCCACCCAGGTATTGAGCGATCAGAAGATCAAGAAGAAAGCCTGTACATTCTCCTGCGAATCCAATCAGTAACACTCCCGTACAGTCCGGTCTCGTCGTCTGATATGTCGCATATCTCGCCTAGGGGTGGTATACGTCAGACCCCAGTAACTTGATAAGTCGTGTCGATATGAGGTCTATAGCAGTTCGAGAAACTACTGATAACACTTACCAGTAAATCTCAGTAACCCTGGCTAAGGATTTCCAGTTATAGTCAATCGAACATAGCACAACATCAACTCCCTATACCGCGAGAGACGAATCCCCTCCTATCACTCATTGCCTCCATGTGATTCGGGACTGTACCCAAAAGCCACCTTTTTGCACGCCCTCTTGGACGTGGTATGATGGAAATCAAAGCACAGTGGGAATCACACAAGACTCTATGACGATCTCGGGTCAACAGACTACTATGTACTAGTGTCACCGGAGAACTGCCATCTGACGTGAGGTATAATACCATCTGGGAGTTCTCGGCGAGTCCGTCCAGTGTACCCAGTCTCTACTGAGCACCCGTACACTATCCTTGATGTTAAACACCGATGGATATGGGATCATCCATCGCCCATCATATGGGTTAAGATGCGTATACGCTAGTCTAATCTGGTGTATCGATGCCCTGTCTCGATACACTCTCGACTAGGAACAGTTATAGGATGTACTCATCGACTACCGTGGCCCCACTAGTATGATCTCATCAAAGTCCCAGTAGTCGAGTACATATCCTAAGGGCTTTATCAACATGTAACACAGAGACAATCAAAGTACATGTTAAGATAAAGTACAACCAGATAGCATACTATCATGTCAAGCAAGAAAGTCCTCCCTATATATGTCCAAGCATCCATTACAATATACATCGTATGTACAGCAATGGTCTCTAATGCATACATATAACTAACAGATCATATACGTGGGAGCTGGGGTCTATAAGCACATCCTTAAAAGGTCCCTAGTCATGGGAATTTCGAGACTGGGCATCGATACTCCATTAGTAGACTAGTGTATACAATCGAGACCCCGACGAGGGGCGGTGGCTGGTCTCACAAGCCATTGGTGTCAGTTGGTTCACCTAAGATGTATACAGGTGCTCATTGGGTTATGAGTACACCGGACAGGACTCGCCGGGAACATGCTAGTTGGTATTATACCTGACGTCAGATAGCAGTTCCCTGGTGACATATGTACAGGTTAGTTCGTCGACCTGAGATCGTCATTTGTCTCGTGTGAGTTCCCACTGTGCTTTGATTACTACCCTACCACGGCTCAAAAGAGTCGTGCAAACAGGTTTTAGTTGGGTACAGTCCCGAGCCACATAGAGGCAGAGAGCGGATCGGCAGGGGTTCGTCTCTCCCGATATTGGGGGTGAGGTCGTGCTATGTCTAGGAGAGCCATTACACAAAGCCCTCGGCCGAGGCAGGAGATTTACTGGTAGGTATTCCAGTAGTATCTCAGGGTGTTCTAGGCTACACTCCGACACGACTTGTACCGCTTTTGGGGGTCTGACTTTTACCAACCTCCTAGGCCCGACATGCGATGCTCATAGACGAACGGACCGGACTGTACGGATATTGTCACTGACAGGCTCAGTAGGGTGTCAGGATGAGTTCGCTCATCGACCTCCCTTTTGGTCAATACTTGGTAGCCCGTTACGTACGGCTAATACCTCTGACGTGCTAGTGGTTAAATCCACAGCCAAAGTATTGACGATGTCTTTAGAGTCCCCCAAAGACAGCTTCTCAAGTTTCGGGCGAAACGTTGTAGAGGCCATATGATATATGGCAGGGTTCGATCTTATACGTGCGGTACTGCACGGATAATGATCGGACGGATCATACTAGTGGGCTTTGGTTTAAGCCGGATCCTAATATTAGATTTGTTGGATTATTTTAGTCTCATCGCATTCGCATTCTGTCGGAATGCGGATGCAGGTATGTATATACAGGTGAGGGGTATCCTTGTGATCCGTCACGAGTTTACTTTAGATGTTGCCGGATTTTCTTGTTGGACCAAACATTTGGATTTATGTTTGGATGGTGGAAATAATAAGCTAGAATTTCATCATGAGATGCATTAATGTGACATAGACATGTATCATGACTCATAGTCTCTTTTTTAGCAAAAATGTCACATTAGTGGATTGATTTGAGTCATGAAATGAGAAGGAGAGTGAGAGGGGCTGCCATAAATTGGTTAGCTCTCATATTTTTCTTCTCACTCTCTCTCATTTTATTATTCCAACATCACAAAAGAAAAGAGAGAAAAACATCTTCTTCTTCCTCTTTCTCCTCTTGCTCTTTATCTCCTTCAATGGCAACATCTCTAACCTCCATCCAAACCATGGATGCAAGAGACAAAGTGATCACAAACATTCTCTACAACACCTTGGACACGTCGGCTAGCACACTTCGTGCCCGAGTTGCTTCGGATGAAGCGGGAGCCCATAAAAAGAATCGATGATGTGGTGCCCTTTCCGACGAGCACATCGAGACCGGAGATGCCGCGAGGAGCTTGGGATGGTGGCCGAAGACCGAAGGACACGGATCGATCGGTATAGCTTTCCAACCCTTTTTCTTGTAGCTAGTTGTAGGTTAATGGTTCGATCCGGGTTTTAAGCATACGATAACGTCGGTTTTCAAGTTAAGAAAAATTTTCGTTTCCGCATTTTGGCCACGGAAAGACGGCCGGGACGCTACCGTAGTCTTACATATATGTCGCTCCAAGATATCCAAAGCCATTGGAGGCTGTATAAGTATTGCAGCCATAGAGGGCTGAAGACAACCCTCCGAAGTCCAATTGACCTCCTCTACGGCATAGTTCACTGGGGGTGAGTCGGCGTAGTGAATGGCGGAGATCGCTTCTGAAAGTGCTACACAAGAAAAGCTACGTCCGCCCCTGATAATTTGATTATAGCACGTCCCCCATAGATGAAGAGACTTATGCTCCGGGTCATGATCTTTGATCAGAGCGAAGACTTCCCGGTCCACTTGCGCGTCAGGGAATGCGCTCTCCGGACGAAGGAACGGAAAAGAAGTGTCAAAAGACATAGTACCTGGGCGAAAAAGAACAAGAGTTGGCTGTCAAGGCTACAATTCAAATGCTGACACTTAGTACATAAAATTTGTACCACGCTGCAATGCAGTGGAAAGGGGCCAAAGGGGACCCATACAATCAAGATGATGGCTCATCATTGATAAGACGGTCTCATCATTGATGAGACAGTCAATTTATTAAAGAGAAATCCTTAGAAGGATTCTCATTCAATGAGAAACCCCTTGGGCCAAGGAGTAAAACTCTCTTGAGAGCAGTGCTCTGCAAAAGAGTGACATCTGTCAACTCTAATGATGAAGGGAATAAAAATTCCCTAAAAAATTTTCTGAAGAGCTATGCTCTGTGAAGACGATGGAATCATCCATCAAAACCCTAAAAAAGCAAAGCTTTACTGAGTTAAAAACTCCGAGATCTTTAATATATGCAAAATGAACTCTAAGAGTTCTTCATTAATGGGTTAAGAAACCCTAAAAAAGATCTATTTAGATCTATGATCTAAGAAGAGCAAAGCTCTGTTGAGAAACCCTAAAAATCTATATGATTTGAGACGGACAAAGCTCTATTAATGGGTAAAACCCTAAAATATTTTTTAAGATCTATGATCTGAGAAGAGCAAACCTCTGTTAATAAGTTTAATTCTTACCAAAGATTGGGCAGAGTTTTGACTCTTAAGAAGTTTCTTAAGGCAGAGAGCTTAGCTCTGAAAGAGAATTAATTCTCAAGAAAAACAAGAAGATGAACAAACGGTCATCTCAAGGGCCAAAGACCCTATTTATAGGCGCTGGGAGACGATCCAACTTCCAAGTTGATCCAATGGTGGAAAAGGTGCTACCGATGCACTCACGTGTGAGCCACGTGAGCGCTACGGTGGGGGGCATTTGTTTCCCCCAATCAGAGCAAGGCTCTGTTCAAAATTTGAAATTTAAACCGAGGCAGCGCCTCACGTGCAAAGCACGAGAGCGCTGGCGCCAGGAGCGCTAGGGCTAAGAGTCAAAAACTCTGAGGCAGCGCCTCACGTGCAAAGCACGAGAGCGCCAAGCGCTAGAACTAAATGTTCTCCATCATTGGATCAAAGATCCAACTGAGATGAATAAATCATCAAATTACAAAATAAAATTCTGTTGAGGAAATACTCAAATCTTTCCAAACAGGAAAGATTGTGCTCTGTAAATCAGACACCGTTGGATCAAAAATCCAATGGTGATTAAAAATCACCAAGATACAAAATAAGTTCTGTATGGGAAAATATTTTCACAGTCTTCTTAAAAACAAGAAGATTGTCTTCTGTAAAACAAAAGCCCTAGGATCAAAGATCCAATGGTGGGGAAACATCCCCAAATCAATCAGAGAAAAATTTCCTTAACTGATTCAACAAATCAGCTTTCCCTACAAAAAGGACCCAAGACTTCAAGTCTTTGAGAGAGGAATCCCCCAATAAACTTCAAAAAAAATAGAAGAGCAAATTCTAAGAAGAAGAAATTTTCTTCAAGGTAAATGATAATAAGTGAGATCATAACATCTTCTCGATTTTTTAGAGTTTAACTCTCACATCAAAAAAACTTAGTTCTTTTTAAAGATCACAGATCTATAAGACAATCTCTTTCACAAAAACAGAACAGATCATAACATCTCTTCATAAAAAGAAGAACTTAGTTCTTAGATCTATGAGACAAAGTCTCTCATAAAGAAAAACAAAAGGGATCATAGAAGAACTTAGTTTTTAGATCCATAAGACAAAATCTCTTATAAACGAGAATTCAATTCTCAGAGCACAGAACTGATCAGGACTACCAAAGAAGCGCTTCAGCTGGCGCTCGGCGCCAAGAGCACCACGTGCTCCTCACGTGTGCGCTATTTCAAAATAAGCGCTTCAGCGCTCCAAGTCCGGCGCTCAGTGCCAAGCGCACCACGTGCTCCTCACGTGTGCGCTATTTCAAAAGAACCGCTTCAGCGCTCCAAGTCCGGCGCTCAGCGCCAAGCGCACCACGTGCTCCTCACGTGTGCGCTATTTCATAAGAAACGTCTTAGCGCTTTAGATCTGGCGCTCAGCGCCAAGCGCACCATATGCTCCTCACGTGTGCGCTGAGAGAACACAAAGTGTTCTTTAAATAAATCCCAGCGCCATAAAAAGTGTTCAGCACTCAGTAAAAGACAAAAGAAAGAGGGGGTGTCAGAACCCAAATTAATGCTCAGCATTATTGAACCAAAAGGGACCGAGCCCAAACAAATGTTCAATATTTTATTCAAATCTGAGTGGACTGAGCCCAAGTTGGCCATAAGTCCTCAATTCAGATTAACTGGGCACATGTGCTCACAATCTCTTTAATTGATCTTAGTCCCAAACCTTGACTACAGATCTCTCAACCAACATCGGTTCAAGGGTACATCTCTTCACATCTTTGATATGTGTCGTTGTAATTCTTCAACGTCTTCAGAGAGGTGGCGGATCCCGACAACCAGAAACTTTACAGACTATGATGTCTTTAAACCCCACAGACTATGATGTCTTTAAACTAGACTATGATGTCTTTAAACACGGACTATGAGGTCCTTAAACTCATGGACTATGATGTCCTTAAACTTTACGGACTATGATGTCCTTAAACGGTGGACCGCAATGTCCCTAAACTAAAACGATAGAGTCCAAATACTCTTTCGTTAGATCTAAAAGATCCAAAATCCCGTTGAGTAGATTTTAGTCTAAAATTAGACTAACGTATCCTCAACAAACATTTAAGTTAATCTTAATCTCAATGAGATTAATGATCCTTAAACCCAAATCTAAGAAAATGCGGATTTGGACTAATTCACGCCCTACGGGTGACAACACAAATTAGTCTCCGTATACAATCCACGAGCAACTGAAAATAAAACAAACACACACGACACGAAGTGAACATATGGAAAAGGAGAAAGTGGTTACCGCGATGCGGTAGCGTAATTAACTGCAGGGGCTTGCGCCTGCAGGGAAGAGCGTCCCCACAATCAAAAACCCCTCACAATGAGGGGAATTTGATGAGTCTGCTACAACGGTTGCATCCGTCTAAACCTCCGATACACGATGCCATAAATCAAATTCGCATCCTCGGAGAGGTGGACGGATAAAACCAAATAGTATCTTCCCCTAAATTCAGGCAAGACGACCTATGCGGTTTCGTTTCTGTTTTCAGCGGCAAAACAACTAGCTTGACGGGATTTTGTGGGTAGTATCCGCTGAAACCCTCATGAGACAACACTCCTCCTACTAGGGATACCTAGAGATTTAACGGCTTATTGCACGAGCTCAGTGCAATTGCGTCCCCTGCGAAAGTGAGGTTAGGACTTTTTGTAAATAATTGGTTTTGCTCGGGACGAGCAAAAGTAAAGTTTGGGGGTATTTGTTCACACCGGAATATTGCATTTAATACCGCTCATTCTTCTGCTTGTTTGTTTATAAGCAGGTGCTTTTAATTCGTGTTTGCTGCATATTTACAGGTTACAGGTTCCTAGTCCAAAATGACGCAAATCATACAAAATCTCCACAGTTACGCCAAAATCAATAGCATCTGCCACAAACAGATAAAAGCCGGGTTCCGGTCATCCATATTCGTCCAGTGCCGCTTACCAGTTAAAGAGACAAGACAAATAACAGTGGTCATTCGTGTCTCGGACAAGCACAGAGCACGAGAGGGGCAGCACAAGATTCAATAGGTGCGCGGATCTCGAGGGAGATAAAGGTCAAATAAATTAAAAGTGAAGCCATTTTGGACTGTTGCAAATCTGAAGAAATTTTGGAAGCAGTTTGCAATTTGGGACATGTAAAACAATAGAAGAAAGAAACAAAAGAAACCTCACGAAAAATGACAAACCAATCCCTCAAACCCACCGCGGAACCGCGGTCAATAGGCCATTTACGCGGCGGTTCCGCGGCCGATTCAACTCGGAGTCAGATCGGATTTAGGTGGTATTTTTGTAACTTTGTATGGGTTCAGAATTTGGCCCTAGGGTTTCAGATATCTGCCTATAAATACTCCAGTTTTGTGACCAAATAAGGATGCTTATTCTTTGTTAGGATTTAGTGTAGATTAGTTTGTATTTCTTCTTCTTCATCATCTTTCCTTCATGAAATTGTAGTGAAAGCTCTTGAGTGGAAGATCAATAAAGATGAGGGTTTTTTATTATCTTGTATCTTAATTTTCTTGTATTGTAATTTTTATTTCCTTTTCTTGTAATTTTAATTCCTAGTGTAATTTTATTCTTTTTGTTAAGTAATTGTTATTATTTCTTGTTTTATTTTCCTTCTCTTTTTATCCGTATTTTCAAGCCATGATACTCGACGGAGTCCCTTGCTAAGGTGAGGGCCCAAATAGTTAGCTTGCTACCATTTGTAAAACCGTATTTTTCCTTTCTTTTCTTCTTTTCTTGTTTTCTTTTCCTTTTAAATGTGTGAATAATTTCCACACTTATTAGGGGCTAAGGAAGGTTAGTATGAGAGACGGAAAAATCCCGTGTGCTTCTCTTCGCCAAACATCCTAAAACAAATCTAGACCAAACAAACGCAGCCCCCTCACTTAGGTGCGCTATACGTGACATATAGCCGTGACCTAAGTCAAGAAGTCCTTTGGACGCACTACAACGTGACATGTAGTTGTGATTTAATTGGATACATGGTTGCGGGAGTTTGGTCTAAGGTTGGAAATAAGCACACCTAGCGGACGGATAAGGGGCACTAGGAATGGATTTAGCGTTGGAAAGCTTGCCTAAACTCACAAATCTCATTCCTATGTCCTCCTAATCCCCGCTACTTTCTATTATCCCAACTTCATTTTAAGATTGGCAAAAGAAAAGAATAAGACTAATTCTAACTCTACTAACCAACCTTAACCCTAACAAGCTTACTTGAACATAAATACAAACACTTAGGATAGATTTGAACACATATATACATTCTTTCATTGACTCGTCTAAAATAAGAACGGACATACTACCATCTCCATGCAGATGACCCGTGCTCAACCGGCTAGCTGCAAAGCGACACCGTCTTGATTGCGGTAAGTAGAACAAATAGGATAAGGTAGAACGCATAGTTTTCCTTCAATCAGTATCATATACTCGTATTTAATCAAGCTCCCGCACATATCTCCATATTTTCCCTACTTCGTTTCGCTTGAGCTAGGAAACCTCTATGTGGGATTCTAAAGACTCGTCAATACGCCTGCAGTAGGTAATGATCACATCAGATAACCACAAGCCATCGCCGCTACTAGCTGGACGTAACATCTACCCAGGTATTGAACGAATAGAAGATCAACAAGCAAACTTGTCCAAACTCCCGTAAAGCCTAGAAGCAACACTTACTGTACATTCCGGTCTCTTCGTCCGATATGTCGCATATCGAGTCTGGGGGTGGAATCGTCAGACCCCAATAACCTGATAAGTCATGCCGATGTGTGGCCTATAACATTTCGAGAAACTACTGATAACACTTACCAGTAAACCTCCTCAGCCCTGGCCAGGGACTTGCTGTTATTACCAATCGACCATTGCACAATATCAACTCCCTATACCGGGAGAGACGAAACCCCTCCTATCGCTCACTGCCTCCATATGACTCGGGACTGTACCCAAAATCCACCTGTTTGCATGACTCCTTTGAGCCGTAGTAGAGAGGAAATCAAAGCACAGTGAGAACCATACAAGACATTATGACGATCTCGGGTCTACAGACTAACCTCTACAAGTGTCACCAGAGAATTGCTATCTGACGATAGGTATGGTACTATCTAAGAGTTCTCGGCGAGTCATGTTCAGTATACCCATTCTCTAATGAGCACCTGTGTACAATCATTGATGTCAAACACCAATGGTTATAGTATCAACTATTGCCCCATACAGGGTCAAGAAACGTATACACTAGTCTACTCTGTAATATCGATGCCCTGTCTCGTTACTCTCTCGATTAGGAACTGTTAAAGGATGCGCTTGCGGACTACACAAGCCCCACTAGTATGATCTGCATCATGGTCCTGGTAGTCAATCCTACATCCTAAGGGCTTTATCAACATGTATCAGAGAGACAGCATACTAAAACAAGTGTACATGTTAGGATAAAGAGCAACCAGATAACATACTATCATATCGAGCAAGAAAGTCCTCTGTATATATATATATATATATGTCCAAGCATCCACTATATCATATAATAATGGCCTCTAGGGCATACATATTCCTAACATGAAAGAGATTTCGACCTTTATCAGTTGGCGCTGTCTGTGAGAAACGAAAGACTTTTCCACCACAAAAGTTGATCTTTTGCCTTCGATATAATGACCAACGATCATCACAACGGAGGTCCAAGCGTGAGCCATCCCTCGTTTCGCAACGGAGGCGGGGGTGGTTCCACTCCACCTCCAAACATCATCGAAGCTCTAATAGCACGGATCGACCGACTGGCGGCGGTGGTGGACGCACTCGTTCGCGTTCAAACCGCCGCCCAAACCCAGCAAAGCACCGCACATGCTCCCCAGAACGGTGGCGGGAACGAGACGGCGGACGAACGTGCTTAAGTTCTTGGCTTCGCTCATGTCAATCTTGACACCACGGAACGCTAGTGAACCGGTTCTAGCAATCACAACCCCCATACGATGAATAATTCCATAACTCGTTGGGCGGCGAACGGTTCAACGCCGAGATATCAGTTCAACGCTCGTTGCACTCTTCTGCCCTCCGGGGCAACGTCATTCAGAGCACCTGATTTCAGAAAAGACCGACGTCGCTGTCACATCCCGCTTCCCAAAAGATGGAAACATACACGTGACAAGCCCGCGACGCATTTGTTCCAAGAAACTCATTTCTCGGAGTAAATACGCTAAGCGTAAAATAAGCAATATAAAATAACAAGAAATTAATATGAGATTTAAACTTCAACAACTTTATTTACATTCAAACTGGATACATTTACAATATATGAGTTCAACTAAAAAGAAAATATAAGAACATAAATGCCTAAACAGATGGTATACATAAACTAAAAGAAAATATGAGTTAAGCTAAGTTTGAGCAGTAATCTGGTCGTAATCTCCTGCAGTCTCTTCTATCTCCTCGGTCTTGACGAACATCCAAAAGAAGAAAGAGATGGGTGGATGCCGGTCACCGAACTTTTGCTCGGTAAGTCCTTAAAAAAAGGTGTGAAGTATAAAAGTATAATGATAAGTTGGAAAATGGATATCATGAAATAATGGACTAGGAGATATAGTGTTTAAACGTGTCATTTAATATAAGCATGGCAATTCTATGTAACACGCAGTTCTATTGGCAAGGTATCATGTGTATGATAATATGTTTATAAGCATGGTAATGTAACATGAGCATAGCAAAATAGTATAGCATAACCATGTAGTGTAGATATAGTGAACATGAAGTGCATGTAAGTGTCCTAAAAAGTCTCTACACGGGTGAACTAATTTAACGTAAGTTCAAGGGTGAATGTCAATCAATCTCAAGAGTGTTCTTGAATCCAACAGGCTGTAATCCAGGGGTAAAGAACCACGGGTCCGAATCAAGTGTTAGTAACGGGACTTCAAGTTTGTGTTAAAGTATTCCAAACTCAACAGGCTATGATCCAGGAGTAAGGAAATACGGGCCCTCATGATAGATTGCTTATATTAGTAGACATGGATTCATGATCTAAATGGACTCCTGAGATTTCGTTGGATTCGCACTTTGAACTACCCTAACACCCTGTGTATTCTAGATTATAGTTAAAATTATCAGTCTTGCTCGAATCCATGAATACATCAAGTTGCAAGATTGAGTTCATGTCAAGATCAAGTATTCGTGTCAGGTGTTCATGTATTCATGTCAAGTTGTATTCATGGTTCGAGTCTGATCAGTTCAAGAGTAGACATTGTGTTCAGGTATTTATGTTAAGTTCAAGTGTCAAGTTCAGATTCATGTTTAATTCTTAGTTCGAGTTCGAGTTCAAATTCACATCTGAGTCATGTTGTAGTTTGTATTCGGGTTATAGTCATTTCATATTACTAAATTTAAATTTTTTGAATAGTTTTAATCTTGTAAACTCTTAAGTTCAGGAATAATCATACAACCGCTACATATGGACGGCAGGATTTGTGTCTTTTTCCCAGACGATTGCCTTTGATAACTCTGTTAATTTGCAGTGTTGTCTAACCTGAATAGCCAAGCACTCACTTTCTCTAGCTTACTGAGGCTCAAAAGAAATGATACCGCTTAAACCTATATTAGTCTAAGGTCTTTAAAGATTTGTTCAAATTGTATTTTACTTGTTTAAATTTCTCGAGGGGGTTTCATGTAAAATGTTTTAAAAATAAATCTCGAGGGTGAACTATAATATTAAGAGTTTTTATAATGATGTATTTTAATATTGGTGATATTTTAGTGATGAAACCTAGCTTTTAAAAGCTTATGGTATTTTAATGAAAACTATACTTTTGGAACTTGGTGGTATTTTATTTAAAATTTTATTCTTTCATTTTAAAATATAATTTCCACAATTTGTTTTTATTGAAAATACAGATTTATAATTTTATATAATTTTCCAAATTTTAACTTGTTTAAGAAAAATCGTATTCTTTAAAAATCGTATTTTTTAATTCCTTTCGAAACCGAATTCTCCGTAAAAAGCTCTGCATCTCGCTCTACTATCCTAAAAACGTGTGATAATCCGCACCATCCATAAATGGGTCCCTTAACGAGAGTTGTAGAGACGTAATTGCAAAAGGTGTAAAAATATCGATAAAAACATTTTTTTTGTAAAAACAATAGTATTTTATTGTAAATCGTATTCTTTAAATTAAACATACATCTAAAATATTATGTTATAAAACCATAGTGTATGTGGTGGGGTAAGTCGTTACCCCGTGAATTTCTATAGCTATATATTCTAGCTATTGGTAAAAGGGTACTTTTAATGTTCATGGCATTTATATGAAATTGTTCGATTTATGTGGTTATTTCACATAAAATTTTATTACATGAAAAGGTAAATAATATAGATAATGTTAAGGTGATATTAGAGATTTAGAATGAAATGTCAACATAATAAAGGTGACAAAAGTTGTTTAAAAAAAATTACAAGTTAACTCCACTTTTATCGATATGTTTTAAGAATCGTTTTGAGGTGAAACGAAAGAAATAGGAAGGGACTTACTATTTTAGAGCGTTGAGAAGAGAGTAAGAGAGAGGGGGTCTTCGAGGATTGTGGTATCGTCGAAAATGGTTTCGGTCTTCGATGGAATGAACTTGAACCACTAGCTCCACTTGCCTAGTCTTAACCCTTCTCTTAAACTTAGAAATTTTGATAAATTTTGATAAATTTTCAGAATAGAGGAGAGCTAGGAAATGGGGCGATATTTATAGGGTAAAAATGAGAGAGAGTGTGTGAAATAAAAATGAATTAAAATAGGTTTAATGGTGTTAATGGGGAATTGAAGAGTCTCTGGTTGAATTCAGATAAAACAAACAGGAAAATGGAGTAGAGGGAAGCTGAAGGGTGCATGGACGAAGCATGGAGGGATTTGGAGCAAATCCAACCCCCGGTGGCGGCCAAATGGGAGAAACATGCGGCCAATCCTTGGCCATGTGTCTCGAGGTTTGTGCCATGTGTGTTATTTGGTTTTAACTCCTCATTTATCCCGTTTAATTTTTATGAAACTTTTCAATTCTCCATGTATTGTACGTGCAACTCTTGGGCTTCTGAAAAGTTAAAAAGAATAATTATAAAAATAATTGGGACTAATGGGATTCGAACTTATAGGCTGTAGGACAGTAATGTAGAGGTTTAACCAGTGAACTACAAGAAGTTTCTTGTTCATAAGTTATCAATAATAACTTATAACTCGAAATCAGAATAGAAATACACTCTTTTATTATCATTGGATCATTAAAAGTGTACAGTATTTTTAGGGTCGTTACAGTTGTCTTGATCACCGGGGCCTTGCACATGGCGCTCACCAGGGAGAAACACAATAGGTCCAACCCGAGGATCTGAGGAACGTGATAGAGCAAAGAAAAAGCGGTTCCGTCGCTCAAGCCTGAAGCGAGTATAACGGGGACTCTGACCAAGGAAAATCCTCGGGATACCAACAACGACTTGGCGTCCTCGAGAAGAAGATCGAGGACATACAGCTCACCGCTTGCCTACCTGAGGGGTCGATGAGATATTTCTCGGACTCTATCACGAAACCCTTCGCCGAGCAGCTACTAAGAGAGCGAGACTCTTCCCGGAACAAACTGCCCAAAGTTGCTCTTTTCGATGGGAAGTCTGACCCAAAAGACTACTTAGACGCGTTCACCGCGGGCATGAGCTATAAGGATAACTCGGACGCCGCTCAGTGCCGAGCATTCTCCACCACCTTCATCCGAGCAGGACGAGACTGGTTCCACAGTCTGACTCTGCACTCGATCTTGACCTTTGAAGAATTGGCCACGCAGTTCCTCAGCCACTTCGTCAGCAACCGGCGATAGAAGAGATCGGTTGACTAGCTGTTCACCATCAAATGCGAGGACAGAGAGTCTTTCAAAGACTATATTTTCCGTTTCTACAATGCCCTTCTGGAGGTACACAAGCACCAGGATGAGACGGTCATAACCGTCCTGAGGTCTGGTCTTAGGCATAAAGAGTGGCTCCGCTCTTTTGCATTAGCGCAACCTAAGACCCTGGTCAAGGTAAAGATCTGGATCGAGCGGGAAATCCAACTCGAATCCGAGGTTAATGCTTATCCTTCCTGAGGATACCGGACATATCAAAAGAAAAGGGACCTGGAAGAATATAAGAAGAAGGCCGATCGGTGGAAACCATATACGCCGAGGTTTCGTGGGTACACGCCTCTCAATGTCTCGCAGACCGAGCTGCTAGAGGAGGCAAGGAGCGAAAGATTCTTCAAGCTGCCACTGATGACACGAAATCCAGATAAGTGACTTCGCGGCCCGTATTGTACCTATTATCGGATGCAGGGGCACCAAACCGAGGATTGTAAACAGCTTTGCGATTACATCGAGGGGCTAATCCACTCCGGTCACTTGGCAAAATACTTACGAAACAAACGTCAAGCAGATAGGGGGCAAGCCGACCAACTTGAAGCCGAAGAGCTGACGATCGGGCAGATTATGGTCATCACCGATTGACCCGAGTCTGAGTAATAAGGACACCCACCGAATCCAGTCATTCAATGCAGGAGAGTTTAAACTAGCCAGCGGTAGCTTCCTGCCCGTCAACCAAAGACCAGCCCTTCACTCAAGTAAATGAAGCTCGGATGTGCCTATATGTAGCCGACCAAAGCCCTCATCACGAAGCCGCCAGACAGCTTCCCACTCGGCCCATCCGCAGCCGGTAGCTTCCAGTCCAACAACGCTGTGGATCCAAAGTGCTCATCACAAGGCGGCCGGGTAGCTTCCTGTCCGGGCCATCCACCGCGGGTAGCTTCCCGCCCAACAGCGCCGTGGATTCAAAGCGCTCATCACGAGGCGGCCGGGTAGTGTAACATTTCAAAAAAAATAATATATTATTTTAATGAATATTTTAATATTTCGGTATAATTAAATACCGATAAATTTGGGGAAAAATTTTGAAAATTATAGAAATTATTAAAAGAGGGTGTTTTATGTGAATTATGCAGATTTTAAGTTTTTATGAATAATTAGATGCTAATTTAGTGTTAATCGCGATTAAAAATCGCTAATCGGATTTTATGCGGGTTTTGTGCAAAACATGCACCATTTCATTTATTCACTTGTCATTTTGTTGCATGGCTTTCCTTTATATTTTTATCATGGTTGTTGATATTTAGAGAGAAGAAAAGAAAGGAAAAGAAAAAAACAAAGGAAAAGTCAAGAGGTATGGAGGGGGTAGTTAGGAGGCATGGGCATTGACCTTGCACACACTCCCTCTCTTTCCCTCACTCCCTCCTTGGAGCTCGGCCAGAGCAAGCAGCCCTTCCCCTCATCTTCTTCTTCTTCTTCTTCTTCTTCACTCAAAACTCCATGAAAAACCCTCCAAAACCCCATTCTCACTTCACAAAAGTTGTGCACAACCTCACAAGCTACCCATTGGACCAAGAAAAATACGATTTTGGCGCTGTAGGAGATTCTCAGGAGCTGGATGAGGTAACCCCTTTCACAATTAGTGTAGTGTTTCTTGTGCTTTAGCCTCATTACAAGTTTAACATCGTTTTGGCGAAGTTTTGTGGACTTTGGAAAAGCCTAGAAAGGGTTGAGGTTATTTTGAGTTGGATTAGTGCTAATAAACCTTATTAGTGACCTATAAACCCCCATGATGGTAGAAAACCCAGACCAACCAAATCTGAAACCCAAAAATACGGATTTACAGAACTTTGCAATGTCGGTTTGTGAACTTTAAGTGTGCAGGCAAATCTGGAATGAGCTGGGACTTTTACTGGAAAAATAAACAACTTCAGGAGCTTAGAATTGACCCTAGGAAGACACCCTGAGAGCACGAACCCCAGAGGAGTCCCCAGGGCCGGCGAGACCGGATTTCCATGAGAGAGGGCTCGACCATTAGGTGAGGGTGTGGGTCCAGGTTTTTCTGTAGGTCACATATACCCTATATATCACCCTAGTGTTGTTTGCTCACTTGGTTATCACCCTAATCCAAATCTGGGACCAATTTCCTACAATATAGTATTACGACTTTGCCACGACTTAAACTTTATATACCAAATCTTGGTTTATGTGTTGGATTGGTAGCCCACAGGAAATCTGGAGTGACCCTAGATGCTTACTGGAAAAACTAGCAGGACCATTACCCTATATTGACTGCCAGGAGACCACCCTACAGACTTGACACCCCAATTCCCTAACAGGGCCGGCGTCGCCGGAATTCTAGGGTAGGAGACCGGCCACTTTGTGGAGTCAGGAGTCCTAGTTGCTTTCATAGCTCATTTACACTTTATACATCACTCCAGTATTGTTTTGGAACATTGTTTTCACCTTATACAAAATCTTTACATGTGTTGCTATTTCGATTCGAGTTGTGGTTTTGCGTATTTAAATTCTGGATTTTTGTATTTGTGCTTTATCTCGATCATGTGACGTTTGTACGTCTATATCGAGTGATATCGGGTTGTTTTGCGAGAGCAAACCATAGGTTCTAACCTATAGACTTTTAAGCGTGTCGTTTTAGTTTTCGTGTGTTGTTTTGGTTTTGATTTGGTTTTAACGCGATGCAATACATTATGATGTGTAGGTAACCCACGAAGAATTCGAGACGACAAGCAAGCGCGTGGCGGCGTCGGCAACGGAAAGCGAAAGCAAGATGAATAGATTATATCTATGGGGGAAGTCGGGTGGATGGCGTATAGCACCCCCGCAGTCCGATATTTAGTATAGTATATATATACTATTTATGATAGCTTATTGTGTGTCGTGGATATTGAGATGAGACTAGGTATACTATGATTAGATTAGGGCATAGAAGTAAACTAGTATAGTTCCTAGTTGCGAACCCTAGAATAGGTTTACACCCACACGCACACACATGCATTTTTGTTATACATATATCTAGATGATGAGGATAGTGGATGATAATTAGGGATGAGTCGATGATATTGGGCATAGTGTCGTGAGATCGGAGATATATTGTGATTCGTATTTGGGATACGACATGTGATTTTAGCGGGCCTTTGGACGTGTGTTCCACACACGCATTTACATTTATATAGACAATGTCGATTTGTACTAGACTTAGATCAGTACCCCAGATCATATGATATGATGATAAGGATACCTGATAATTGATGAGAGGAATGTGATATTGACCCGTACCCAGTTTTTGGGATGCCGTACGATGATTTACCGTACGAGCTTTACTTGATGATAAGATCCGCACTCATGACTCGAGGATGTCATATGATATTCTATCGTACGTGGTACCTTGAGACAGGATCACCGACTATTATACTTATATACATATTTATGTATCGACTCAGATTTAGGTGGTTTCCATACCCCTCCTGATTGACTTGCTAGTTAGAGCTGTAGTTTTGCTAGTAGATATTAGGCTAGGCCGATATCATACCTATTTCAAAACTAACGAATCGGGAGTATTTCAAAGATAGGCACAGGGATACTACGGATATTTTCAAAAGACGCATCTTTTCTTAAAAACACCGTAGCCCTTATTTTCCTAAAAACCCCGATTCGTCTCTTTCAAATGGCAAAACAGTATGACATAGATACATTGATGTAGATACTGCACTGTTGTGTCATTATTCCTTTGCCGCATATTCTTACTGTTTGCATCGCATTGCATGTTAAATATATTTTTGCTATTTCAAATCCATGCTGTTAGGACACCAGCACCATTATCGATGATGCATATGTTCCACGTACACCTGCTTGCCGGCTCACACACTTCATCATCGATAATTGCCATGCCACTACACTGTAGTACTGTTGCATTCAGGATATGACCCTTGCATGGCATACTCGTGTACGTACATATTGTACACTCATACTTGTACACATATATATTTGCATATACATAGATGATTCTGGTTTGACTTAGAGATTTGGGAACCGCAAGACACTCTTTAAAACTGATTCATTTTAAAAGAGCGGTTTTCCTTAATATGTGCATATTACTATTCCATGTTGCATGATATACCGATATGCTTACATTCTTTTAGATGTCGCATACATCATGCTTTTTGATTATACGCATTGAGATATGTTGTTTCCATGATATTTCTGGATTTGGGAATCGTGGGTATTTCAAAAGAGAGCATGTAATTGTTTTAAAAACCCGGTTATCCTTGATATGATATTTCAGTGCGTCCACCATGTGTTTTCTCGGTGCTGAGAGCGACATGTGAAACCCGATTCGAGGAGGCGGACGAGGCCGATTGCGGGTACATGGTGGACCCGGTATGGTACCCTGGGACGAGAACGGATCGCTGTGTAGTAGACGGTGAGCCTGGCAGAGGGACCACTACCTACCGGTGATATTATTTGGGCTCGGCGGATATCCGGAGGATACCGACCGGAGTCGAGAGATGATAGGGGCCGATCCAGACTGACGGAGCCCGATATGTAAGGATTTACGTGCCGATGATAGGCACGGGTTTCATGATTTTTTCGAGTGTCGATGCTTGACACTCAGGTTCCATGATTTTGATATGTCGCGAGCGACACCTGTTGATTTACATCCTCATACTTCCATGCATATGTTTATGATATTTACATGTATGATGTTTATTATCATTGGGTGATACGTGGACGAGATCCACATACATACAGACATTGATTACATAGTTGGATGATATCCACATACTTATAGACTTCACGATATAGTCGACATTGATCATACCTTATATTGTTGATATGTTATTACCTGAGGCACTGGCACGAGCACTTGGCACTACATTCATGTATAGATGTTACATTGCCACTTTATCATGCTTCAGACTTATTCATTTGAGATTTATATATATTTGATCGTATTGACCTAGGATTGTGTCATACATACGATTTCTGCTCTGTGATGTTTTCTATTCACGAGTTGGCAACTTATCCCCATTTGTAGGGTTGCTAGGCACACGCACAAGGGTCTACAAGGCATCAACCATGCCCGATTTAAAATTTAGCCGTGCTGAACAACCCAAAGCCGGATCTTTAAACTAGAGATTAGGCGAAAACAAGCATGTTAAACACTTTAACACTAAGTGAGAGGGATTACAACCTTTGTAGATCCGGTCCTTCACTTCTTAAGCTCTGTGTTGAGGTCCCTTCGCTGTGATCATCGTGTTCCGGACTCTCGAGAGGCTCCACGAAGAGAAAGATGCAAGCTTGCTTCCGATCTTCGATAACAAAGATGATCTACCTTGAAGTTTCATTAACACAAGCTCTCACTCACTAAATGAAGTGAACACTCCCATCTAAAAGGCAAGGGTAGATGAGAATGATGAAGTAGGATTTTTAGCTCTCATTTATAATCTTTTTCTCACACATAATCATCACTTAGATAAAGCTAGAAAGCTTTTTCCATGAAGCAAGAAGGAAGAAGAAGATGAAATAATAGTGAATCCTTTTGTGATGAATAATGATAAGATAATAATGATGAATAATGCAACCAAGGTCAACTAAACCCTTGTAGAGATTTAACTAGGGCTAGGGTTTGGGTTGGGTTAAAGGTGAGTCACTTGAAAATATCAAGCATGATATCTTTTCCATGACAAAAGAAAACCTTCTAGAAAGTTCTAGAAATGATTAACCCAAATCAAACCCTAACCATGTTTAATCTCCACTAAACATGTTGCATTAATAATCATATCATGTTACAATATTATATATCACATATATAATATTTATTGTAATAAAATAAAATAATACAATTAACATATATCGCATATATATCAATGTATTACCCGAGTGAGAAAAAAAATCTTTTAGTGAGCTAATATTAGTCCATGTAATTTAATATATCATATATATTATTATACATTAAATTATCGAATCAACACTTGATCCGATAATCCGGCTATATCGCATATAACCGACTAATATCTCAATTTACCGATTCATCGAATCAACACTTGATCCGATGACCCGGAAGATATCATAATATCGTGAGAATAGAATACGGTATCTCATATCGCATTATCCTCGGTCCCGCACATATCGCATATGTGCTCCTACTCCGTTTTGCCTGAGTCAAGAAACATCTGTGTAGGACTCTAAAGAATCGTCAATACGCCGGCAGTAGGTGATGATCATATCAAACGCCCACAAGCTGCAAGCGGTCAGCTAAATGTAACAGCCACCCAGGTATTGAGCGATCAGAAGATCAAGAAGCAAGCCTATACATTCTCCTATGAATCCAAACAGTAACACTCCCGTACAGTCCGGTCTCTGTAAGTGCACGCCGGCGCCCCGGCCGTCAATCCGAGGCCAAAACGCGGAAACGAGACTTTTCTAAAAACTAGAAACCGGCACCACCGCGCACTAAAATCCTGGATCGGTCCATTAACCTAACTCTAGCAAATACGAGAAAGGGTAGAATGCTATACTGAGCGATCCGTGTCCTTCGGTCTTCGGCCTCCACTCCGATCTCCTCACGGAATCTCCGGTCTTCAGCTCCTTTTCGGAACGGGCACCACATCGCCGGGTTCTTTTACGGGCTCCCACCTCTGGACCGAGGCAACTCGGGCACGAAGTTGGCGAGCCGACGTGCCCAAGGGGTGCTGTAGATGAAGTGTAGAATGGTTGTCTCTTGGGGTTATTTAAGTTGCCTTTGATGGTGTGTAGGAAAGAATAATCTTTGGAGAGAGGTGAGGGATTTTTGTAGCAAGCATAGAATGAAAATGAGATGAATGATTTCCCCAAAAAATGAACCTCTCCCCTCCTCTCCCTCAAATATGGCCGGCCCCTCTCTCTATGGTGGGAAAAAGGGAATGAATAAAAATGGGAGAAGAAAAGCTAAGATAAAGATAAGAAAATAGTCACATCCATTTCAAATCCAACTCTAATCTCAATCCATCATAATAAATGCAATGGAAGTGATCCAAAAGGAATCTCATGATGATAACAACCATCATGAAGCCACAAATGCAAATAACCCCCTCCACAAAGGTAATTTGCACAACTGCAAATAACCCCCTCTATCGAAAAGTCCGGCCGTGAAGGAACAAAGGAAAACTGGCCGAAACGGAATGCAAACTGGCAACTTCAGAAAACTGATCCCGTAATAAATTACAGGAAAACCCCGCGACTGTATATACATACCCGCATTTGTATTCCCACTGAATACAAATGCAAAGAGACAAAATCTACACTGTACAATACTAGGATACGGCTTAAACCAAAGCCCGCTAGTATTATCTGTCTGATCATGATCCGTGCAATACCGCACGGATAAGATCGAACCCTGCCATATCTTCATATGGCCTCTACAGAGTTTCGCCCGAAACTTGAGAAACGGGTCTGTGGGGGACTCTAAAGACTCCTCAACACCTTGGTTGTGGATTTAACCACTAGCACGTCAGAGGTATTAGCCTATACGTAACGGGCTACTAGGTATTGACCAAAAGGGACGTCTGTGAGCGAACTCATGTTGACACCCTACTGAGCCTGTCAGTGACAATATCCGTACAACCCGATCCGTTCGTCTATAAGCATCGCATGGCGGGCCTAGGGGGTTGGTAAAAGTCAGACCCCCAATAGCGGTACAAGTAGTGTCGGAGTGTAGCCCAGAACACCCTGAGATACTACTGGAATACCTACCAGTAAATCTCCTACCTTGGCCAAGGACTTCGTGTAACGGCTCTCCTAGACACAGCGCGACCTCACCCCCAATACCGGGAGAGACGAACCCCTGAAGATCCGCTCACTGCCTCCATGTGGCTCAGGACTGTACCCAACTAAAACCTGTTTGCACGTCTCCTTTGAGCGTGGTAGGGTAGTAATCAAAGTATAGTAGGAACTCACACGAGACAAATGATGATCTCAGGTCGATGAACTAACATGTACACATATCACCAGGGAACTGCCATCTGACGTCAGGTATAAGACCAACTAGCAGGTTCCCGGCGAGTCCTGTCCGGTGTACTCATAACCCAATGAGCACCTGTATACATCTTAGGTGAACCAACTAACACTAGTGGCTTGTGAGACCGGCCACCGCCCCTCCTCGGGGTCTCGACTGTATACACTAGTCTACTCTGGAGTATCGATGCCCTGTCTTGAAACTCCCACGACTAGGGACCTTTTAAGGATGTGCTTATAGACCCCAGCTCCCACGTATATGATCGCCCTCATACTGCTGGCAGTCAAGCAAGAATCATAGGGGCTCTATCAACGTGCAATAGTGACCTGTAAGGTCACCTAAAGCAGTACACGATGATAAAGATAAACCAGATAGCATACTATCATCTTGAGCAAGACTGTCCTACCGGTATAGGACCTCCCTCAATCATTGCAATCACGTGCCTGTGATCCAATAATTGACTCTGAGGGCACTATCTCCAACAATCTGCCACTTGCACTCAAGGCTAATTATTGCGATGTCGCATACTCACAGCCCGTGTGATACCGAACACCTAACTCCTCTACTAGTCAGTCTCACAAAGCTCGTTTGCGAAACTATTGCGTTCGAGGAATAGCCTCAGTGAGTGGATCCGCTGTGACGTTTCTTTCTATGTCTCTCTTTATCTTAAGTTCGTGGAGAAACCCATCTCCCGAAATGAGCAATACCTGTCTTAGAGTTTGTCTGGATATCTGATGGGACCTAGTTCATAAATGAACTCCAAATCCAAACTTCTCAGACTGTATCGTCAACTGAACTTAATCAGTATCCTGCGCCATGCCTCCCTCAATTTCCACCTGGACCACCTGTCCAAACTACTGCCCCTCGTCAGAGGGAGAACTATAGCTCTGACAGTCACTCTGTCATCCAGGTCACCTTGCAAGCCTGGAATGATAACTGTCTCCCAAAGGAGGCTGCCGTTATCATTTCCTTAGAACATCAACTTATGTTCCAAAACTGCTTCCGAATGTTTCTCCAGGATTGGATCAATATCAACTTATTGCATCTACTGCAAAAACTATATCTGGCGTGGTACTTGACATCTCATGATTGACTCAATTGCCTAAGCAAGTGATCTGCCAATCATGTACATCTCTCTCCCCTTTAGTCTGTAAGACTCCTTTAGAGAGGGTGACTCCATCACCTGCAGGTACACTACCGTGCCAGGAGTCGTCCATTCAAAAAACTCTTAGAATGCTGTCTAAGTACCCTGATTGGGAAACCACCCAAATCTAGATCTATATATCTAGTAACCAGAATGTCTTGATATTATATCCAAGTCCCATATGGAGAAACCACTGTGTGACAATCAAAGTATAACCGATCGTAGTATAGGAATATCACTTCCTACTCTGTGTATGTCATCCAAATATCAGGACATCACACCCTACTACCTTCTTAACAGATCCATCCCCTATTCTGATGAAGTCAAACCTATGACTGTCACATCAGAAATAGATGATCTATCTCCGCTATATCTGTTTTAGTCTATAAATAGACATAAGCCACTTGTCCACTATGCTTCCACTGCTCCCACTGACTACGACAACCCTCTGGCAGAGTCATATAGACGTTCACTTCCAAAGCTAGTTCAGAACGACGCTATACGCATCCTCCTGCCGGGTCTCACAGCCTGGAACAACAGCAATGACAAGTCTGGGTAAACAAGAACCTCCCTGTCACCGTCCTTGAGGCTACCGGAGTACCTCTCGGGTGCCTGAGGTTACCCACCATATCTGCAGAGTGGCCAATAGAATGTCAAACCAGATTGAATTTTTAGGTTCTTATCAAATCTTTAGTAATCGTTTGCGGTTCTGGAATCACTTCCAGTTCTACCATACTCCCACTTCTGTTTTCTGAAAAAAAAATCCATTTTTATTAAAACTGTGGCGAGTCTAGAACAATATCACTATTGATCTTCCAGATGGTAGAAAGTCAACCCTCGTCATAGCCTGGGTCAACCCACAAACAGCCAATACAGAAATGTGCCTTGAGTTATCCAGAGTCTGGTTTTAAGCATAAGCTGGACAACTCCCCGTACCTTAACATCGTTAAGATATGAACTGTTCTATATCCAATACAGAAATAGAGGCACTGATTTAATTGAACCAGATTCAAATCATGTATCTGTCTCTAGTGCATGTCAACTAAATGGAAAGAGGCCGATCAGCATTACTCAACTTAGGAGTACTTCCAATTATGAGTAACCTGAAAGAGAAGCAAGTTCTCTTAATCATTACTATCATCTGAATACCACACACAAGTATCTACATCTTCGATCACCTTGAAGAATCCCGATACTTGCAATACCTGGTTCTCTACTTTACTCATATACCTATAACTTCTCAAAAACTTGGACCCTGTGTTTCTACGAAACACTTGTCTAAAATATAGAGAAGTCATAAGTAAACCGAATATAGTACGAGGACCAACCCCTCTGTCCTAATGGACACTGGACGATGTACAATACTCTATATAAGTCCCTTGAGTCTAATAACTCATTCCTCGTGTGTCGTAGGTTGAAAACTGTACTTATGTTTAAGAAGAATTACACCGTTGTTTAATACTCCTTACCTAACCATCCACTGATATAGGTAAATGTCATGGACATAATTTCAAAAAGGTATATCTCACTCGATAAAAATAGACGTACAGATATATCAATTTGAAATTGGTGCACAGCAACGGATATTCAAAACCAAATATTTGCCGTCCGGCAAACAGCCCAGGCGATTTCCTCAAATATCACCAATTACAACGAATCCCGATATAATGAGGATGATCACCTAATTCCCAATAAATTACTCCCACTCATCATCTGTAAAACCATACAGATGTGAGAATCAAACCTGGTAAATACATACCCTGGAGCAAGTGTCTAATTGGGAAATCAGTTTTCTATTAACAGTACACAGTGAAACTGAAACATTGAAATGTTTCGTAGGGGTATCCAGGTATTCCTAGTAATGCCTCTTCCATTATCCAGATTCACAACTGTAACCGTATATTTCTTTGCCATCTCTCCAAATCCCTTTATATGTTTTTAGTCATTACCTTCTGCACACCCCTTTAGGCCAAATGGCTTTCTTCCTTCCCTATCGTTCGGCACCAGCATATAGTTTGGAAGAAGACTATCCAATCAGCATAATGGGTGTACTGTCCTAATCCTAGGAACACTCGCAATGCGAGAGAAGGTGAAGATAAAGGACAACCGAATAAACCTTATTCCTATTTCTCCTGAACCAGAATCCATCCCCGAACTGGAACAAGTTCCTTTCGAGTTCGTATATAACCATACGATGGAGTATCCAAATAACTGTGGATCTTCGTAGTGATACGGAGTGTCCTGGAGAAATACAAAGGTGAAGTGGGAGTGGTAATGAAATACTTGGTTTGGTCGTGAATAACAGTCGCAATTTACTTTGCCCTCCTTCTAATCCCTTTATTTGTCTAAACTTAATACCTTCTGTACACCGTTTAGGCTAATTGGTTTTCTTCATTCCCCACCGTTCGGCACCAACCTAAGGTTTGGAAGAATACTATCCAATTTGCGTAATAGGTGTACTATCTCCTAAACCAAGGAGTACTCGCAACCTGAGAGAAGGAAAAAAAAGAAAGAAAAGACAACTGAATAGTCCTATTCGTTTTCTCCAGAACCAGAAACTATCCTCGAATAAATTCCTTCGAGTTTGTATATAACCATACGATGGTTTTATCCAATGGAAGTGGACGTTCATAGTAATACGGGGTGTCCTGGAGAAAAGGGTAAAAGTAGGAGTGGCAATGAGGTCTGCAACTCAGACAATCCAAAAGCCAGTCTTATAAGAAGGTTCGGTTAATTTTGGTCACTGAGTCATAGTCTAGGGTCGGGTCATGGTCGCTGCCAAAGAGAGAGAGAGAAAAGAAACACTCAGCGTGCACTCTAACCTAGATCAGAATAGTTGTCACTTTATCTAAACTGGAAACCTCCCACTGTACCGGCAAATTCTCCTCCAAACCTTAAAGAAGAATTAGTCGGGATCACCCGAGGAGTAAACCAACTCATCAGTGGGAATCGGGATCCAACTATCATCGCATGATAACGTGACGGAATCCGCTCACGTTATCACACTCCAGAAGGTATGCGCATATCTGGCAAGTTTCAGTTTCTTTAGAAACTCCCGATGTGATTTTTACCCCATGCTCTTATGACCTTGACTTTGGCCAACAAATCATAAGTCACATGTCAAGTTCTACCCGTCATTCTCCAGGTTGATTTGAACCCACCCTTACCTACCCTTGACTTTGGCCGACAAGGCAGTACGACTGTCCCAAACCAACGCATCTATCTATGCTGCACATGAATAGCCAATAGCTACCAATCACTATGCCTTGACTTTGGCCAATAAACATAGCTTGAATACTTATTGACTATCCATGTGAAACGACGGAGGGCTACGAGTGGTTTCTGGCGAAAACCTTTAACGTAATGAACTTAATATCGTTGAAGGAACCGGATAGCTTTATAAAAATATAGTGACGAAAACCTTTGCTAAAGAGGTCACTCCCGGTGAAGGGATCTCGGCTCTTTCCCCGTAGAATGAGGTGCAGGATATTCCAACTGAATACCACGATGCAAAGCAAAAGTAATCGGCTATAGTGAAGTTATTGCCCTGACGCAAACTTCTGTCCAAGGGGTCACTCCCGGTGAAGGGATCTCGGCCTTTGCCTCGTCGACTGAGGAGCAGGATATTCCACTGAATACCACTGTGCAAAACAAAAGAGAACGTCCTTGCAATAACAACTTTTTGAAAAAGTGTTCCAACAACATCAGAATAGGTTTGTTTAGCTTGTACTGATCCGAATCAACGCAGTCCCATCAATTGATCACACCACAAAGAACGAAAATAATGATGTACGTATATGCCATCCGCATTCGCCACTGGGTCCCGTCATCACCCGTTAGGTTACTTAACTAACGACAAAGCGGGGACTGGACTAGCGCGGATGCAAAACATATACAATATCTACTGGTATATATATCAATATATAATATTCGCTCAAGGCGTGATAAAAAGCAACATCACAGAAATGTAACCAGCATCACAGAACAATACAGATATCTGGGATCCCCGGGTTTCATAGAGCCGCTACTGAAACCCGACGTTCCCCTGGTCGTGTGGATAGCCTGTGCAATGAAATCCTAGACCACTACGGGTGCGGCAAGTTACCCGCCAAAACCTAAAGCGAGGCAGCCCCTTTCAACAACGTGAATGGACCACCCAGCACTTCACGGAATCCGGCAACTTGGGTACCCCTCCTGGGTCAACTTATACCCCCTACGAGTGCGGCGAATAGCCTGCCAATTCTAGAGTGAAGCCCTCTCCATCTCAATGCCATGAGATGCGGGCCTGTTGCCCTCTAGAACCCGGCTATCCGTGCACCCCTCCGCGGGATAATCCTAGTACAGAAAGTAAAATATACAACGGGTACATCGACCTCAGCCCGGTCGTGCCCCAAAAGAATAATATACAAACAGGCAGTGACGGCAGTCCACATGTCGGACGCTCGTCCCGCAATATCAAATGTACATATAAAACAAAAACTGTACTACCATTGCATCCAGGCTACCCCCCACGACCAATCCACAACATCACAGCACAACACAGAACATCAACGTGAATGTCATGTTTGTAAATCCGTCTAAAAGGGCTATAGCAGTTAGACAGGATTTACCGATCAAATGGCATTCACGGTCGCAGATATAATGTAAATACTGTGAACTAACATGTTTAAAATTTTCGATCGATCAAATTTACCGAAGTGGGCCCCAAGCACTACTGTAGCACTCAAAGAAAATCTGGGCCCAAACAGAATATCATAAAACCCCTATTTCCAACTTAGAAGCCTACTGTGAAAATTTGGTACGGCGTTGACTTTTCTCCACCGCGGAACCGCGGCCAAACCAGGGGTTTAGCCGCGTTTCCGCGGTCGTACTAAAGCATCACCTTACCAAATTTTTGCAGAATGCTTACAATTCCATGCACATGTTTCTGCAATGTACTGAAAAAAATTTCGATCCAAAACAAAATCGACAGAAACCTGATGCACTAGAAAATACGATTTTTGGGATTTTTGTTCGATCGAGTTCTAAACATACTAGAGCATGCTAGATTAGGTTAATGGCGTGGCTCTGATACCAATGTAAGTGCACGGCGGCGCCCCGGCCGTCAATCCGAGACCAAAATACGGAAACGAGACTTTTCTAAAAACTAGAAACCGGCACCACCGCGCACTAAAATCCCGGATCGGGCCATTAACCTAACTCTAGCAAATACGAGAAAGGGTAGAATGCTATACTGAGCGATCCGTGTCCTTCGGTCTTCGGCCTCCACTCCGATCTCCTCGCGGAATCTCCGGTCTTCAGCTCCTCGTCGGAACGGGCACCACATCGCCGGGTTCTTTTACGGGCTCCCACCTCTGGACCGAGGCAACTCGGGCACAAATTTGGCGAGCCGACGTGCCCAAGGGGTGCTGTAGATGAAGTGTAGAATGGTTGTCTCTTAGGGTTATTTAAGTTGCCTTTGATCGTGTGTAGGAAAGAATAATCTTTGGAGAGAGGTGAGGGATTTTTGTAGCAAGCATAGAATGAAAATGAGATGAATGATTTCCCCACAAAATGAACCTCTCCCCTCCTCTCCCTCAAATGTGGCCGGCCCCTCTCTCTATGGTGGGAAAAAGGGAATGAATAAAAATGGGAGAAGAAAAGCTAAGATAAAGATAAGAAAATAGTCACACCCATTTCAAATCCAACTCTAATCTCAATCCATCATAATAAATGCAATGGAAGTGATCCAAAAGGAATCTCATGATGATAACAACCATCATGAAGCCACAAATGCAAATAACCCCCTCCACAAAGGTAATTTGCACAACTGCAAATAACCCCCTCCATCGAAAAGTCCGGCCGTGAAGGAACACAGGAAAACTGGCCGAAACGGAATGCAACTGGCAATTTCAGAAAACTGATCCCGTAATAAATTACAGGAAAACCCCGCGACTGTATATACATACCCGCATTTGTATTCCCACTGAATACAAATGCAAAGAGACAAAATCTATACTGTATAATACTAGGATCCGGCTTAAACCAAAGCCCGCTAGAATTATCTGTCCGATTATGATCCGTGCAATACCGCACGGATAAGATCGAACCCTGCCATATCTCCATACGGCCTCTACAGCGTTTCGCCCGAAACTTGAGAAACGGGTCTGTGGGGGACTCTAAAGACTCGTCAACACCTTAGTTGTGGATTTAACCACTAGCACGTCAGAGGTATTAGCCTATACGTAACGGGCTACCAGGTATTGACCAAAAGGGACGTCTGTAAGCGAACTCATGCTGACACCCTACTGAGCCTGTCAGTGACAATATCCATACAGTCCGGTCCGTTCGTCTATGAGCATCGCATGGCGGGCCTAGGGGGTTGGTAAAAGTCATACCCCCAATAGCGGTACAAGTCGTGTCAGAGTGTAGCCCAGAACACCCTGAGATACTACTGGAATACCTACCATTAAATCTCCTGCCTTGGCCAAGGACTTCGTGAAACGGCTCTCCTAGACACAGCGCGACCTCACCCCCAATACCGGGAGAGACGAACCCCTGAAGATCCGCTCACTGCCTCCATGTGGCTCGGGACTGTACCCAACTAAAACCTGTTTGCACGTCTCCTTTGAGCGTGGTAGGGTAGTAATCAAAGTATAGTGGGAACTCACACGAGACAAATGATGATCTCAGGTCGATGAACTAACCTGTACACATGTCACCAGGGAACTACCATCTGACGTCAGGTATAAGACCAACTAGCAGGTTCCTGGCGAGTCCTGTCCGGTGCACTCATAACCCAATGAGCACCTGTATACATCTTAGGTGAACCAACCAACACCAGTGGCTTGTGAGACCGGCCACCGCCCCTCGTCGGGGTCTCGACGGTATACACTAGTCTACTCTGGAGTATCGATGCCCTGTCTCGAAACTCCCACGACTAGGGACCTTTTAAGGATGTGCTTATAGACCCCAGCTCCCACGTATATGATCGCCCTCATACTGCTGGCAGTCAAGCAAGAATCATAGGGGCTCTATCAACGTTCAACAGTGACCTGTAAGGTCACCTAAAGCAGTACACGATGATAAAGATAAACCAGATAGCATACTATCATCTTGAGCAAGACTGTCCTACCGGTATAGGTCCTCCCTCAATCATTGCAATCACGTGCCTGTGATCCAATAATTGACTCTGAAGGCACTATCTCCAAAGTCTCATCATCTGATATGTCGCATATCTCGTCTAGGGGTGGTAAACGTCAGACCCCAGTAGCTTGATAAGTCGTGTCGATATGAGGTCTATAACAGTTCGAGAAACTACTGATAACACTTACCCGTAAATCTCAGCAACTCTGGCCAGGGATTTCCAGTTATAGCCAATCGAACACAGCACAACATCAACTCCCTATACCGGGAGAGACGAATCCCCTCCTATCGCTCATTGCCTCCATGTGATTCGGGACTGTACCCAAAAGCCACCTTTTTGCATGCCCTCTTGGGCGTGGTATGATGGAAATCAAAGCACAGTGGGAATCACACAAGACTCTATGACGATCTCGGGTCAACAGACTACTCTGTACCAGTGCCACCGGAGAACTGCCATCTGACGTGAGGTATAATACCATCTGGGAGTTCTCGGCGAGTCCGTCCAGTGTACCCAGTCTCCACTGAGCACCCGTACACTATCCTTGATGTCAAACACCGATAGATATGGGATCATCCATCGCCCATCATATAGGTCAAGATGCGTATACGCTAGTCTACTCTGGTGTATCGATGCCCTGTCTCGATACACCCTCGACTAGGAACAGTTATAGGATGTACTCGTCGACTACCGTGGCCCCACTAGTATGATCTCATCATAGTCCCAGTAGTCGAGTACATATCCTAAGGGCTTTATCAACATGTAACATAGAGACAATCAGAGTACATGTTAAGATAAAGTACAACCAGATAGCATACTATCATGTCGAGCAAGAAAGTCCTCCCTATATATATCCAAGCATCCATTACAATATACATCGTATGTACAGTAATGGCCTCTAGGGCATACATATAAATAACAATCTCCCACTTGGACTTGGGCCATCTGTTGTGGTATCACATACTCAACAATTAGCTGTGGTTGAAGTATCTCAGACTCAACCATCCCACAAAAGTCTCTACTAGGAAAAAAGGCCTTTGTAAGTGGATCCGCGCTGTTGTCCTCTGTGTCTACTCTCCTAACCTCGATCTCTCTGAAGATCAACCATCTCCATGATCAGGTGATACTGCCTAAGAATTATATCTGGATTTCTGATAGGACGGTAGTTCCTTGGCCAAAGCCACAACTCCATTGTCACACAATGGTAGGAACGAAGTTCATCTCATGAACTTATATATATCCAGACTACCTCTTTGGTAGCATCCTTGGTAACGATTTATCTTGCCTTTAATCGTCTAGTAAGTCACGGTATCTAGCTTGGAACTCTTCCAACATACCGTCCCTCCACTGAGGGTAAAGACAATGCCAGCGACTGACTTTCAGTCGTCCTTATCACCCTGGAACCTTTCCAGTGATTCTCCCCAGGATCGATTGATACCATCTCACTACAACTAATGAGTATCCTAACATCCAATTAGATATATTTCATAAATCCAAAATCCAGGATTTAGGAGGTATCACCTTGATCCTATATGGAGAATCCTTGTGATAAGCGGAGATTGACCGAGCGTAGCATAGGAAACTCCTTCCCTAACAAGAGTATGTCATCCACATACTCTACGAGGATCATCACCATACTCCCTACTACCTTTTTGTATATACAAGGTTCATCTACCATTTTGATGAAGTCAAACTCTTTGACTACCACATCAAAACAGATGTTCCAACTCCGCGATGCCTGCTTTATCCTATAAAGCATCTTGCACACATTTCCGCTGCTCCCACTGTCTACGAAGCCCTCTGGCTGTGTACTTATAGACGCTCTCTTCTAAAACATCATTTAGAAAAGCAGTCATGACACCCAACCACCAGATATCGTAGTCATGGTATGTAGCCATGGCAAGTAGGATCTGGATGGACTTAAGCATAGCTTTGAAAGTCTCAACTTTTCCATGTTCACCAAGTAATCTTCTCAAGATATTCTTGCTCCTGATGGAGATTTAACCCTTCAGATAAAGCAACCAAAGTCCATACTTTGTTGGTGTATAAGGATTCCATCTCAGATTGCTAAGCATCCAGCCATTCTTACAGAGTCCCACTCCTGATGGCCAGCTTGAAACTAGTTGGGTCATCATCTCATGATGCAATCCTCACTCCCACTGTCATAGAGAAACCGAAGTATCTCTCATGTGGGTGAGGAACCCTACTAGATCGGCGGAGAGGCTGGGGTTCGTTGGGAACAATTGAATACTTTGGTTCTACCAAATCATCAGCTGCAGTTTGTATAGCTGGAACTCCTTCCAGTTCTACAGAACTGACCTTGCCTCGAGCTTTGTCCGGATTTTGTTTTTCGACATAGGCCGGACAACCCCAAATCTTAACAAACTTAAGATATGGGCTCTTCCCTTTCCATATCACATATGAAGTAGTAGGCAACTGATTTGATTTGAACCCTATTCAATAAGTATGCAGCTTCTCAAGTGCATAACTCCCAAAAAGGAAATAGGAAACTCAGTAGTACTCATCATAGAACACACCATATCACATAGGGTGCTATTGCTCCGCCCCGATATACCATCGTGCTATGGTGTATACGGAGGAGTAATGCCGAGAGAGAATCTCATTCTCCTTTAGAATAGTCCAGGAATTCCGTGCTCAAGTATTCTCCTCCTTGATCTCATCAAAAGACATAATACTTATACCCGTTTATGGTTCTCTACTTCTAACTTATATTCTGTGAATATCTCAAAAGCTTCGGACTTGTATTTCAACAGGAACATATGTCTGAATCTTGAGAGATCATCAGAGAATGTAATGAAGTACAAAGAACCGATCTTGGCATGTGTAGACAGGGGACCTTCATACATCAGCATGTATTAATTCCAAGAGTTCACTAACTCTTTCTTTGTTTCCAATAAACAGAGCTATGGTCATCTTATCTTTGTGACATGACTGGCAAGTTTCACAAGATATAAATTCAAACAGATTTAAATATGCATCTAAATGTAACTTCAGCTAGTTAGGTCGCATTGATATGACCTAGTCTACAATACCTCAAGAAGAATTCGTTCATTTCTGAACTCTTCCTCTTATGTATGTTCTGTATACTAAGAACTGTAGTTTGATTTAGAACGTCTATGCTTTTAGATAACGTGCCTGAACCGATCAACTCTTGATATAGGAAATGTTCAAAACATTATCCAACAATACAAAATTATATCCTTCTTTACTAATAAAGAGACTGATATGATATTGTATATCAGGTTCGGTATCTAATAACATTCGTTCAGAATGTATTCTGGTAATACAGGGTGATAGTGACCAACAGACTTGGCTGTAACACTTGCACCGTTGCTATCTCATGAAACTTATCAGTCGTTCTCAGTTCTCTACCTATCTGTAGCCCATGTAACAAATTACATATGTGGGATTCTGATCCGGTATCAAATACCCAGGACGTAAAGGATACAGAGAAACAGTTCTCTGTAATGAACACACCCGAAGAAGATGCATCAGCATGCACTTTCTTCGTTTGGGCGGCACGGGAATTCTGGTAATCCCCTATTTCCTGCTCTGTCTTATAACAATTATAAGTTGGAGCGAGACCAACATTCCCTTACGCAGTATAACAAGCGGGTTTGGTCAATACATCCGTATTATTATCTTGATTAAGGCGTGATATGGTCGCTACCAGGAGAGAGAGAGAGAAGAAAACACTCAGCGTGCGCTTTTATAAGATTAGATTGGTTATCAATTTATCTAATCAGGATGTCTCCCACTGTTTTAGTCAAATCTTCCTTCAAACCCTAAAAGGAAAGACTAGCCGGGATTAATTACACCCTATAAATTCGCCAATCTTTCAGCCAGGCCAGTGCCGGTACTTTAAGGGAGGTTTCCCGTGCTTTCGCACGGACCTAATTAAAATAAACCTCGTTTTCCCAGGGGCGTAACCCCGTTGACACCTTTCTAGACACCTACTTGATCGGCTAATTATAATGTGTAAAACTCTCCCAGGAGTAACTCTTACTCGCAGCGGGTATCGGGATCCAACTATCTCATAGAAGGTATGCAATCTCATTGCAAATTTCAACACTTGAAATTCCCAATAATATTTTACCCCTAGTGACTTATGACCTTAACTATGGTCAACAAATCATAAGTACTAGTCAAGTTCTACCCGTCATTTCTTGATTAAATAGACCCACCCACATGATGCTTAACTAAGGTCAATAAATTCATATGACTGTCCTAACTAATCGCATCATATGCAATATAGGAAGATATCACTTAGCTACCGTACACTGTGCCTTAACTAAGGTCAACAAATACAGCACGAATACTAAGTACTCTACTTCCTAAAATGATGGAGGGTTATGACAGGTTTTTAAGAAAACCTTTTGCATAATGAACTTGATATCGTTGTAGAATCGAGTGATTTTGAATGGAATATTTTTGAGGCTTTGCTAGTTTTGCTAAAGAGGTCACTTCCGGTGAAGGGATCGTCGGCTCTTTCCTCATCGAATAAGGTGCAGGATATTTCACAAATATCACTGTGCAAAGCAAGAACAATAGAAGCAATCAAAAGACAAACCGAGTTTGTAACATCTGCTAGTTTCACTAAAGAGGTCACTCCCGGTGAAGAGATCTCGGCTCTTTCCTTATCGAATAAGGTGCTGGATGTTCTACAAGGAACACCGCTATGCAAAGCAAGAACTAGAGCTACCAGTTTTTAAGACAAGTTTCTACAATATCTTTAGATTTCTTTTAGTTTTATTAATCTCATTAATGAAGTCCCATTTTATTATGCTTCACAAGCATCACATTTGAAACGAAATCTACAATATAACATATATCTCATATATATAATATAAACATTCGTCTCAGGCAGTAATATGATCTCATCACAGAACATTGCAGCAGAAGAACATATATGAAATATTGGATATACTAGAATGTCCGTGTTTTCAATACGAGCCTGTATAAAACACGGATTCCACGGTCGCGATGAATAGCCAAACCCACATCCCTAGACCCCTACGAGAGCGGCAAGTAACACTGCCAATTCTAGGGTTTGGAGACCCGGTCTCGACTCCTCGAGATAGTCTCCCACTGGACCCTAGAACCCGGTTACTTGTGCTCCCTGCCTTGGGTCTACCTAATGCGGAAAAGTAAATAATATACAATGGTGACATCATCCTCAGACCGGAAGTGCCCTAATAAAAGAATATTACATACAAATGAATTTTACATGAATGAAAATAAAAACCCTCGTCTCACATAAAAACCCCGGCTATTCAAAACGCAACGATCCAATATAACATATCACAGCAACACATAATATCCCATATCATCAACGTAAATAAGTATGCATACACCGATTATCGTCGATGTATAGCAACGAAAACCGGCGATACAACTACATACTATACTTACGGACACAGAAAAGAAAGTGTAAAACTACAACAGTTGGAATCCGCAACCTCTTTAAATATCGCATGCCTAACCAAATGAATTCATTAGACATCTCATGCCTAACAATTATAAACCCCGCATTTTAGTCTCGTTATCGAAAACTCTTTTCAATATCAAGTCGGGCAATTCAACAAGATTCCTGACATCCTAATCGAATTCTCGTCGCAAACTTTAGTAGACGGCCGCACCCCCGATACCGTCGACGAAGTGCACTAAGGCGGAACACCGCTGCCGCGAGCACCCGAACGGATGCTTTTGGCGACGGGGTTCTCCTACAGTCACTTGGTCGGGGCTATGGGGCGTGGCTGTCTATTAAGTTTACCCGGCGAGTATCCGCGTACATTACGTGATTGCGACGGACTTTTGATCACATCAAAATCCCGTAGCAACCGATCGATTGAGACTGAACTGCTAGATTTACAACATTCAAATTAGTTATCTCATAACTACTTGTGGATTCCAAATATTGTATCATATTCCAGATAAATAGACAATGTTAAACTTTCCGATCGAATAATCAAACACCCAAGTTTTCCCAAATAGTTCTCAACACTTGAAATTAGTTTAAAAACATCCATCACATGCCACAGTACCAATGGTCCAGCCATAGAAGGGTCAAGCTAACGCCTCACATGTGGCACACCGTACTGCCCCAAACCCTAAGGTTTAGAGACAGTTCAAGACGGCCACATAATCGAGTTAAGGTTTGTTGTCTTCTAGAGGGTCCACCGCGTTACTTGCACGACTTAGAACGTTCTTAAACTACGGAAAAATCCAACGCTTGGAAATTTTCCAGCAGGGGAAAAAGTGAGTTATTGATATCCGTTCGAACATTTTAACAGTTTCTAAAATTATCCGGGAAAAGTTAAACGAAGTTAAATTATCCGATCGAATCAACGAGTCCCCAATACAACCCAGAAAACTCAACACTTGAGTAAAAATTAAAATTTCCCAGAAACATGCAGAGACACCTACGGATGTTACTGTATAAAATTGAGTGCCTAATCTTCACATACGGCCGCGGAACCGCCGCCAAATGCATGTTGTGGCTGCGGTTCCGCGGCGCATTTATTGAATTAGGTGATCGTATTTTACAGTAATTCCTATATTTCCCTGCTGAATTTTCTGAGCATTTTTAATATGAAAAAATCAACAGTTTTGAAAAAATTCCAGAAACTAGGGTTAAATAGGGTTTCGGGGTTCGATCGGACTTTAAACTTCGTCTAGACATCGTCTAAAGCTCTAGCTTGGCTCTGATACCACTGTAGAGTTGCTAGGCACACGCACAAGGGTCTACAAGGTATCAACCATACCCGATTTAAAATTTAGCCATGCCGAACAACCCAAAGCCGGATCTTTAAACTAGAGATTAGACGAAAACAAGCATGTTAAACACTTTAACACTAAGTGAGAGGGATTACAACCTTTGTAGATCCGATCCTTCACTTCTTAAGCTCCGTGTTGAGGTCCCTTCACTGCGATCATCGTGTTCCGGACTCTCGAGAGGCTCCACGAAGAGAAAAATGCAAGCTTGCTTCCGATCTTCGATAACAAAGATGATTTACCTTGAAGTTTCATTAACACAAACTCTCACTCACTAAATGAAGTGAACACTCTCATCTAAAGGGTAAGGGTAGATGAGGATGATGAAGTAGGATTTTTAGCTCTCATTTATAATCTTTTTCTCACACGTAATCATCACTTAGAAAAAGCTAGAAAGCTTTTTCCATGAAGCAAGAAGGAAGAAGAAGATGAAATAATAGTGAATCCTTTTGTGATGAATAATGATAAGATAATAATGATGAATAATGCAACCAAGGTCAACTAAACCCTTGTAGAGATTTAACTAGGGCTAGGGTTTGGGTTGGGTTAAAGGTGAGTCACTTGAAAATATCAAGCATAATATCTTTTCCATGACAAAAGAAAACCTTCTAGAAGGTTATAGAAATGATTAACCCAAATCAAACCCTAACCATATTTAATCTCCACTAAACATGTTGCATTAATAATCATATCATGTTACAATATTATATATCACATATATAATATTTATTGTAACAAAATAAAATAATACAATTAACATATATCACATATATATCAATGTATTACCCGAGTGAGAAAAAGAATCTTTTAGTGAGCTAATATTAGTTAATATAATTTAATATATCATATATATTATTATACATTAAATTATCGAATCAACACTTGATCCGACAATCCGGCTATATCGCATATAACCGACTAATATCTCATTTACCGATTCATCGAATCAACACTTGATCCGATGACCTGGCTGATATCAAATATCGCGAGAATATAATACGGTATCTCATATCGCATTATCCTCGGTCCTGCACATATCACATATGTGCTCCTACTCCGTTTTGCCTGAGTCAAGAAATCTCTGTATAGGACTCTAAAGAATCGTCAATACGCCGGCAGTAGGTGATGATCATATCAAACACCCACAAGCTGCAAGCGGTCAGCTAAACGTAACAGCCACCCAGGTATTGAGCGATCAGAAGATCAAGAAGCAAGCCTGTACATTCTCCTGCGAATCCAATCAGTAACACTCTCGTACAGTCCGGTCTCGTCGTCTGATATGTCGCATATCTCGCCTAGGGGTGGTAAACGTCAGACCCCGGTAGCTTGATAAGTCGTGTCGATATGAGGTCTATAACAGTTCGAGAAACTACTGATAACACTTACCAGTAAATCTCAGCAACCCTGGCCAGGGATTTCCAGTTATAGCCAATCGAACACAGCACAACATCAACTCCCTATACCGGGAGAGACGAATCCCCTCCTATCGCTCATTGCCTCCATGTGATTCGGGACTGTACCCAAAAGCCACCTTTTTGCACGCCCTCTTGGACGTGGTATGATGGAAATCAAAGCACAGTGGGAATCACACAAGACTCTATGACGATCTCGGGTCAACAGACTACTCTGTACCAGTGTCACCGGAGAACTGCCATCTGATGTGAGGTATAATACCATCTGGGAGTTCTCGGCGAGTCCGTCCAGTATACCCAGTCTCCACTGAGCACCCGTACACCATCCTTGATGTCAAACACCGATGGATATGGGATCATCCATCGCCCATCATATGGGTCAAGATGCGTATACGCTAGTCTACTCTGGTGTATCGATGCCCTGTCTCAATACACTCTCGACTAGGAACAGTTATAGGATGTACTCGTCGACTACCGTGGCCCCACTAATATGATCTCATCATAGTCCCAGCAGTCGAGTACATATCCTAAGGGCTTTATCAACATGTAACATAGAGACAATAAGAGTACATGTTAAGATAAAGTACAACCAGATAGCATACTATCATATCGAACAAGAAAGTCTTCCCTATATATGTCCAAGCATCCATTACAATATACATCGTATGTACAGTAATGGCCTCTAGGGCATACATATAACTAACACCGTTGTGCCACAGTTCTTGCAGGTTTTGCCGTACAGGTTCCATTGCGGCTTTTCTGACACACTGCTTCCTTTCTGGGTGATTGCTTTGGTAGGTGGGTTCTTTTACATCAGAACCACCATTGTACATGTATTATTCAGTTGTATCTAGAAATTCCATCAACCAAACTTGTATATTGTTTCAGACTTAGAAAACCAGTTATGTATTATTTCGACCTTAGAGTCGCGCGTTGTAGTATTATGGTTTTCATGCTGATTTTGAGTTTTCCTTTGAGTTTTGATCCTCGCCCTTCGGCGTTGTATATTATACTGCTTGCGTAGTTATGATCGTCGATTGACGAAGAGCTAGCTCCCGCTTGGGGATGCCTTTTCATTGTGCATATATACATATTATTGTTGTTGTACACCGTTCGGGGCCATTATTTACAAAAGAAACTCTGCCGAAATTTTCAGAAAAGAATATAGATTTTAAAAATGCATATTCAGCTTACTTATTTAAAAACCTTGTTTTTTAAAAACATGTTTTCTATACTTCTTTAAAACTAGTTTTTCTTATTTACTCCTTAAAATGGTTTTAGATTTCTGGGCTTTTGGCTTACTTGGATTAGATGGGGTCCTATAGACTTCATATGATTCAAGGCCAGTCATGTGCTATTTCGGGTCGTGACAGGTAGCTTCCCTCTATTGGGTTGCTAGGCACCTCTAGTAGGGTTTAAAGCATGGTGGAAGCTATAATTTTAAAAATCAGAGAGCTATAGCAAACCCAAATCTAGAATCAAACCAAAAGGCTAAACTTGCATCTAAACCAGTAAGCTAAAAACTAGAGTTTAGAGGGCTACAACCTTTGTAGCGCGTTACCACCTCTCCTTGGACTCCTGCCAGTCTCCACGAAGCTCGTAACAAGCTTGCTTGACGATCTTCTCGACCCAAATCTAGAATCAAACCAAAAGGCTAAACTTGCATCTAAACCAGTAAGCTAAAAACTAGAGTTTAGAGGGCTACAACTTTTGTAGCGCGTTACCACCTCTCCTTGGACTCCTGCCAGTCTCCACGAAGCTCGTAACAAGCTTGCTTGACGATCTTCTTGCCAAAAATGATCCATGTTAAGATAACTCCAACACAAGTTTTAGCTTCAAATTGATTTCATCAAAATGAAGCAACCCACTAATTAGACTTGCTAAGAATGATTAGTATGACATGTAGAATAATTAGCTCACTTAATTTTTCTCTTTTCTTTACCATTCCTCACATGAAGATAAATCAAGGGGAAGACGAAGAAGCATGGAGGAGATGAGAATAATGAAGAAGATAAGCAAGGCTCATCAAAATGAGAACAAAACAAGAATGAGTCATAACTAATGAGTCATCAAAAAAACCTCATCCATTCCACAACTATTTCTAATCCATGACTCATTCTCATTCTTCCATATAATTCTCATACTTCCATCACTCATGTATCAACATACATGTCACAATATTTATATCAAATATAAATATAATTAAAGAGAGGAAAATAATTAAGTGAGCATGATATTAGTTAATATATAAATATATCAAATATAAATATATATTTAATTATTAAATCAACACTAGATTTAATAATCCGGTTATATCATATATACATCGGCTAATATCAATTAACACCCGATTAAAATATGTGTATCAAATACGCGTGTTTAATCGAACTCCTGCACGTATCCCTATACGTACCCTACATCGTTTCAAATGTATTAGAAAACCTCTATGTGGGACTCTAAAGACTCGACAATACGCTAGCAGTAAGTTATGATCATATCTATAACCCACAAGCACGTCAGCGGTACTAGCTGCATATAACGGCTACCTAGGTATTGAACGAAAAAAGGTCAACAAGCAAGCTCATCTGAATCCTGCAAAATCTATCGGTGACATTACCGTACAATCCGATCTTTTTGTCTAAGAGTATCCTATATCGGGTCTAGGGTTTGGAATATGTCAGACCCCAATAACTCGATAAGTCGTGCGAAAGAGAACTCATAACCAACCGGAAATACAACTAATAACACTTATCGATTTATCTCCACTGCGATAGCCATCGACTTGTGGTTGTAGTCATGTCATGCACAGCGCGGTATCAACTCCCTATACCGGGAGAAACGAATCCTCTCGACCGCTCAATGCCTCCACGTGTTTCGGGACTATACCCAACAAAAACATGTTTGCACGACTCCTTTGAGCCGTGATAGGATAGAAGTCTAATTATAGTGGGAACACACATGAGACACTATGGCAATCTCAGGTTCTAGGGACTACCATGTATTTATGTCACAAGAGAACTGCTATCTGACATTGGTATATTACCAACTAGGAGTTATCGGTGAGTCCGTCCAGTGTAACTCATCCAATGAGTACCTGTATACAATCCTTGATGTCAAACACCAATAACTGCAGGATCAGCTATCACCCTCTAACCGGATCAGGAAACGTACACACTAGTCTAAACTGGAGTACCAATACCCAGTCTCGAACCCAGGCTCAATCAGTATGATCTCCATCATCGTCCTGGTAGTCAAGAAAAATTCTAGGTCTTTATCTCATGTCTAAACGATACGTGATAGTGAATAAAACGCATCACATGAAAGATATAGATAAACAAGATAGCATACTATCATCTCGAGTAAGATTGTTCTCTCATATAGGTCTTCCTTCAATTACAATAATTGTCTTGAAGGCACCTATATCCAACACCTGCTCAGCCTATCCACCGCGGGTAGCTTCCTGCCCAACGAAAACGTGGATCCAAAATCCTCATCACGAGACCACCGGGCAGCTTCCTGCACGGCCCATTCTCAGCGGGTAGCTTCCTTCCCAACAACACTGTGGATCTAAAGCCCTCATCACGAGGCGACCGGTTAGCTTCCTGCTCGGCCCATCCACCGCGGGTAACATCCTACCCAACAAAGACGTGGATCCAAAACCATCATCACGAAACCGCCGGGCAGCTTCTCGCTCAGCCCATCCACAGCAGATAGCTTCCTACCCAATAACGCTGAGCCTGACGTTTACCACCCCTAAACGAGATATGCGACATATCAGACGACGAGACCGGACTGTACGGGAGTGTTACTGATTGGATTCGCAGGAGAATGTACAGGCTTGCTTGTTGATCTTCTGATCGCTCAATACCTGGGTGGCTGTTACGTTTAGCTGACCGCTTGCAGCTTGTGGGTTTTTGATATGATCATCACCTACTGCCGGCGTAATGACGATTCTTAGAGTCCTACACAGAGGTTTCTTGACTCAGGAAAAACGGAGTAGGGGGCACATATGTGATATGCGCAGGACCGAGGATAATGCGATATGAGATACCGTATTCTATTCTCGCGATATTTGATATCAGCCGGGTCATCGGATCAAGTGTTGATTCGATGAATCGGTAAATGATATATTAGTCGGTTATATGCGATATAGCCGGATTGTCGGATCAAGTGTTGATTCGATGATTTAATGTATAATTATATATGTGATATATTAAATTACATTAACTAATATAAGCTCACTAAAAGATTCTTTTTCTTACTCGGGTAATACATTGATATATATGCGATATATGTTAATTGTATTATTTTATTTTGTTACAATAAATATTATATATGTGATATATAATATTGTAACATAATATGATTACTAATGCAACATATTCAGTGGAGATTAAACAAGGTTAGGGTTTGAATTGGGTTAGTTCTTTCATGAACCTTCTAAAATGTTTTCTTTCGGATTGAGCTAAGATATTATGCTTGATATTTTAAGTGACTCGTTCTTTAACCCAACCCAAACCCTAGCCCTAGTTAAATCTCTACAAAGGTTTTATTGACCATGGTTGCATAAGTAATGATGATTATATTTTCATTATTCATCACAAATGGAATTGGATATTCTTCTTCTTCTTCTTCTTCCTTGGAAAAAGCTTTCTAGCTTTTTGCCATATGATGATTATGAGTGAGTATATGAAAACAAAAGAGAGCTAAATTCCTACTTCATCATCTTAATCTATCCTAGCCATTTAGATTAGGGTGTTCACTTCATTTAGTGAGTGAGAGCTTGTGTTAATGAAACTTCAAGGTAGATCATCTTAGTTATTGAAGATCGGAAGCAAGTTTGCATCATTCTCTTCGTGGAGCCTCTCTAGAGTCCGGATGCACGATGATCGCAGCGAAGGAACCTCAACACGGAGCTTATGAAGTGAAGGACCGGACTACAAAGGTTGTAATCCCTCTCACTTAGTGTTAAAATATTTAACATGCTTGTTTTCGCCTAATCTCTAGTTTAAAGATCTCGTTTAGGGTTGTTCGGCACGGCTAAATTTTCAATCGGGTATGGTTGATACCTCGTAGACCCTTGTTAGAGTGCCTAGCATCCCTACAGTGGTATCAGAGCCAAGCTAGAGCTTTAGGCGAAGTTTAAAGTCCGATCGAACCCTGAAACCCCGATTAATACCCTTCTCTGAAAATTTTGTAAAAATGTGATTTTTTCTGCATTAAAAATACTCAAAAAAATCGCAGGAAATTCTAAGGATTACTCTAAAATACGACACCCTAACTCTCTGAAGTCGCCGCGGATCCGCGGCAGGAGCATGCTTCCTGCAGCGGTTCCGCGGCCGTACTTGGGAGTTATGGGCTCGTACTGGCAGGGTTAATCCGCAGGTATTTTTCCATATTTCTGGGTATTTTTAATTTTACTCAAGTGTTGAGTTTTCTGGGTTGAATTGGGGACTCGTTGATTCGATCGGATAATTTAACTTCGTTTAAGTTTTTCCAGATAATTTTAGAAACTGTTAAAAAGTTCGAACGGATATCAATAACTCATTTTTTCCCTGCCGGAAAATTTTCAAGTGTTGGATTTTTCCGTAGTTTAAGAACGTTCTAAGTCGTGCAAGTAACGCGGTGGACCCTCTATAAGACAACAAACCTTAACTCGATTATGTGACCGTCTGAACCGCCTCTAAACCTTAAGGTTTGGGGCAGTACGGCGTGCCACATGTGAGGCGTTGGCTTGACCCTTCTACGGCTGGACCATTGGTACTGTGGCATGTGATGGATGTTTTTAAAATAATTTCAAGTGTTGAGAACTATTTAGGAAAACTTGGGTGTTTGATTATTCAATCGGAAAGTTTAACATTGTCTATTTATCTGGAATGTCATATAATATTTGGAATCCACATGTAGTTATGAGATAACTAATTTGAATGTTATAAATCTAGCAGTTCAATCTCAATTGATCGGTTGCCACGGAATTTTGATGTGATCAAAAGTTCGTCGCAATCACGTAGCGTACGCGGATACTCGCCGGGTAAACTTAATAGACAGCCATGCCCCATAGCCCCGATAAAGTGACTGTAGAAGAACCCTATCGCCAAAAGCATCCGTTTGGGTGCTCGTGGCAGCGGTATTCCGCCTTAGTGCACTTCGTCGATGGCATCCGGGGGTGCGGCCGTCTGCTAAAGTTTGCGATGAGCATTCGATCAGGATGTCGGGAATCTTGTTGAATTGCCCGACTTGATATTGAAAAGAGTTTTCGATAATGAGACTAAAATGCGGGGTTTATAATTGTTAGGCATGCGATGTCTAAGGAATTCATTTGGTTAGGCATGCGATATCTAAGGAGGTTGCGGATTCCAACTGTTGTAGTTTTACACTTTCTTTTCTGTGATCGTAAGCGTAGTATGTGGTGTATCGCCGGTTTCGTTGCTATACATCAATGACAATCGGGATACGCATACTTGCTTACGTTGATGATATGAGATATTATGTGTTGCTGTGATATGTTATATTGGATCGTCGTGTTCTGAATAGCCGGGGGTTTTATGTGAGATGAGGGTTTTTATTTTCATTCATGTAAAATTCATTTGTATGTAATATTCTTTTCTTGGGGCACTTTCGGGCTGAGGATGATATCACCATTGTATATTATTTACTTTTCCGCATTAGGTAGACCCAAGGAGGGGAGCACAAGTAATCGGGTTCTAGGGTACAGTGGGAGGCCATCTCGAGGAGTCGAGACCGGGTCTCCTAACCCTAGAATTGGCAGTGTTACTTGCCGCTCTCGTAGGGGTCTATGGATGTGGGTTTGGCTATTCATCGCGACCATGGAATCCGTGTTTTATACAGGCTCGTATTAAAACACGGACGTCCTAGTATATCCAATATTTCATATATGTTCTTCTGCTGCAATGTTCTGTGATGAGATCATATTACTGCCTGAGACGAATGTTTATATTATATATATGAGATATATATTGTATATTGTTGATTTCGTTTCAAATGTGATACTTGTGAAGCATAATTAAATGGGACTTCATTAATGAGGTTAATGAAATAAAAGAAATCTAAAGATGTTGTAAAAACTTGTTTAAAAACTGGTAGCTCTAGTTTTTGCTTTGCATAGCGGTGTTCCTTGTAGAACATCCAGCACCTTATTTGATAAGGAAAGAGCCGAGATCCCTTCACCGGGAGTGACCTCTTTAGCGAAACTATCAGATGCTGCATACTCGGTTTGTCTTTTGATTGCTTCTATAGTTTTTTCTTTACATAGTGGTATTTATGAAATATCCTGCACCTTATTCAATGAGAAAAGAGCCAACGATCCCTTCACCGGGAGTGACCTCTCTAGCAAAACTAGAAAAGCCTCAAAAACATTCCATTTAAAATCACTCGATTCTACAACGATATTAAGTTCATTACGCAAAGGGTTTTCTTAAAAACCTGTCGTAGCCCTCCGTCATTTCAGATAAGTAATAGTTAGTATTCGTGCTGCGTTTGTTGATCTCTGTCAAGGCGTAGTGTGCGGTAGCTGATTAGTGGTTATCTGTATAAGCATATGATGTGATTGATTTAGGGTAGTCGTGCGACCTTGTTGACCTCTGTCAAAGGTCGTGCGGGTGGGTTTACTTCAATCAGGAAATGATGGGTTAAACTTGACTAGCAGCCTATGGTTTGTTGACCTCTGTCAAGGTCATAGGACGCTTGGGGCAAAATATTATCGGGAATTTCAAGTGATAAAATTTGCAATGAGATTGCATACCTTCTATGAGATAGTTGGATCCCGATACCCGCTGTGAGTAAGAGTTACTTCTGGGAGAGTTTTACACATTACAATTAGCCGATCAAGTAGGTGTTTAGAAAGGTGTCAACGGAGTTACGCCCCTGGAAAAACGAGGTTTACTTTAATTAGGTCCGTGCGAAAGCACAGGGAACCTCCCTCAAACTACCGGCACTGGCCTGGCTGAAAGATTGGTGAAATTGTAACGTGTAATTAATCCCGGCTAGTCTTTCCTTTTAAGGTTTGAAGGAAGATTTGACTAAAACAGTGGGAGACATCCTGATTAGATATATTAGATAACCAATCTAATCTTGCAAGAGCATACGCTGAGTGTTTTCTTCTCTCTCTCTCTCCAGGTTGCGACCATATCATGCCTTAATCAAGATAATAATACGGATGTATTGACCGAACCCGCTTGTTATACTGAGCTGGGGAACGTTGGTCCCGCTCCAACTTATAATTGTTATAAGACAGAGCAGGAAATAGGGGATTGCCAGAATTCCCGTGCCACCCAAACGAAGAAAGTACATGTTGATGCATCTTCTTCGGGTGTGTTCATTACACAGAACTGTTTCTCAATATCCTTTACGTCCTGGGTATTTGATACCAGATCAGGATCCCACATATGTAATTTGTTACTTGGGCTACAGATAGGTAGAGAACTGAGAACAGGTGATAAGTTTCATGAGATAGAAAACGGTGCAAGTGTTGCAGCCAAGTCTGTTGGTAGTTATCACCCAGTATTAACAAATACATTGATTCTGAACGAATGTTATTAGATACCGAACCTGATATACAACATCATATCAGTCTCTTTATTAGTAAAGAAGGATATAATTTTGTATTGTTGGATAATGTTTTGAACATTTCCTATATCAAGAGTTGATCGGTTCAGGCACGTTATCTAAAAGCATAGACGTTCTAAATCAAATCACAGTTCTTAGTATACAGAACACACACAAGAGGAAGAGTTCAGAAATGAACGAATCTTTCTTAAGGTATTGTAGACTAGGTCATATCAATGTGACCCGACTAACTGAAGTTACATATAGATGCATATTTAAATTTGTTTGAATTTACATCTTGTGAAACTTGCCGGTCATGTCACAAAGATAAGATGACCATAGCTCTGTTTATTGGAAACAGAGAAAGAGTTATTAAACTCTTGGAATTGATACATGATGATGTATGAGGTCTCCTGTCTACACATACCAAGACCGGTTCTTTATACTTAAATACATTCACTGTTTATCTCTCAAGATTTGGACATATGTTCCTGTTGAAACACAAGTCTGAACCTTTTGAGATATTCAATGAATATGAGTTAGAAGTAGAGAACCAAAAACGGGTATAAGTATTATGTCCTTTGATGAGATCAAGGAGGAGAATACTTGAGTACGGAATTCCTGGACTATTCTAAAGAAGAATGAGATTCTCTCTCAGCATTACTCCTCCGTATGCATTATAGCACGATGGTATATCGGGGCGGAGCTATAGCACCCTATGTGATATGGTGTGCTCTATGATGAGTACTACTGAGTTTCCTATTTCCTTTTGAGAGTTATCCACTTGAGAAGCTGCATACCTATTGAATAGGGTTCAAATCAAATCAGTTGCTTACCACTTCATATGTGATATAGAATGGGAAGAGCCCATATCTTAAGTTTGTTAAGATTTGGGTTGTCCAGCCTATGTCTAAAAGAATAATCCGGACAAGCTCGAGGCAAAGTCAGATCTGTAGAAGTTTGTTGGATATCCCAAGCATATGCAAGGGAATATTTTCTACCTAACAGAGGAACAAAATATGTTTTGTTTCTCAACATGCCACCTTTGTGAAAAGGAATTTCTTATGAAGAAATTAGTGGTCATGAGGTAGAACTGGAAGGAGTTCCAGCTATACAAACTACAGCAGATGATTTGGTAGAACTAAAGGATTCAATAGACTCTAACGGACCTCAGCCTCTCCGCCGATCTAGTAGGGTTCCTTACCCACCTGAGAGATACTTCGGTTTCTCTATGACAGTGGGAGCGAGGATTGCATCATGAGATGATGACCCAACTAGTTTCGAGCAGGCCATCAAGAGTGGGACTCTGTAAGAATGGCTGGATGCTTAGCGATCTGAGATGGAATCCCTATACACCAACAAAGTATGGACTTTGGTTGCTTTATCTGAAGGGTTAAATCCCCATCAGGAGCAAGTATATCTTGAGAAGATTACTTGGTGTACATGGAAAAGTTGAGACTTTCAAAGCTATGCTTAAGTCCATCCAGATCCTACTTGCCACGGCTATATACCATGACTACGATATTTGGTGGTTGGGTGTCATGACTGCTTTTCTAAATAATATTTTAGAAGAAAGCGTCTATAAGTACACAGCCAGAGGGCTTCGTAGACAGTGGGAGCAGCGGAAACGTGTGCAAGATGCTTTATAGGATAAAACAGGTATCGCGGAGTTGGAACATCTGTTTTGATGTGGTAGTCAAAGAGTTTGACTTCATCAAAATAGTAGATGAACCTTGTATATACAAAAAGGGCAGTAGGGAGTATGGTGGTGATCCTCGTAGAGTACGTGGATGACATACTCTTGATAGGGAAGGAGTTTCCTATGCTACGCTCGGTCAATCTCCGCTTATCACAAGGATTCTCCATATAGGATCAAAGTGATACCTCCTAAATCCTGGGTTTTGGATCTATGAGATAAATCTAATTGGATGTTAGGATACTCACTAGTTGTAGTGAGATGGTATCAATCGATCCTGGGGAGAATCACTGGAAAAGTTCCAGGGTGATAAGGACGACTGAATGTCAGTCGCAGGCATTGTCTTTACCCTCAGTGGAGGGACGGTATGTTGGAAGAGTTCCAAACTAGATACCGTGACATACTAGACGATTAAAGGCAAGATACATCATTACCAAAGATGCTACCAAAGAGGCAGTCTGGATATATATAAGTTCATGAGATGAACTTCGTTCCAACCATTGTGCAACAATGGAGTTATGGCTTTGGCCTAGGAATGCCCGTCCCATCAGAAATCCAGATATAATTCTTAGGTAGTATCACCCGATCATGGAGATGGTTGATCTCCAGGGAGATCGAGATTAGGAGAGTAAACACAGAGGACAACAGCGCGGATCCACTCACAAAGGCCTTTTTCCCGGTAGAGACTTTTATGGGATGGTTGAGTATGAGATACTTCAACCACAGCTAATTATTGGGTATGTGATACCACAACTGATGGCCCTAGTGCAAGTGGGAGATTCAAGTTCGGTATCTAATAACATTCATTCAGAATCAATGTATTTGTTAATACTGGGTGATAACTACCAACAGACTTGGCTACAACACTTGCACCGTTTTCTATCTCATGAAACTTATCACCCGTTCTCATTTTTACAAAATTTCCAGAGAAAGGTATTAACCGGGGTTTCGGGGTTCGATCGGACTTTAAACTTCGACTAGACATCGCCTAAAGCTCTAGCTTGGCTCTGATACCACTGTAGGGATGCTAGGCCCTCTAACAAGGGTCTACAAGGCATCAACCATGCCCGATTTAAAATTTAGCCGTGCCAAACAACCCTAAATGAGATCTTTAAACTAGAGATTAGGCGAAAACAAGCATGTTAAACATTTTAACACTAAATGAGAGGGATTACAACCTTTGTAGTCCGGTCCTTCACTTCATAAGCTCCATGTTGAGGTCCCTTCGCTGCGATCATCATGCATCCGGACTCTAGAGAGGCTCCACGACGAGAATGATGCAAACTTGCTTCCGATCTTCGATAACAAAGATGATCTACCTTGAAGTTTCATTAACACAAGCTCTCACTCACTAAATGAAGTGAACACCCTAATCTAAATGGCTAGGATAGATTAGGATGATGAAGTAGCAATTTAGCTCTCTTTTGTTTTCATTTACTCACTCATAATCATCATATGGCAAAAAGCTAGAACGCTTTTTCCAAGGAAGAAGAAGAAGAAGAATATCCAATTCCATTTGTGATGAATAATGAAAATATAATCATCATTACTTATGCAACCATGGTCAATATAACATTTGTAGAGATTTAACTAGGGCTAGGGTTTGGGTTGGGTTAAAGAATGAGTCACTTAAAATATCATGCATAATATCTTAGCTCAATCCAAAAGAAAACCTTCTAGAAGGTTCATGAAAGAACTAACCCAATTCAAACCCTAACCTTGTTTAATCTCCACTGAATATGTTGCATTAGTAATCATATCATGTTACAATATTATATATCACATATATAATATTTATTGTAATAAAATAAAATAATACAATTAACATATATCGCATATATATCAATGTATTACCCGAGTGAGAAAAAGAATCTTTTAGTGAGCTTATATTAGTTAATGTAATTTAATATATCACATATATAATTATACATTAAATCATAGAATCAACACTTGATCCGACAATCCGGCTATATCGCATATAACCGACTAATATATCATTTGCCGATTCATCGAATCAACACTTGATCCGATGACCCGGCTGATATCAAATATCGCGAGAATAGAATACGGTATCTCATATCGCATTATCCTCGGTCCTGCGCATATCACATATGTGCCCCCTACTCCGTTTTTCCTGAGTCAAGAAACCTCTGTGTAGGACTCTAAGAATCGTCAATACGCCGGCGGTAGGTGATGATCATATCAAACACCCACAAGCTGCAAGCGGTCAGCTAAACGTAACAGCCACCCAGGTATTGAGCGATCAGAAGATCAACAAGCAAGCATGTACATTCTCCTGTGAATCCAATCAGTAACACTCCCGTACAGTCCGGTCTCGTCGTCTGATATGTCGCATATCTCGCCTAGGGGTGGTAAACGTCAGACCCCAGTAGCTTGATAAGTCGTGTCGATATGAGGTCCATAACAGTTCGAGAAACTACTGATAACACTTACCGGTAAATCTCAGCAACCCTGGCCAGGGATTTCCAGTTATAGCTAATCGAACATAGCACAATATCAACTCCCTATACCGGGAGAGACGAATCCTCTCCTATCGCTCATTGCCTCCATGTGATTCGGGACTGTACCCAAAAGCCACCTTTTTGCACGCTCTCTTGGACGTGGTATGATGGAAATCAAAGCACAGTGGGAATCACACAAGACTCTATGACGATCTCGGGTCAACAGACTACTCTGTACCAGTGTCACCGGAGAACTGCCATCTGACGTGAGGTATAATACCATCTGGGAGTTCTCGGCGAGTCCGTCCAGTGTACCCAGTCTCCACTGAGCACCCGTACACCATCCTTGATGTCAAACACCGATGGATATGGGATCATCCATCGCCCATCATATGGGTCAAGATGCGTATACGCTAGTCTACTCTGGTGTATCGATACCCTGTCTCGATACACCCTCGACTAGGAACAGTTATAGGATGTACTCGTCGACTACCGTGGCCCCACTAATATGATCTCATCATAGTCCCAGTAGTCGAGTACATATCCTAAGGGCTTTATCAACATGTAACATAGAGACAATCAGAGTACATGTTAAGATAAAGTACAACCAGATAGCGTACTATCATGTCGAGCAAGAAAGTCCTCCCTATATATGTCCAAGCATCCATTACAATATACATCGTATGTACAGTAATGGCCTCTAAGGCATACATATAACTAACAGAGCCCTCATCGCGAGACGGCCGGGTAGCTTCCTGTCCGGCCCATCTACCGCGGTATCTTTCTGCCCAACAGCACCGTCCGTGGATCTAAAGCCCTCATCATGAAGCCGCCAGGCAGTTTCCTGCTCGGCTCATCCACAGTGGGTAGTTTCCTGCCTAACAAAGACATGGATCCAAAACCCTCATCACGAGGCGGCCGGGTAGCTTCCTGCTTGGCCCATCCACAATGGGTAGCTTCCTGCCCAACGAAGACGTGGATCCAAAGCCCTCATCACGAGGCCGCCAGGCAGCTTTCTGCTCGGCCTATCCGCAGCGGGTAGCTTCTTGCCCAACAATGCTGTGGATCCAAAACCCTCATCATGAGGCGGCCGGGTAGATTCCTGCTCGGACCATCCACCACGGTAGCTTTCTGCCCAACGAAAACGTGGATCCAAAGGCCTCATCATGCAGCCGCCGGGTAGCTTCCTGCTTTACCCATCCGCGGTGGGTAGGTTCCTACCCAACAACAATGTCGATCCAAATCTCTCATCACGAGGCGGCCGAGTAGCTTCCTGCTCGGCCCGTCCACTGCGGATAACTTTCTGCCCAACGAACACATGGATCGAAAGCTCTCATCACGAGACCACCGGGTAGCATCCTGCTCGGCCCATCCGTAGCGGGTAGCTTCCTGCTCAACAACGCTCTGGCCTCATCACGAGACAGCCGGGTAGCTTCCTGTCCGGCCCGTCCACAGCGAGTAGCTTCCTGCCCAATGAAGACGTAGATTCAAAGCCCTCATCACGAGGCCGCTGGGAAGCCTTCTGCTAGGCCCATCCACAGCGGGTAGCTTCCTGCCCAACAACGCTGTAGATCTAAAGCCCTCATCACGAGACGGTCGGGTAGCTTTCTGTCCGGTCCATCCACCGTAGGTAGCTTCTTGCCCAACAAAGACATGGATCCAAAGGCCTCATCATGAGGCCGCCGGACAACTTCCTTCTTGGCCCATCTGCAGTGAGTAGTTTCCTGACCAACAACACTGTAAATCCAAATCTCTCATCATGAGGCGGCCGGATAGCTTCCTGCCAAGCCCATCCACCACGGTAACCTGCCAAACAGCGTCGTGGATCTAAAGCCTTTATCACGAGGTCGTCGGGCAGCTTCCTACTCGGCCCATCCGCAACAGATAGCTTCCTGCCCAACAACGCCGTGGATCCAAAACCCTCACCACGTGACGGCCGGGTAGGTTCCTGCTCAATCCATCCACAATGGATAGTTTCCTGTCCAACGAAGACGTGGATCCAAAGCCCTCAACACGAAGTCGGTGGGCTCATCGCATCCATCCACAGCGGGTGGACTCCTACCCGAGCTAATGTTCGATCTTTCAACGCTTGGAAACTCAAGAACAAAACAAGTCCAAATAAAAAGACGACAGGAGTGCAAGTGAACAAAGATGTTTTCCGGGGGCTATGCACCCCTATTTATACCCTCGGCAAAAACCATCCTACGGCCCAGATCTTCTCCCGCCAAAATGAAGCGTCGCGCACAATGATTCATGTGACGCCATGCGGCAGCCTATTATTAAACACCCTCCCTTCACGCGGATCCGATCAGACGAAGCGACGTCACCTTAATGACGCCGTCCCATCAGCGATCCACTGACGTCATCCGCAGATGCGCACGAAAATTAGGGCACTTAATTATCGCCATATGGGTACGGAGATCAGGGAAACGCAACCGCCAAGCACCATGTCGATCCCTCAGCAAAAAGCAAGAATACTGAACAATCCACCTTCGACCCGGCCCATAAATAAGTCGAATCGAGCGTGAAGGGCTAATGATGGTGCTCACAAGTGTGGATTCCCCTGATCAAGATACGTAGCGGATGGCAAGTCTCTCACGCGCACCAACCAACTCTTTGAAGTACCATGCGAAGGGGACATTTCTCGGCGTCTCATCTCCGAGGTATCATCCGACCTTTGAGGAGCCTCCCCTGAGTACATTTCCTATTCGTCTAGCAACCAACCAACTGCTTGCCTCCGAGCTATCCTACAGCTGAGTTTCCTCAGCCTCCTCACTCGTCTCCGAGCTATCACAGAGCAGAGCTTTCTCAGTCTCTTTGCTCGTCTCCGAACTGTCACCGAGCTGAGCTTCCTCGGCTTCCCCGTCTGGCCGATAGCACGGGCGCTCCCATAACGTCTCCGTGCATCTCGCCACGACGAGATCTCTGCCGCTCCACGTCCCGCATCCCACGCTAGCGTATCTCGACATTAATGAGCATATCTCGCCATCTACACGAACGTGACGCGGAGGCGAAACGGACGGCGACTCGCATCGGCTCGCTCCATGCTACCATTATATAAACCTCTTTTCCATACGACTTAGGTAACTGGAATTGAATCCAATACGCCGCTACTCTGCCCATCTATACCTCAATACTTACTTGATCGTCGGAGGATCTTACGTTGGTTTCCCACCCCGGGACTTCCTTTGCAGGTTGCTCGGCGTTAACAACAGCCAACAACCCGTTGAAACCCACACTCAGCCTTTACCATAAATCTCAACCGTTCGGCCCCGCCGGCCGTAAGATCGATGGAGTATAATATCTGAGAGAGATTCCGACCACCATCAGAGCTCGAGGTTGAGCCAGCCTGGGACTTTACGAGCATTAATTAATTAACAGGGGCGAAGAAGATCTAGGGGAATTAAGGCTAAATGGGTTGCGGGTTATCGGAGTGGGACCTGATAATTAAGGATCATGTGGTTAGCGAGGAGAAGAGCTAGCGGAGAACCAAAAGAGTACGTGGACTGCATGCGCTCGTTGAGCCAGGGGTACCTGCAAATTCCCACTAGTATTGTCTTTCTTTGTCTCTACTGCTATCTCCCTGATGCCAGTTATGTTTCTTGATTCATCCTATCTTTGGAATTTGAATGTGTCAAGAGTGGGGTCAACAAGGGAGAGCCCAGTAGCTGTGTACATAAACAACAATCACAGAGCTACTGCTTACAGGGCTCCTTCAACTTCTTCCAGCAGAACTGGTGGTGGTGCTGGTTATTTTCCGTCTGTGACGGACCCCACGGAGCATAACCTGCCGCATCCTCATGCTGCTGTGGTGGTGGCGGCGGCACTCATCAATTGACACGTCAAGGACCAGGCAGCATCGATATCGGTGAGCAATGCGAGCGATGTGGAGGTGAGCAAGTGGGTGAAGCAGGATGAGCCTGGGATTTACATTACCATCGGGGAGCTTCCTGATGGAACTAGAGAGCTTAGGAGAGTCGGATTCAGGTATGAATCAATTTCATGCAATCATATGTGAATTCTCTTCTTCGTGGTGTTGTGTGGTGTTCGCAGCGCATATCGTGTTGTGGATGCAGCCTGGAAAGGTTTGGCGAGGTACATGCGAAGCAGTATTGGGAGGATAATAGGGAGAGGATACAAACACAATATCTCTAGATGGTTCACAGAGGAGAGACATAGGAGAAAAAAATGGAAAAAATGAAAAAGGTACTTTTTGTTTTTGTGAGAAGATCCCCCTCATAGTTAAGTGTTATCATTTGTATGTTATTATTAGGGTAGAGGTAGCATCGAGGAAGGATTCATGTGATAATGAAACCTGTCTAACTAATGAAAGGCAAATTTCTGAATTCACCCATCAGAATGTTAAGCTTGCGCGCACGGATGATATGATACACGGAATGTTTTCCAGCAGCAAAACCACCGCTGAATGAATGGTTACAGATAAGAAAATGTGTACCTCACAGGAGTGAATGGTTTGCATAGACATTCGCTTCAGAAGTTAGCTGAAGTCAGTCCCGAGTTTACTTACTGGAAAACACTTCTTTCAAATGGAAAACCAACTCCTTTCAAATTTGGGAACACGAATCAGTATTCAAAGCACGAAGGATTCAAAGCACGAAAAAAGAAAACTGTTGCTGTCATTGTCAGATATTTTTTAAAAACCGTTTTAGACAAAGACCAACATACTTGCAATTCACATCGCTGGAAATTAATGCATAGACAATATACTGGAATTATAGCAGCAAGATATTTTATTGAAAATTACCACATCATACTAATCCACAAATAAAGGATCAAACAAACAAATCAAAAACCAACACCCTAAAAACATCAGAACTCTATATATGTCATTTTTGGTTCCCCTCAACCCGCAACCTTCCTAGAATACGGCCTAGCAGATGGGACTTCGTAGGAGCGGCCCAGGTAATCCGTTTGGCTATGCCAGCCCCCAGCCTTCATAGATGGCGGCGGCGGCTTCTCAAGCTGCTGTCGCTTCTTCTGCTGTTGAGCCCCACGGTTCACACTCATTTGTGACAATTTACCACTCACCTCGGATATCTTATTGGAGCTGGCCACTCTCATCGTTACAGCCTTTTCAATCTCATCTGATAAAACCTTGCGCGTATCTCGTACCAAAGTTCCTGCTAAATCATACAAAATTAGGCCCACATCAGTGCCAATCTGCAACAATCCATGCTGACAGTCTCATAAAATCGGATGGCTTGATGGTCACCTCTTTTGAGAAAGGGTTTGCTTTTTAAAGGACATGATGAAAGGAAAAGAGAGAGAAATATCCTAAGGTATGCAAATATGACTAAATCCTATACTTGTGGCTTTCGAAACACTAAATAATTGTACCTTTTACCTTTTTTCAATATTTTGTACTCATTTTACCTTCCCCTACCATCTGTCCTTTTCTATCATATTTAATGTATAACAGTATGTAAATTTAACTACATTCTTACATATTTGGCTACATTTATATTTATTTTTAACACAATTTAACTTGGAACAAAGGCTACTTCTTGTTGTTTGAACACAATTTTATTGATATTTATTCTAATTGAGCTAAATTTTTCTGTAATTGCTGCAAGCAAAACAACAAGGTAAAACATAAATACTAATATGTAATATTATTCCAGGTACCATGGAGAAATATGAAAAGGTTTTATGGACTAGGTGACTAACTAAAAAGAGGGGCACCAAGTCACTTGGTCATGTGCGTGCTTTTTACGACCAGATGAAACATCTTGACACAGAAGAACCATATTCTAGAAGATAAAAACGTATGCATCCTAGTGTAATCCTTTCTATGAGAAAAATATTAGATAATATCATGAAGGGCAAAAATGGCAGCTTGCCTGGTTTGTTCCTTGCTGGTGAATGATATAGAGATTGTCGAGGTTGTCTCAAACTGTTCTTCATGGACCTAACATTGTTCTCAGGTTCCTGTAGATAAAATCGATTAAATCTGAAGAACCAAGGAAACAAACACTTTTAACCTAAGACAAAAGTCAGATCTACCAACTTGATTGTTCATCTCAAGCTTTCTTTGCACAGCTGTGATAATCAGCAAAATGAATCTTAGTAATGCAAATAAACAGTAAAAATATGTAAAACTATGCTTCAAGTAAAAGAATAAACAATCCGTCTCAACGTATACTTGAAAATATATCACAAAGAGTGACTACATATTTTTAAAAGGTTACTTGTCTTGGTAGAAGCATTAATCTTCGCTGGTAGCAAATTGCTCGCAGATTTGGTAGTTGATAAAGCACAAGTAGAGTATCTTCTAGTACTTTTCTGCTCCAAGGCACCTTTAATCCCAACTAAAAGATAAAATTCGTTATATTATAAGCAAACAACAACAAATGTTGAACAAGGGACCTTGATAAGGAGAGAAAAATGCAAACAAACCAGTCGGAGGTGTTTTAGGCGCTCCTGTTGCTTTCATACGAAGAGATGGTGGGACATAAAAGCAAGGCTGTAATACGAAAGCAGATAGCACATAGTATTTATCAAAAGAAAGCGCATATGAATGTTGACTCTGTGTAAAGTAAAAAAAAAATGTCTAGGGAAAATACAAATCATATTGTCACCTGGAAGAAAGAATGCTGAAGGGCTTCAGAAGCTGTGGGCCTCTTGGCGGGATCCCAGGAACAGAGTAACTGCATGATGTGCATGTCAATAAATAGAATAAATCTGAAGACATTTGCTGTAAGTGAAGTTTTTCAGTAGGCTTAAGCAAATACATCATTCTGAAAATTAGCCTTACCGAGATAAGGTCTATTGCTTCCTTGCTGGCTGATGGTATTAGCGCTGACAGAGGTACACTTGAGAACTGCAGTGGAAGTAACAATAGAAGGAATAAGACACCGATCCACATGATAAAATAAAACTGAAGCTATAAAAATAAGAAAAGATAAATTGTAACAAGAAAAGGTAAATTATTAAATCTTGAAACATAACATTTAGGAACAAGCATATCTAATTATCTTAGCATCTCTAAAGATGAAGGTGAGGTACTATCCACTGGGCATGTAACACATTACCATGACAAGTAACTTATAAATTCAAGACATACGTTCAATAAACTTATCATATATAATAAGAGTGAGGTTGCGTGATATACCATTCGAACGTGAAAGCAGGCCCATGCTAGAAACACGTGCGCCGCCACCATATCATAAGGACGATATGTATAAGAGTAATTTGAGTGGGGGTTGCGAGGGAACTGAATGATCAAACCGCTAAAAAGAAAATAGCAGCATTCTTTCTTTTCTCCCTCTTTGGTGAAAATGCGACATGGAATAGATTGGACTAAAATCATGAGTGGCAGATAGCAGATTTAAAAAACACCGTCGGAAAGTAGTCATCTTTAGGGACAAAGAAACTGCAAATGGCAGCGGATATGTTTGCCTCATGTCAGAACAATATCTTTCACACCCCTGAAGATGGGACACAGTTAATTCTTTATCATAAACGCTTCAGTAAACAACGGAAACCTACATATCACTTGCCAATAGCCTCCAGTGGCTGCGAAATGGAGTCTATGCAACTATGGCCAGATGAAATACTATTTCAATAGTTCAATAACGACCTCATTTCTAAATCAGTTAAAATACTCAAAAGGATTCTTACAAGACATGTTGCTCCCTCTTTGTACATACCAGATTAAGGAACAGATGAACATGCTTTGATGAAAGGTGACAAAGTGAACTTCGAGAGATTTAGCCAGTGCTTCGAGCACCCGCGGGATGGGACAAAGCAAACTTAGAGACATCTGATCTACATGTTATCAGCTTTGTTGGTGGTGGTGATGCGCCATCAAAAGTTAATAAATTATCATCGGCTCATCGCAACATCGATGCCGTCTTAATTATTCATTTCATTGCATGTAATAAATGTGTTTCCTTCACAAAATAAAATAAAATTTCTAAAGATATATCGATTTCATTTGTTATTGCAAGCAAAATGTTGAAAATCCGAAGAAAACAAAAAAATTAGGATTTTTGAAAATACTGCAATTTTCATGCTCTTATATAGCAAGAAAAATACTAATAAAACCGAAGAAAACATAAATTTTGAGTTGTGCGAAAATTTCACAATTTATATGTATATATAGTGAAATTTACGTGTTGTATATATAGTATAAAATTTTGTAAAACTAAAGTAATTTGTAAAACTAAAGAAAACATAACTTTATAAGATTTTCTATAATTAGCGATTTTTGTGTGCTAAGAAAGAAAATAATAAAAACAAAAGACCGAAATTTTTATTTCTTTTTAGAAAGTTCGCGATCTGTGTAATATGGCAAGAAAATATTGAAAAACAAATAATATTGAAATTTCTGAAAATTTCACGATTTTCGTGTGCTATATAACATGCAAAAATAATGAAAACTTAAAGGAAACAAAAATTTTGGGATTTTGAAGATACCGTGATTTTTATATGCTATAGCAAAAAGATATTGAAAATTTTGGAATTTTGAAGATATCGTGATTTTCATATGCTATGGCAAAAAAATATTGAAAAACCGAAAAGGCAAAGAAATTTTTTAGATTTTGCGATTTTCATGTGCTATGCATGCAAAATTTAAAAAACCGAAGAGAGCATAAAAGTTTTGAGGAATTTTGAAAATTATGCAATTTTCGTGTAGTAGCATGCAAAATATTATAAATTTGAAACAAACAAATAATTTTGGAATTTTTTCTTTCGGTTTTTTCTTCATTCTGCTTCAAAAATTCTCTTTGATGATACCTCGAAAGTCATGACGGTGTTACTAATCATGCATCTCTTCATATCAAATATTTTTCGTTTTAAAAAAAAAGGCAAAACAAATTTAAATTATAAAATATTTTAAGGTTTCCTTCATGATGTTTAAACTTGGGGATTTTCTTGTTTAACGTTTTCATGTATCTGAATTTAAAGTGTTTTCTCAACCATATGTTTATAGCTCAATCACATTTTGTACAATTTGTGTTATTTAATTATCGGCGTGGAAAGCGCGACAGATTTTTCTTTTTCAAATGAAGTACCAATTTTATCCAATTTATATTATATTATTTCATCATCAGCATGGAAAAGGTGAACTCACAAACTTTTTGAACGAAGTGCCAAGTCTAAACACTTGTATTATTCGATATCGAGAATCCTCAATCGTGCTCTTATTATACCACCCAGCTACCACCTATATAAGCAATTATTATAGTTTAAACGACGCAAGAATGTCATATCAAACAATTTATTTCATTTCATTTTTTTGTTAATTTTAGCAAATATTTCGGAGTAATTCGGTAAATTATTCACGTGGATGCATAGATATACCGTCACTTCTACTTCTCTTTATGCAATTGAATGCCCTTAAAATCTAAAATTCTTATATGGAAGGGAAAAGAAAAAAGAAAAACTTGCTCATGAAAGCCATGATTGAAATTTTCAGCAATCTCCGGACTTCTATGTAGTGAAGTGCTCAGTATCATTTTAAAACAAATATCATTTTGACCTTTCTTTCTAATCTTATAAACCTAACAATCCCTTCTCCATTCTTTTTTAATTTCATGAACCCAAAAATTTCTCCATTATAACTCCATTCTTGTACCTTAGGCTATTCATAGCCCCTTCAACTATCTCCCACTATATCCACCTTCTAATTCTAAAGATCCATAATCAATTATTCAAATTTATCAAAAAAAAACACCCTGTCTATTCCTCCAAACTCCTCCAAACAATCAATATTTTCATAAGATAAAGAAAGAGACTGCGATGATATTTGTTGGATTTATGGATTTAAAAGGGAAAGGTAGGAAAGGAATCAAGTTAACCCAAATTTGATTTTAAAAAACTGATTGAAATGGTTAAAGGGGTTTTTTTTGGAGAACATTATGTTTTGGGGGACATATATGGAAATATGAAGTTTTAGGGGCGATAATTAGAATTAGGCGAGTTCTAAGGGTGATGCATAGAAAAAAACCAAAATGAATTGTCGTATCTTCCATGTTGTTGATTAAATAATATAAATTGTACAAACTTAGTATTCATTATTCATTAATATGTAGGGTCTTTATTTCTTGTTCTTTTCTCACTATTAAGTCTACTTTCACTCTACCTTCTGTTCTATATCTAGTTTTGATGAAGAGGCGTGCATTATGTCTTTTATAGCATGTGACCAATTTCCTCTTCAATGTGAAAAACAAAAGTTTGATCCCCGAAAGAGGTTGATTTCGTAAAAAACTTTTGGCAAAAAAAAACCTCTTGGTTCTTTTGTAAGGCTTTTATGCCATAACAAAAAAACAAAAAACAAAAAATAAAACTCACGTTAATTTTCAATGTTGATTTTTTTGTCCAAAAAAAGAGTTAATTGTTATATAATACTCCAATGCTCCACCTACTTTGCACTATATACCTTATTGATTTTTTCGCTTCACTTAGATATCCTAAAATACAAACCTTATAGATTTTGTTTAAAATAGTGATGAATTTGATGGTCAACTGAAGAGAACAAAATATCAATTGTTTGTACTTTAAGATATGTAAGTGCTGCGAAAAAATCAACAAGATACATAGATACGAAGTAGGTGAAACATTGGGGTATTATTTAGCAATTAACCAAAAAAAATTGTTACTGATTTAATAATACAAGTGTTTGACTTAGTATTTCATTCAAAAAGTTTGTCAGTTGTTCAAATTTCCCATGTTGTTGATGAAATAATATAACATAAATAGGATAAACATGGTACTTCATTTTAAAAAAGAAAATCTGAAACGCTACCCCCGCCGATGATTAACACAAATTGTACAAAATATGACTGAGCTATAAATATAGGGTTGAGGAGACGCTTTGAATTAAAATACATGAAAACGTTAAACTAGAAAATCCCCAAGTTTAAACATCACGAAGAAAACCATAAAATATTTTATAATTTCAATTTCAATTTATTTTTCCTTTTTATAAAAAAGAAAAATATTTGATATGAAGAGATGGATGGTTGGTATCTACTCCACGACTTACGAGGTATCATCAAAGATAATTTTTGAAATAGAATGAAGGAAACCCCCAATATTGAAGTTCTTTGTTGCATAATTGTCTGTTGCGTGATGGATATATATTAGTACTGCTGTTATAATTTCATTGCACTGATGTATATAGTATAAAGAATGTTAATTAAGATTACTTATACTAAGACGACATGATTAAACCGATTTTCTATCTTTATGTTAAATCAACTGTGTTGTGCCGAGGGGCCCAGGCCATAATCAATAATCAGAAAAGAAGGGGGAAACAAAAAAGAAAAGACTGAACCATTATTTCATCTATCCACCAACTCTATTCTTTAATAGCTTTTCGCTGGTCATGTGACGTTTCTTTATTAGTTTTCTTGGTCAAAAAGTCTTTGAATTATTGAAGTACATACCAACATTTCTCACATGAATCAAGAAGCGAGAAAAAAAACCCTTGGTTCTTTAGCTCTCTCCCCCCTCACAAAAAGCTAGAAGAAGCTCAACCTCATAGTTTTTCTACATGGATCAGGACGCTTGAAACAATTGAGTTTCAAATACTCTCTGTTATTCGAATTTCACGATTGTCCTGTGCTATAGCATGAAAAATATTTTTAAAATCAAAGAAAATTGAACAAAAAATTGAAAATTTCAGTATTTGTGTGCTAGCATGAATAATATTGAAAAATAGAAGAAAACGGAAAATTTTAAGTTTTTTTGAAAATTTTGCTATTTTCATGTTGCACCATGGGAAATATTGGGGAAAAACCATTTTTGAAAATTTCATGATTTTCTCGTGCTAACAAATAAAATATTGAAAAACCAAAGGTAGTAAAAATTTTGAGATTTTTAAAATTTTACTATATTTGTGTGCCATAGCATGCAAAATGTTGAAAATTTGAAGAAAAATAATTTTAAGATTTTTGTATATTTTGTGATTCTCAAATGCTATAACAAGCAAAATATTAAAAAAGCGAAGAAAAAAGAAAATTGAAATATTTAAAAATTTCATGATTTTCATAGCTATTTGCAAGTACCTGAAAATTTTGAGCAAGGAAAATATTGAAAAGATGGAAAATGCTATACTATTTGCAAGTTAATCCTTCATATATTATATATATTTAGTTAATAAATATGAGATATTACAACCTATAAATCATATAATAACAAACTTTTAAATTAATATGATTTTTCTTGACTTTGGACTTCGTATCCACACATTGAGCTGAGGCCCTTCCTAGTCCTAGTTTAATCTAAAACTGTCTATATTTTTTTTTGTCTTTACAACCAAGCGTTTCCTCCGGTGGCTTCTTCCATGTGGCCGAAAGGCCCACATGATAAGTAACAAATGTTAGGTTAGCTTGATTTAAATAATTAGCCCACAATTTATTAGCTTTAAGCAATTTGGTTAGGTGGTACTTGACAAACTGCCAATATAATTAAATCGTTTTTATCACAATGATGGGTAAACCACCGCCTCTCAGGCCTCCCTGGCCGATTCTACCATGGAGACCAATGATAGACATTTAACTCCCTCCCCCCCCCAAACAAAAAAACGCAGCTTTCATCGTACCGTGCTTTCCAGAGAGCAACTCTTCTCAAAATCTCAAAAGGTGCCGAGTTGGAATCACATTCACTCTAAGGATTCTTATGGCTCCATAGAATCTAGCTAGTATATCATGAGCGAGCCAGTACAAGCAGATGGGTGATGCACACCCACGTCCCACACAACTGAAGATGGCTTGGCTCGCTAATCATGAGGACCGCGAAAGGCAGGAAGGAAGTCCCAGTCATATAATGGCCTAATGGAACAAAATCTCTATAGATTACTCTAGAAGCCCTAAAATTTGAAACCCATTCAACTCTTACAAACAATATCAATGAGAATTTTGACTCTGCTTAGGCCCTCACAACACACCATATGTAGACCGGCATTTTGATCTTTATATTGATTCTGGAGTTTCTAAAGAAACTTAGTGGATTTAATTTCTATTCAAGGACAGGGTATTACTGAGTTTATAGTGTTCCTCTAGCTCCCCTCGTTACCATTTTTAATGAGAAACTGCCAGTAACTGCTTCGGCTTCTCATAGAACTTTATGTTTTATTAGCAGATTGTTCACAACTATACACAGATTTTATTTCAGGCATAACAAGTACCAGAAAAGTGCGATAGTTGAGCAATATAAGATCACAAGTAATCTGACATCAAATTATAAGATCACAAGTAATCTAACATCAAGATTTTATGTTGACGAGCAAATAAAATTATATAAGCGCACAGGTTTATATCAAGTAGGTGAATACTAAACGAGTCCCAGCAGATAGGTGAAAGAAAACATAATACTACCTGAGGAAATTGATATTTCATGGCCTCTGCAAGCTTAAGCCCTTCAGCCCAAGAATTCTGATTTGGACTACCAATGACGCTGCAAATTTTATAAATCTCATCCACCTCACTGCAAGTGGGAAATTCAAAGCATAAGAACAAGCCAGGAATCTGGTAACATTTGGTAAGGTAAATTACATTTATCAATCAGAAGAAAAACATGGAGGGCATTCCACTCTGTATCAACTGTATGGTACAACTTTGGTTTACAAACCCCAAAAAAAGTTCTTGAATTGTTCAGCTCGTGAGCATAATGTGAATAGATTAATCATTAACATTAGTCACAATTTGATGAGCAGGTGTGAAAAACATATCTAGAAATCATAAGCTCTAACTATATGCAAAGAGACAGAATAATCAATGAGCAGGTACGAGAAGCCATTCTTTCAGCTTCAGAAACAATGGAAAAAAAATCTGCAGCATTTAAAATACATACCTTGAGCCGGGAAAAAGAGGCCGAAGAGTAAAAAGCTCAGCCATTATAGCACCCATTGCCCACATATCTAGAAATGGCAAAAAGGAACAAGGGCTGTCAACGGAAAATTTTAATGCAACCTTTCTGGCACTGATACAAATTCATCAACCACTCACCGACTGCAGAGCCATACACAGATGATTGGAGCAAAACTTCAGGGGCCCGATACCTGCAATATATACAATATGACATTGGCAGTCAAGATAAGAACATAGAAAGCAAAAACAAATCGAACAAAAGAAACAATTCAGCGGTTAGCACTTGCCAGCGGGTGGAAACATATTCCGTGTAAGGTGGCTGTGAACACATTTCGCGAGCAAGACCAAAATCCGCAACCTTTATGATGTCTTTTGTGACCAAAAGATTCTCTGCAAATTATAGCAAGTTGAAGAATAAATATTTGATGTAGCACAATTTTGTGGCATAAGATAATATGTGAAACATTGAAGGTTTGTTTTACATGGTCATTAAAACATCTGAGTTTAACCAACAGAAGCACAGAAGATGATCATCTATGACATAAAGGAGGCAATTATATCTGAATAACGATGGCAGAACTTTCACGCTGAATACATCCTAGAAGAATTAAGGTATCTCACTATATACAATAGTAACAAAAGCTCCCAAAAGAAATGTTATAATACTTGAAGTAGTTAGAGGCTAGGATATAAAAAGTTCTATTTTCAATTGTAAACTTGCAGTATCATATATCACACCCTCAAATGAAAGTTAGCTGGAAGTGTGTGAGTTGAAACGAAAAGTTATGAGTCGGATGGGCATCCATAACATCATACACATATTACCCTTTGCACAATAACTCTCTATAATAAATAATAGAAGACATTAAATCCTTATAAAGGGCCTTCAAAAGGAAGCTGGCCTCGGATTCAAAGGTATCTTAAGGGAAGAAAAGACTGGTTGAGATAAAGAAGAAAAGCCATGTGTTGCCCTTTGATATCGAGCATTACTTGAAACCTTGGTCGAATGATCGACTTCTCTATATGTTTAATTTTGCATGATGTCCATAGAACAATAGATCTGTTGGTCACCGGTTTTGTATGAAGACATAATTCCAACAGATATATTTGCATTGTGATCCCCTTTCACCTCATCAGCACAATCAGGTACTAGAAAAGGTACATCCCTTCATCAGTATTTCTCTCCTTACTAAAGGTCGACTTTCAATTCCTATTATCATCCATTGCTCTACATTCGCATAATACATCCAAGGATCAAACCCAGACCGCCAATAACCCTCAGTTCTTTCAAGGAAACTAAAGCAGATACAAACAGAGTGACGTATTTCTTTGCAAGTTTTGTGGAAAAGTCACATAGTTTGAATGCAATTAAAAAAATTTGGTGAGAAAAATATTAACAAATACTAGATAATCAGAACAGAAGGAAAACAAAGAATTATTTTCTTATTGTTCTATGGCAGACAATCCAACAAAAGCTAGAAGGTCAAAAAAGGCACAAATGAAAACCAAGAAGAAATGTCAACATAAACATATAAGCATATAATACCAGGCTTAAGATCACGATGGAAGTAGCCACGTTGGTGCATGTAAGAAAGAGCATGAAAAATTTGATAACACCAATTCCGGACTTCAGCCTCCGGAAAAAGCTTGCCTCGATCTTTTGTGAGCTGGTATAAATTACATTCCTAACAACAGTAAAGAAAATTTCATAATAACCTCATAATTTTTATAGAGCAACAAAATCACAATCAAGGAACAATGATTAAAAGAATACCATATACTCAAATATGAAGTACAATATATCGCTCTCCCTTATGACCTCCTTTAGTTTCACAATATTGGGATGATTCATCCTTCGCAAGGACTGAAAAGCGAGTATGATCAATTTTGAAGGAAAGAAGACATAGATTACAGATATTTGTGTAGGACAATAGGGTTGCAATTACCTTCACTTCTCGTAGATTCATGCATTCTTCCCAAGAATAATATTTTCTTTTCATTTTCTTAATTGCGACCTGTCAATGTTAGATATGATTACAATGTTGTAGATAGAACTTTATCCCTCTCCCCAAGAAATTTGTAAAACTTGATATCATTTCAGAGTACTTACAATTTCACCACACTGTTTATTTATGGCACGCCAGACACTTCCAAAGGTGCCATCACCAATTTCCTTTATTATTTTATATCTGCAACAAGTGACCGTTATAGTTAGTCGATGGAAAGAATTTCCATGGTAATCTCAACTTTGTAAACTCACCGTTCCATCTTTTAAGCGGGAGAGAGACAGGAACTTCAAGGTTTTTGTTGAAGGAAATGGACAATGATGCACAAGGTATATCTGGCAACTTGCAGTAGGTGAATGATTAAAAAACAATTTTTTTGGATGAACAAGAAAAGCTAATCAACCTTCAAGCCAACTTTCCGCAGGTATCTCTAACTTGGAACATGTACCGCTTCCCAGATCCCAAAATTTCCAGTTATACATGAAATACTGCTCGAAACCCACCACACAGTTTGGCAGAACAGCAGTCGAGATGTAAATGTGGGGCAGGAACGCTTCAATGGCTTTACACAGCTAGAGCAAGAAACAACACAATGTGCATTGTTTTCTCCATGAAAATTTTTCAGAGGTTTACCGTGTTAATGAAGTGGCACTCTTGTGTAGCAAGTAGATTGATACAGAAGGATAGATCAAACTGAAGAGGATATGTCTATAACTAAAGCTGGAAAGCGGCAGAAATGGTAGCCCACAAATTTAACCCTGTGAACATAAAATAATAAAACAAAATCAAGAACCAATTCATGAGATTAAAATTATGTTTCCCTGAAAACTAAAATTTACTTTCGGAGGCCTATGATGAAAATTTTAATACATAAATGTGTAAACCATACCCACTAATTATATCAACTTAGTGCCCAATAGAACACAATTTACTCCAAGTAAAAGCTTTGCGGGTGATGCACTGCCAAAAAAGAACTGTCAGAGAATCCACACATGAAAAGATGCTTTCACAAGAATGGACAGGAAGCTTGGTTACTTGTAAAAATGCACTATGGTTCCAACAACTTCAGAATAAATTTGCATTACGCTTCCCTTGGAGGTCATGGAACAGCAACTGGCCACTAGGTACAATTGACAAAAGAGATGAGAAGAAAATACATAGGAATGATGAACCTCCAGTCAAGAACCTCCTGGAATGGTAAAGCTCGGCGCTTGTAGGTACTTGACAAACATTGGTCTTGTTCCATAACTTAAGAAAGTATACTAAATCCACAAGAACTAACAAGTGCGGAGCCTAGCAAAAAGGTGGTGTTATTTACTTGAAAAATATATGTTCCAAATACGCAACAAAAACAGCAGAAATAATTAAACTGACGCTATGATATAATTGTGTGGCATAAGAAAAACACCAGAACAAAATCAAATAATTCGTCGCTGAATTTCACAAAGTACTACGTCAGAATAAATCATGCACCTGGAGTGTGCAATACTGTTCAATGTGTCTAACGGGCCGGGCCGGCCCGAGCGCCACGTGGCGGGCCCGGGATGGCCGTTGGCGGTCCCCGGCCCGACCCGGCCCGGCCAAATTCAATTTGAATTTGGCCTTGGAGGGTTTTTTGGGGTGAGGGCCGGTCAAATTCTTAGGAGGGGATTTTTTTTTAATGGGGTGGGATTTTTAATAAAGGGGAAAATTTTGAATTACAATGGGGTTGAAAAATTATCTAAAAACCCCTCACTCAAAATTATACATTTCTATACCCCTAATCCAAAACTCCATAAATACATATCTACACTTCTCATTCTTTTCACAATTCACAACAACAAAATTTTCAATCTCCCAGTCACTCTCTTTAATTTCCGAGAAGTTTGCTGTTAAGATTGGAATCACGCAATCTTCATTTCCACGGTCTCAATCTTCACTTCAGTTTCACTAATATGTTCTGCTATTTGAAATCAGGGTTTTTTTGTATTGATTATATATTTTCTCGTATGTTTTTTTATCATCTCTCTTTCTCTGTTACTAATACTTTTAATTAAGAATATCATGTTCATCTTCATGAGGTAACAGGGGTATTTCATCTTCACGAAGATGTTCATTTCAAATCGATTTGGATTCATAAGAGAGACGGAGACTAACCAATATATTGTAAACTAATTTTGATTCTTATTCTCCTAATTATGAATCTTCTAGTTATGAGATCTCTACTACGTCACAAAGTAATGTCCCTGAAAAAGTTCCTGCTCCTACCGTTCCTGAAGCAAGAGCTTCTGCCCCTAAAGATAAACGAGCTAAAACTTTTGATGTTTGAAAATATTTTGTAGTACAAACAGTTGCAGATAAAGGCGAACGGGCAGTTTGCACTCATTGCCAAGCAGATTTTACTTGTGCCACTTCATGTGGAACTACCCATCTAAAAAAGCATTTAATCAAACACGAAAAAGCAGATTCTCGACAGACGGCTCTAAGTATGTTATATAACTCTTTAACTAGTTTTTCTTATTCGCGAGATACTAATAGAAGAGAACTTGCAAGATATGTCATACCTACTGAACAACAATTTGGTTTTGCAGAAAACGAAAAATTTGATAGATTGGTAAAAAAAATGCATATAATACAGTATTTCAAAGAGTACTCATAACACTTAGAGGTAATGTTTTAAAAAATTTCATGATAGTAAAGCCAATTTGATTGATATTTTTGCAAATCTTAAGAGTAAAATTGCATTAACTTCTGATATTTGGAATCCAAAATGGGCTATGAGTTACATTTGTGTTACTACACATTTCATTGATAATAATTGGTTTTTACATAAAAGAATTATTGATTTTTCAAAAATGGAGCATCCACATAGTGGAAATAATATAAGTAATTGTATTTTGATTACTGTACGTGAATATAATATTCAAAATAAAATATTTTCTGTTGGTTTTGACAATACTACCAATAATAATTCTGCTATAATAATTTTAAAAAATAATTTAAATCATGTTTTGAATGGAGAATTATTTCATCAAGGATGTGCATGCCATGTTTTAAATTTAATTGTGCGTGATGGTCTTACTATAATTGATCTTCATTTAGCGAAACTTAAAAATGCAATGATATTTATTGAAACATCTGGATCCCGAAAACAAATTTTTAAGCAAATTTATACCCAGTTAAATTTAAAATTTAGATCTGTCTAATTCAACATTCCAACTAAGTGGAATTCCACTTATGAGATGTAGAAATGTGTTTTAAAATATCAGCTCATTACTTTATTTTATGAGGAACAAATGCCCAATAATAATTTAGAATTATGATTGGTTTGTTTATGAATATGTTTTAAAAAATTTAGCAATATTTTACAATGCAACTAAATGTTTATCTGGTGTTTATTATTCTACTACATGTTTAGCAGTAGAACAGTTATTTTATGTTAGTAAGATTATTAATAAGCATGTAATTGGCCCTGAAAATGTATTTGCTGGAATGTCACATAGCATGCTTACGAAATTGAATAAATATTGGCAGAAAGTTCCTACATTGTTTTGTTTAGCTTCTGTTTTTTATCATAAACTTAAAAAAATAATTTATTTTTTTATTAGATGGACACGATGAAAACTAAGGTACTGATATAGGAGATTGTAAAAATGTTTTAAATTCTTATTTGCATGAATTGTATGCCGTATATGATGTACACTACGGTCAAAACAGAAATTCTTCTTTATCTTTCTCTTCACAGCAAACTTCCAAAGAAGTAATATTTCAGTTTTTGCAGCAGAAAAAACAAAGAACGACCATTTCTATTCTTCTACTTATAATGAGTTTACAATGTATTTGCAAACTGATTTCAGTAATTTTCTCACCGCGGATCAAATAGATAATTTTAATATTTTGGATTGGTGGAAAACACATGGACACATGCATCCTGTGTTTTCTGCCATAGCTCGTGATTTACTAACAACTCCAGTGTTAACAACAGCTTCGGAGTCTGCTTTTAATGCAGGTAACAAGGTTCTAAGCAACAAGATAGTGAGGCTGTCGCATAACGCATTGAAAATCGCAGAGTGCCAAAAATATTGGTTTGATGCATAAGTTAGACAACACGTTAAGAGCATTGAAAACTCTGACACCGATGAAAAGTAAAGATTGATAGGAGCTAACCAGTTAGTTCTTTTATTGAATTGTATTTTTTAATTTTTTTGGCAATTATATGAGAGGTAAGGTTTGCATATGTCATCAATATTTTTTAAGTAATAAAATATCTAGATTTTCCTCAGGACCTACACGAAGTTCGAGTTAAAAAAATTTCAAAATTTTTTTCATAAAAATAAAATTTTACTTTAAAAATATTTTTATTGATTTTTTTAACAATTTTTTTAAATGTGCCGGCCGGTTTTGGGCGGCCCGGGCCCGACCCAGCCCGACCCAAGCCGAGCCACGGGCTGGGTTCAGGTTTAGGGGCTTCAGGCCGGGCCGGGCCCGAAGACCGCCTAGCCTGGCGTGCTCCAGGCCTAAGTCCGGCCTGAAGCCCGGTCAACCCGGGCCGGGCAGGGCCTGAAGACTGCCAGGCCCGGCCCGGCCCGATAGACACCCTGTAATACTATACATAAAAGAATTCTCCCTGCTTTGAGCTCACTGGTAAGAATGTCCGAAGTTCACAGCCTTTGGATATATAAGTTTTACTTATTTCATGGGGGGTGTTGTTAGGATTTGGACGAGAAAAAACCGCCAAGGTGCATTCATAGGATTTGAATCTCTCGACCCTTTTTTAACCAATTTCTCCACAAGCACATAGTATATAAAACCATTCAGCGTCATTGTTCAATTAGTTTGCCCTCATGTCCTGACCTACTCATCAATCTAATGCTTTCTTCTAAATCCTAGCCTAGAACAACACTTGCGGCTTGCGTGCGTCCCAGGACCAAAGCAGCTCAGCCTTTTTCAAGATCCAGCTATAGATTTGAATAATCCTAAATTTGCAAGTCAACATCCTATCATAGTAGGTGTTAAAGAAAAGTAATTGAATGTCTGTAAGTCACCATTACAACCCTGATTAAATTCTATAACAATGTTACTGTTGAGATATAGGCGCAAGCAGAATGCCCCATTTCCGCAATTCTAACTCTTACTGCCTCTCTCGACTATCCCATCTAAATAACCTCTTTAACAGACTATTTTCATAAGCTTAAGTTATATCGTGTTTATGACATCTTGCAGATAATGGCAGTAAAGGAGTTACAGAGTTCATGAAGGTTCCATTCATGCTAGCTGAGGGTGAATGCATATCCCTATCGCCTGTTCCACAATAGATGATGCTTAACTAAATAAAACATATTATTCATGATGAAGCCTAAAATTATTGACAAAACTGGCATTGTAATAATTATCAAACAAATATCTAAGACGATATAACCAAGATAGCTAGAATCAACCACAGAATCAAAACGAAAAACATGCAACTCTATCAATTAGTCAAAATAATTATAGCTGGGTTGAAACGAATCAACATCGCGATTTCTATCGTAAATGAATACAAACCCTAATTGGTCAATGAGAAAACCCTAGCACCGCCTCACATCGGCTCCCATCGACTCTCAGATCTACGTCGCCAATCTCGGATCCGAAACCCTAGAAAATCAACGGATCAAGAGCTGGCCATCGTCGGCGATTTCTAGGGTTCGGCCCCTCTCCGATCGAAACAAATAAAAACAGAGAAAAGAAAATTAAAATAATTACCTCCTGAAGCATAACCTCCCTCGCCTCCCACCGCAGGCAAAGGTCGACTCCAGGAACGAAGCTTGACCGTGGAATTTATACGCAATTTTTTCTTTTTCTGTAATTTCTTTATAAAAACAGAAAAGGAAAAGAGAGGCGAAAACAGGAAATTTGGAAGTAAAATGAAACCAAGGGAAGGGAGGGGGCTCGAGGGCTTCTTGGTTACTATCTGGATTTAGTTGCTCCTCTCTTGGAGCAAGTTAACCTAAATGGCTCCTGCAATAAATCAGATGGATGCTGACGTCATCCAGCACTCAATATGCAATAACACTCTTAAATAACTCTTTATGGCCTGTTTGGTTGCAGGATTATGGAATTTGGATTTCAAAACAGTACGGTTGAAATTTCTGGATTTGGTAGTTTGTTGTTTGACTGATTTTGGATTTCTAGTATTGGATTTGTAAATTCTTGTAATCTTTGTTTGGTTGGTGAAAAAAAGTGGGATTTGAATTTGAGAATTTTAGAGAGAGATAGATAGAGAAAGGATTATTAAATAAATAAAGCACACGGATAACATCTAAAGGTACAATGAATAGTGCCAAATTCTTGAAAATCCTTGAATTTTTTTAGAATTCAAGAATCGTTTTTGTGGTGGGCCCACCATAAAAAACAAAGGAATGCTAGAAATCCAAATCCATCAACCAAACACAAAATTACGGAATCCCAGGATTCCACAATCCAAAATCCAAATCCATGATGCCGCAGCCAAACAGGCCCTTAAGAAACAATAAATTTAGGTTAAGTTAGGTTCAAAATTTTACTATACAAAATGGGGAAAGTGGAAAACCATCCGATTATATATTCTTTTCAAACATAGTTTCCAAGGGATTTTCTTGGTTGAAAGGTTTCCAAATTCTTTATTTTAATCCATTTTGTTAAATACTTTCTAGTTTGTTCAAATATCGTGCTAAATTTTTACTGTCCGACTATACTGCACGATAGTATTCTTTTTGCTTATGATTTCTTTTTAGCCGTTTGATATTCTAATTTTCCTTTTTACGAGCTCTATTAATTTCTCTCGAATTATAGAAATGTTAAATGGCCTTGGGGAGTCCTCCAGACCCGTGGTTGCAAACTCAGACACAATCTTGCGTGTGAGTCACGTCCACATGCGGGATTTCAGGACTGTGATTGTTTCACAGACACCGGATCTGGGGGCATTCCTAAGCCAGTAACTTCTTACAGTAAACTAAATTATATACTAAAGAACAACCTATGAAATTATAAAAAATATAGAGGCACATGCAAATAAAGAATAAAAAATGCTTGCATTGAATAAATCTACAAGAGGCCCTAAAATAAAAGATATTTTTTGGTAAATTGCTTTTAGGGGTCGAGAGGCCTTGCGTCGTTCCACTCGTTCGATTTAAAACCTTCTTTTCGTCAAAAAGATCTTCCAAAATGGGGGGAGGGGGATAATTTAGAGAAGCGGGCGTGGCCAGCTTGGACTGATGCCATCATTTTTATCTAATTAGTTTTTTGGCTCTAACTAGACCGGTAGTTAGCAGATCGCGGCATGGGTCCCACCAGGATCTTTTCTTGGATGGGAGGCTTCCCTTTGTTTTATTCGTTGAAGAGTCGTTAGTTGGAAACTCGACTATTCTTTTCCTTCCAGGATGATATAAACCGACAGCGGTGGCTTTTATGGTATTGTCGTGACCAGCACACCCATGGGCCCATGGCTAAATGCGGAGGAATCTATCGCGGGTGAGAATTTGGGTGTTTCAAAATTAATGTATGGCAAATATTGGTGGAGAATAGGAGGATCTATATGCAGACACGTGGCTACCTTTTGTGAGTGTGATGCTCTTCCATGAAAGTTTTTTTTCCCGAGAAAAGATTCTGGCTCTCTGTGATGCCTTTTGGCAAATAGATGTTCTTAAGCATGGTATCATACCATATGCTTTGCATTTCTTAAGAGCCAAAAAAGTGATGGAGTTGCAGAAAACACAAAACCAAGAAAATTTAGACCTTATGAAAACATGACTGGACTTTTATTTTCGCAGGCAGCTTGACCGGAATGACATTACGCTCTATGTTTAATAATTGATTTTCCAGACGTGTGCCATAAAGATATAAACTTGCATTGGATTCCTTACATGTCTTTTTTTAATTGTTATTTTAATTAATAAATCACTGCTATCAACTATAATAGGATAGGAAGGATAGATTTTCATATAGAATTAAAGCAAAGCTAGGACATAGACCATGGGCTTTAACCTACCAAACCTTTCTTCCGTGAACTCTGAACTCAATACAAGCATTGTAAAACAAACACAAACAATCGACAATGCAGGAGTTATGATGATACTCGATATCGGTGATCTCCCATACCGTGACACGTAGCAGATGGCGTGTCCCGAAGCTTGCAAGAAATGACCAAGAACGGTACGTCGGAACAATAACCCGGGTCTGCGACTCACGGATGTAGCCAACCTTCTGCGACCAACCACTCCACTCATGTACCCGCCTTACAAACCACCGTTGGCTCTCCTCCGAACCTCCTGCACATTTGGCCTTCTCGACCCTCTCAGCTCGTCTCCGGGCTATCGCAAAACCAAGATACCTCGACCTCCCGCTCGTCCCCGAGCCTCCTGCCGAGCTCATCTTCCTCGGTCTCATCGACCGACCCACGGCACCGATCACAGGCGCCTCCGGCACGGCTCCGCGAATCTCACCATGCGCGAGATATCCGCCGGCCACGTCCCGCGTTCCACGCCATCACGATCCCCCATTAGCGAGCATGTCTCGTCATTAATGCGGGATCCCGCCTATCACACGGGCGTGACGCCGGGAGCGTAACGGCCGGCGTGATTCTCGCGCCTGCCTGCCTGTTGCCACCACTATATAAACCCCTCTTTCAGACGGTTCAAGTAAGTCATTTTTTCCCTCACTAGGCCGTTACTCTGCTCAAATATCCGGTCTAACTTGATCGTCGGAGGGTCCTCGGCGGTACAACCACCCCAGGACTTCCTTGCAGATAGCTCGGCCTCAACCACCTCAAACCCATTAAGACCCACACGCTTCAGGAGTCAACCTCCACTTCAATCTCAGCCGTCCATCGTTGCCAACAGCAGATCTACGGAAGGTAACATCTGAACGTGATCCGACATCCATCAGCGGGCGCCGTCTGTGGGAATTTCTTGATTCAACTGAACAAAATTCATCTTCCGATCTCAACCCAATGGCGAGCGATCACCGTGACGATCCAAGCACTAGCAGCCGCCTCCCCCACAACGGAGGCGCGGACGAATCTCCTCCCCCGAACACCATCAATGCCCTAGCCGCCCGGATAGATTGACTCGCGTCCGTCGTGGATGCGCTCGTTGTTCCCTGATAAAATATCGGGAAATACCCCAAGGGGTATCACGTGCTCACACGTGACCAAGGGTCACGTGTTGACACGTGATAGGTTCCTGTGATTTCTGCTTTATAGGATTAAATTCTAGTCAAACAAAAATACAATAAGACACTAAGGAAAAACCCCAATGGGGCATCACATGCTCGCACGTGACCAAGGGTCACGTGCTGGCACGTGACCAAGGGTCACGTGCTGACACGTGATGATTCCTTAGCTCTGTTAAAAGGTAAAATTAAATTCTTAATAAAATGTTTAATCAAGAGGATCACGTATCAACACGTGACAGGTTCCTAAACTCTTTAATTGATAATCAAATAAAGGGATCACGTGCCAATACATGATAGACTTCTGATATAATAGAATTAAATTCTAATTAAGGGAAATCAAAGACCCTAACTGGGAAAATATTTCTTTAAATCTTTCCAAACAAAAAAGATGGTGCTCTGTAAATTAGAGCACCATTGGATTGATTAAAAATCACCAATCTATGGAAAGATTCTATACAAGAAATGATTTCCCTGAAATTCACCAAGAATAACAAACAGAATATCTTCTGGATTAAAAATCCAATGGTGAATAAAATTCACCGAGTGATCTAAAAGATCATGTTAGTTTCAAAAACAACCAAAATCTTTCAATGAAAAATTCACTAAACAAATTGATTCTTTTCTTTCTCCTATAAATAGGAGCCAAGAAGAGAAGAGAATAGATCTTGGAATTTTGATTTTCTGGAGAAAAACAACAACAGAGAGAAAAGATGAGAGAATTTAATTCTCAAGAGAGAAAGGAAGTTCTTTTCAGAGAAAAGAAACATTAGGTGAGAAAGGGGAAAGAGACCTAAGCTCCATCAAAACAAAAGAGAATTTAATTCTCAAATTTAAGAGTTTAACTCTTCTGATTAAGAACTTAGTTCTTCCTTTGGTTGAAGATCTGCAGAAGCAGATCTCCCCACAAGTTGAGAATTTAATTCTTATCGGGGAGATTCTGCCATGCAGATCCAAGACCTAGAGGGAGAATTTGAGTTTAAGGAATTCAATTCCCCCAAATTCACAGGAATTTAATTCCTCTAAAACAGAACTAGGGTTTAACCCTATATGGGAATTTAACTCTCCCAAGTTCATTGGAATTTAATTCCTCCAAATAAAATTAGGGTTTAACCCTGTATGAGAATTTAATTCTCCTAAATTCATAGGAATTTAATTCCTCTAAAAGAACATAACTAGGGTTTAACCCTACATAAGAATTTAATTCTTCCATATTCATAGGAATTTAATTCCTCTAAATCAGGATTAGGGTTTAACCCTACAGAGAATTTAATTCTTAAAACAAGAGACTTAAAGCTCTCCATACATGTAAAGAACTTGGTCACGTGGTAACACGCGACCCCCATTCTCAATGAGAAGAAAAGAGCAAACAAGACTAGGTCACGTGCCCCTACGTGCCTTATTAATGGACCCCTCAAAATAAGAAGGAATTAGTCTAGAGGCAATGCCTCACGTGCTCCCACGTGACCTTCAAAACAAAGAGAATAAAGGCAAAGGCAGTACTGCTTTTGGGTGCTCTCACGTGACCCCTAATAAACACTTTAATAATTAATACATGGATATCCATCACGTGCCAACACGTGGTGGCCAGAAGATCAGAAGTGTTTTAACACTTATTTGCAGATTTGAGAATAAAATAAAGGAGGTCCGGCCCTATCTCAGGCACCTCACGTGACCCTACGTGATCCCTTCCTTTCTAGTGTTTAACACTATTTTGAGCATTTTGTCTCCAGTGTTTAACACTGTTTTAAATACATCATGTGAGGACACGTGACCGCCAGATGTCCTTTAGTGTTTAACACTATTCTAAAACCAGCTTAGCCCAAATTGACTAAGTTTTTCAGAGGCAAATATCCCCTTCAAATGGGCCTTAAAATCCAGAGCTATAATCTTTAATGCTCAAAGACAAAATGTTCTCGGAGCCCTCAAACTCTTGTTCAGCATTGCTGAATAATGAGGGCTGAACCCAGACAACCGTTCAACAGGCCAACAAAGGGCTAACATTCCAAACTTAATTGGACTTGGCCCAAATTGGCCATAAGTCCTCAATTCAAATTTAACTGAGCCAATGTGCTCATAATCTAATTAATTTATCTTAGTTCCAAATTGGACTACAGATCTCCCAATCAACTTGGGTTCAAGGGTACATCTCTGAACTCCTCTGATATTTGTCGTTGTAATCCTTCAACGTCTTCAGAGAGGTGACGGGTCCCGACAACCATACATTTCATAGAGTATGACGTCTTTAAACTGGACTGTGGGGTCCCTTTAAACCCACGAACTATGATGTCCTTAATCTCGGACTGTGGGGTCCCTTTAAACACACGGACTATGATGTCCTTAACCTTGGACCGAGATGTCCTTAAACTAACAATAGACCACCATGTCCTTAAATTGGTAATCGACCGCAATGTCCCTAAACTATACAATAGAGCCCGAATGCTCTTTTGTTGGATCTAAACGATCCCGTTAAGTAGATCTTAGTCTAAAATCAAACTAACGTATCCTTAACAAACGTTTAAGTTGATCTTAGTCTCAAATGAGACTAATGTATCTTTAAACCCAGCCCCCAAACCCAAATCTAAGAAAATACGGATTTGGACTAGTCCACGCCCTACGGGCGACGACATAAATTAGTCTCCATATACAATCCACGGGCAACCAAAAACAAAACAAACACCCACGACACGAACTGGCCATCCGGAGAAGGAGAAAGTGGTTACCGCGATGCGGTAGCGTAATTAACTGCAGGGGATTGCGCCTGCAGGGAAGAGCGTCCCTACAATAAAAAATCCCTCACAATGAGGGAGAATCTGACGAAGTCTGCTACATCGGTCGCATCCGTTTAAACCTTCGATATATGGTGTCATAAATTAACTTGGCATCTTCGGAGAAGTGGACAGATAGCACCAAATAGCATCTGCCCCCAAATTCAGGCAAGACGTTTGTCTTCCCGGTTTTCGGCGGGGAACAGATTCTGGCACGCCCGGTGGGACCTTTTTCTCTTTCCACTCCACACTTCGTGTGTCGTGTTCGCGAACGAATCGCGGTTTGATATGGTTGCCCTTGGGTTCGAGGTACTAAGATTTGGTGTCTTGCTCTGTGCAGAAAACGAAAGATCAATGCCTTCTACCTGCACAAAATGCTCCAGCTGCAACTGCAACTCCCGTTACGCCTCATCTGGTGTAACTTACGGGCCCCAGACGGCCTCCCTGTTCACGATGCCGGTGGACCAAGTAACTCAAGCCACCACTGGGCTGTTCTTTGGGATTATGATCCCACCCATGAGCTTCAATGCCCCGATGCTGCCGCAAGAAGCCCCAAAGAAGTCGGTCTTTGATCGACTTACCATTACCGCGGCCCCTCAATGGGTCACCCAACTCCACTGCCTCAGTTTTCAGCAGACTGGGCCAGAACGCTAACAAGCCCGCAATACCTGAAGCAGCCATCCCTAAGAGGATAGCCATCCCGGCTCAAGCGGACGAAATTATTAGAGAAGCTTCTTCTGGGAAGAAGTCAGTCTTCACAAGGCTGGCCGTTCCGGCTCCCGCTCCAGGCGAAGCCATCGAAGCTGCTTCCTCCGCCCAGAGGTCTGTCTTTGACAGATTGGACATCGCTTCTCAACGGGCATCGGCCTTCAAGAGGCTGACGCCGGCGACGACCCTTCGCCAAAACATGGGGCATGAGGAAGTCACTCCTATAGCTGAACCAACTCCATCTGCAAGACACGCTCGACGTCGCCGCTGGCGCCGAGTAAGGAAGACTGGGGGCAACTCCCCGTCTGGACTAACTCCGCCAGCTCCGATGGTGGAAATCAATGCTGCTGTTCCAACTGGGAACAACTTTGAACCGCTTAGGAGGGTTCGCAAGAACTCTCCGACTGCCGTGCTGAAGTGATCTCCTCCACCTATGGAGATTACTACAGAAAAGAAGACGGAGCAGCCCCCTCAGCGGCTGTCCTCCAAAATTTATAAAGTCTGGCGACAGGTCCAGGAATCGGTAATTAACCAGGACTACTCTCACCGACCAAAGAAGCTCAAAGCTCAGCAAGAAAAGAGCCATCTCGTAGTACCACAGAAGGCGTCATCCGTCTGGGTGCCCGCTGCAACGGCTCCCTCAACGTCAACCGCTGAAAAGAGAAGGAGGCCGGAGAAAGCCCCCGTGTCCGTGACGAACCGCAGAGACACCGAACCTAAACGCCCCAAGTCTGGGGGCATGATGGTACATACTGTTTATATGGCTTCCGGAAAAGAGGAAAGCCGTGCTTCTATGGGTCATCGACCGCTTACCCGATCGATAACGAATGCTCAGGAACAACAGCAGCAAAAACTTCAGGAGATACTGACTGCAATGGCCGCACTCACTGGGCCAAAAGAAAATCCAGAGACCTCGGAGCAGCGTCGGGAACAAGAAACTGATACTGAGTTCCTCCGAAGAATGCTCGAGAGGAAAGAAAAAGAGGCTGCGGAGCAGGCTGCCAATATAAAATGAATGGCTCTTTTGTTCCAAGACATGGCTGGGATGATGTTACAGCCGGAACCTCCAACTGAAGACCTCCCGATCATCGTTGAAGATGACAGTGGGGAGACATCGAACCCTCCTCAGGCTATTTCAGCAGCCAAAGAGGAGACCATCTCTAAGGCCGCGCTGGATGATTATATTGCTCAGCAAATACGAGCTCACCAGGCAAACGAAGCGGCTGGACAGATCGTTAAGACCGGACGACCTTATCCAGGCTGGTATGACCAAATAAGGTACCCGCCGGAATATACGATCCCTAAATTCCACGTATATAAAGGGACAGGGAATCCACATCAGCATGTCGCTCAATTCAGAGCCTTGTGTGGCAACACCGGGGGTGACGATAAACTTCTTGTCACGCCACGCTTCCCAAAGTATGCTAAAGTGGGCACGTGATATAGCCAACCATGCTACCTGTGGATAGGAAAAATCCTTCCACAGTCACATTACGGTTGTGGAGATATCAAGAACAGGAAAGTAAACTAACTACCTAGTACATGTCCATAAGCCAGAGTAAAAGAGTCAAGAGATAACAATATGCGGAAGCCAAAAGAAACAATAAATGAAACACCTGGAGTAAAACTACGTACCAACAGGAACCTCACCGCTCGTCTAACAGCGGCAAAACTCCTAATCAGTCTGCAGCAAGGTAGAAGAATCTGGGCCATGCAAAACCCAGACGTCAGCACGTCAAGTCATCAAGTAATAACATAATAAACAGGCAATGCAAATATAAACATGAATAAAGCAAGGGTAACAATAATATGAATCAGGGCAGTGCAGGGTAGTGTGCAGTGGGTAAACTAAACTGTGCTATCAGGTTCTCTGTTTTAAAGTCTTTGAAACCAAATTAATGAATCATCGATGTAACTCAATAATATCCCGTACATACCCGGGACCACGGCCACAATATTCTCGGCTGCAGCCGAGACATGCCGCTAGACACAAAACAGGAATGTGTACACTCGATAGTATCCCGTACATACCCGGGACCACGGCCACAATATTCTCGGCTGAAACCGAGACATGCCGCTAGGCACAAAACAGGAATGTGTACACTCAGGACAGGTAGTGAACTGTTGAGTTACAAGTCAGGTTTCACCTTTGATTTCCCCGTACCCCCAAGTTATGTGTGTATGTCAAGTCAGGTATCCCGAAGTCAAGAAACTAATGCCAACACAGGATCAGGTAAACAGGTTTGTCTGGATAGACAACAGGAACGGTCCATGAGGACTACATGTAAGGTTTGTTGGCATTAGACACAAGATCAGGTAACGGATCAGGTCATGGTACATCAGGTCAAGTCAAGCAGTGTACGGTACCAAGTCGGGTCAATCAATATGCAGGTAGCAAGACAGGTCAAGAACAAGCGATATCATAGGTGTACTCACAATCAGTTATATAATCAAGCATGGGTATCAACAACATGATATAAGCAATGAATTAAGCAATAGGCAAATTCATTCAATTAGCAATACAGTTATCAACTGTGTCACAGATATGGTTTCAACAACATAAGAATGCAGTAAGACAATTATAGCCTTTTAATCATGTTAACAAGTTTAAGCACTTTAGAGATGCAATGATTTATATAAAGGTTCAATACAGCTATTACAGGTTAAAATGCATACAAGTGTCCGAATGGAACAAAACTATAGAGATAAATGCCATAAGCTATGTCAATATTAAAAATATGATTAAACAGGTAAATGTGGTTATTAGGTTCAATTGCAAACTGTAGCTTCCAAGTTTAAATATAAAATGATATATAGCAATATTGTACACGAAAATGAGAAATGATCGTACCAAAGTTAAATTTACAGGTTTAGGGTGTTATTAATTATTAGTAAATATTGTTTAGCATGTAGCAAGGGTTACTTGCCTCGACGGGTCGCGAATCGGGAAAACGGAACGTTAACCGTCGGCGGGGAAAACTCGCGACGGGCGCATGGTTCACGGAATGAACCCAAACGACGAACAATGGAACCACACGGGTCGGGGTACCACGCTGGAACGTCGGGTCACGTCGTCGGCATCGTCGGATTCCGGCCAAGGAATGAACAGTAAACAATCACGACTTGCAACCAAGGAGGGAAAAGAAAATAGAGAAGAAGGAAGGAGAATCTGAGGGGAAGGAGGTTTACAGTGGTCTGTAGAGGGGTCGTGAGGATCGACGGCGTCGAAGAAACTCCGGCGGCCAGCCTACGACGACGGCGGGAAAACTGTAGATCGAGAAAGTCTTTAACAAAGAAGGAAAAAGAAGGGAAGAGGAGGGAAACTAACTCACCGAGGGGTGTGCGCGAGGGTCGGGGCTACGGGGACGAGATCGCCGGCGGCAACTCACGGCGGCGCAGACGCGCGCAGGGGTGTGTGCAGGTGGCCGCGGCACTGGTGCAGGGGCACGGTCGTTGAAGCTGGGTGCAGGGTTTTGGATCTGTGAATGAGACGAGAAAGATGGTGGTCGAAGGGGGAAACGAGATCGCCGGCGTTAGGGCTGCGGTGGCGAGGAGGTGCGCAGCTAGGGTTCGCGTCGCTGGGTTTCTGCGTTGCTGGGAAAAAAGAAAATGAGAAGAGAATATATAGAGGAGAGAGAGAGAGAGATAGGGAGAGAGAGAGAGAGAGGTAGAGAGAGAGAAAGATAGGGGGGAGAGAGAGAGAGAGAGAGAAAGCAAGAGAGAGAGAGTCGAGAAAAATATGGTGGGGCCCCAGGGGAAAAATAAAAGCTGATTGGTTGAGGGAGAATTTAGAGGTTAGGAAAAGATTTAAATAAGGATTTAGGAAAATTTAAACGGTTAATTTAGAATATACTATGGTTTAAAATATTAAAATTTGGGATTTTGGCGCAAAGTAAAACATCTCCAAATCGCGCCCGGGTCGGGTCCAAAAATTTGAAATTGAAATAGTAGAATTTTAGGCGGGATCCAAAATTTAAAATGGAGTGTTTTATGATCAAAAAGCATACCTCCAAAACGGACACACGTACGTGCATGTAGCCATCCAAACTCGCCCGTTTCACTGAACGAGACGAGAACACGATGCACGGACGCTACAGCAGGGTTAGGGGTGTCAAGTAGGCCAAGATGAATATTTTTAATTTTATTTTAGATGCCAAAATTGTTATATGCAGAAATGAATTTGCCGGGTAAAATTTACAGTAAATAACAATCAAGCAAGATGAATGAAATGAGTGCCACACTACGTTCAAACGGTAACAGAAATTAGTAGCATTGGGCTCGGGTGTTACATTATACCCAACTACAAAAAGAATTTCGTCCTCGAAATTCCAAGGATACAAAGATAGAAAACTACAAGAAAAGGTGAGGAAATTTCTGCCGGATTTCATCTTCTCGTTCCCAAGTGGACTCTCCATGCGAGCGATTACCCCAAGAAACAAGCACAAGTGGGATCACCTTGTTTTTAAGAACCTTTTCCCTTCGATCCACAATTTCAATCGGTCGCTCCTCAAAAGTCAAGTCTTCCCGTACCGTTAGCTCCGAACGATCCAATACATGTGTTTCATCACGAACATACCTAAGGAGTTGAGATACGTGAAACACATCGTGCACATTCGCCAAGGACTGCGGTAACGCCAAACGATACGCTACCTCACCAACACGCTCCAAGATCTCAAAGGGTCCAACGAATCGAGGACTGAGCTTTCCTCGACTTCCAAAACGAATTACCCCTCTAGTCGGTGATATCTTCAAGAATACCAAATCACCCACGGCGAATCTCTAGAGGTCTTCTCGACGTATCTGCCCAACTCTTCTGTCGGTCTTGAGCTGCCTTCATATGATTTCTGATAGTGTTAACCTTCTCAACTGTCTGTACAACCAAATCTGGTCCCAATAATCTTCGTTCACCGACATCATCCCAGCAAACAGGTGAACGGCATTTACGACCATACAAAGCTTCAAATGGAGCTATCTGGATAGTTGCCTGAAAACTGTTGTTGTAAGAAAACTCCACCAAATGTAGATGATCCTCCCATGAACCCTTGAAGTCCAACATGCATGCTCTCAACATATCCTCAAGAGTTTGGATCGTTCTCTCGGACTGACCATCAGTTTGAGGATGATAAGCTGTGCTAAACTTTAATCGAGTCCTCAAACTTTCCTGTAAACTCCGCCAAAAGTGGGATAAGAACCGAGTGTCCCGATCGGACACAATGCTCACCGGTACTCCATGCAATCTTACAATCTCTTGCATGTACCGCTCTGCCAAAGTCTCTGTTGATTGACCAACCCGGAAAGGAATGAAGTGAGCTGCCATGGTCAAACGATCAATAATCACCCATACAGCATTGTTGCCCTTTGGACTCCGCGGTAAAGCCGTCACGAAATCTATGGTTATATGTTCCCACTTCCACCGAGGAATCGGAAGTGGTTGCAATAAACCAGCAACCCTTTAATGTTCAGCCTTAACTTGCTGACACACCAAGCACTTTCCACAAAGCGAGCAATCTCCCGCTTCATGCCTTCTCACCAGAAATGCTGTCGAATATCTCGGTACATCTTTGTGCCTCCTGGATGTACAGAATAAGCTGAACTATATGCCTCCTTCATAAGCTCTTCACGAATATCTCCCTTTGGAACACACAATCGGCTACCATACCTCAACGAACCATCTTCGTGGATCAATAAATCTGTTCGTAGTCCGGCTTCAACCTGCTCTCGAAACTTTTGCAGTCTAGGATCCTGCGATTGTGCTGTTTTAATATTCTCGATCAAAGACGAATGTTCTTGCAGCTGCATCAACGGTCCCGTAGAATGCGGTAGCACAACCTCCAAGTCAAATCTTCGAAAATCTTCAACGAGCTCCTTCTGCGTAGTTAACACCTGAATTGCTGGTAACCGACTAAGCGCATCCGGTACGACATTAACCTTCCCCGGATGGTACTTAAGATCAAGATCGTAGTCAGCCATCAGTTCCAACCATCTACGCTGCCTCATATTAAGCTCCTTCTGCGTGAACGCATACTTCAAGCTCTTATGATCAGTAAAAACTTTGACCCTTTCGCCCAAAAGGTAGTGTCTCCAAATCTTCAAAGAGAAAATCACAGCCGCAAGCTCCAAGTCATGAGTTGGATAATTCTTCTTATGGGTCTTCAACTGTCTCGATGCGTACGCTACAACATTCCCATACTGCATCAAAACACATCCCAGTCCTTTCCCAGATGCGTCGCCGTGAATCACCAATCTTCCGGAATTGTCTGGCACGGTCAGAATAGGGGCGGTTATTAATTTCTGCTTCAACGTCTCAAAAGCTAACGCACATTTGTCCATCCATACAAAAGGTACCTCCTTGCGCGTAAGCTTGGTCAACGGCTCCGCCAGACGAGCAAAGTTCTCCACAAATCTTCTGTAATATCCGGCGAGTCCAAGAAAACTTTTTATCTCCGCAACATTCTTTGGGATTGGCCAATCACGAACTGCTGCAATCTTATCTGGATCGACGGCAATTCCATCGCCAGACACAACATCCCCTAAAAACTTTACTTCCTCCAGCCAAAACTCGCACTTACTCATCTTCGCATATGACTTCTCTTGTCTCAACGTTTGCAGTGCGATCTTCAAATGCTCAGCATGCTCTTCAAAACTCTTCGAGTAAACCAGAATATCGTCAATGAACACCACAATAAACTGGTCCAAGAATGGTGAAAAGATTCGGTTCATCAAGTCCATGAATATTGCCGGCGCATTTGTTACTCCGAAGGGCATCACTAAGTACTCGTAATGTCCATACCGAGTTCGGAACGCCGTCTTGCAAATATCTTCCGTTTTCACTCGGACCTGATGATATCCGGATCGCAAATCCAGCTTCGAGAATACCCTCGCGCCACTAAGCTGCTCGAAAAGTTTGCCAATGCGAGGGATCGGGTATTTGTTCTTAATAGTCACCCGGTTTAACTCTCGATAGTCGATGCACATCTTTCTTGTGCCATCCTTCTTCTTTACTAGAAGAACTGGAGCTCCCCAAGACGAGTTACTACTTCGAATCCAACCTTTTTCAAACAATTCAGCAACCTGTTTCTTGACTTCTTCCAACTCTACTAGCGCCATTGGATAATACGCTTCGGATACTGGCGCTGCACCAGGAATAAGATCAATTGCGAACTCTACGTCTCGCTTCGGCGGTAAACCTGATATATCTTCAAACACGTCCATAAAATTACGAACAACAGCTGGCTCCTCACTTTCATCAGCTTCCATTGATGCAAGAATATTGTTTGTCGGCCTAGCCCTAAACTCGACTGGCCCGACAGAACTGCTTCCTTACCGCCACTGCTGTCTGCTGCCAACTCTCCTTTATCCAGATAAACTCTGCCGCTCTCGGGCTGCCGCAAGTACTTGTGAGAAAGTGGTCAAACCCAGGGAGGCAATCTGCCTCTGGATGTCCACGTTCAAGCTGCGCATGAACCTTCGTGCCCTGTCTGCCTCGTTGGCAACTAAAGGTCCAGCGAATCTACTGAGTCTTGTCCATACTGCTGCATGCACATCTATGGGTGTTCCCTTCTGCTTTAGCCTGATGAATTTCTCTTCCATTTCCTCCCGTGCAGTCCGCGGGAAGAACTTCTCCAGGAAACTCTTTGAAAAAATCCGCCCACTTGATCGGCTTGGGCAAACGGTTCTCTTCCACAAGCCACCATTCTCGGGCGTAGTCCACTAACTGAATGCGTACTACATCAACTCTTTTCTCATCTGGAATCTGTGCCGCAACAAGCAAATTCTCTGTGTCAACAAGCCACTGCTCAGCTGGCAACAGCTCCTCCAAACCAGTAAATGTAGACGGACCCAAACGTCTGAAATCTGCTACGGTCCCTACTCGGTCGACTGGTTTAGCTCCAGCCTTGTTCACAGACTGCTGAACGATCTGGAAACCTTCCTGAAACGAGTCCGCTTGCTGCTGGATCAGCTCGGTCTGTTTCTTTTGATTCTCCAGCATTACCCTGGTTACTCCAAGCATGGCGGCTTCGTCCACACGTCTTTGGTACGTCTTCAAATTCTTACCGGCCATATCAAACACCCAACATTTGCATGATGATAGATTCAAAATATAGATCAAGGATAGAACTCCAAGATACTTAAATAGAATGACGCATTGTAACTATGCCGCGGTATCATAGCTACAATTACATAACTCCACCCAAGTCGCCTAAGTCCTAGAGATACAAGGAATTAGGTTTTCGAGTCGATATGCAAAGGAAGTTTGCACATCGTAAAAGATATAATCAGGAAGAATGTGATTCAAGAATGGTAAAACGGCAAGGTGACAGGACATGTTTCCTAAACACGGGTATTCTGATTCGGGTATTGGGTACAATACCCAACTACAAAAGAATCAACCCGACTATCCTATGGCTCTGATACCAAAAGAACCATGTCACGCCCCGCTTCCCAAAGTACGCTAAAGTGGGCACGTGACATAGCCAACCATGCTACCTGTGGATAGGAAAAATCCTTCCACAGTCACATTACGGTTGTAGAGATATCAAGAACAGGAAAGTAAACTAACTACCTAGTACATGTCCATAAGCCAGAGTAAAAGAGTCAAGAGATAACAATATGCGGAAGCCAAAAGATACAATAAATGAAACACCTGGAGTAAAACTACGTATCAACAGGAACCTCACCGCTCGTCTAACAGCGACAAAACTCCTAATCAGTCTGCAGCAAGGTAGAAGAATCTGGGCCATGCAAAACCCAGACGTCAGCACGTCAAGTCATCAAGTAATAACATAATAAACAGGCAATGCAAATATAAACATGAATAAAGCAAGGGTAACAATAATATGAATCAGGGCAGTGCAGGGTAGTGTGCAGTGGGTAAACTAAACTGTGCTATCAGGTTCTCTGTTCTAAAGTCTTTGAAACCAAATTGATGAATCATCGATGTAACTCAATAGTATCCTATACATACCCGGGACCACGGCCACAATATTCTCGGCTGCAGCCGAGACATGCCGCTAGGCACAAAACAGGAATATGTACACTCGATAGTATCCCGTACATACCCGGGACCACGGCCACAATATTCTCGGCTGAAACCAAGACATGCCGCTAGGCACAAAACAGGAATGTGTACACTCAGGACAGGTAGTGAACTGTTGAGTTACAAGTCAGGTTTCACCTTTGATATCCCCGTACCCCCAAGTTATGTGTGTATGTCAAGTCAGGTATCCCGAAGTCAAGAAACTAACGCCAACACAGGATCAGGTAAACAGGTTTGTCTGGATAGACAACAGGAACGGTCCATGAGGACTACATGTCAGGTTTGTTGGCATTAGACACAAGATCAGGTAACGGATCAGGTCATGGTACATCAGGTCAAGTCAAGCAGTGTACGGTACCAAGTCGGGTCAATCAATATGCAGGTAGCAAGACAGGTCAAGAACAAGCGATATCATAGGTGTACTCACAATCAGTTATATAATCAAGCATGGGTATCAACAACATGCTATAAGCAATGAATTAAGCAATAGGCAAATTCATTCAATTAGCAATACAGTTATCAACTGTGTCACAGAGATGGTTTCAACAACATAAGAATGCAGTAAGACAATTATAGCCTTTTAATCATGTTAACAAGTTTAAGCACTTTAGAGATGCAATGATTTATATAAAGGTTCAATACAGTTATTACAGGTTAAAATGCATACGAGTGTCCGAATGGAACAAAACTATAGAGATAAATGCCATAAGCTATGTCAATATTAAAAATATGATTAAACAGGTAAATGTGGTTATTAGGTTCAATTGCAAACTGTAGCTTCCAAGTTTAAATATAAAATGATATATAGCAATATTGTACACGAAAATGAGAAATGATCGTACCAAAGTTAAATTTACAGGTTTAGGGTGTTATTAATTATTAGTAAATATTGTTTAGCATGTAGCAAGGGTTACTTGCCTCGACGGGTCGCGAATCGGGAAAACGGAACGTTAACCGTCGGCGGGGAAAACTCGCGACGGGCGCATGGTTCACGGAATGAACCCAAACGACGAACAATGGAACCACACGGGTCGGGGAACCACGCTGGAACGTCGGGTCACGTCGTCGGCATCGTCGGATTCCGGCCAAGGAATGAACAGTAAACAATCACGACTTGCAACCAAGGAGGGAAAAGAAAATAGAGAAGAAGGAAGGAGGATCTGAGGGGAAGGAGGCTTACAGTGGTCTGTAGAGGGGTCGTGAGGATCGACGGCGTCGAAGAAACTCCGGCGGCCAGCCTATGACGACGGCGGGAAAACTGCAGATCGAGAAAGTCTTTAACAGAGAAGGAAAAAGAAGGGAAGAGGAGGGAAGCTAACTCACTGAAGGGTGTGCGCGAGGGTCGGGGCTACGGGGACGAGGTCGCCGGCGGCGACTCACGGCGGCGCAAACACGCGTAGGGGGTGTGCAGGTGGCCGCGGCACTGGTGCAGGGGCACGGTCGTTGAAGTTGGGTGCAGGATTTTGGATCTGTGGTTGAGACGAGGAAGATGGTGGTCGAAGGGGGAAACGAGATCGCTAGCGTTGGGGCTGCGGCGGCGAGGAGGTGCGCGGCTAGGGTTAGCGTCGCTGGGTTTCTGCGTTGCTGGAAAAAGAGAAAAGGAGAAGAGAATATATAGAGGAGAGAGGGAGGGAGAGAGAGAGAGAGAGAGAGAGAGGTAGACAGAGAGAGAGAAAGAGAGAGGGGAGAGAGAGAGATAGAGAAAGCAAGAGAGAGAGAGTCGAGAAAAATATGGTGGGGCCCCAGGGGAAAAATGAAAGCTGATTGGTTGAGGGGGAATTTTGAGGTTAGGAAAAGATTTAAATAAGGATTTAGGAAAATTTAAACTGTTAATTTAAAATATATTATGGTTTAAAATATTAAAATTTGGGATTTTGGCGCAAAGTAAAACATCTCCAAATCGTGTCCGGGTCAGGTCCAAAAATTTGAAATTGAAATAGTAGAATTTTAGGCGGGATCCAAAATTTAAAATGGAGTGTTTTATGATCAAAAAGTATACCCCCAAAACGGACACACGTACGTGCATGTAGCCATCCAAACTCGTCCGTTTCACTGAACGGGACGAGAACACGATGCACGGACGCTACAGCAGGGTTAGGGTGTCAAGTAGGCTAAGATGAATATTTTTAATTTTATTTTAGATGCCAAAATTGTTATATGCAGAAATGAATTTGCCGGATAAAATTTACAGTAAGTAACAATCAAGCAAGATGAATGAAATGAGTGCCACACTACATTCAAACGGTAACAGAAATTAGTAGCATTGGGCTCGGGTGTTACACTTCTGCTCCGCCAGTTTGTTGGTAGCTTGTCGGAGACGGCATTCGAGTGGTATTCTGAACTTCCAAACGACTCCGTCAAAACTTTTGCAAAGATGGAGCTACTATTCACCCAGCGTTTTGCGAGTGCTAGTGAACGCACCCCAATAACGGCATTGATCAATACCAGAGTGAAGCCAGATGAAACTTGGGTGCAATACGCAATACGATGGCGAAATTTATGGTCAAAATGTGAACAACGTATCGAAGAAGCGCCGGCAGTGGGCATGTTCGTAGGCACTCTTGACCCTCAAGCAACTATTTCCCAATTCATGATGTTCTTCAAGCCGACCACATTCCAGGCCTTGATCGACAAACTGGCCCAAATGGACCAGATGGGTCATAGACCGTCTCCTGCGAAGCCGGAGCCACGGAACGAAAAGGGCAAAGGGAAGGCGACCTTCGTCGCAAATACTCAACAGCAGCCCAGTGGCCCAAAACTAACTGATCACCTAGACGAGAGGCGGCAATTCTATAATGAGAAAATGAAGCGCCCTTATTCATTTCCCCGGGACAAGACGAAAAGATTGTTCGAGCTAGCGGTGCACAACAGGCTCATCAATCTGCCGAATCCAAAACGACCGTTGCAACCCGGCGAGGCTAATAGTCCCAATTATTGCCCTTACCATCAAACGGTAAGTCATCCAATTGAAAATTGCTTCGTCTTTAAAGGTTGGATCGAAGATCAATACCAACAGGGCAAATTTGCCCTGTCCGAGAATTGGAAGGTGAACCTACCACAGCCATACGCTCCCAAGAAGACGGACACACCGGGGGCATCATGTTCTTTCAAAGAAGAAGCTCCGTGGGAGATCGCTCTTTCAGCCAAAACAAAAAGAATGCTGAAGGATCTCCACACATGCCCGGCAATCAGGTGGAAGAATCCACTGGAACCCGAGATTATCGAGGGAATGTTGAAACCGCGCCCAACTCCAAAGATTGGTGGTGATAGCCAAAGCGCTCACACCCAGCCGTCAAAGTCTCCAAATAAGAAGAAGAAGACCAAAAAGCTCGTGAGGCCTGGTGACAAGCGCACGGACCTGCAAAAACAGATTGACGCGTTGAAAGAATATAATCAAAAAGCGCGCACTCCAGTCACACTCCAAGAATTTCTCAGCCACGTCCTTGAGGACGGAGATGATGACAATGGAGAAGACTCGTCGGATGAATCTGAAGATTATGTGGCAAGTTTCCATGTGATCTCTCACTCGTCGATAAACGATGAAGAAGCTCCTTACACAGAGAAACTGGGGGCAGATCCTAAGCCGGAACTTCTAGGACCATCAGAAGAAATGATTGATGCATTCCTGGACGAAGCTCTTCTTAAAAGCAAAACTGCTCGAGAGCGAGAGATGGCCATATTTGAAAAAGCCAAACACCGGCGACTAGACGAAAGGGTTGAAACACCCCCGCTGGATCAAAGTACATCTGCCGTAAATAAAAGCAGGTTCAAGACGAGGAAGAGGTTCGCCAAAGCCATATCGATGGGAATGAAGCTGCCACCCTCCGAAGGAAACACTCTTGGTGAAGCGGAAATACATCCTAGCTACTGCTCATATCATCGAAAGATTGCGCACCCTACCGAAGAGTGCAATGCTTTTAAAAGATGGTGGCAGGGATATGTTGCTCACCGGCAACATTTCAAACGGATGAAACGCAAAACTCGTCGGGAGCAAAGAAACACGAACGAGGAGCGTAAAAAAACTACCGGTAACTGTTACATGGTCGACGCTGTGGGATCGCAAGTTCTCACCTTCGGGAGCGACTCTGACGAAGAAATGACTCTTTGCCCTCTCTTTAAAGAATCCACCTCGGGAAAAGAGGAAGAACCGAAGACCTATGAAAATATTCAGCTGCGCAATCGTACGCTGCCCGAAAAGAATCTTGGGCCCTCGAACAGTGGGTCAAATAGAAAAGATAAGGGGAAAGAAAAGGTCCCTGAGGATATCATCCTTGATGACCAAGTCGTTAAAGAGCTGACAGCCAAGGACCCGCCAAAGAAAAGTAAGGTAGATTACAACGTTCTTCCACACCTGAGGAAGATACCCTCGCAGCTCAGCATTCTCGACGCCCTTCTGCTATCCAAAGAAGCGAGAGATTCTATGATCAAGGCGTTACAAGAGCCCGAACAGTTCCAAGCTTTCCTCGCCGAAGAAAAGATGAAGGACGAGCTGGAAGAAGCACACACAGCCGATATCACTTTTGGCAATGAAGATCTTCTCCTCGGGACGTGCGAGCATAACCGTCCCCTTTATGTCTCTGGATACTGTCATAATATCAAGATAGGCAAAATCATGTTTGACAATGGGTCCTCCGTCAATCTCCTCAATATGAGAGTGTTGAAGGAAATCTACATGAGCGTTCAGCACCTCGCTCGTGATAAAATCACCATCTCCGGGTTTGACTCCCAGTCATCACGGACATTTGGGTCTGTAATATTGACACTACGCTTTGGGCTGCTTGTCACAGACATCAAGTTTCATGTCATTGACGCCAAGACATGCTACAATGCTTTGCTTGGCAGGCCTTGGTTACACGAGTACAACATTATCCCTTCTACACAACATCAGTGTATGAAGTACTTCAAAGATGGTCTCGAGTACACTGTGACGGGGGAGTTGAACCCATTCTCCGTGAATGAAATCCGAAAGTACGAAGATGCAAAATACTTCTTACCAGATTTTGAGGACACGAAAAGATGTCACAAACCGACGAACAAAGCTATCACCACTATTCCGGTCTTTGGGAGTGGTACTGAGGAGGAAGAAGAAATAGTTTATTCAGGACCGCCCCAATGCAACAAGCCGGGACCGTCCATCCCTATGTTGATCTTCGGCAGCGATTCGGAAGATGAGGTCAACGCTTTATTTCCCGCTCGGCCATCAATGCAAGCCCTCGCTAGCAATGATCGAAGTTTGCAAATTGCCATGGTTCCACAAGAGCATTACAAAGAGCTCCACGCGCTTAGTACCTATAGTGTATAGGAACTGCAAACATTCTACGTCCCTCCCAGACGAAGAGATGAAAAGGCGATCCTCTTTAATCAATCCACGAAAACCAAAGTGGAGAAAGAAATTTGGCATGGTGCGGATTCTACACTTGACAGGCTCCAGCCCATCCGTCTGCCTAGATATTACACAGAAGGCTTGAGAAGGCTGTTGAAGTGCCAAGGTGTACCCTTCAAACAGACCACTCGACAAGCTCGGTTCTATAACAGGATTTGGGACGTCCCTGGAACTCAGCGAAAGTTGCCCAACGGGAGAATGGAAACGATCGGACCTGGATATGTTCAATCTAAAAAACGGGAGCGAGTCCATGGCAGCTACGTCATACATGACTTCGATGAAGAAGGAGACGCCCTGTTAAAAGGCGCTGACCCTGAACCAAAACGAGATCCTGCTATCAAAATGCCGAGTCCGTCGTTTGAAGAACGGATGGACAAGCTAATAAGGGAAGCGGGTCAAAAGGTCCGGGATGACCATAACCATGAAATGGCCATTTACGAGAAAGCCAGGACGCAGCGCCTCCTTCAGCAGGCCGCGGAGAATGACAATGCTCCCCGTTACCAACCTGTCATACAAAAGACCCGGCGCAGAGGCAAAAATAAACCAAAGAACGGAAAAAACGTTCGACAACAGCCAAGCGGGTCTAAGAAGCCACGCGAACAAGAGTCGAGCAGCCGGGATCCGTCCCTTATAAAGAAGATGGGTCGGGAATATTCTTTTCCCCAAGACAAGACAAGGAAAATACTTAATCTTGCCATAAAACATCAAATGATTACCCTCCCGGAGTCCAAGCACCCCGAGCAAGCAGGTGAAGTCAATCATTCAGATTATTGCTCCTATCACCGGGCAATAAGACATCCTCTCGAAGACTGCTTTACCTTCAAGAACTGGGTCGAAGACCAATATCAACAAGACAGGTTCGCTCTATCCAGCAGTTGGAGGATAAGCCCGCTACAGAAGCATGAACCGAAAGCGACGCGTATGGCGAGAGTAGAACCAGATCAACATCGATTTTGGAAACAATCTCGTACCTGTCACGCGAGAACGCTGTCAAAAGAAGAGCCCGAGAATATAGATGACCTCCCCTGGTGCTTCAAAAACGATGATGGTGAGGCGATCTCAGAGTTTCCACCGGCACCGAAAGAGCTGGAAGATGGGATACATACTACTGCAGATAACCTCAAGAAAATTGATTTGGGGACAGCAAATGACCCGCGACCGACATTCGTCAGTGAGCTATTATCTGAAGAAAGGGTGGCTACGCTAAAGGACGTGCTTATGCAGCATAGAGATTGCTTTGCATGGAACTATTCCGAGATGCCAGGACTAGATCCAGAGATTGCTGTACACAAATTGGCAATATCTCTGGACATCAAGCCGATTAAACAAGCATCGAGAAGAATGTGGCTCGAGCTTGAGATGAGCATCAACGCTGAGGTCAAGAAGCTAATCGATTCCGGCTTCATCCAAGAGGTTCAGTATCCTAACTGGATCGCCAATATTGTTCCAGTAATGAAGAAAAATGGGATGGTGCGCATATGTGTGGACTTTCGGGATCTGAACAAAGCTTATCCAAAAAACGACTTTCCAGTACCAGTCACTGAGTTGACGATAGATAACACATCCACTCACGAAGTTTTCTCCTTCATGAACGACTTGTCAGGATACAATCAGATAAAGATGCATCCCGAGGATCAGAAGCATATCGCTTTTCTGACCCCTTTGGGCATATTCTGCTACAAGGTGATGCCTTTCGGTCTAAAGAACGCCGGTGCCACCTATCAGCGAGCCATGACGAAGATCATCGATGACCTCATACATGAAATCGTCGAATGTTATATCGACGACCTCGTAGTTAAAAGCAAATCATACGAGGAACATCTAGAGCATCTGAAGATCGTATTTCAATGCCTTCAGCAATACACCTTGAAGATGAACCCTTTCAAATGCGCGTTCGGAGTTTCCTCGGGCAAATTCCTAGTATTCATCGTCAGAGATAGATCCGTCAAAGATCAAGGCGATTATGGAAATGCCTCTGCCAAAGACTCTCAAGCAACTGCGATCTCTCTAAGGGAAGCTCGCGTATATCCGACGATTTATAGCCAATCTCTCCGGTAAGTGCCGCCCCTACAGTCGCTTAATGAAAAAGGGAACTCCGTTCATCTGGGATCACAAATGCCAAAGCGCACTGGATGAAATCAAGCAATACCTGCAGAATCCTCCGGTGCTAGCCGCTCCCGTCAAGGGAAAACCTCTCGTCCTGTATACAACAGCTCTCGAAGGTTCTCTAGGCGCATTGTAGGCACAAGAGAACGATCAAGGGAAGGAAAGAGCCCTCTACTATTTGAGTCGAGTTCTCCTGGGGGCAGAAAACAATTACTCCCCCATTAAAAAACACTGCCTGGCGTTGATCTTCGCGATAACGAAGCCCAGACACTACGCGTTGGCACATGAGCTCTATCTCATATCGAAGGTGGATCCTCTCAAGTATTTGATATCGAAGGCCATATTAACGGGACGACTCGCTAAATGGGCCCTGCTCTTGATGGAGTTCTCGATAACTTATCGACCCCTCAAGGCAGTGAAAGGCCAGGCCATCGCCGACTTTCTCGCTGAGCATCCGATACTTACCGACTCTCCCCTGAACTGTGAATTGCCAGACGAACATGCGTTTGACACGAGCGACGGAGAGAGAAGAGAAAATGATACCCGATGGGAACTCTATTTCGATGGGGCATCTTCTATGAATAAGCGCAAACAAAGCACTCCCATAATCAAATCAGGGGTAGGCCTCATCTTCGTGACTCTACAAGGAGGGATAATGCGCTTTGCCTTCTCCTTAACAGAGCCGAGAACGAATAATGAAGCCGAATACGAAGTTTTGATAGCAGGTCTCGAGATCGCTATCAACATGGGAATTGAAAACCTCTTCATATACGGAGACTCCTAACTGGTCGTTAGTCAAGTAAACGGCGACTATCAAACGTGCAAGCCAGAGTTGGTAAAGTACGGTGGGAGAGTACAGCAACTGCTGACTCAAATTCCTTCCTACACTCTGGAAAGCATACCGCGGGCGGAAAATAGCAAAGCGGATGCATTAGCCAAGCTTGCTAAAGAATTGGCCGACGAGAACCTCGATGACATGCGGATCGTTGTGCAGAGCCGTCGGGTTCTTGCACTGGCAGAAATATCTCCAGAATCACCCAAAGAAAAAAGAGAGACCGAGCAAACAACCCTACAAATAAAAGACCAGGAAAATGCTAAGGATTGGAGAGAAGTTTTTATAGATCACTTCAAATCCCGTAGAACGCCTGAAGACGGGTCCTCAAGACATCAGCTCATGAAACGAGCTCTATCCTTCGCCTTTGTTAATAATATTCTGTATAAGAGATCATTTGATTCTCTGTGGTTAAGATGCCTGGGACCTGAAGAGGCAAGAAAAGTCGTCCAAGAAACTCACGACGGACTCTGCGGTTCTCACCAAGCCGGGCGGAAGATGAAGCTGAAGATCAAACGGATAGGCTATTATTGGCCCACAATGATCCAAGACTGCCTCGAATACTCAAAGCAATGTCACTCGTGCCAGATTCACGGGGACTTTATCCATCAACATCCAAATCCGCTACATCCGACAGTGGCTAGCTGGCCGTTCGAAATGTGGGGGACTGACATAATTGGCCCCATCGAACCGGCATCGTTCAGAGGACATCGATTCATTTTGGCGACAACTGATTACTTCTCCAAATGGGCAGAAGCAGTACCGCTGAAGGAAGTGAAGACGGAGAATACCCTCCATTTCTTCAAGACGCACGTCATTTATCGGTTTGGAACTCCGCGACGGATCATCTCCGATAACGGGCCGTCAAGATCAGCCGCTTCGCACAACAGCATAACATAGACTGGAGATACTCTTCAGTCTATAATCCTCGAGCTAACGGTCTAGCTGAGGCTTTCAACAAGACCTCGAAGATCGTGAAAAAGACGGTGTCTCGAAATAAGAAGGACTGGCACGAGAGACTGCATGAAGCTCTCTGGGCGTATCGAACTACATTCAAAACGGCCACGAACACAACGCTGTACGCGTTGGTATTTGGTACGGAAGCGGCACTCCCCTTGAGATAGAGCTACCCTCTCTACGAATGGCAGTTCACTATGAGCTAACAGACGAAGAAAATGCTCGCCTTTGGCTTGAGGAGCTCGATGCCCTTGATGAAACCCGGCTCATAGCGCAACAAAATCTGGAGGCTTATAAAGCAAAAATGATGCGCTCATATGAGAGATTGGCTAGGCCGAGAACATTCCGCCAAGGCGAACTCGTGCTAGTGGTCAAAAGGCCTATGATCTTCAATCGTACCAAGCGGGGGAAATTCGAGCCGAACTATGAAGGCCCGTATATCATAGACAAAGTTTACCAGGGTGGAGCATATCTACTCATGGACATGCATGGTGAAAGACCTTTCAGGCCAATAAACGGTCGCTTCCTAAAGAAATACTATGCCTGACGAGTCACGGCCTAGGTCAACGATAGATGACGACGCCTATATCCGCTTGCTATCTTCCTAAGCCTAAACTCTGTAAGTAGTAGCCGGCTTCCTTTTCTTGGACCGAAACGCCCTTAAATTAACGATGGACCACTATGTCCTAAAACTGGCGACGGACCGAAATGTCCTTAAACTAACGATGGACCACTATGTCCTAAAACTGGCTGCTGACCGAGACGTCGATAAACTACTGTGGACTGCAGCATCCTAAGGATGACACAAAAATAATAATAATAATAAAAAATGGTATGTCCATAAGCAAATGGGCACGGATGAAAACCCGAAAGGGCTCCGTGAGTAAAAACAGCAGGGCTATCAGCGTGTTTTTGTGAAAACCCGAAAGGGCGTAATCTCGTTAAAGGACACTTGCAAGGTCCGACCTTGTGAGGAGAAACCACCTACGTGAGATCCTTACGACTCACAAGGAAGCAATACGCTTAGGGATCCCCACGATTCCTAAGGAGAAATTACACTTGCGAGATCCTCACGATTCGTAAGGAGAACCCTCGTTTGAGACCCTTACGGCTCATAGGATTCAAAAGCCTTAAGCTACAGGGATCTGAACCTGTTCTTAAGCGGCCATCACAACCTCCAATGCTGCCCTATAAGCGGTTTAATATGGACCCTTGTATACAATCCATGGGCGCGAATAAGCATTTCCTTAACAAAGTCCTACCCGCGACTAGGGATATGTCTACATGGTGAACAACCCTTGTAAGTCCTCTCGACTTATAAGGAGAAAACGCTCTTGTAAGATCCTTACAACTTATAAGAGAACACACACTTAGAAATCCTCATGATTCCTAAGGAGAAAACGCACCTAGGTGATCCTCATGACTCGTAGGGAGAAACACCTTTATGAGACCCTTACGGCTCGTAAAGTCAAAAGCCTTAGTCGACGGGATCCTAACCATGTCTACTAAGCCACCTTTGTTCGACGCCGACGAAGGCAAATGATGATTCGCTCCTGGCAATATCCCAGTTGTAGCGATGCTGATGCCAAAATCGATGTCAAATCCCAAAATTCGCGGCGAAAAACCAGCGAGCCACAAATGCATACGAAATAGCCGAAATGATGGGGCAACTTGCAAACAAAATCAGCAAGTAAAAATGTATGCATGAAAAATAGCCAAAATGATTGGGCAACTCGCAATAAAAAGCAGCGAATAAATAAAACAAACAGCTGAAATGATTAGGCACCGCGAAAAATAGCCGAAATGATTGGGCAATCGCGCCCTTCGCGATATAAAAGCAGAAATGATAGAGCATCGCGGAAAGAAAAATATATAAAATGAAATCTTTTGCTCTACAGGTGATATCACATCAATCCCTGTATACAATCCAGGGGCGCAAACAAAGAAGGAATCACACCTTCCCCCTCCCCCCGCATGCTCCATCAGAAAAGAAGCCAAATCTCAATGATTCACAGATAGCCTGGAGATCATCTCAACATTCGTCTCATTTCAACAGACACGACATCAACAAATCGGAGCTGCGGCAAAATTCCCAGTTCCATGACTCGACGATGCACAAACAACCAAGAGTCAACCTTTCCTGGTCACGTGGAACACGGCCTATGTCAACCTGACCCCGTGGGAAACGTCCAGAGCGGATCCTGGTCCTCGCAAAACACGGCTATGTCAAACTGACCCCGTGGGAAGCATCCAGAGCAAATTCCTAGTTTCGGAAAACGCGGCCTATATTAATCCTGACCCCGTGGGAAACATCCAGAGCGGAGCCTGGTCCTCGCAGAACACGGCTATGTCAATCAGACCCCGTGGGAAGCATCCATAGCAAAATCCTGGTTACGTGGAACGCGGCCTATGTCAATCCTGATCCCATGGGAAACATCCAGAGCGGAGCCTGGTCCTTGCAGAATACGGCTATGTTAATCAGACCCCGTAGGAAGCATCCAGAGCAAAATCCTGGTTACGTGGAACGCGACCTATGTCAATCCTGACCCCGCGAGAAACGTCCAGAGCAGATCCTGGTCCTCGCAGAACACGGCTATGTCGAACCGACCCCGTAGGAAGCATCCAGAGTAAATTCCTGGTCACGTGGAACACGGCCTATGTCAATCCTGACCCCGTGGGAAACGTCCAGAGCGGAGCCTGGTCCTCGCAGAACACGGCTATGTCAATCAGACCCCGTGGGAAGCATCCAGAGCAAATTCCTGATTACACGGAACATGGCTTATGTCAATCCTGACCCCGTGGGAAGCGTCCAGAGCGGATCCTGGTCCTCGCAGAACATGGCTATGTCAAATCGACCCCGTGGGAAGCATCCAGAGCAAATTCCTGGTCACGTGGAACACGGCCTATGTCAATCCTGACCCCATGGGAAATGTCCAGAATGGAGCCTGGTCCTCGCAGAACACGGCTATGTCAAACCGACCCCGTGGGAACCATCCAGAGCAAATTCCTGGTCACGTGGAACACAGCTGACCCCATGGGAAACGTCCAGAGCGGAGCCTGGTCCTCGTAGAATACGACTATGTCAATCAGACCCCGTGGGAAGTATCCAGAGCAAAATCCTGGTTTCGTGGAACACGGCCTATGTCAATCCTGACCCCGTGGGAAACGTCCAGAGCGGAGCCTAGTCCTCGCAGAACACGGCTATGTCAATCAGACCCCATGGGAAGTATCAAGAGCAAAATCCTGGTTTCGTGGAACGCGGCCTATGTCAATCTTGACCTCGTAGGAAACGTCCAGAGTAGATCCTGGTCCTCACAGAACACGGCTATGTCAATCAAACCCCGTGGGAAGCATCCAGAGCAAAATCCTGGTTTCGTGGAACACGGCCTATGTCAATTCTGACCCCGTGGGAAACGTCTAGAGCGGATCCTGGTTCTCGCAGAACACGGCTATGTCAATCAGACCCCGTGGGAAGCATCAAGAGCAAAATCCTGGTTTCGTGGAACGCGGCTTATGTCAATCTTGACCCCGTGGGAAACGTCCAGAGCGGAGCCTGGTCCTCGCAGAACACGGCTATGTCAATCAGACCCCGTGGGAAGCATCCAGAGCAAAATTCTGGTTTCGTGGAACATGGCCTATGTCAATCCTGACCCGTGGGAAACGTCCAGAGTGGAGCCTGGTCCTCGCAGAACGTGGTTATGTCAATCAGACCCCGTGGGAAGCATCCAGAACAAATCCTGGTTTCGTGGAACACGGCCTATATCAATTCTGACCCCATGGGAAACGTCCAGAGCGGAGCCTGGTCCTCATAGAACACGACCTATGTCAATCCTGACCCCGTTGGAAGCATCCAGAGCAACCCCTGGCTCCGTGAAGTGCGGATAATGTCAACCTCGTCCATCAATTACGGGTCCTCTCGACTCGTAAGGGAGAAAACTCTTTTGTGAGATCCTTATGACTCTCAGAAGAAAACGCACTTAGGAATCCTCACGATTCCTAAGGAGAAATTACACTTACGGGATCCTCTCGACCTGTAGGGTGAAAATTCTTTATGAGGCCCTCACGGCTCATAAAGTTGAAAAGTCTTAGGAGGCAGATCTTAACCCTGAATCTTAAGCCATCGCTGTCCTACAAAGAAATCAAAATAGATCATCCACAGAATGCACTTACTAAAAGAGACACACCATCATGAAGCAAAATATGTCTTTTATTCATGAATCAAAATGAATACAAAGTACAATTTATGAAAGAATAAAAAAATATATATACTCTCATTCAGGAGTATGTACAAAAGAAGAATAAAAAAATATATATACAATTCTTCAAGCCGACTGACGATTTAGTAGATTTGCCAGTTCATCCCTTTTCCGCTGGGCCTCGGCTTCATGATTCATTATCGTCAAAAGACGGGCCTCCGCTTGAGCCTGTTGGGCCTGGTATGAGGCAAGTCGGCTTTCAAGCTCTTTTTCAGTAACCTTATGGGCTTCGACCATTTCACGAGTAAAAATGACGGCCTTATCAATAGCTACCACCTCCTTGATAGCCTCTTGAAGCACCCGCCAAAGTTCATATGCCCTAGTGGTCTTGGCCGTAAGATTGGCTTGAAGCTCCCTCAGCGCTTTGGAAGCCAGCTCCCTCTCCGAAAACTTATGGCCGAGCCTCTTCTTGCATGATTTCATGTTCGCAGCGCACCGCTCAATCAGCCCCCGTAAGCTCGCCTTCGCGGCCACAACCTCTGAAGGAAGGCGTGTACATTCAAGAATATGCAAGCAAGCCTCCACCTGCCGGCAAAACTCAACCCAGACTTGCACCAATGTTTCACTATAGTAGGTGGTAAGAAAGGGAAGAGAACCGTTGGCTTCAGCGGCAAACGCTTCGGCCGTGATCAGACTGCCGGCACGAAGGTCTTCAATCAGGGCTGATAAGGAGTGAAGGCTTAGCTTTGCCATCCGTTCCGAGACACGTAGAGCATAGAGGTCGGGTGGCATGACGATGCGAGATTCCAGCGTGGTAAGAACTGGCAAAGCTGTTAAGATTTATAAACAATTAGCGAGACTTGTAAGCAAAGAGCAGATGGAACAACGTTGAGACTTTACTTACCCACAGTCATGCAAGAGGGGTCTGAAGGCTCCCTAGGCCCGTCAAGAATCTCAACCTCGTCATCGGCTTCCAGAACTGTAAAAGACATCAATTTCATTATATAGAATAACAATAATGCCGTGAGGAGAGAGCAAACGACACTAACCTTGCCCGGAAGAGAGGACGATGCGTTGAGGAGAGATCGCTTGCGGAGCAGCCATCTCCAACAGGCGCTGGAAAGATTTCATGGGAGACAGATCAACAATAGACGCCGCCAATCCGCGTAATTCTGAAAAAACAGAATGGTTCAGATAACGGAGAGATTATTAATATGAAATATAGAAGGCTGCCTTCAATGCTTCTCCCACTCTGGACTGGAGGGATAGCAACTTCGGCGGCCTCCTCCATGCCCCCAGGTACATCATCGGGGATGTGGGCCGGTATAATAACTTCCGATCGAGGAGCAGTGGCCGCCACTGTAGGCTCCAGCGGAAGGACTGTAACCTCAACTACCTGTTCCCTAGTCTCCGGCCCATCCCCAGAAAGATCCATTGAATCGGCGACCAACGAAGATGCCTCTTTCGGGAGAGCAAGCACTTGGGGAGCGGGAATCACCAAGGGAAGCTCCATTGCAGGAGCAATAGTTGCATCGACCCCCTCCACACTGATTAGTGTCTCATTTGGGATATTTACGGAGTCCACAGTCAAAGCATGACTCGAACTCAGATCCTCCGCCATGGCCGAAGTCCCTGCAAAGTTTTCACGAAGATAAGGATATATATATATGTATATGAGCAGTACAAAATATTGCAGAGAGATATATGAGCATACTGATGCGCAAAGGAGCTTCTAGTATGGCTTGTTCAAGCCGACGCTCTTTCCTGAGGAGGTATGCTCGCCGAGGTTCGAGAGTGGACTCGTGGCCACCGGTCCACAACGAAAGTGCATCTTCGGCGTCGGCTGAGACAGCCTGCTTAAGAGCCCTCTCACCCTATTCTTCCAAAGGGCCTATGAATAGCCGCTGTATCGATGGAGGGTCTTCGTAAAAGATGACGGCAGGATAAGGCCTCATCGGGATCCTCACATTCTCGGATTCGTCTTGTGAGCGTCTGATAGCCTCAGCCAATTGTGCGGCTTCCTCGGCAGATGAACCCGGGAAAAGTAGACCACCATCTAATTCCTGCATGGCTAGTGGTTCGTCTTGGAGAATAGGCTCGGATTCCACTAAAGAGTCGAGCAGATTGGTGACCGTCTTCCTCCGCCTCTTAGACCCAAAACTAACCGCCGAAGATGATCGCTTCCTTCCTCTTGGTGCTTTGGTACGGCGTTGACCCACTTTGCCTTCAATGTCCTCGCTCGGCGGTGCTACCGATGATGACATGGCCATTGCAGATGCCGCAGTTGATGACACTGCTACTGGTGCCCTATTGGCCCTTGATTGAGCTCTAGTACGCAATGGCATACCAGCTGTGGGAGTTAAATCCACTTCTGCCGCCTCCGGAATAAGCACGACGCTAGTATCTCTCAAGGGAGGGCGAATCGCTGCACGCAGTTGCGGCGGAACTCCCGTGGCTTGGGTCAAAGTAGGAGCCCTATATCCGAAGAGCACCCTCCTCTCCTCGGCAATAATTGGACTGACTCGGTGGAGATACCAGCCCGTGAAAGACCCCACACATCGAGGAATATGGTCAGCTTCAGGAATTAGAAATCAAGAGCCGGTGTTCAGCCGCATGAAGTGATGAACGGCGTCACGAACAACTTCTGACGACGGGCTGGGCTCCAATATAAATACCTCGAAGGGGACCCCCTGGTCATATCCCAGTTGCCGAGCGAACCGGTGTGGGTTGTACCGCATAAAAAGGGCCGCACCATTTTGACAAAACACCAGGTAATCCGGCCTGATTGAATATAAATGCGCAGCTTCCTTTGGCTTCAGGGAGGGTGCTCTTTCTTTTGACAAATCAAAGAGTTGCTGAATCGGTCCTGAAGGAGCAGAGAGGACTCGATCGTTGAATACCATCCCGCCCGTATTGGCATAGGGAGCGATCAGCACGCGAATAGCCCCGGACTATGTCGGGTCAGGAGCAGAAGCGTCCACCAACCGCATGAGTCGCCGAAAAGTGTAAGCATCATAAAAGCTGGGTCTTTGGTGCGCAGCAAATGCCTCCAGCACATGCATCTCAATCCAGGACGTAAAGTTATGAAGAGAGAAATTTACCACATCTACGCTTGGAGTTGAGGTATTGGCCGCGGTACTTAACCCATGATACAAATGCGCCAGCCCCGCAATACCCACAGCTAGTCGTGTCCCCTCGGCAATGCGATGAGCGGGGTAAATAACCGAGGCTCTCATGAAACGACGGTGCATGCGAATGGCGAACCAACTGAGCCAAACACTGATGAAGCCCACGAAGAAAGTCTCCTCATCCATACCAGGAGCTGCGATCGACTCGAAAGACACGGCCGACATGATGGGAATGTAGAACTGCGGCAAGTCCTCTTCTTTAGCAGGCCGCTTATTTAAACCAAACCCAAAGGGGTCGTTGATGTTTGCGAACTTCGGAGCCGTCTTTGATAGAACGTCTTCGCGAAGGAAGCAGTCGATAAAGCTTTTGAAAGTGACGCTCTGCTCCTCTGACTCTGTGAATAGCTTTTCAAAAATTCTCAGAGACTTGATCAAACTTGAGCACTTGTGGCGGACGGCATTCTCGGTCAACAGGCCGTCAAGTATGGCAGGCTCGGTTTTGAATACATACTCATCGGGAGGCAGTAGTTCTTCATAGAGTGTCCCCCTAACCAGCAACCCTGAGATTTCGCGAAACTCCTCCAGAGAAATTGAAACTTCGTGGTCCCCTAGAAAAAAGGTGTTGGTGGGAAGATTCCATTGGTTTAAGAAGCCTTAACCCCCCAGACATGGGGAGACTGATAGTGGAAAAGAGACGCATATACCGCCTGATAAAGTCCGACCTTCTGTAGTCGCGCACGATGGGCGGACAGGATATAACGGGCCCAGAGAAGGTAGCCCGTGTGATGTCGAGGGGTAAGCCCTATCTTGTAAATCTGTCCCCATGGCAGGACTTCGCCTTAGCAAATGCGGCGCCCTAAAATGTCTATAGCCGGCACAGGATGGTTCGGAATACCAGTTGTTGATGGCTCAAGCCATCCCATAGGGATCCAATTCAGCATCTCCACAGCAAAGGCGTTCCGTGGATGATCCATCGGCAGGAATGGATAGGTAGGCTCTGTCGGTATCTCGCAAAGGAAACTGCGGCAACCGCGGATGATGTGAACGTACCAGGCCCCCCATAAAAGTAGATTGGCGCAATTCGGGTCATGAGCCCTGATCATCGCTATCACCTCTTCGTCAGACGGTGACTGAGAAAAGACAGCCTCCGAGCGGGTGAAGGGAAGTATGGAACAGAAGTCATTGTGCCTGAAATAAAAGAAGGGGAAACTGTTAAGCGAAGCCAACACGTGTATATATATATGTTTATAAATGTATATATATAAAAAGACAATGGAAGAAAGCGACAGAGGACTTATTTTATGGGACCATTGGTTACAAAACACATGGGTCCTACAAAATCAAGATGGCGGCTCACTAATAATGAGGCCAAGCAATCATCATAAGAATAAAGGGAAGATTCTCAATGAATTCAAATGACTCTACACATTCCCCCAAAAGAGAAATCTATCTTGGACTCTGCGAAAATCAAGCAGAACAGGGAAATTAAATTCCCAGAAAACTCTACTGCAATTCTTTTTTGCAAAGAACAACTCAGGGCAAGAAAACCCCAAGAAGTTCTCTGGAAAGAACTGAGTTCTTTGGAAAGAACTGAGTTCTTTAGAGGAATTAAATTCCTTTTGAATAGAGGAATTAAATTCCCAGAAAATATTTTTCAGAGCCAAAGCTCTTTGGAATGGAATTAAATTTCAGAGAGAAGACAAGCATCACCATCGATCCTTGAAGATCAGAGAAGCCCTAAGAGGTTTATTATTTAAAGATTGAGCAATTTTCTTTTTAAAAGAAATTTTAAAAAAAATGGGTTCTTGTTAAAGGGAAAAACCCTTGGTGTGGATTTAAAATCCAAATTTCTACGAGGAGTTCCTCAGCCGTTCAAGATTCTCACCTGAAAAAAGGAAATCTTTGTTGACAGAGCTAAATTCTGGAAATATTTTGAATCGGAGAACTAAGCTCTGGGAAAGAGAATTAAATTCTCAGAGGAAAAATAAGTAAGGAAGAAGATGGAAAAAGTGGACGTACTTTTGAAGGGACTCTTGCATTTATAGGATGCGATAGGGAACGGTTCATCTCCCCTATTCCCTGGACAGATCCAACGGTCACAAAGGTGACAGCGTTGCATTCACGTGCAGACACGTGAGAACAACGCTGTGGGGGCATTTGTTCCCTGATAAAATATCAGGAAATACCCCAATGGGGTATCACGTGCTCACACGTGACCAAGGGTCACATGTTGACACGTGATAAGTTCCTGTGATCTCTGCTTAATAGGATTAAATTCTAGTCAAACAAAAATATAATAAGACATTAAGGAAAAACTCCAATGGGGAATCACGTGCTCACACGTGACCAAGGGTCACGTGCTGACACGTGGTGATTCCTTAGCTCTGTTAAAAGGCAGAATTAAATTCTTAATAAAATATTTAATCAAGAGGGTCACGTGCCAACACGTGATAGGTTCCTAAACTCTTTAATTGACAATCAAATAAAAGGATCACGTGCCAATACATGATTGACTTCCGAAATAATAGAATTAAATTCTAATTAAGGGAAATCAAAGACCCTAACTGGGAAAATATTTCTTTAAATCTTTCCAAAAAAAAAGATGGTGCTCTGTAAATTAGAGCACCATTGGATTAAAAATCAAATGGTGATTAAAAATCACCAATTTATGGAAAAATTCTATACAAGAAAATTTTTTCCTGAAATTCACCAAGAATAACAAATAGAATATCTTCTGGATTAAAAATCCAATGGTGAAAAAAATTCACTGAGTGATCTAAAAGATTATGCTAGTTACAAAAACAACCAAAATTTTTCAATGAAAGATTCACTAAACAAATTGATTCTTTTCTTTCTCCCATAAATAGGAGCCAAGAAGAGAAGAGAAGAGATCTTGGAATTTTGATTTTCTGGAGAAAAACAACAACAGAGAGAAAAGAGAAGAGAATTTAATTCTCAAGAGAGAAAAGAAGTTCTTTTCAGAGAAAAGAAAACCTAGGTGAGAAAGGGGAAAGAGACCTAAGCTCCATAAAACAAAAGAGAATTTAATTCTCAAATTTAAGAGTTTAACTCTTCTGATTAAGAACTTAGTTCTTCCTTTGGTTGAAGATCTGCAGAAGCAGATCTCCCCACAAGTTGAGAATTTAATTTTCATCGGGGAGATTCTGTCATGCAGATCCAAGACCTAGAGGGAGAATTTGAGTTTAAGAAATTTAATTCCCTCAAATTCACAGGAATTTAATTCCTCTAAAACAGAACTAGGGTTTAACCCTATATGAGAATTTAATTCTCCTAAATTCATAGGAATTTAATTCCTCCAAATAAAATTAGGGTTTAACTCTGTATGAGAATTTAATTCTCCCAAATTCATAGGAATTTAATTCCTCTAAAAGAACATAACTAGGGTTTAACCCTACATAAGAATTTAATTCTTCCAAATACATAAGAATTTAATTCCTCTAAAACAGGATTAGGGTTTAACCCTACAGAGAATTTAATTCTTAAAACAAGAGACTTAAAGCTTTCCATACTAGTAAAGAACTTGGTCACGTGGTAACACATGACCCCCATTCTCAATGAGCAGAAAAGAGCGAACAAGACTAGGTCACGTGCCCCCACGTGACCCATTAATGGACCTCTCAAAATAAGAAGGAATTAGCCCAGAGGCAATACCTCACGTACTTCCACGTGACCTTCAAAACAAAGAGAATAAAGGAAAAGGCAGTACTGATTTTGGGCGCTCTCACGTGTCCTCACGTGACCCCTAATAAACACTTTAATAATCAATACATAGATATCCATCACGTGCCAACACGTGGTGGCCAGAAGATCAGAAGTATTTAACACTTATTTGCAGATTTGAGAATAAAATAAATGAGGTCCGGCCCTATCTCAGGCGCCTCACGTGACCCCACGTGATCCTTTCCTTTCTAATGTCTAACACTATTTTAAGCATTTTGTCTCCAGTATTTAACACTGTTTTAAATACATCATGTGAGGACACGTGACCGCCAGATGTCCTTTAGTGTTTAACACTATTCTAAAACCAACTTAGCTCAAATTGGCTAAGTTTTTCAGAGGCAAATATCCCCTTCAAATGGGCCTTAAAATCCAGAGCTATAATGTTTAATGCTCAAAGACAAAATGTTCTCGGAGCCCTCAAACTCTTGTTTAACATTGCTGAATAATGAGGGGCTGAACCCAGACAACCGTTCAACAGGCCAACAAAGGGTCAACATTCCAAACTTAATTGGACTTGGCCTAAATTGGCCATAAGTCCTCAATTCAGATTTAACTGAGCCAATGTGCTCATAATCTAATTAATTGATCTTAGTTCCAAATTGGACTACAGATCTCCTGTTCCCTGATTAAAAATCAGGAATTACCTCAATGAGGTATCACGTGTGGACACGTGACCAAGAGTCACGTGTTGACACGTGATCTCTTTACAGAGTTAAATTCTAAGCAAACAGAAGTGTAAACAAGCGGCTAAGGAAGACCCCAATGGGGCGTCATGTGCTCATACGTGACCAAGGGTCACGTGCTGACACGTTATGGTCTTTAGCCCAGTTAAAATACATAATTAAATTCTGAGTGAAGAGGGGTCACGTGCCGACACGTGATAGACTTTGAAAGCCTTATAAATTGATAGAATTAAATTCTAATTAAGGGAAATCAAAGACCCTAACTGGGAAAGTATTTCTTTAAATCTTTCCAAACAAAAGAGGACTATACTCTGTAAAGTGGAGCACCGTTGGATTAAAAATCCAAGGGTGGCTGAAAATCATCAATTTATGGAAAGATTTAGACAAGGAAAGATTTCCCTAAAATTTACCAAGAATAACAAACAGAATATCTTTTGGATTAAAAATCCAATGGTGAATAAAATTCACTAAGTGATCTAAAAGATCATATTAGTTATGAAAAGCAAACAAAATCTTTCAATAAAAAAATTGCTAAACAAATTGATTCTTTTCCTTCTCCTATAAATAGGAGCCAAGAGGAGAAGAAAGGGATAGAATTTTAGGATCTTGAAATTTTCTAAAGGCAAATAGCAGAGAAAAAAGAAAGGAGAATTTAATTCTTAAGAAAGAAAACCTAGGTGAGAAAGGGGGAAAGGATCAAAACTTCAAAAAGAGAATTTAATTCTCAATCTAAGAGTTTAACTCTTCTGCAATAGAACTTAGTTCTTCCTCTGGTTGAAAATCTGCAGAAGCAAATCTCCTCATAGGTTGAGAATTTAATTCTCACCGGGTTGAGATTCTACCATGCAGATCCAAAACTTAGAGGGGGAATTGAATTTAGAGAATTTAATTCTCCCAAAGATAAAACTAGGGTTTAACCCTATATGAGAATTTAATTCTCCCAGAATTATAGGAATTTAATTCCTCCAAGATAAAACTAGGGTTCAACCCTATATGAGAATTTAATTCTCCTAAATTTATAGGAATTTAATTCCTCCAAATAAAATTAGGGTTCAACCCTACATGAGAATTCAATTTTCCCAAAATCATAGGAATTTAATTCCTTCAAGACAGAACTAGGGTTTAACCCTATATAAGAATTTAATTCTTCCACATACATAGGAATTTAATTCCTCTAAAACATAATTAGGGTTTAACCCTACATAGAATTTAATTCTTAAAAAATAAAGAGACTTGAAAGATCTCTATGCATGCAAAGAACTAGGTCACGTGTCCCCACGTGACCCCTAAACAGATCCCCCAAAAATGAGAAGGAAATAGCTTGGAGGCAATGCCTCACGTGCTCCCACGTGACCCTTATACCAAAAAGAATAAAAGCAAAGGAAATGTTGGCTTTAAGCGCTCTCACGTGTTACTACGTGACCCCTAATAAATGCTCTGATAACCAATGCGCAAATATCCATCACGCGCCAACACGTGATGGCCAAAGAATCAAAAGTGTTTAACACTTATTTGCAGAACAAAGTAAAGGAGATCTGGCCCCACCTTCGGGTGCCCTCACGTGTCCCCACGTGACCCCTTCCACTCTAGTGTTTAACACTAATTTGAGAGTTTTATTTCCAGTGTTTAACATTGTTGTCTTCTAGTGTTTAACACTAATTTGAGAGTTTTATTTTCAGTGTTTAACACTGTTGTCTTCTAGTGTTTAACACTAATTTGAGAGTTTTATTTCCAGTGTTTAACACTGTTGTTCTCTAGTGTTTAACACTATTTTTAGCCAAATTGGCTAAGTTTCCAGAGGCAAAAATCTCCCATTTGAATAAATCTCAAAGTTGAGTAAAACTCAGAACCACAATGTTTAATGCTCAGTCAAAAGACAAGAAAATGTATCAGAGTCCTCAAACACTGGTTTAACATTGCTAAATAATGTGGGCTTGAACCCAGACAAGTGTGTAATGGTCCAACAAAGAGCCAATATTTCTAACTTAATTGGACTTAGCCCAAACTGGCCATAAGTCCTCAATTAAGATTTAACTGAGCCAATGAGCTCATAATCTAATTAATTGATCTTAGTTCCAAATTGGACTACAGATCCCCAATCCACTTTGGTTCGAGGGTACATCTCTTCACTCCTCTGATATTTGTCGTTGTAATCCTTCAACGTCTTCAGAGAGGTGACGGGTCCCAACAACCACACATTTCATGGTTTATGATGTTCTTAACCTTGACTGTGAGGTCTTTAAACTCACGGACTATGATGTCCTTAACTTTGACCGTGAGGTCTTTAAACTCACGGACTATGATGTCCTTAACCTCGACCGTGATGTTTTTAAACTAACATTGGACTGTGGGGTCCTTAAACTCATGGACTATGATGTCCTTAACCTCGACCGTGATGTCTTTAAACTAACATCGGATCGAGATGTCCTTAAAATAACAATGGACCGCAATGTCCCTAAACTAAACAATAGGGCCCAAATGCTCTCTTGTTGGACCTTACGATCCCGTTAAGTTGATCTTAGTCTAAAATGAGACTAACGTATTCTTAACAAACGTTTAAGTTGATCTTAGTCTCAAATGAGGCTAACGTATCCTTAAACCCAAACCCCAAACCCAAATCTAAGAAAGATACAGATTTGGACTAGTCCACGCCCTACGGGCGACAACATAAATTAGTCTCCGTATACAATCCACGAGCAACCAAACACAAAACAAACCCCCACGACACGAAGTGACCATATGGAGAAGGAGAAAGTTGTTACCGCGATGCGGTAGCGTAATTAACTGCAGAGGCTTGCGCCTGCAGGGAAGAGCGTCCCCACAATCAAAAACCCCTCAAGCAAGGGGGAATCTGACGAAGTCTGCTATATCGGCCGCATCCGTTTAAACCTTCGATACATGGTGCCATATATCAACTTGGCATCTTCTAAGAGGTGGACGGATAGCACCAATTAGTATCTGCCCCGAAATTCAGGCAAGACGTTTATCGCGTCTTCCCGTGTTTCGGAGGGGAACAGATTCTAGCACGCCCGGTGGGACCTTTTCCTCTTTCCACTCCACACTTCGTGTGCCGTGTTTGCGAACGAATCACGGTTTGCTAATGGTTGCCCTTGGATTCGAGATACTAAGATTTGGCGTCTTGCTTGGTGCAGAAAGCGAAGGATCAATGGCGTCTACTTGCACGAAGTGTTCCAGCTGCAACTGCAATTCACACTCCGCCTTATCTGGAGGCATAGCTTACAGGCCCCAAGCGGCCTCCCTGTTCACGATGCCGGTGAAACAGGTCACTCAGGCCACCACTGGACTGTTTTTCGGGACCATGCTCCCGCCAACAAGCTTCAACGCTCCTATACCAACACAAGAAGCTCCCAAGAAGTCAGTCTTTGATCGGCTTACAACTACAGCGGCCCCTCTCAACGGGTCATCCAGCTCCAACACCTCGGTCTTCGCCAGATTGGATCAAAGTTCCTGTGGGCCAATGGTGAAGCCTGCAATTCAAGAAAAGGTTGTTCCGAAGAGAGTAACCATCCCTGCTCCCGAAGTCGTCAAGGCGGCTTCTCTTGCCAAAGGGTCGGTCTTCACAAGACTGACTGTCTCGGCTCCCACTCCGACTCCCGTTCCTGCTCAAAAGTCTGTCTTTGACAGGTTAGACACTGCTACTCAACGGATATCAGTCTTCAAGAGGCTGATGCCAGCAACAGCCCTTCTCCAAAACAGGGGGCATAACGAAGTCTCCCCTAAAGCTGAAACAATCCCAACGGCTCGACACGCTCGACGTCGCCGCTGGCGCTGAGTAAGGAAGGCTGGGGGAAACTCTCCCTCTGGGCTAACTCCACCAGCCCAACGGTGGAAGTCAATGCTGCTGTTCCAACTGGGAACAGTTTTGAATTGCTGAACAAGGTGCGCAGGAACTCTCCTACCGCCGTACTGAAAAGATCTCCTCCATCAGTGGAGAATGTCGCGGAAGCAAAGCCAGAACAGTCCCCTCAGCGGCTGTCCTCCAAAATCTACAAAGTCTGGCGACAGGTTCGGGACTCAGTAATTGATCAAGATTACTCTCGCCGACAGAAAATGGTGAAGGTTCAACAAGAAGAGAACCATCTTGCCAAGCCACAAAAGGCAACAGCTATCTGGGTGCCCGCTGCGACGCCCCCCCTTGACTTCAACTGCTCAAAAGAAAAGGAAGACGGAGAAATCCCCTGTGACTGCGGCAAATCGCAAAGGTGTTGAGCCCAAACACCCCAAGTCTGGGGGCATGATGGTACATACTTGTACATGGCTTCTGGAAAAGAAGAAAGCCGCACTTAGACGGGCCACCGACCGCTCACCCGATCAATAACAAGGGCTCAGGAACAACAACAGCAGAACCTTCAGGAGATGCTGACTGCAATGGCTGCACTCACCGGACCAAAAGAAAGCCCGGAGGCGTCATCGGAGCAGCATCATGAATAAAAAACCGATGCTGACTTCCTTCGCAGAGTCCTCAAAAAGAAGGATAAAGAAACCGCAGAACAAGCGGCTAATATAAAGCGAATGGCGCTTCTTTTCTAAGACATGGTTTGGATGATGTTATAGCCGGATCCTCCAGCCGAAGACCCTCCGATCATTATTGAAGACGGCAAAGGGGAGACGTCGAATCCTCCTCCGGCTCTTTCGGCAGCCAAAGAGGAAACTATTTCCAAAGCCGCTCTGGATGACTATATTGCTCAGCAAATACGAGCTCACTAGGCAAATGAAGCGGCTGGCCGAGTCGTTAAAACTGGGCGGCCGTATCCAGGTTGGTATGACCAAATAAAGTACCCGCCGGGATACACAATCCCCAAATTCCACGTATACAAGGGGACAGGCAATCCCCATCAACATGTCGCTCAGTTCAGGGCTCTTTGCGGCAACACCGGAGGTGATGATAAGCTTTTGCTCCGCCAATTCGTCGGCAGCTTGTCGGAGACGGCATTTGAGTGGTACTTCGAACTTCCAAACGACTCCGTCAAGACTTTCGCAGAAATGGAGTTGTTATTCACTCAGCGATTCGCGAGTGCTAGTGAATGCACTCCAATAACGGCATTAATCAATGCAAGGGTGAAGCCAGGCGAAACTTGGGTTCAATACGCAATCCGATGGCGGAATCTGTGGTCAAAATGCGAACATCGCATCGAAGAAGCACCAGCGGTGGGCATGTTCGTGGGCACCCTAGACCCTCATGCAACTATTTCACAATTCATGATGTTCTTCAAACCGACCACGTTCCAAGCCTTGATCGACAAGCTGGCCCAAATGGACCAGATGGGTCATAGACCCTCTTCTCCGAAGCCGGAGCCGCGGAACGAAAAGGGTAAAGGGAAGGCGACCTTCGTTACGAATACTCAACAGCAGCCCAGTGCCCCAAAACTAACGGATCAACTGGAAGAGAGACGGCGGTACTATAACGAGAAAATGAAGCGTCCTAACTCGTTCCCTCGAGACAAAACAAAGAGACCGTTCGAACTAGCGGTGTGTAACAGGCTCATCAATCTGCCGAATCCGAAACGACCATTGCAACCCAGTGAGGCTAATGGTCCTAATTATTGCCCTTACCACCAAACGGTAAGTCATCCGATTGAAAATTGCTTCGTCTTTAAGGGATGGATCGAGGACCAATACCAACAAAGCAAGTTTGCGCTGTCTGAAAAGTGGAAAGTAAGCCCACCACAACCGCACACTCCTAAGAAAACGGACACACCGGGGGCATCGTGCTCTTTTGTTGAAGGAGCTCCATGGGAGGTCGCTCTTTCAGCCAAAACTAAGAGAATGCTGAACGATCTCCAGACATGCCCAGCGATCAGGTGGAAGAATCCACTGGAACCTGAGGTCATCAGGGAATGCTGAAACCGCGCCTAACTCCAAAGGTTGGTGGTGATATTCAAAACACTCACACCCCGCCGTCAAAGTTTTCAAAGAAGAAAAAGAAGACCAAAGAGCCCATGAAGCCTGGCGACAAGCGCGCGGACCTGCAAAAGCAGATTGATGCGCTGGAAGAGTATAATCAGAAGGTGCGAACTCCAATCACACTCCAAGAATTTCTCAGTCACATCCTTGAGGACGGAGATGACTCATCGGATGAATCTGAAGATTACGTGGCAAGTTGCCATGTGATCTCTCACTCGTCGATAAACGATGAAGAAGCACCTTACACAGAGAGACTGGGGGCAGGTCCTGAGCCGGAACTTCTAGAGCCATCAGACGAAATGATTGATGCATTCCTAAATGAAGCTCTTCTTAAAAGCAAGGCTGCTCGAGAGGGTGAGATGGCCATATTTGAAAAAACCAAGCGCCGGCGACTGGACGAAAGGGTTGCAACGCTCCTGCCAAATCAAAGCACATCCTTCGCGATTAAAAGCAGGTTCAAGACGAGGAAGAGATTCGCCAAAGCCATATTAATGGGAATAAAGCTGCCACCCTCCGAAGGAAATATTCTTGGTGAAGCAGAAATGCATCCTAGCTACTGCTTATATTATCGAAAGATTGCGCACCCTACCGAAGAGTGCAACGCTTTTAAGAAATGGTGGCAGGGATATATTGCTCACCGGAAACATTTTAAGCGGATGAAACGCAAAACTCGTCGGGAGCGGAGAAGTACGACTGAGGAGCGTAAAAGAACTACCGGCAACTGTCACATGGTTAACGCCGAGAGATCGCAAGTTCTCACCTTCGGGAGCGACTCCGACAAAAAATGACTCTTGGCCCTCTCTTCAAAGAATCCGCCTCGGGGAAAGAGGAAGAACCGAAGACCTGTGAAAATATTCAGCTGCGCAATCGTATGCTGCCCGAAAAGAATCTCGGACCCACGAATAGAAAAGATAAGGGAAAAGAGAAAGTCCCTGAAGATATCGCCCTAGATGACCAAGTCGTCAAAGAGCTGACCGCCAAGGACCCGCCAAAGAAGAGCAAGGTGGACTACAACGTTCTGGCACACTTGAGGAAGCTACCCTCGCAGCTCAGCATTCTCGATGCCTTTCTGCTATCCAAAGAGGCGAGAGATTCATTGATCAAGCCGATATCACCTTCGGCGATGAAGATCTTCTCCTCGGGACGTGTGAGCATAACCGTCCCCTATATGTCTCCGGATACTGTCACGATATCAAGATAGGCAAAATCCCGGTTGACAATAGGTCTTCCGTCAATCTCCTCAACGTGAGAGTGTTGAAGGAAATCTGCATGAGCGTTCAGCACCTCGCTCGTGATAAAATCACCATCTCCGGTTTCGACTCCCAGTCATCACGGACTCTCGGGTCTGTGATACTGACGCTGCGCTTCGGGCTACTCGTCACGGATATTAAATTTCACGTCATTGACGCCAAGACTTGCTACAATGCTTTACTCGGCCGGCCTTGGTTACACGAGTACAACATCATCCCTTCTACACAACACCAGTGTATGAAGTATTTCAAGGATGGTCTCGAGTACACTGTGTCAGGGGAGTTGAACCCATTCTCCGTGAACGAAGTCCGAAAGTATGAAGATGCAAAATACTTCTTACCAGATTTTAAGTACATGAAAAGATGTCACAAACTGAAGAACAAAGCTATCACCACTATTCCGGTCTTCGGGAGAGATACCGAGGAAGAAGAAGAGATAGTTTATTCAGGGCCGCCCCAACGCAACAACCCGGGACCGTCCACCCCTATGTTGATCTTCGGCAGCGACCCGGAAGATGAGGTTAACGCTATATTTTCCGTTCGGCCGTCAATACAAGCCTTCACTGGCGATAATCAGAGCTTGCAAATTACCATAGTTCCGCGGGAGCATTACAAAGAGCTCGATGCACTTGAAGCTTATAGTGTGCAAGAACTGCAGACATTTTACGTCCCTCCTAGGCGAAAGGGTGAAGAGGCGATCCTATTCTACCGATCTGGGGAAACTAAAGTGGAGAAAGAAATCTGGCATGGCGCCGATTCTGTGCTCGACAGACTCCGGCCCATCCGTCTGCCTAGATATTACTCGGAAGGCTTGAGAAGGCTATTGAAGCACTAAGGGGTACCCTTCAGACAGACTACTCGATAAGCTCGATTCTACAACAGGATTTGGGACGTCCCCGGGACTCAACGAAAGTTGCCCAACGGGAGAATGGAAACGGTCGGGCTCGGATATGTCCAATCCAAGAAACGGGAGCGAGTCCATAGTAGCTACGTCATATATGACTTCGATGAAGAAGAGGACGCCCTGTCAGAAAATGCTGACTCTGAACCAAAACGAGATCCTACCATCAAAATGCTGAGTCCGTCATTCGAAGAACGAATAGACAAGCTTATAAGGGAAGCGAGTCGAAAGATCCGGGATGACCATAACCGTGAAATGGCCATTTACGAGAAATCCAGGACGCAGCGCCTCCTTCAGCAGGCCGTGGAGAATAACAATGCTTGTCCTCATCAACCCGTCATACAAAAGGCCCGACGTAGAGGCAAAAATAAATCAAAGAGCGGGAAAGGCGTTCGACAACGACAAAGCGGGACCAAAAAGCCACGCAATTGGGAATCGAGCAATCCGGATTCGTCTCTTACAAAGAAGATGGGTCGAGCATACTCTTTTTCTCAGAACAAAACACGGAAGATACTTGATCTTGTCATAAAGCATCAGATGATGATACTCCCGGAGTCCAAGCACCCTGAGCAAGTAGGCGAAGTCTCTCACCCGAACTATTGCTTCTATCATAGAGCAATAGGACATCCTATTGAAGACTGCTTCACATTTAAAGACTGGGTAGAATACCAGTATCAGCAAGGCAGGTTCGCTCTATCCAACAGCTGGAGGGTAACTCCACCGCAGAAGCACGAACCAAAAGCCGCGCATACAGCGAGAGTAGAACCAGATCAACATCGGTCTTGGAAGCGAGCTTGTACCTGTCACGTGATAGTGCTATCAGAAGAAGAGCCCAAGAATATGGATGACCTCCCCCGGTACTTCGAAAATAATGATGACGAGGTGATCTCAGAGTTTCCGCTGGCACCAAAAGAGCTGGAAGATGGAATACATACTACTGTAGATGATCTCAAGAAAATTGATTTAGGGACGGCAAGTGACCCGCAACCGACATTCGTCAGTGAGTTGCTGTCTGAGGAAAGGGCTGCTACACTAAAAGACGTGCTTATGCAGCATAAAGATTGCTTCGCATGGAACTACTCTGAGATGCCGGGGCTAGATCCAGAAATAGCTGTGTACAGATTGGCGATATCTCCGGACGTCAAGCCGATCAAACAAGCACCGAGAAGAATGCGGCTCGAGCTTGAGATGAGCATCAACGCCGAGGTCAAGAAACTAATCGACTTCGGTTTTATCCAAGAGATTTAATATCCTGATTGGATCGCCAACATCATCCCGGTGATGAAGAAGAATGGGACGGTGCGCATATGTGTGGACTTTCGGGATCTCTATAAGCCTGCCCGAAAGACGACTTCCCAGTATCAGTCACTGAGCTGATGATAGATAACACATCCACTCACAAAATCTTCTCCTTCATGGACGGGTCATCAGGATACAATCTGATAAAGATGCATCCAGAGGACCAGAAGCACACCGCTTTTCGAACCTCTTTGGGCATATTCTGCTACAAGGTGATGCCCTTCGGTCTAAAGAACGCCGGTGCCACCTATCAGAGGGCCATGACGAAGATTTTCGACGATCTCATACATGAAATCGTTGAATGCTATATCGACGACCTCGTAGTTAAAAGCAAATCATACGAGGAACATTTAGAGCATCTGAAGATCGTGTTTCAGCGCCTTCGGAAATACAATTTGAAGATGAACCCTCTCAAATGCGCGTTTGGAGTGTCCTCAGGCAAATTCCTAGGATTCATCGTCCGACACCGAGGCATCGAGATAGATCCGTCAAAGATCAAGGTGATTATGGAAATGCCTCCGCCAAGACTCTTAAGCAACTGCGGTCTCTCCAAAGAAAGCTCACGTATATCCGGCGATTCATAACCAATCTCTCTGGCAAGTGCCGTCTTTACAGTCACCTAATGAAGAAAGGGACCACTTTCGTTTGGGATCACAAATGCCAAGGCGCACTAGACAAAATTAAGCAATACCTACAGAATCCGCCAGTGCTGGCCGCTCCGGTCAAGGGAAAACCTCTTGTCCTGTACACAACAGCCCTCGAAGGTTCTTTAGGCGCGCTATAGGCACAAGAGAACGACCAAGTGAAGTAGAGAGCCCTCTACTATTTGAGTTGAGTTCTACTGGGGGCAGAAAGAAATTACTCTCCCATTGAAAAACACTGTCTGGCATTGATCTTTGCAATAACGAAGCTCAGACACTATGCATTGGCACATGAGGTCCATCTCATATCAAAAGTGGATCCTCTCAAATACTTGATGTCGAAAGCCATATTAACAGGACGGCTTGCTAAATGGGCCCTGCTCTTGAAGGAGTTCTCGATAACTTATCGACCTCTTAAGGCAGTGAAAGGCCAGGCCATCGCCGACTTCCTCGCTGAGCATCCGATACCTGCCGATTCTCCTTTGAATTGCGAACTGCCAAACGAACATGCGTTTGACACGATCGACGGTAGTGATACCCGGAAGGAACTTTATTTTGATGGAGCATCTTCCATGAAGAAGCGCAAATAAAGCACCCTCATAATCAAATCGGGGGTAGGCCTCATCTTCGTAACTCCACAAGGAGGGATAATACGCTTTGCTTTCTCCTTAACAGAGCCAAGGACGAATAACGATGCCGAATATGAAGCTTTGATAGTAGGTCTTGAGATCGCCATCGACATGGGAATTGAGAACCTCCTCATACACGGAGACTCCCAACTGGTCGTTAGTCAGGTAAACGGCGACTATCAAATGTGCAAGCCAGAGTTGGTAAAGTACGGCGAGAGAATGCAACAGCTGCTGACTCAAATTCCTTCCTATACCTTGGAAAGCATACCGCGTGCGGAAAATAGCAAAGCAGATGCATTAGCCAAGCTTGCTAAAGAATTGGCTGACGAGAACCTCGATGACATAAGAATCGTGGTACAAAGCCGTCAGGTTCTTGCACCGGCGGAGATATCTCCGGAGTCGTCCGAGGAAAAGGAAGCGATCGAGCAAACGACTCTGCAAACAAAAGACCAGGAAAAGGCGAGGATTGGAGGGAAGTCTTTATAGACTACTTCAAATCCCGTCGAACACCTGAAGAGGCGTCCTCAAGACACCAGCTCATGAAGCGAGCTCTATCTTTCGCCTTCGTCAATGATACCCTGTATAAAAGATCATTTGATTCTCTGTGGTTAAGATGCCTGGAACCTGAAGAAGCAAAAAGAGTTGTCCAAGAAACTCACGACGGACTCTGCGGTTTTCACCAAGCCGGCCCGAAGATGAAGTTGAAGATCAAAAGGATGGGCTACTATTGGCCCACGATGATTCAGGACCGCCTCGAGTATGCGAAGCAATGCCACTCGTGCCGGATCCATGGGGACTTTATCCATCAGCATCCAAATCCACTACATCCAACGATGGCTAGCTAGCCGTTCGAAATGTGGGGAACTGACATAATCGGTCCCATCGAACCAGTATCCTCCATAGGACATCGATTCATTTTGGCGACAACTGATTACTTCTCCAAATGGGCAGAGGCAGTACCACTGAGGGAAGTGAAGACGGAGAATATCCTCCATTTCTTCAAGACACACGTCATTTATCGGTTTGGAACTCTGAGACGGATCATCTCCGATAACGGGCCAGCCTACAGAAGCCACAAGATCAGCCGCTTCGCACAACATAACATAGACTGGAGATATTCATCGGTCTATAATCCCCGAGCTAACGGTCTAGCTGAGGCTTTTAACAAGACCTTGACGAAGATCGTAAAAAAGACGGTGTCGCGAAATAAGAAGGACTAGCATGAACGATTACACGAAGCTCTCTGGGCGTATCGAACTACGTTCAAAACGGCCACGAACACAACGCCGTACGCATTGGTGTTCGGCATAGAAGCAGTACTCCCCTCGAGATAGAGTTACCCTCTTTACGAGTAGCAGTTCATTATGAGCTAACGGACGAAGAGAATGCTCACTTTCGGCTTGAGGAGCTCGACGCCCTTGATGAAACCCGGCTCATAGCGCAACAAAATCTGGAGGCTTATAAAGCAAAGATGACGCGTTCATTTGAGAGATTGACTAGGCCGAGAACATTCCGCCAAGGCGAACTCATGCTAGTGGTCAAAAGACCTATGATCCCTAATCGTGCCAAACGGGGGAATTCGAGCCGAACTATGAAGGCCCGTATATCATAGACAAGGTCTACCAAGATGGGGCCTATCTACTCATGGACATGCATGGTGAAAGACCCTTCAGGCCAATAAACGGTCGCTTCCTGAAGAAGTTCTACGCTTGACGAGTCACGACCTAGGTCAATGATAGATGACGACAACTATGTCCGCTCGCTATCTTCCTAAGCCCAAACTCTATAAGTAGTAGCCGGCTTACGGACCGAAACGTCCTTAAACTAACAACGGACTGAAACGTCCTTAAACTAACAATGGACCGAGACGTCCTTAAACTAACAATGGACCACTATGTCGTAAAACTAGCTGTTGACTGAGATGTCGATAAACTACGGTGGATTGCAGCATCCCAAAGCTGATACAAAAAAAAAGAATAAAAAAAAGAGAAAAAATAAAAACAGTATGTCCATAAGCAAAATGGGCACGGATGAAAACCCGAAAGGGCTCCGTGAGTAAAAACAGCAGGGCTACCGGCGAGTTTTCTGAAAACCCGAAAGGGCGCAACCTCGTTAGAATAAGAAAAAAAAGAAAAACGGTATGTCCATAAGCAAAAGGGCACGGATGAAAACCCGAAAGGGCTCCGTGATTAAAAACAGCAGGGCTACCGGCGAGTGTTTGTGAAAACCCGAAAGGGCGCAACCTCGTTAAAAGACACTTGCAGGGTCCTCTCGACCTTGTGAGGAGAAACCACCCGCGTGAGATCCTTACGACTCACAAGGGAGCAACACACTTAGGGATCCCCACGATTGCTAAGGAGAAATTACACTTGCGAGATCCTCACGACTCGTAAGGAGAACCCTCTTATGAGACCCTCACGGCTCATTAGATTCAAAAGTCTTAAGCTACAGGGATCTGAACCTGTTCTTAAGCGGCCATCACAACCTTTGATGCTGCCCTACAAGCGGCTCAATACCGACCCTTGTATACAATTCACGGGTGCGAATAAATATTTCCCTAACAAAGTCCCATCCGTGACTAGGGGTATGTCTACGCAGAGAACAACCCTTATAAGTCCTCTCGACTTATAAGGAGAAAGCCCTCTTGTAAGATCCTTACGACTTACGAGAAGCCATACACTTGGGAGTCCTCACGATTCCTAAAGAGAAAACGCACCTACGAGATCCCCACGACTCGCAGGGAGAAGTACCTTTATGGGACCCTTACGACTCATGAAGTCAAAAGTCTTAGTCGACAGGATCTTAACCCTGTTTGCTAAGCCACTTTTGTTCGATATCGACAGAGGCAAATGATGATTCGCACCTGGCAATATCCCAGTTGTAGCGGTGCTGATGCCGAAATTGGTGTCTAATTCCAAGCTTGCAGTGAAAAGCCAGTGAGCCACACATGCATACGAAATAGCCGAAATGATGGGGCAACTTGCAAACAAAATCAGCAAGTAAAAATATATGCATGAAAGATAGCCGAAATGATTGGGCAAATCGCAATAAAAAGCGGCGAGTAAAAATAAAACAAATAGCCGAAATGATTGGGCACCGCGAAAAATAGCCGAAATGATTGGGCAATCGCGACCTTCACGATATAAAAGCAAAAATGATAGAGCATCGCGGAATGAAATAAAAAAAAATGAAATTCATGCCCTACAGGTGATTTTACAGCAATCCCTGTATACAATCCAGGGGCGCAAACAAAGAAGGAATCACACCTTTTCTCCCCAGGTTTCATCAGAAGAGGAAGCTAAATCTCAACGGTTCACAGATAGCCTGGAGATCATCTCAACATCCGTCTCATTACGACAGACACAACATCAAGCAAAGCGGAACAGCGGCAATTCCCAGTTCCATGACTCGGCGGTGCACAGATGACCGAGAGTCAAACCCCGACTCCGTGAAATGCGAATAAAGTCAACCATTCCTGGTTACGTGGAATGCGGCTTACGTCAATCCTGACCCTGTGGGAAATGTCCAGAGCGGATCCTAGTCCTCGCAGAGCACGGCAATGACCTCGTGTGAAGCATCCAGAGCGGAACCTGGTCCTCGCAGAATACGGCAATGACCCCGTGGGAAGCATCCAGAGCAAAATTCCTGGTTACGTGGAACGCGGCTTATGTCAATCCTGACCCCATGGGAAACGTCCAGAGTGGATCCTGGTCCTGGCAGAGCACGGCAATGACCCCATGTGAAGCATCCAGAGCGGAGCTTGGTCCTCGCAGAACACGGCAGTGAACCCGTGGGAAGCATCCAGAGCAAAATTCCTGGTTACGTGGAACGCGGCTTACGTCAATCCTGACCCCGTGGGAAACGTCCAGAGCGGATCCTGGTCCTCGCAGAGCACGGCAATGACCCCGTATGAAGCATTCAGAGCGGAGCCTGGTCCTCGCAGAACACGGCAATGACCCCGTGGGAAGCATCCAGAGCAAAATTCCTGATTACGTAGAATGCGGCTTACGTCAATCCTGACCCCGTGGAAAACATCCAAAGCGGATCCTGGTCCTTGCAGAGCACGGCAATGACCCCGTGTGAAGCATCCAGAGCGGAGCCTGGTCCTTGCAGAACACGGCAGTGAACCCGTAGGAAGTATCCAGAGCAAAATTCTTGGCTACGTGGAACGCGGCTTATGTCAATCCTGACCCGTGGGAAACGTCCAGAGTGGATCCTGGTCCTCCCAGAGCACGGCAATGACCCCATGTGAAGCATCCAGAGCGGAGCCTGGTCCTCGCAGAACACGGCAGTGAACCCGTGGGAAGCATCCAGAGCAAAATTCCTGGCTACGTGGAACGCGGCTTATGTCAATCCTGACCCCGTGGGAAACGTCCAGAGTGGATCCTGGTCCTCGCAGAGCACGGCAATGACTCCGTGTGAAGCATCCAGAGCGAAGCCTGGTCCTCGCAGAACACGGCAGTGAACACGTGGGAAGCATCCAGAGCAAAATTCATGTCTACGTGGAACGCGGCTTATGTCAATCTTGACCCCGTAGGAAATGTCCAGAGCGGATCCTGGTCCTCGCAGAACGGTAATGACCCCGTGTGAAGCATCCAGAGCGGAGCCTGGTCCTCGCAGAATACGGCTATGACCCCATGGGAAGCATCCAGAGAAACTCCTTATTCCATGAAATACGGATGATGGTAACCTCACCCATCACTTGCGGGTCCTCACGACTCGTAAGGGAGCAAATTATCTTGTGAGATCCTTACGACTTTCAAGAGAAAACACACTTAAGAATCCTCACGATTCTTAAGGAGAAATTACACCTACGGGATCCTCTCGACCGGTAGGAAGAAAACTCTTTATGAGACCCTCAGGGCTCATAAAGTTGAAAAGTCTTAGGAGGCGGATCTTAACCCTGAATCCTAAGCCATCGTTGTCCTGCAAAGAAATCGAGATAGACTATCCACAGAATACATTTAATAAAAGGGACACACCATCGTGAAGAAAAATATGTCTTTTATACATGAATCAAAATGAATACAAAGTACAATTCGTGAAAGAACAAAAAAAATATACTCTTATTCAGGAGTATGTACAAAGGAAGAATAATATATATATATATATATATATATATACATTCTTCAAGTCGGCGGGAGATTTAGCAGATTTTCCAGTTCATCCCTCTTTCGCTGGGCCTCGCCTTCATGATTCAGTATCGCCAAAAGACGGGCCTCCGCCTGAGCCTGTTGAGCCTGGTATGAGGCAAGCCGGCCTTCAAGCTCTTTTTCAGTAGCCTTATGGGCCTCAACCATTTCACGAGTGAACACGGCGGCTTTATCGATGGCTACCACCTCCTTGAAGGCCTCTTGAAGCACTCGCCAAAGTTCATACGCTTTATTGGCCTTGGCCGTAAGGTTGGCTTGAAGCTCCCTCAGCGCTTTAGAAGCCAGCTCCCTCTCTGAAAACTTGCGGCCGAGCCTCTTCTCACATGATATCATATTCGCCGCACACCGCTCAATTAGACCCCGTAAGCTCGCCTTTGCAGCCACAACCTCTAAAGAAAGGCGTGTACATTCAAGACATGCAAGCAAGCCTCCACCTGCCGACAAAACTCAACCCAGACTTGCACCGCTGTTTCACTATGATAGGTGGCAAGAAAGGGAAGAAAGCCGTTAGCTTCAGCAGCAAACGCTTCGGCCGTGATTAGACTGCCAGCGCGAAGTTCCTCAATTAGGGATGACAGAGAGGCGAGGCTTAGCTTGGCTATCCATTCCGAGGCACACAGAGCATAAGGGCCGGGTGGCATGGCGATGCGTGACTCCAGCGCAGTGAGAACTGGCAAGGCTGTTCAAATTTATAAACAGTCAGCGAAACTTGTAAGCAAAGAACAAATGGAACAACGTTGGGACTTTACTTACCCACAGTCATACAAGAGAGATCTGAAGGCTCCCCAGGCCCTTCAAGAATCTCAACCTCGTCGTCGGCCTCCAGAACTGTAAAAGACATCAATGCCATTTTATGGAATAGTAATAATGCTGTGAAAAGAGGGTAAACAATACTAACCTTGCCCGGAAGAGAGAACGATACGCTGAGGAGATATCGCTTGCGGAGCAGCCATCTCCAACAGGCGCTGAAAGGACTGCCGGGGAGACAGATCAGCAATAGATGCCGCCAATCCGCGCAACTCTGGAAAGACAGAAGGGTTCAGATAATGGAGAGATTATTAACGTAAAATATAGAAGGCTACCTTCGACGCTCCTCCCATTCTGAGCTGGAGGAATGGCAGTTTCAGCGGCCTCCTCCATGACCTCAGGCACGTCATCGGGGACGTGGACCAATGTAGCGACCTCCGAGCGAGGAACAACGGCTGCCACTGCAGGCTCCAACGAAAGGACGGTAGCCTCGACTACCCGTACCCTAGCCTCCGGGTCGCCTTCAGGAAGATCCATTGGAGCGGCGACCGACAAAGATGCCTCCCCCGAGAGAGCAAGTGCTTTGGGAGCAGGAACCACCGAGGGAGACTCTATCGCAAGAGCAACAGTTGCATCAACCCCCTCCACACTAATTGGTGCTTCACTGGGGATATCGGCAGACTCTACGGCCAAAGCACGACTTAGAGCCTCCGCCGCCCCCGAAGTCCCTGCAAAGTTTGTACAAAGATAAGGATACATATACATGTATGCAAGCAATATGAAATATTACAAAGAAATACAGGAACATACCGATGCGCAAAGGAGCTTCCAGTATGGCTTGTTCAAGCCGACGCTCCTTCCTCAGGATATGTGCTCGCCGAGGTCCGAGGGTGGACTCGTGCCCACCGGTCCACAGTGAAAGCGTGTCCTCGGCGTCGGCTGAAACAGCCTGTTTAAGGGCCCTTTCACCCCATTCTTCCAAAGGGCCTATGAATCGTCGCCGTATCCATGGAGGGTCCTCGTAGAAGATGACGACAGGGTAGGGCTTCTTCGGAATCCTTACGTTTTCCGGTTCATCTTCCGAGTGTCTTATAGCCTCAGCCAATTGTGCGGCTTCCTCGGCAGATGAACTCGGGAAAAGTAGGCCAGCATCCGATTCTTGCACAGCCAACGGTTCATCCTGAAGAATAGGCTCAGACCCTATTAAAGAGTCGAGCAGATTGGTAGCCGTCTTCCTCCGCCGCTTGGATCCAGAACCAGCCGCCGAAGACGATCGTTTCCTCCCCCGTGGAGCTTTGCGACGACGCTGACCCACATCACCTTCAACGCCCTCGCTTGGCGGTGCTACCGAAGACGACACGGCCATTGTCAACGCTGCGGATGATGATACTGTTACCGGCGCCCTATTAACCCTCGATTGAGCCCGAGTACCCAGTGGCATACCAGCTGTGGGAGTGAAGTCCACTTCCGCCGCTTCCGGAATAAGCGCAACACTGGTGTCCCTCAGGGGAAAGTGAACCGGTGCACGCGGTCGTGGCGGAATTCCCGGGGCTCGAACCGGAATGGGAGCACTGTATCCAAGAAGCACCCTCTTCTCCTCAGCAATAACTAGACTTACCCGATGAAGGTACCGGCCCGTGAAGGACCCCACACATTGGGGAATATGATCAGCTTCAGGAATCATGAAGCGAGAAACAGTGTTCAGCCTCACAAAATGATGAGCAGTGTTGCGAACAGCTTCAGGCGATGGGCTAGGCGCCACTGTAAATGCCTCGAAGGGGACGCCATGATCATATCCAAGTTGCCGGGCAAAGCGGTGTGGGTTGTACCGCATGAAAAGGGCCGCACAGTTCTGACGAAACACCAGATAACCTGGTCTGATCGCGTACAGATGCATGGCTTCCTTGGGCCTCAGAGAAGGTACCCCCTCTTTCGACAAATCGCAGAGTTGTTGAATCAGACCTGAAGGAGCAGATAGAACCCGATTAACGAATACCAATCCGCCCGTACTAGCATAGGGAGCGATCAACACACGAATGGCCCCAGACTGAGTCGGGTCAGGAGCAGAAGCATCCACCAGCCGCATGAGTCGCGGAAAAGTGTAGGCATCATAAAATTTGGGTCTCTGGTGCATTGCAAAGGCCCCCAACACATGCATCTCAATCCAAGATGTGAAGTAATGAAGAGAAAAATTTACCATATCTACACCTGGAGTTGAGGTATTAGCCGCGGCGCCTAACCCATGATAAAGATGTGCTAGCGCTGGGATGCCCACAGCTAGCCGTGTTCCCTCAGCAATGCGATGAGCGGGGTAGATAACCGAGGCTCTCATGAAACAGCGATGCATGGGAATGACGAACCAGCTAAGCCAGACGCTGATGAAGCCCACAAAGAAAGTCTCTTCATTCATGCCAGGAGCTGCAATCGATTCAAAAGACACCGCCGACATAATAAGAATGTAATACTGCGGCAAGTCCTCTTCCTTAGTCGGCCGCCTGTTTAAACCAAACCTAAAGGGGTCATTAATGTTCGCGGACTTCGGAGCCGTCTTCGATAGGACACCCTCGCGAAGGAAGCAAGCGATAAAGCTTTTAAAAGTGACGCCCTGCTCCTCTGACTCTATGAACAGTTTGTCAAAAATGCCCAGGGTCTTGATCAAACTCGGGGGCTTGTGGCGGACGGTGTTCTCGGTAGACAGGCCGTCAAGCATTGCAGGTTCGGTTTCAAAGACATACTCATCAGGAGGCAGCAATTCTTCATAAAGTGTCCCCCTGATCAGCAGCCCCGAGATCTCATGAAATTCTTCCAAGGAAATCGAAACTTCACGGTCCCCTAGAAGGAAGGTATTGGTGGGAAGATTCCATTGGTTCAAGAACGCCTTAACCCACCAGACATGGGGAGATTGGTAGTGGAAGAGGAACGCATATATAGTCTGATAAAGCCCAACCCTCTGCGCGATGGGCGGACAAGATATAACGAGCCCAAAGAAGGTAGCTCGTGGGGTGTCGAGAGGTAAGCCCTATCTTGTAAATCTGCCCCCTGGATGAGCTTCACCGTGGCAAATGCGGTGCCCCAAGATATCTATAGCCGGTACCGGATGGTTCGGAATACCAGTTGTCGAAAGCTCAAGCCGCCCCATAGGGGTCCAATTCGGTATCTCCACAGCAAAGACAGTCCGTGGAGGATCCATCGGCAGGAATGGATAAGTAGGCTCCGTCGGTATCTCACAAAGAAAACTGCGGCGACCGCGGATGATGTGACCGTACCAGGCCCCCCACAAAAGTAAGTTGGTGCGATTCGGGTCATGAGCCCTGATCATAGCCATCACTTTCTCGTCAGATGGTGACTGAGGAAAAGCAGCTTTCGAGCGAGTGAAAGGGAAGTATGGAACAGAAGTCATTGTGCCTGAAATAAAAGAAGGGGAAACTGTTAAAGCGAAACCAACAGTGTATATATATATGTTTATAAGTGTATATACATAAAAAGACAGCGGAAGAAAGCGACAGGTGATTTGGTAGATTTAATGCGTATGCGTTTTTAAAAGATGAATCAAAAATATTTATTAACCGCAATCAAGAACGGCGTCGCTTGGTAGCCAGCTGGTGAGTACGGGTCGGTCCACAGGGATGATGTGTATTTCCTAATTTGGTCTAACGAGTTAATTCCAAACGGTGTGAATGGATTATCGCTAAAAACTAAACTGATTTATACTAAGACTAGAATCTTGCTAGGGTTAGGTTTAGGTTAAGCTTGGAAATTGAAGATTTCCTCACCGCTTTCAATGCCCTATTTTAGATCTCTTTTAGGTGTTATGGTAACAATTAATAAAGGGGATTAGTACCATCGGGAGGAAACGATATTTCTTCCTTTAGGTTCTAGTCCTTCCTTTCTTAATTCTTACCCTAACCTCCATGGAAAACATACACAACCGGTCGTTTATACTACGGTATCACCGTTACCTCTTGGGGTAAGGTGCCGTAGGGAACGGTGTGTATATGTATGCATGGAGTCCTATTAATTATATGTGATGGGGCAAGAAAGGGGTGAGAGATTTCATCTCTCAAGCCTTCCCCAAATCTAACCCTAACAAGCGAGGAGACTACTCGCTCATTAGGGAATTGAAAAACATCTCTAACTATCTAACTAGGGCAAAGAATGAAAAATCTATACTAAGACAGAATAAAAATTAACTAGGAAATTAAATAAAATCACTTACTTTATTGATGACTCTCTCCAAACATTTACACAGGAATTTTCAGATCTGAATAGATGAATAAAAAGAGGCATAACCTAAAAAAGGTTGTAGGGCTTCTATTTATAGAACATAGAAACCCTAGGTTACAATCGCGTCATATCTGTTTTTACAAGTTTACCTCCTAAGAAAAGACCTAGTCAACGCGCCGACTCCAATGTTACAATTTTCCACCGACACGGGTGTGTCATGGCCGCGGAACCGCGGCCATAGGCCCTGTTTGGCCGCGGTTCCGCGGCCAAATGAAGAGATTGGATGCTCAATTTCTCTGGTAATCTTCTGGTTGGCTTTGTCTTCTGCTTTCCTTAGTTTGTTCTTCAGAATGTCTTTTAGTTCTTTTCCAGATCTCTACAGTGAGTAATGTCATGGACTTTTCCGTCTGCTTCGTATCAAAGTCTTGAACCTTGAGCTGCCTTTATACTTTGTGAACTTGTTTATTGATTTTCGTTATTCTCCAAATTGTAGGCTTGATCAAGATTCTTCCATTTGTCGGTCGTAGTCTCACTTTGTATAATCTTTTTCATCAATTTCACTGTTTTTATTCCAAGAACCTGTAACCTGCAACTGAGTAGCAGACATGGGTCAAAGGCACCTGTTTATTTGTAAACTGAATAAGAATGGGGAATAAAATAATGCAGAATTATGGTATGAACAAATACCCCCAAACTTATCTTTTGCTCGTCCTCGAGCAAACATAGTTTTATTCTCGAAAAAATACCTAGCCCCACTTTCGCAGGGAAACGCGATTGCACTGAGCTCGTGCAACAAGCCGTTAAACCTCTAGGTGTCCCTAGTAGGAGGAGTGTTGTCTCCTGAGAGTTTTCAGCGGATACTACCCACAAAATCCTATCAATTTGGTTTATTGACTTTTATTCTCCAATTAGGTTTTCTAACAAGAACTCTATTATCTTCGACTCATCAATCATCCACCCGTATTTTTCACGCTTCCTTATCATTTAACTTAAAATTATATATGTTCTTGTAAATTTACTTAGCTTTTGGCATCTTTTAAGCTTTCCTTCTAGGGTTCTATCTCAACTTAGGAATTTTTATCATCTCTATTAAAGATATAAGTCCTATTTTTCATCCCTATCTCTTATCTAAACCCCAATCACATACCCCCACGTGTGTGTATATATCACCCCTACACTTGGAAATTCAAATCAAGCTATTACACTCTTGTCCATCCTCCAAACTAATTTTAGTTGGTGAATTTTTATATGAAATCGCTCACACATTCTTCATGCGACCGTTAATACTTCTTGAGGTACCAACGACCGATTACAAAATGTGTTTGCACATTAAAGCGTAATTCCTAATCTTGTAACACCTAAGGCTTTAGCAGTGACTCCCAAACCAGTTGGTCTAAGGCACTAGGTGATAAAGCACCCTCGCTAAATATTTTTTCTATTTATGCAGCCTTAAGTAATTACAAAAACCAGTGTTCATTTTTTTATTCACACTTGTATTTTTATTTTATTTCCCTTTATACTAAGGACTTTAGACAAGAGTATTTCAAGGTCTCTTCTACTATTCCAAGTTTCAAGGTTCGTGTTTGTGCAATTTGTAGGGTATATATTTTCATAATTTAGACTTAAGCTTAGGGATTATTTTTCAGACTTATACTTTAATAAAAATATTAATACTCTTCCTTTATTTTGACTTAGCCCAAGAAGTGAACTCAAAATTTGCCTATTTTTAAGTAAACTACAAATACATATATTTTCTACCGTTAAATTCTAAGAAAGGTTATTTTTAGGGATTTTAATTTACTAAGTCTAAGGTCTAGTTGTTCCTAGCTAGTTAACTTTTTTGTCAAACTCAAGTTAATTATGGCCAAAATTGAATACTTTAATTTTTATAATTTTTTTAAAAATTTCAATAAGTACGCAATTGCAAAAATGTACACATGAATGCGAAGGAAGAAGGCTTACCGAGCACACCCCCAAACTTAAACTTGACAGTGTCCTCACTGTTAGGCTACACCAAGAGGATCAAAATTGTCGGCACTCCCCTGTTTATTTATTTACAAAATTTTTTATTTTTATTTTTTATTGTTAAAAGCAAAACAAAATATATATACAAAAGGTCCCCTCCAAACTTAAGTGAGACAGTGTTTCCACTGTTTTAAACGTTAAAGTTCAGAGTTAGGGAGGAGAAAAATCAAACTATACAAGGCCTTACACAGGCCAAAGATTAGCACCAACCATTCAAAAAATTCATCGTTATAATGGTAGGGTTGGTGAAAGAATGGAGTGTGGAGAAAAGAAATGAGAAGCACACGAGACCGTGTGGAGATAGAAGCGGTATACGGTCTCGGTGTATTCGGAGAAGAATGGCGGAAGAGAGAAAGAAGTGTTGCACGAACTTGAGGGTGTAAATTGAGTGAATAAATTAGCATAATTTATGATGACCGATGTGTTAAAAGCAATTGTGCTAATTTATCAACCCGTCGAGAAATGGGGTCAAATCCCTCAAGATTCGCGAGAAAACATGGGTACGTTGAACTTGGTAAACCATCCATTGAACATGGAAGCACGACGGATTGTTGCGCGGTCGAAACGATGGAAAGGACGAAGGGGAGTGATTTAGGGATAGTCTTATTCTCACCTAAGTAATCTGTCTCGAACTCGAAGGATTCCATCAATGGTTTGAAATGACTATAAGCAACCGAGTCTGATGGTTCAACTAACTCATCTGAAAATTCAAAGGACTCAAACTCGGGCCGTGAGTCTTCAAAATCGTCCGAAAAAATGAAACACTCGTAATCGTTATCGGCTGTGAGAACTGTGTCAGATTCAAAGAGGAACGCACTAGTGGCGTCCAAACTGCTGTGATCGAACAGAAATTTTTCAAGCTTACAGTCCTCAAGCGTGATCTCTTGCGTGGTCGGAATGATGGAAAGGAGGGGGGTGATGTAGGAAGTATAACAGTTAAAGGTTCAGGAGGATGAATTGGAAAATCCGATACATCAAACAAAACTAGTTCATCCTCAATACTATCCTCAATACTCTTCTCAATACTATCCTCATAATTCTCCTCAAAAGTTATCCCATCCATGCAATTATCATCAAAATCAAGACGCATATGAAGTTCGGGAGAAACATTTAATGACTCGGGATGATGAATTGGAGAGAAAAATTCAGTCAAATCTGCGGGTTCATCATCCAAAATATTCCCTGCGTCTATATCCTCAATCAAGTGAAAATCAATTTTTTTAGACACCTCATCAAAAGTATGGATATTTATCAATTCAGGTTCTAGATTGGAGGTGTAGAGGTCGAAAGAATTAGGTTTGGGTTCACTCGAAAAGGGCTCTTCACAATCAGGTAAATCAAACACTACAAAGTTGCACAACTCATTAAAAGTTTTATTTTCAACCGGTGAATCATTTGGGACACTTGATTGAAAACCGGAGTTGTGTGATTCAATTGGGTATGGATAGGTTTGATTTGAAAGGGTGCACAGCTCACTCTCTCCTCTCAAATTCTTACTCTGTCCAACCGCCTCCTCATATATTGGAATTTTTGGTGCTAGTTGGAAACTAGCTACTAGTTCATTAGGTTGCATAAGGGTGGCAATGGACGCATCCACATTCCTCATCATTTGGTTTGTCGCTACCATATAGGCTTCTAACGACTGTTCCAGACTAGACATGGATTGTAAAGGGGTTTCAGTAAAATATTCAAAATTGTGTGGATTTTGGAAACTCGCTAATGGCTGTGTAGAAGCAATGTCTAGGGAAGGTGTGAAAGTTGGGTAGGACTGGTAGGAATTGAATGGTTGGACAGTAGTAGAATCAACATTTGTATAAAAGGATGAATGGACTTGGTGATCCCAAGAACCGGAAGTGTTGAATAAAGTGAAAGATCGGTTACGAGATTGTTCTATGTGTTCAGCAATAGACATAGGTTTAGGAGTTACAACAGGACTCGAAGAGGGAGTATCAATGTAAGAAGGTTGTGAAGGTTGAAATGGTTGATACAAAGTGGATTGCGAAGTCGAACTGTTTCTCCTAGACGCTTCTATTCGATCTTTCAAAGAAATTTTGGGCATGGAGGGGTCGTCCGTAATTCGACCAAAACAATTCGCGTAGGAAGCAAAGTTTGGTTCAGGATACCAAAGTTCGGTAAGAGTTTTATGAGGTGGGGTACCCATGATGTAAAAAGGAGAAGAAAAAGAATGTGAGGTGCACGGATTTCTTCGGGACAAGTTGCAAGTTTTTGTAAAAAAAATTTTTCCTTTTTTCCTTTTTTTGTGTTTATTTTTATGTGGAGCTCTATGCAAAAAAAGATTTTCGATATAAAGCTTAGACACATGTTCAATCAATCACAAATGCACAATCAGGCCTAGATCTAGGGTCATCCAGGTCAGCTAGACAGGTCCTAACTGTTCCAAAGGGCAAGAAGTAGGATCTCAAACCGCCTCTTCACCGCCAATTGTGGCCAGGTAAGTGCTAGGTAAGTGGGAGGCTCTCCACCACGTAAGTAGTGGACCTAATTAAGTAACCACTTGCCTTAGACACACTTGCCTAGACACCACAAAGTCAGGTTAGGATCAACGGTCGATGCCTACAACTATTCCTCTGTCCTATTGAGCGCGAAGTCCTTAGGGCTGAGTCTAATCTTTTTTTAATTAAAAGATGGTGAATGCAATATGCCTTATGTGATTTCTGGGGTCCTAGGAAGGGTGATGAAATCCCCACACAATCTGGATTGGTTTCAAGCCCCTTAAAGTCCGATTAAAAATATGCAAAGCAGTAACAATCACTTGCAATCAATTTTTAGCGCGGCGCAAAGAATCCTGCACAAGATCAATTATTGGAAGGGGGAGAGATTTTTTTAGCGCAAAGAATCCTGCAGGAGATTTTACAGAGGAGATATTTGGGTTGCAGAGAGGGGGAGAGAGAAAACTTACAGAGGGAATCCCACGTGCTGACGTCACCAACCCACCGCGGAAGCGCGATCCAAGCTTGGTCAACGCGGCGGAAACGCGGCAAGTTGTGCAGTTCAGAGCTCTCAACTTCTTTTGTTGCTCTGTTGTGATTTTGCTCTGTTGTTCAGATCTACTGTTTTCTGTTTCGATCTCTGGATTTTTCCAGATCTGAATTTGTTCTTTGGTCCTGCAAAATTCAAACAAAAATACCCTTCAAACAATAAATGATGATAAAATTTTTATAATTTTTTTATTTTTCAGTTTTTATGATTTTTATATTTTATATTAACCCGAAATTACAAAAAGAAAATACTACGCCATCCCCGGCAACGACGCCATTTGATTTGGTAGATTTAATGCGTTTGCGTTTTTAAAAGATGAATCAAAAATATTTATTAACCGCAATCAAGAACGGCGTCGCTTGGTAGCTAGCCGGTGAGTACGAGTCGGTCCACAGAGATGTTGTGTATTTCCTAATTTGGTCTAACGAGTTAATTCCAAACGGTGTGAATGGATTATCGCTAAAAACTAAACTGATTTATACTAAGACTAGAATATTGCTAGGGTTAGGTTTAGCTTAAGTTTGGAAATTGAAGATTTCCTCACCGCTTTCAATGCCCTATTTTAGATCTCTTTTAGGTGTTATGGTAACAATTAATAAAGGGGATTAGTACCATCGGGAAGAAACGATATTTCTTCCTCTAGGTTCCAGTCCTTCCTTTCTTAATTCTTACCCTAACCTCCATGGAAAACATACACAACCGGTCGTTTATACTACGGTATCACCGTTACCCCTTAGGGTAAGGTGCCGTAGGGAACGGTGTGTGTATGTATGCATGGAGTCCTATTAATTATATGTGATGGGGCAAGAAAGGGGTGAGAGATTTCATCTTTCAAGCCTTCCCCAAATCTAACCCTAACAAGCGAGGAGACTACTCGCTCATTAGGGAATTGAAAAATATCTCTAACTATCTAACTAGGGCAAAGAATGAAAAATCTATACTAAGGCAGAATAAAAATTAACTAGGCAATTAAATAAAATCACTTACTTTGTTGATGACTCTCTATAAACATTTACACGGGAATTTTCAGATCTGAATAGATGAATGAAAAGAGGCATAATCTAAAAAAGGTTTTAGGGATTCTATTTATAGAACATAGAAACCCTAGGTTACAATCGCGTCATATCTGTTTTTACAAGTTTACCCCCTAAGAAAAGACCTAGTCAACGCGCCGACTCCAATGTTACAATTTTCCACCGACACGAGTATGTCATGGCCGCGGAACCGCGGCCATAGGCCCTGTTTGGCCGCGGTTCCGCGGCCAAATGGAGAGATTGGATGCTCAATTTCTCTGGTAATCTTCTGGTTGGCTTTGTCTTCTGCTTTCCTTAGTTTGTTCTTCAGAATGTCTTTTAGTTCTTTTCCAGATCTCTACAGTGAGTAATGTCATGGACTTTTCCGTCTGCTTCGTGTCGAAGTCTTGAACCTTGAGCCGCCTTTGTACTTTGTGAACTTGTTTATTGATTTTCGTTATTCTCCAAATTGTAGGCTTGATCAAGATTCTTCCATTTGTCGGTCGTAGTCTCACTTTGTATCATCTTTTTCATCAATTTCATTGTTTTTATTCCAAGAACCTGTAACCTGCAACTTAGTTGCAGACATGGGTCAAAAGCACCTGTTTATTTGTAAACTGAATAAGAATGGGGAATAAAATAATGCAGAATTATGGTATGAACAACAGGGGACTCATTTTATGGGACCATTGGTTACAAAACACATGGGTCCCACAAAATCAAAATGGCGGCTTGCTAATGATGAGACAAAGCAATTACTATAAGACAAAAGGAAGATTTTCAATAAATGAACAGTGGATTTCAAATGACCCTACACCTTCCCCAACAAGAAATCCATTTTGGACTCTGTAACAAATCAAATAGAAGCTAGGGAATTAAATTCCCAGAAAACACCATTGCAAACCTTTTCTTCTTCTTGGTTGCAAAGAAACAACTCAGGGCAAGAAAACCCCAAGAAGTTCTCTGGGAAGAACTAAGTTCTTCATAGGAATTAAATTCCTTTTGAAAAAGGGAAATTAAATTCCCAGAAACATTTTTTCAGAGCCAAAGCTCTTTGAGATGGAATTAAATTCCATGGAAAAGACAAACACCACCATTGACCAGAGAAACCCTAGCGAAGTCTATTGTTTAAGGATTGAATGGTTTTCTTTTTTTTAAAGAACTTAAGAAAAATGTGTTCTTGTTAAAGGGAAAAACCCTTGATGTGGATTTAAAATCCAATAGAGATTTCTGCAAAGTTCTTCAGCCGTTCAAGATCATTACCTGAGAAAAGGGAATCTTTCAACAGAGTTAAACTCTGGAAACTTTCGAAACAGAGAACTAAGCTCTGAGAAAAGAGAACTAAATTCTCAAAAGGCAAAAAGTTAGCAAGGAAGAAGATGAGCAAAGTGGAGGCGCTTCTGAAGAGACTCCTGCATTTATAGGATGTGATGGGAAACGTTTCATCTTCCCTATTCCATAGACAGATCCAACGGCCACAAAGGTGACAGCGTTGCACTCAAGTGCAGACACGTGAGAGCAACGCTGTGGGGGCATTTGTTCCCCGATTAAAAATCAGGAATTACCTCAATGAGGTATCACGTGTTTACACGTAACCAAGAGTCATGTATTGACACATGATCTCTTTACAGAGTTAAATTCTAAGCAAACAGAAGTGTAAACAAGCGGCTAAGGAAGACCCCAATGGGGCGTCACGTGATCACACGTGACCAAGGGTCACGTGCTGACACGTGATGGTATTTAGCCCAGTTAAAATACAGAATTAAATTCTGAGTGAAGAGGGGTCACGTGCCGACACGTGAAGGGCTTTGAAAGCTTTATAAATTTATAGAATTAAATTCTAATTAAGGGAAATCAAAGACCCTAACTGGAAAAGTATTTCTTTAAATCTTTCCAGACAAAAGAGGACTATGCTCTGTAAAGTTGAGCACCGTTGGATTAAAAATCCAAGGGTGGTTGAAAATCACCAATTTATGAAAAGATTTAGACAAGGAAAGATTTCCCTAAAATTTACCAAGAATAACAAACAGAATATCTTTTGGATTAAAAATCCAATGGTGAATAAAATTCACTAAGTGATCTAAAAGATTATTAGTTATGAAAAACAAACAAAATCTTTCAATAAAAGATTTGCTTGATTCTTTTCCTTCTCCTATAAATAGGAGCCAAGAGGAGAAGAAAGGGATAGAATTTTGGGATCTTGAAATTTTCTAAAGGCAAATAGCAGAGAGAAAAGAAAGGAGAATGTTTCCCCCAATCAGAGCAAAGCTCTGTTTGAATTTCAAATTCAAAAATTGAAGCAACGCTTCAGATTCTGCGCGCTGCGCGCCGCACGCCACGTGTCAAAAGCAGACACGCCAGCGCCAGGAGCGCTGCGCCCTAGGCAGCGTACCCCCAATCAGAGCAAAGCTCTGTTCAAATTCCAAAATTTAATTTGAAGCAACGCTTCAGATCCAGCGCTCTGCGTTGTGCGCCACGTGTCAAACACGGGCGCGCTAGCACAGTTGCGCTGCGCTCTGCGCTGCGTGCCACGTGTCAAACACGGACGCGCTAGCACAGTTGCGCTGCGCGCTGCGTGTCAAGCGCAGGTGCGCCAGCGCAAGGTGCGCCAGCGCTGGAATTAAAATTCCCCCACCGTCAGATCAAAAGATCTATTAATAATAAATTATTAATTAATCAGAACTAAAATTCTGTTATGCAAAGATCTTTCCAATCTTATTAAAAACAAGAAGATTATTTTCTGTAAAACAGAAGCCTTAGGATCAAAGATCCAACGGTGGGAAATATTCCCAAATCAATCAGAGAAAGATCTCTCTAACCAATTCAACAAATCATTCGGCCCTATATAAAGGACCCTAGACTTCATGTCTAAAAAAAAAGAGATAGATAGATATAGAGAAAAAGAGAGAGAAAAACCCTCTGCAAAAGAAGAGAAAGCTCTTAGAAAAAAGAAGATTTTTCTTTATCTTCAAGGTAAAAAAAAAGAACTATATTCTTGAATAATAGAGATGAAATCATCTCGTAAAAAGAAGAATCATCTTCTAAAAAGATCAGAGATCTGAAAAAAAGACCAAGGTCTTTAATAAAAAGGAAAAGATCAAAAGATCTAATCATAAAATAATAAAAGAAGTATTTTTACTTCATTCACAGATCTTTTGATCTATAAAGTCAGAGCCTTTTATAAAAACAAGAACTTTTTGTTCTTGGATCTTGAGGAAAAAGCCTCCCTTGAAGAACATAAATTTGTTCTTTGATCTTAAAGTTGATCAAATGCGCTTTGCGCTATTAAAAAGTGCCTTGCACTCATGAACTGCGCTTTTGCGCTCCTTGGACCGGCGCTCAGTGCCAAAACGTGCCACGTGTCAACCACAGACACCGCTTGCGCTTTGCGCTTCTAAAACAGAGCTTTGCGCTCCTTGGACCGGCGCTCAACGCCAAAACCTGCCACGTGTCAACCAGAGACACAATCTGCGCTTTGCGCTTCTAAAAACAGAGCACTGTGCTCATGAGCTGGCGCTCAGCGCCAAGCGCGCCACGTGTCACTCACTGGTGCTCCAACAGACTAGCGCAACGCGCTCATACACTAAAAGCGCAATGCGCCAATAAACTAGCGCTCGGCACTAAACGCAACACGTGTCCTCCTCGTGTGCGCTATCCAGCAGAAGCGCAATGCGCTCTTTCCTTGGCGCAAAGCGCCTGACGCGCTATGTGGCGCACTGTCAGAACATACTTTGTTCTGATAAATGCTAGCATTATTAAAAGGGCCAAGCCCAAATAAAGGCTCAATAGCCAGAACAATAAAATGTTCAACTTATATCAACTGAGCCCATATGCTCATAAACCTGCAAACAGACTTTAGTCCCAAATTAGACTACAGATCTCCCAACCAACATTGGTTTAAGGGTACATCTCTGAACTCCTCCGATATTTGTCGTTGTAATCCTTCAACGTCTTCAGAGAGGTGACGGGTCCCGACAGCCATACATTCCACGGACTATGATGTCCTTAAACTGGACTGTGGGGTCTTTAAACTCATGGACTATGATGTCCTTAATCTTGATCGTGATGTCTTAAAACTAACATTGGACTATGGAGTCCTTAAACCCACAGACTATGATGTCCTTAACCTTGACTGTGGAGTCTTTAAACTCACGGACTATGATGTCCTTAACCTTGACTGTGAGGTCTTTAAACTCACGTACTATAAGGTCCTTAACCTTGACCGGATTGTTTTCAAACTAACATTGGACCACCATGTCTTTAAACTGGTAATTGACCGAAATGTCCGTAAACTAAACAATAGAGTCTAAATGCTCTTTTGTTGGATCTAAACGATCCTGTTAAGTTGATCTTAGTCTAGAAATTAGATTAACGTATCCTTAACAAACGTTTAAGTTAATCTTAGTCTCAAACGAGGCTAACGTATTCTTAAACCAAACCCCCAAACACAAATCTAAGAAGATACGGATTTGGACTAATCCACGTCCTACGGGCGACAACATAAATTAGTCTCCGTATACAATCCACGGGCAACCACAAACAAAACAAACACCCATGACACAAAGTGACCATATGGAGAAGGAGAAAGTTGTTACCGCAATGCGGTAGCGTAATTAACTGCAGGGGCTTGCGCCTGCAGGGAAGAGCCTCCGCACAATCAAAAACCTCTCAGACGAGGGAGAATCTGACGAAGTCTGTTACATCGTCCGCATCCGTTTAAACCTTCGATACATGGTGCCATAAATCAACTTGGCATCTTCGGAGAGGTGGACGGATAACACCAATTAGCATCTGCCTCGAATTTCAGGCAAGACGTTTATCGCGTCTGCGTGATTCGGAGGGGAACAGATTCTGGCACGCCCGGTGGGACCTCTTCCTCTTTCCACTCCACACTTCGTGTGTCGTGTTCGCGAACGAATCACGGTTTGCTATGGTTGCCTGTGGATTCGAGGTACTTAGATTTGGTGTCTTGCTCCGTGCAGAAAACAGAAGATCAATGACTTCAAACTGCACTAACTGTAACTGCAACTCTCGCTCTGTCCCGTCCGCAGGGATGACTTACGGGCCTCAAGCGGCCTCCATCTTCGCTATGCCGGTGGAACAAGTGACTCAGGCCACCACTGGGCTATCCTTCGGGACTATGCTCCCACCGATGAGCTTCAACGCCCCACTACCATTGCAAGAAGCCCCGAAGAAGTTGGTCTTTGATTGGCTCACCAATACTGCGGCCCTTCTCAACGGGTCGTCGAAATCCAATGCCTCGGTTTTCAATAGACTGGGCCAAAGCTCGAACGGGCCCATGAACAAGCCCGCAATACCTGAAGCAGCCATCCCAAAGCGGATAGCCATCCCGGCTCAAGCAGACGAAATCATCGGAAAGGCTTCTCCTTCCAGGAAGTCAGTTTTCACAAGGTTGGCCACTCCGGCTCCCGCTCCAGGCAAAGCCACCTCTGCCCAGAGGTCTATATTCGATAGACTGGATATTACTTCTCGGCGAACATCAGTCTTCAAGAGCCTGGTACCAGCAACGCCTGACCAGAGCAGGGGGCATGACAAAGCCATCCCCATAGCTGAACCAACACCATCTGCGCGACATGCTCGCCGTCGTCACTTGCGCCGAATACGGAAGGCTGGGGGCAGCTCTCCGTCTGGATTTACTCCACCAACTCCAACGGTGGAGATCGATACTACTGTTCCAACCGGGAACAGGTTTGAGCTGCTGAATAAGGTGCGCAGGAACTCTCCTACCGCCATGCTGAAGAGATCTTCTCCACCGGTGGAGACAGTCACAGAATGAAGCCAAAGCAGTCCCCTCAACGGCTGTCTTTCAAAGTTTACAAAATCTGGCGACAAGTCCGAGAGTCAGTGGTCGATCAAGACTATTCTCGCCGACAAAAGAAGCTGAAGGTTCAGCAGGAAGAGAATCGTCCTAGCAAGCCACAAAGGACGACGACTGCCTGGGTGCCCGCTGTGACGGCCCCCTCAACATCAACTGCTCAAAGGAGAAGGAGGCCAAGGAAAGCCCTTATGAATACGGCAGAACATAAAGACGCCGAGACCAAACGCCCCAAGTCTGGGGGCATAATGGTCCATATTGTTTACATGGTGTCCGAGAAAGAGAATAGCCGCGCTTCGACAGGCCACCGACCGCTCACCCGATCAATAATAAAGGCTCAGGAACAGCAACAGCAGAAGCTTCAAGAGATGGTGACTACAATGGCCGCACTTACCGGGCCAAAAGAAAGCCCGGAGGTATCATCAGAACAGCGTCACGAACAAGAAACTTACGCTGACTTCTTACGCAGAGTTCTCGAAAAGAAGGACAGAGAAGCGGCAGAACAAGCTGCTAACATAAAACAAATAGCGCTTCTCTTCCAAGACATGGTAGGGATGATGTTACAGCCGGATCCTCCAGCTGAAGACCCTCCGATCATTATTGAAGACGATAGAGGGGAGACATCTAATACTCCTCCGGCTCTTTCAGCAGCCAAGGAGGAAACCATCTCCAAGGCCGCACTCGATGATTATATAGCTCAGCAAATACGAGCGAACGAAACGGCTGGCCAAGTTGTCAAGACCGGAGGACCCTATCCGGGCTGGTATGACCAAATAAGTTACCCGCCGGGATATACGATCCCTAAGTTCCATGTGTATAAAGGGACGGGGAATCCACATCAGCATGTCGCTCAATTCAGGGCTCTATGCGGCAACACTGGAGGTGACGACAAACTGTTGCTTCACCAATTCGTCGGCAGCTTAGCGGAAACGGCCTTCGAATGGTATTCGGAGCTACCTAACGACTCTATCAAAAAATTTGCGGAGATGGAGCTGCTGTTTACACAAAGATTTGCAAGCGCCAGTGAGCGCACCCCGGTCACCGCATTGATCAACGCCAGGGTAAGGCCAGGCGAAACGTGGGTTCAATACGCAATACGGTGGCGAAACTTATGGTTGAAGTGCGAACAATGCATCGAAGAAGCACCTGTGGTAGGCATGTTCGTAGGCACTCTTGATCCACAAGCGACCATCTCGTAATTCATGATGTTCTTTAAGCCAACTACTTTCCAGGCCTTGATTGACAAGTTGGCCCAAATGGATCAGATGGGTCATAGACCATCTCCTTCAAAGACGGATCCTCGGAATGAAAAGGGGAAAGGAAAAGCAACTTTCGTCGCTAATACTCAACAACAGCTGAGCAACTTAAAGCCGGTTGTCCGTCAAAACAATATGCGTCCACGCCCATCCCTTGAGGAAAGATTAGGACGTCCTTACTCGTTTCCTTAGGATAAAACGAGAAGACTGTTCGAGCTGGCAGTGCACAACAGACTCATCAATCTACCGAGTCCAAAATGTACGTTGCAGCCAGGCGATCTCAACAATCATAATTATTGCCCTTACCATTAAGCAGTAAGCCATCCAATCGAAGATTGTTTCGTTTTCAAAGGCTGGATTGAGAACCAATACCAATAAGGCAAGTTCGCATTATCCGAAAACTGGAAGGTGAACCCGCCACAACCTCATGCCCCTAAAAAAGTGGACATGCCGGGGGCATCGTGCTCTTTTATAGAAGAAACTCCGTGGGAGGTCGCCCTTTCAGCCAAAACTAAAAGAATGCTGAAGGATCTTCACACATGCCCAGCCGTCAGGTGGAAAAGTCCGCCAGAGCCCGAGGTCATTGATAGGATGCTGAAACTACACCCAACACTGAGAATTGATAACAGTGGGCAAAACACCCAGGCACAGCCGTCAAAGTTTTTAAAGAAAAAGAAGAAGACCAAAAAGCTCGTGCAGTTTGATGACAAGCGCACGGATCTGCGAAAACATATTGACGCACTGGAAGAATATAATCAGAAGGCGCGGACCCCAACCACATTCCGAGAATTCCTCAGCCACGTCCTTGAGGACGGAGATGATGACGAAGACTCGTCGGATGAACCTGAGGATTATGTGGCAAGCTGCCATATGATCTCTTACTCGTCGATAGACAATGAAGAAGCTCCTGACGCAGAGAAACCAGGGGCAGATCTCGAACCAGAACTTCTAGGGCTATCAGACGAAACAATTAACGCATTCCTGAACGAAGCCCGTCTAAAAAGCAAAGCTGATCGGGAGCGCGAGATGGCCATATTTGAAAAGGCCAAACGCCGGCGACTGGACAAAAGGGTCGAAACACTCCCACCAGATCAAAGTACATCCGCCGCAAATGAAAGCAGGATCAAGATAAGGAAACGATTCGCCAAAGCCATATCAATGGGGATGAAGCTGCCCTCTTTCAGAGAAAATTTTCCCGGCGGTATACATCTTGATGAAGCGGACGTATATCCCAACTTCTGCTTATATCATCAGAAGATCACACATCCTACTGAAGACTGCAACTCTTTTAAGTGTTGGTGGCAAGGGTATGTCGCTCACAGGCAACACTTCAAGAAGACAAAGCGTAAAGCTCATAGACAGCGGAAAAATGCGACAGATGAGTGTAAAAGAATTGCCGGCAATTGTCATAGGGTTGATCCCGGGGGATCGTGAGTTCTCACCTTCGGGAGCGACTCCGACGAAGAAGTAGCTCTCGGCCCTCCCTTCAAGGAATCCATCTCTGAAACGAAAAAACTGAGGAGTTGCGAGAACATTCAGCTATGCAATCGCACGCTACCCGAAGAGAATCTCGGACCCGCAAACAAGGGATCGAACAAAAAGGATAAGGGGAAGGGAAAAACGGCCTTCATCGCCAATGCTCAACAACAATCGAGTGGCCCTAGACCGGTTGTTCGCCAAAGCAACAAGCGACAACCCCTCTATGAGAAGTTGAAACGTCCTTACTCATTTTCCTGGGATGAAACAAGGAGACTGTTCGAACTAGCAGTGTACAACAGGTTTATCACTCTACCGGAGCCAAAACTCCCACTACAACTGAACGATGTCAACAATCCTAATTACTGCCCTTACCACCGAGTATTGGGCCATCCGATCGAAAACTGCTGCGTCTTTAAAAACTGGATTGAAGACCAATACCAACAGGGCAAGTTCGCGCTGTCCGAAAACTGGAAGGTGAGCCCGCCACAACCACATGCTCTGAAAAAGATGGATATGCCGGAGGCATCATGCTCATTCATAGGGAAAGCCCCATGGACCGAAAAGTCCGTAAACTAGAAATTCGCCTCAAATACGGCAACAGTGGACCACTATATCCTAAAACTGGCGTCGGACCGAAATGTCCCTAAACTAACGACGGACCGCAATGTCCTAAAACTTGCAGATGACCGAAACGTCGTTAAACTACTACCAACCCGCGGCATCCTCAGGCTGACGTGGTAAAAAAAACGGCATGTCCATAAGCAAAATGGGCACGGATGAAAACCCGAAAGGGCTCCGTGAGTAAAAATAGCAGGGCTACCGGCGAGTCTTGTGAAAACCCGAAAGGGTGCAACCTCGTTAGAATAAAAAAAACAAAAAACGGTATGTCCATAAGCGAAATGGGCACGAATAAAAACCCGAAAGGGCTCCATGAGTAAAAACAGCAGGTCTACCGGCGAGTTTTGTGAAAACCCGAAAGGGCGCAATCTCGTTAAAAGACGATTGCAAGGTCCTCTCAACCCTGTAAGGAGAAACCACCTGCGTGAGATTCTTACGACTCACAAGGGAGCAACACACTTAGGGATCCCCACGATCCCTAGGGAGAAATTACACTTGCGAGATCCTCACGACTCGTAAGGAGAACCATCTTATGAGACCCTCACGGCTCATAAGATTCAAAAGTCTCAAGCTACAGGGATCTGTTCCTGTTCTTAAGCAACCCCCACAACCTTCAATACTGCCCTACAAGCGGCTCAATATTGACCCTTGTATACAATCCACGGGAGCGAATAAACATCTCCCTAACAAAGTCCCATTCGCGACTAGGGATATGTTTGCATGGTGAACAACCCTTGTGAGTCCTCTTGACTTATAAGAGAAAACACTCTTGTAAGATCCTTACGACTTATAAGAGAACATACACTTAGGAGTCCTCACTATTCCTAAGGAGAAAACGCACCTACGAGATCCTCACGACTCGTAGGGAGAAATACCTTTATGAGACCCTTACGGCTCATGAAGTCAAAAGCCTTAGTCGACAGGATCCTAACCCTATTCGCTAAGCCACCTTTGTTTGACATCGGCAGAGGCAAATGATGATTCGCTCCTGGCAATATTCTAGTTGTAGCGGTGCTGATGCCGAAATCGGTGTCTAATCCTAAGCTTGCAGTAAGAAGCTAGCGAGCCACACATGCGTATGAAACAGCCGAAATGATGGGGCAATTTGCAAACAAAATCAACAAGTAAAAATGTATGCATGCCAAATAGCCGAAATGATTGGGCAACTCGCAATAAAAAGCAGCGAGTAAAAATGAAATAAATAGTCGAAATGATTGGGCACCGCAAAAAATAGCCGAAATGATTGGGCAATCGCGACATTCGCGATATAAAGCTGAAATGATAGAGCATCGCGGAAAGAAATAAAAAAAATGAAATTTATGCCCTACAGGTGATATCACATCAATCCCTGTATACAATCCAGAGGCACAAACAAAGAAGGAAGCACACCTTCCCTCCCCAGGCTCCATCAGAAAGAGAGCCAAGTCTCGACGGTCACATCTGCATCCCAGAAAACCAACAACAGCGTTCCTCCTTATACCAGCAAAGCACGGAAGCGACACAACGAAACGGAGCCACGGCATAGTCCCCAATTCCAAATCTTAACGGCAATATCTGCAGGCTAAAAAAAATCAGCAACGGCATTCCTTTGCAGTCCAGTAGGAGGCAGATGCAACGTCAACGAAAGTCCTCATGGTCGAAACAAAGCGGAGTGACGGCAAAATCCTAGCTCCACCGCAGCATTCGTCTCGTTACACCAGACGCAGTGTCAACAACGGCGTTCCTTCGTAGTCCAGCAGGAGACAGATGCAACGTCAACGAAAGACCTCATGGTCGAAACAAAGCGGAGTGACGGCAAAATCCCAGCTCCACCGCAGCATTCGTCTCGTTACACCAGACGCGGTGTCAACAATGGCGTTCCTTCGTAGTCTAGCAGGATGCAGATGCAACGTCAACAAAAAGACCCCATGGTCGAAACAAAGCGGAGTGACGGCAAAATCCCAACTCCACTGCGACGTTCGTCTTGATACAGCAGATGAAATGTCGCTACAGTGTTCTTCCTCTAACAGGATTCGGACACGCCAAAGCAAACGAAGTAAAGGCCAAATTCCTAGTTTCAGGGTCTTGACGGCAACTCATATAAAACAGGAAAGACCATCGGAGATCATCTCACACCAGCATGGAGTGATCACCACCTCGACGTTCGTCTCGACACAACAGACGATATGTCACTACAGCGTTCTTCCTCCAGCAGGATTCAGACGCGACAATCAAACAACGGAGCCACGGCAAAATCCCTAGTTCCAAATCTCGACGGTTCACCAACAACCTAGAGACAACCGCGACATTCGTCTCGATACAGCAGACGCAATGCCAGCAAACGAAGCGAAGGCCAAATTCCTACCTTCAGGGTCTTGACGGCAACTCATATAAAATCTGAAAGACTATCGGAGATCATCCCACGCCAGCATGGAGTGGTCACCACCTCGACGTTCATCTCGATACAGCAGACGAGATGTCACCACAGCGTTCTTCCTCCAACAGGATTCGGACACGCCAAAGCAAATGAAGCAAAGGCCAAATTCCTAGCTTCAGAGTCTTGACGGCAACTCATATAAAACCGGAAAGACCATCAGAGATCATCTCACACCAGTATGGAGTGATCACCACCTCGACGTTCGTCTCAACACAACAGACGATATGTTACTACAGCATTCTTCCTCCAGCAGGATTCAGACACGACAATCAAACAACGGAGCCACGGCAAAATCCCTAGTTCCAAACCTCGACGGTTCACCAGCAACTTAGAGACAACCGCGACATTCGTCTCGATACAGCAGACGCAATGCCAGCAAATGAAGCGAAGGCCAAATTTCTAGCTTCAGGGTCTTGACGGTAACTCATATAAAACCTGAAAGACTACCGAAGATCATCCCACGTCAGCGCGGAGTGGTCACCACCTCGACGTCCGTCTCGATACAGCAGACGAGATGTCACCACAGTGTTCTTCCTCCAGCAGGATTCAGACGCGACAATCAAACAACGGAGCCACGGCAAAATCCCTAGTTCCAAACCTCGACGGTTCACCAACAACCTAGAGACAACCGTTACATTCGTCTCGATACAGCAGACGCAATGCTAACAAACGAAGCGAAGACCAAATTCCTAGCTTCAGGGTCTTGACGGCAACTCATATAAAACCTAAAAGACTATCGGAGATCATCCCACACCAGCGCGGAGTGGTTATGACTCATCGGGGCTCTCCAAAATGAGCCTAACCTTAAGTAAAAAGCGGCATGGCAAAATTCCTAACGCTTGCTCTTCCGACGGCCAAACTGACTAGGAGGATTGCTTGAAGACGTTTTGTCCAGCCCCGAAGGGATCAGAGACATGACAGTCGCAAGGCTACTCGAACAGCAAGGTTGTCTATCGAGGAATACATCAGCCAACGCGACGGTACGACGGACAAAACTCTAGTACCATAGACCCTAATGGACCTCTGTCGTAAAGAGCAGAGGTTAACTGTGACGTTAGGATATTCTTGCGAGAAATGCTCGATTCGTCTCGACTCGTGAGGAAAAGCCTTAGCAGGGATTAAAAAACCTGTTTCCTAAGCACTGAGGCCCTGCAAGTCGGTTCGTAACGGACTCTTGCATACTATTCACGGACCACACTCTCCAAAGTCGAATCTCGACAAGGAGGGAGAAAACCACTTACGAGTCCTCTCGACTTGTAAGAGGGAAAATTCTCTAGTGAGATACTTACGACTCTCAAGAGAAAACGCACTTAAGAGTCCTCACGACCCCTAAGGAGAAAATACACCTACGAGATCCTCTCGACTCGTAGGGAGAAAAATCTTTTTGAGACCCTCACAGCTCATAAAATTGAAAAGTCTTAGGTGACAGATCCTAACCCTGTTTCCTAAGCCATCATCATTCTACAAAGGATCCGAGATTGACAGTTATATACTATTTACAGACCGCACTTGCTAAAATCACATGGCCAACAACACAGCAAGAAAGAAGAAAGCAGAGAGATGGCACAAAACACTACGAAGAACGTGTATCTTTTATTCATGAACTCAATTGAATACAAGATACATTATATAGAAGAATAAAAAATGGATACATATTATTCAAAGATTACAAGTTTATAATTGATACAAAGGCGGCTACTGAGATGGAAGTGTTTTCAACAAGTCCGTAAGCTGCTCTCGCACTTCTTTCAGTACCTTCTCATGATCAGCCGCCGTGGCTAGCTCCGCTTCGATTCGAGTCCTTTGTTGCAAGCAGGATGAAATCTTCTCATCGACTTCCTGTTAGGCAGCTTCGCGACTCTGTGTAACCCGCTCGATAGAGTCGAGCTTCCGTCTCAATACAAGCCCGTCCGAGATACATCGCTGCAAGGTGTCAAAGACAGCTCTCAGTTGTGCGGCGTTCGCTTTGACCTGGGCACGCAACTGGACAAACTCAGCGGAAGCCTCCTCGCATTCTTTCCGCCTCAAGGTCGCTTCTTGTTCGAAATGGAGAAGGAAGGACGCACTCTGCTCGACCCATGCGGCCCGCTGGAAGTTCAAAGCCTGAGTTTCAAGGGCAAGACACATAAGTTCAAGTTGATGCAGACAAGCCTCGATCTTCCTGCAGTGACTAACCCAAGACTCGACGACGCCTTCATTATGGAAATTTACAAGCGTCGCCAGCATCGGATTGACCTCGGCAGCAAAATCTGCGGCAGATGTAGGAGCCTCCGCGTCAAGCTCCTTGACGTATTCGCTCAGCATACGCAGACTGGTCACAGCACCTTTTGAGGATGGACGTCTGGAAAAGGGCCCTGCCGGCATCGTAATGTGAGATTCGAAAGAGGCCGGAGTCGAAGCAACCGCTGCAAAAACAAATCACAATCAGATGACGGTTCAAGAAATATAAGAGATTCATGAACAATTGGATTTATTATACCAGCTGCAGCAGGTGGCAAAGCCGGAAGGTCCAGTGGCGCAACTGTTCTCTCATTTCCTCCTTCAATCTGTAGTACTGCAATCAAGACAAAGAAGAATCAGAAATGATTTCACTGTTGATAAAAGAAAGAGCATTAATTGAAGGCTGTATTCACCAGAGCCACTGGATGAAGCAATCTCCGACAGGAAGGAGAAGCGGGGATGCGGCACCTGGTACAGGTGGTCAAAAAGGACTCCAGCAAAAACGCGATAACGCAACGTCAGTGCATGAAGTATACGACCGAGAGATAAGACTGATGGATCACAAATCCATACCTTCCAACATCTGAGACGGTGCGAGAGAAGGTAGAGAGGCGGTCACCGTCAGGGCGGTAACTGACGGTGCTGCCTCGAGTAGCGCGACATCAGCACTAGCCGCACCTGCATTAGAAACAAGATAAACCCTGTCAGGAAAGAGTGAAAAAGATTGCAGAATAAAAAGAAGGACGGTAACCTAAAGTCTACCTGATGAGTCACCAGCCGGAACTGAGACGAGGGCATTACTCGATTCAATAACGGCGTCTCCCTCCTCCATCGGGATGGTCTCACCTCCCGTCGCCTCATTCCCTGACTCCACGAGAGCCGTCGTCACGCTTGCGATGCCAAGAGACGGCAAGGAACCATAGGCGGGAAGGGCGATGATCGGAGCGGTGCCCGACTCTTGAGAAAGAGCGGCCACCTCAGACCCAGCAATTGTACCTGTTTCGCTCGCCACCATAGGCTCAGTAATTGTGGTCGTCTCGTTCACCACCGCTTTAGGCTCGACCGTGGTAGCCGTCTCGTCAGCCACTACCTCAAGCCTGGCAATTGTGACCACATCGCCTACCGTCGCTCCGGATTCGGGAATAGCAGCCACCTCCACTGCTCCCTCAGGCTCCGCGGTCGCCGCCGTCTCTTCGGGAAGACTCGGCTCTGCAAGATAAGGTATATGAGAACCGATAATTCAAAAATTTTAACAATGGGACCTCACGGCACATTACCTGGAGTTGATTTACCATTCGCTTCCCGAGCCACACGTGCCGCCCGTCTATAAGCAGTAGACAAGGTGACCGGAGACTCCTCTGAAGGAGTAGCAGCAGGGGCAGCAGCGCTCGAACCCACACCCACAGCTAGAGCAGCATTACGTTCCCTTGCTGCGCGTCTCTGGCGTTTCCTTTCCTCCAGGGCCGTTAAAGAAGACCTTCTAGAAGCCTCCTTCAACAGGGCATCATCATCCGCACCCAGGGTTACCTCTGGAGCCGTCAAGGCTTCCGTCATCGGTCGTTTGAGTAAGGCCTCTTTCGGCAGTACCGAAAAGGCAGGGACTTCGGTGGCTGGCCCGGGAAGAGTCTCCGCATCATCTCACGGGACCGGCATTGTGGTCCCTGCGATGAGATAAAGAAAAGGTTAGATTGTCCATAAAAAAGGAAATGAAGACTTAATGAGCCATGACATACCAATGCCCAACAGAGCGCGATTCCTCTCCTCGTCCTCGAAGGTCCTGAGGGAAGCCGCCAGAGCCTCTTCAGTAGTAAAGCATGTTACAAAAGGAGTAATGTCAGTCAAGACATGATAATAAAAATAGAGATATAACGCAACAACAAAATCACGACTGATATTTACTTGATTGTATGAGGGCGGCTATTTTCGCTTGGTGGCTTGCAAGTCGCGCAGAAGCAGCAATAGCGGCATCGAGATCAGTGTCTTCTGGCGTTATAAAGTGACCCTCATTGGTTCCATATTCACTTAGGCCTTCAGTATAAGGAGCCTGAGGCTCCAAGCCAAGTACAGCATCTAGAGAGAGGACCGACTTCTTTTTCTTCTTCTGTGCGCGAACTCCAGTCGCAGCAAGCACGAGCTTACGCTTGGTGGGCACCTTAGGACGGCGAGTCCCGATATCCGAGCCCACGCCAGATTCGGGTGAAGCTACAGTTACTGTCTCCGCGGGAGTACGGGGCACCGATGGCACATCCACTATCTCCACAGGAGCGCGGGGCAATCCACACGTAGGGCTTAGCATACGTGGAGGCTCAACTGCAGCGACTTCTCTTAGCGAGGAGGGGACAATGGTCCGTCGCCTCAAAGGGACCTTGCGATCACTGGCAGGAGGTGCACTTTTGCGGTCAAGCAGCAACCGCCTTTCTTCCTTAATAACGGCGCCTGTCGAATGCTGGTACCATGCCGTATATGCATTAAGGATCCGTGGTACACAACTCGGCTCCCTGATAAAGAAATGAGAGCCCGTATTCAAACGCATGAAGTGATGCAGCGCGCTCCGCATCCCCTCTTCAGTAGCAATGGGTTCCATCAAAAAAGCATCCAGCGGCACTCCTTGGTTATAGCTCAATTGTTGGGCAAAACGATGTGGATTATACTGTAAGTCGATGTAGTACACCCCAGTACTTGTGGGGAGGCGGAATTTTCAAAAACGATCAAGTTTAAAGAACGAACATCGACTAACCGCTTGAATCGAAGCTAAACTATAAATAACCGTACACAAAGTGTTTCTTATCAATTGTGTTTAGGGATTATACCAAATGAAACTAGTCCTTCGTCTTTACGATCTCCTTGTTCTCCTCGGCCTTCTCTAGGTAGTAGATGATCCACCCGAGAGCAAAACTCCAAGCTACACCTCTAACTTGAGGCAACTAATCTACTTTGATTGCTAATCAAAGAAGAAAGGATGATATAGAGTGAAGGTAATGGATGTTTAAGTCTAACTAATCCTTTGATCTCAACACATGAGGATTAAGGATTAGTCTCTTGAAGATGAGAGCTTGAGGAGAGAGAATGTGAGATAAGATAATAAGATGAGAGAGAGTGTATCATAATATATTATGAAGCATTCTTATTTTTAGAATAATGAATAATAGAAATGAATAAGCATGCTTCATAAATGCAAAATGGTGATTCATTAAGCATGTGTCATTATCATTTATGGTGCAATAATGATAATGATGAATCACCCTCATGACTCACAATCTTATCCAAAGTAACCTCCTTAGTCACATCTTCTAGAAGCTTCTCGCACAATTACGAGAACGCCCCTCCGATCCGCAAAAAATACGGAAAAACTTTAGACTGTAAAAATCCAATAACCGGATACCAGTAACTGGCTTAAACCAAAGCCGACTGGTAAAAACTGTCCGAAAGTCGTACGTGCGTAAACGCACGTATGCGTCCGAACCCTTTGTCGCAAAACCATGCGACCTCTATATCGTTTCGCCTGGAGTAGGAAACTCTCTGTGTGGGACTCTAGAGACTCGACTACTACGCTGGCAGTGGGTTTAACCACAGACCGCAAGCGGCACTAGCTGTACGTAACGGTCCCCAGGTAGTTGTCGATAAGAAGGCCGATGAGGAAACCCATCCGAACTCCTACTGAGTCTGATGTGACAATCTCCATACAGTCCGGTCCGTTCGTCCAAGACTATCGCATATCGGGCCTAGGGGGGCGGCAAGCGTCAGTCCCCTAATAGCGGTATAAGTCGTGTCGGAGGGAAGCCCATTACACCCTGAGAAACTACTGGAACCTACCAGTAAATCTCGCTTGCCCTGGCCAGGGACTTTGCGTAATGGCTCTCTGACACAGCACGATATCTACTCCCAATACCGGGAGGGACGAATCCTGTCTAACCGCCACTGCCTCCAAGTGCTCGGGACTGCACCCAACTGCTACCTGTTTGCACGACTCCTATGAGCCGTGGTAGGGTAGCAATCTAAGAACAGTGGGACACACTCGAGGCGAAGTAGCAGTGTCAAGTCTGCGGACTATGCTGTACTCATGTCACCTGGGAACTCTCACTGACGACTGGTATCAAACCAACCAACAGTCCCCTGTGAGTCCTGTCCGGTGTACCCGTAACCTAACGAGCACCTGCATACTATCTCCAGTACTACGTACTGACGGCTGTGGGACAGACCATCTCCCCAACTGGGATGAGAAGCGTACACACCAGTCTACTCCGGAGTATCGATGCTCTGTCTCGATAATCCAACGACCAGGGACCAGAATAAGGATGTGCTTGTAGACTACCCAGCCCCCACTAGTGTGACTGCCATCACAACGCTGGTAGACAAGCAAGATCCTAAGAGCTCTATCAATACGTACACTCACATATTAAGATAGAAAAACCAAGTAGCATACTACCATGTTTAGCAAGACTGTTATATACATGTGAATATCCCAAGCTTCCATTAAGTAATATACAAACTAGTATGATACAGTAATGGCCTTCTAGGGCATAAACACTAACAATCTCCCACTTGCACTAGGGCCATGTACTGGCATATCGTAGACCAATGATCTCGAGTAGCCTCTCGAACTGAATCTGAGGTAGGGCCTTCGTGAATGGATCAGCAATGTTCTCTTCAGTAGCAACTCTCCGAACCTCGATCTCCCGACGATCAATGATCTCCCTGATCAGGTGATACCGCCTCAAGATGTGCCTGGACTTCTGATGGGACCTTGGTTCCTTCGCTAAAGCTATAGCTCCGTTGTTATCGCAATACAGAGGTATTGGATCAACTATGGTAGGAACAACCTGAAGTTCTGTTAGGAACTTCTTCATCCAGACTGCTTCTTTTGCGGCATCGCAAGCAGCTATATACTCCGCTTCCATCGTCGAGTCAGCAACGGTGTCCTGCTTGGAGCTCTTCCAGCACACCGCCCCTCCATTGAGGGTAAAGACATATCCCGACATGGACTTGGAATCGTCCTTATCACTCTGGAAGCCGGAATCAGCAAAGGCCTCCAACCTGAGGTCTTTTCCGCCGTAAACCAAGAACATCTCCTTAGTCCTCCTCAGGTACTTGAGAATGTTCTTTACTGCTATCCAATGTTTCTCCCCTGGGTCTGACTGATACCGGCTTACCACGCTCAGTGCGTAAGCTACATCTGGTCTGGTACACAACATCACATACATTATAGAGCCTACCGCAGAAGCGTAGGGTATAATAGACATGCGTTCCCTTTCCAAATCAGTCTTGGGAGACATCTCTTTAGAGAGGGTGATTCCGTGACAAGCCGGTAGATTACCGCGCTTAGAATCTTCCATACTGAATCTTTTCAGTACAGTGTCGATATACCTGGACTGCGAAAGTCCCAACATCCTCTTGGATCTATCACGATAGATCCGGATCCCCAGAATGTACGAGGTATCACCCAGGTCTTTCATGGAGAACCTGTGTGACAAGAATCCTTTGACAGATTGTAGCATAGGAATGTCATTTCCTATCAATAGAATGTCATCCACGTACAAGACGAGGAATACGACACTTCTGGCCACAACTTTACTATATATGCACGGTTCATCTGGATTTTTGATAAAGTCATACTCTTTGACTGTCTCATCAAAACAGATGTTCCAACTCCGCGATGCCTGCTTTAGTCCATAAATAGACTTAAGCAGCTTGCATACTTTCCCGCTGCTCCCACTCTGATTGAAACCCTCTGGCTGATCCATATAGACGCTCTCTTCTAAATTTCCATTCAGAAAAGCCGTCTTTACGTCCATCTGCCAGATTTCATAATCATGGAAGGCAGCAATAGCAAGAAGGACCCGAATGGATTTGAGCATAGCCACTGGAGAAAAAGTTTCGTCATAGTCCAAACCAGGTCTTTGACGAAAACCCTTTGCAACAAGTCTAGCCTTATAGATTTCTACCTGTCCATCTACACCAATCTTTTTCTTGAAGATCCATTTGCATCCTATGGGTTTTACCCCATCTGGAGCAAAGTCCAAAGTCCATACTTTGTTGGTGTACATGGACTCCATTTCGGTCCGCATTGCATCTAGCCATCGTACCGAGTCGCCGCTCTGGATGGCCTGCCGGAAGTCAGTAGGTTCATCATCATCTATGATGCAATCCTCTCTATCCCTATCTATGAGAAAACCGTAGTATCTCTCAGGCGGATGAGACGGCCTACTACTCCTGCGGAGGGGTGCGGGAATGTCTTGTTCTTCTTGAACTCCTGGTTCTACCAAACTTTCAGTAGCAGTTTGTGGTTCTGGAATTTCTTCCAGTTCTATTTCGCTCCCACTTATTTCCTTTTCTAAAAACTGATTTTCCAGAAAATGGGCATTACGAGAAACAAAAACCTTTTGTTCCTCTGCGTAATAGAAATAATATCCCTTGGAGTTCTTTGGATATCCCACAAACATACATTTTACTGATCGTGCCTCGAGCTTGTCCACATGCTGCTTTTTAACAAAAGCTGGACATCCCCAAATCTTCATATGCTGAAGATGGGGTTTCTTCCCAGTCCACATCTGATATGGAGTGGTAGGCACAGTCTTGGTAGGAGCCCTGTTCAGAAGATATGCCGCTGATTTTAGCGCATAACCCCAGAAAGATCGCGGTAACTCAGCATTACTCATCATGGATCGTACCATATCCAATAGGGTTCGATTCCGTCTCTCCGATACACCGTTATGCTGTGGAGTGTATGGAGGAGTAAGCTGAGAGAGAATTCCTTTCTCTTTTAGGTAACCTAGGAACTCGGCACTTAAGTATTCTCCACCTCGATCAGATCTTAGTGTCTTAATACTTTTGCCGGTTTGGTTTTCTACTTCATTCTTATACTCTTGGAATTTCTCAAAAGCCTCGGATTTATGTTTCATCAGATAAATGAATCCGTATCTTGAGTAATCATCCGTGAAAGTAATGAAATAGGAAAAACCACCTCTCGCATGTGTAGACATTGGACCGCATATATCACTGTGTATGAGTCCTAAGAGCTCGCTCGCTCTTACTCCTTATCCAGTAAATGGAGTCTTTGTCATCTTTCCTTTGAGACAGGATTGACAAGTGTCATAAGATTGATATTCGAACGTGTCCAAATATCCTTCTCTATGCAACTTAGTCAACCTTCTCTCATTGATGTGACACAGTCTACAATGCCATAAGAAAGCTTTATTTAAATCTGGAGACTTTCTTTTTAGTGTGTTCTGGACATTGAAAATTTGGAGTTGGTTTAACACATATATGCCGTTATTTAGAGTACCGGACCCAATCAAACCATGATTAAGGTGGATGTTGACAACATCTCTTACAAACGTGAAATCATAACCTTTATTTGATAACAAGGAAACTGATATGATATTACACGTTAAGCTTGGTACAAAATAACAGTTATGCAAAACCAAAATATGTCCACTCGTCAATCCTAGGTGATAATCCCCGACGGACGCAGCTCCCACGCTAGCTCCGTTAGCAACCCTGAGGATCATATCACCTTCCTTCAGCACTCTACGGTTTCTCAGTGCCTGCAATGAATTGCAAATATGAGATCCTGATCCGGTATCCAATACCCAGGAAGTAGAGTTGATCGACAGACAATTCTCAATTACAAACACACCTGAAGTCGAAGCCACAGCTTGCTTCGGTTCCTGGTTCTTGGCGTTCCACGCCTTGCAATCCTTCTTCCAGTGCCCTTTCCTGTGACAATGGAAGCACTCATCCTGGCCAACTACCGGTGCTGCTATCTTTTTCTTTCCCTTCTTTCCCACCTTACTAACACCTCCTCTAGGTTTGGGTGCGGCCTTCTTCTTCCTTCCTTTGGCCCTAGCCTTGGACCCGGAAGAAGATGCACCGCCAACAAACATAGCGGGTGTTTCCCTTGCTTTCTTCAAGGTGCCCTCTGCACTCCTTAACATGTTCAGGAGTTCCGCAAGTTCAACTTCTTTTCCTTGAAGATTGAAGTTGAGGATAAACTGGGCATAGGTGGGAGGAAGGGACTGGAGAATAAGGTCTGTATACAGCTCATTATCCAAAGTCGTCCCAAGGTCTGCGAGCTCTTCAATATAGCCGATCATCTGTAGGACATGTTCACCTACCGATGACCCGACAGCCAACCTCGCTCGAAACAAGTTCTTCGAGGTCTCGTATCTTGCTATATGAGATTGCTCTCCATAAAGTTCCTTTGTATGGAGAAATATGCCATCTAGGGACATATCCTCGTGCCTCCTCTGATGTTCATTGTCCATAGAGGCAAGCACGACGCACTTGGCTCTCGCGCAATCTAAATCCCAGGTTTTGCGGATTTCCTTATCCGCATTGCTGGATTTGGGACCAGGGACAGCAGGTGCCGTAGCGGTGAGGACGTACCCCAATTTGTCATAGGTCAAGGTCATCTTGACATTCCGCAGCCAATCTTTATAGTTTGGCCCCGTCAGTATATTTTTTTCTAAAAGTAACTTAAGTCCAGTCATTTTCAGGGTTGCTGCAATTAGGAGAGAGAGAAGAAAACTCTTTAGCATGATGCTCTTGCAAGTTTAGAGTGGTTTTAAGTTTATCTAAACTGGATGGCTCCCACTGTTTCTCGAATCCTTCCTCAAACCATAAAAGAAGAATTAGCCAGGACTATTCTCACCGTACAATACTTGCTTAACCGTTCAGCCAGGCCAGTGTCGATACTTCGAGGGAGGTTTTCCAACGCTTTCGCGAAGTTCCTTAATTAAATAACCTCTTTTCTCTGGGGGCGTAACCCCGCTGACACCTTTCTGGACACCTACTAGGTTTATAGCATTGATCGTTAAGTGACGAATATCCTGATAAGTAGCATATACTCACAGTAGGATCGGGATCCAAATATCATCGTATGATAATGTTGAAGGAATCCTACCAACATTCATCAAACTCCAAATGGTATGCATCTCTTTGCAAATTTCAGTTTCTTTAGAAATTCCCGATATAAGTTTTTGCCCCATGCTCTTATGACCTTGGCTTTGGTCAAAATGTCATAAGTCACATGTCAAGTTCTACCCGTCATTATCTTGTCAATTTGAACCCATCCGTATATACCCCTGACTTTGGTCAAATGGTAATACGACTGTCCCAAACCAACTCATCTATCTTATGCAACAAATGAAAACCCAGCAGCTACCAAACACTATGCCTTGACTTTGGCCAAAATGCATAGCTTGAATACTACTGAATACCCAAATGAAATGACGGAGGGCTACGAATGGTTTTGGCGAAACCGTGAACGTAGTGAACTTGATATAACCGAAGGAACCTGATAGCTTTTAAAGGAGTGGTTAAAGCTCCGCATTTAAAATATCTGTTTTAAAAATAACCGAGCGGTTTCTTTTAAATTGTTCCAACGATTTAAACTTTGGTTTGTTTTCTTTGCATTACAGATAATGCGTCCCATCATTAACCTATCATTGCAGAAAACAACGAAAATACAACGTCCTCTTATGCCATCCGCATTCGCCACGGGGTCCCGTCATCACCCGTTAGGTTACTTAACTAACGACAGAGCGGGGGCTAGGCTAGCGCGGGTGTAAAACATAAGTGACGTCTAAATAGCTACAATATATATAGATATTTTACATTCGTCTGACGCAATGATATTCATTCCAGAACACAGATAAACTTTATTGGATTTGCAAGCAATCTGTATTTCTTTTGAGCCTGCAAGAAAAGACAGATTACACAGTTGTGATGAATAGCCGTTACCCCACCCTCGACCCCTACGGGTACGGCAAACTACCCGCCCGGCAGTTTGTGTACCCCACCTTGGGTCAGTCCTAGGAGCAAAAACAGTAAAATGAAATAATACAACGGTGGCTACAACCGCAACCTGGATGTGCCCCGCAAAAATAATATTACAACAAATTACATTTACAACAAATGAATTAAACAATAACCCATTGCAAACCCCGGCTATACACCACAACAGTCCAATACAGTTTATATGCACAAACAGATATAACCATTACAGAAATGTGCAACCCCCTGCCAACCGACATACTAGCAGTTAGGGGAGGTTTACGAACACATTAAACAATCACAGATATAATCCAACATGCAAATACTGTACAATTTCGATCGACTAAACATCATTAATATTGCTCCAAAATCTGCTCTGTTAAACTGTAACCTGAGCAAATATTAAATATTCCAGAAAACCCCAAATAATACACAGAAGCAACAGAAGAAAAATCGGCTCCTGACTCGCCAACTCGGCGGCGGAAGCGCGGCGACTCAGTAGGCTGAGGCCGCGGTTCCGCGGCGAGTTAGACGATTCAGGCGACTGTTTTTCTTGGGTGTTCTTCTGGTGTCTTTTCAAGCTCTCTGAACTTACCTGAAAAATTTTTGGACATCATTTTAAGTTCGACAGAAACTGAACAGATTTAGGGTTTTCCGGCTTCGTTTTTCCGTTCGAAATTCGTACAAATTTGCAATCAAGTTATTTATTGTTTAGCGAAGCTCTGATACCACTGTAAGTCGATGTAGTACACCCCAGTACTTGTGGGGAGGCGGAATTTTCAAAAACGATCAAGTTTAAAGAACGAACATCGACTAACCGCTTGAATCGAAGCTAAACTATAAATAACCGTACACAAAGTGTTTCTTATCAATTGTGTTTAGGGATTATACCAAATGAAACTAGTCCTTCGTCTTTACGATCTCCTTGTTCTCCTCGGCCTTCTCTAGGTAGTAGACGATCCACCCGAGAGCAAAACTCCAAGCTACACCTCTAACTTGAGGCAACTAATCTACTTTGATTGCTAATCAAAGAAGAAAGGATGATATAGAGTGAAGGTAATGGGTGTTTAAGTCTAACTAATCCTTTGATCTCAACACATGAGGATTAAGGATTAGTCTCTTGAAGATGAGAGCTTGAGGAGAGAGAATGTGAGATAAGATAATAAGATGAGAGAGAGTGTATCATAATATATTATGAAGCATTCTTATTTTTAGAATAATGAATAATAGAAATGAATAAGCATGCTTCATAAATGCAAAATGGTGATTCATTAAGCATGTGTCATTATCATTTATGGTGCAATAATGATAATGATGAATCACCCTCATGACTCACAATCTTATCCAAAGTAACCTCCTTAGTCACATCTTCTAGAAGCTTCTCTGTAACAACTCCAATTTTTGTATACCAAAATTTGATTTAAAATTGAAGTATACTTGGAGTATTAATGTTGCTGATAACACTTTAAGTATCTATCTCTTTACAATAATTACAAGAAGGAGCTTGTAGCTCATTGGTAATACCTTGCACTGCTGAACTAAGCCACCAGAGTTCGAATCCCATACCCCACATTATTTTTATTATTGATTTTTTAGAAAACCTTTAGAATACCAAGAGTTTACACGTGCATATCTCACAAAAACCCCACTACACCCAAAGATGTAACACTTGCAGAGGGTAGATGAACCGTCGGGGGAGATCCAGGTCACCGGACTCGGTCGGGAATCGGCCAACTCGGCCTTGACTCGGCCGACTCAGTGATCCGACCGAGTCACGGCCGAGTCACCCCCTTTTAGGCCGATTCCGGCAAGGGTCACAACATGAAAGTTGTGTCTTTTGGTATTACCTACTCACCTACAAAGTTTCAGCCCAATACCACTTCCAGAGCTCTTTAAAACCCCCAATTACTCCACTTTTAATACATTTTTATTACATTTTATCACATTTTTATTTTTTAACTTTTCATCTACCCTAACCCTAACCCTAGCCTAGCCCTATATAAAGGCCCCTACCCTCTACCTTTTCCCCTCACAACTCTAAGCATACTCTCTAAAACTCTTGAGAACTTGGTGCAAAGAGCGAGAAGCGAAGCGCTGCCGAAACCGACGACGGATTCCGGCAACCGGATCAAGACCGACGTGACGTTTCCGACGAATCGGCAACCACCACACCTTTTAGAACGCTTAGCTTGTCCAAACCCGTAAGTCCCAACCTTCTACCTCTCTTTTCTATATTTGCAAAATACGACTTTTTGAAACCCGACGGAAATCGGACAAACCGATTTCCGATTCGGTTTTTCTTAAAAATTCCACTTGTCACCTAATACATATTATCAACCCTCTTGCATGTTGACTATTAATCACCCTTAAATCAAATTTAATTGTACTTTTCCACATGAAATGACAAGTTCTTTAGAAAACCGTATTTCTTGCATAAAAATACCATCAAGTTAAATTTTAATGTTCTATTTAGATACCCCACTCCTAATCATGTTTATTTTGATAACAAAACTTGTTTCATTCAATTTGGATGAAATTTCACACATGAAATGATAACGTTTATAGAAACCGTATTCTTGCACTTTAATACCCTTAACTTTAACATAACTCATTTCACCTTGAAACTTCACCAAAACTTAATATAAGTCACGGGGTAATGACCTACCCTTACACACACTCATTATAACCCTAATTGCTGAATAACAAAATACAGAATACGATATTATAGGACTTTTTCACTAAAATACCATAATCTTTATAACTTTTAGTTTAATCTTTAAATTGTAAATTCTTTTTAAATAAAACTTATACAAAATGAAAGGACGATTGGTCATGGACATCGATCGTTTATCTAAACTGTCTTGTGGGTCTAGGCAAGTGTGTCTAAGGCTAGTGGTTTTTAATTAGGCCCACGACTGTGGTTCCTTCCCACTTACCTGGCACTTACCTGGCTGCATTCGACGGTGAAGAGGCGATTTGAGGCTTCTAATGACTCATCGTTTAGACCATAGAATATAGGTTAGATGGTCTAGGAAACCCTAACAACTAAAATATGGAGAACTATATACTTTTACAAATAAATACCCTATATTTAGAAAACCTTTTCCCTAAATTAAAAGTATTTATAAAAACCTGAGCAAAGTGCCATTACAACCCATCTTTGGGGAACCTGTTAGGGATAGCACGGTTCATCGTGCACCCGCAGGCTAGTAGTGCGAGATTCAGACCTCCGCAAGGAGCATTCGGTCTCGAAAGGTTTAAAATACGATATTTAAAGAAAGTGATATTTTTGTAAATAAAATATTCATTTAAAAATTATTTATGTGTTTTATTATATATAATTATCATTTAAACATTTATTTTGTTATAATATAAAATTTCCACTTTTTCCTAAAATTCAAAGATTAAAAGTTACATTAAAATAACACGAATTTCAAATAAACAATTAATACTTTTATTAGGATATATTCACTAGAATAACACAAATAAAATTCACATTCATTATAACAATAAAGACGATTATTAAATACTTGAGGTGTATTTGGAAAACTATACAAAAGTATTTTTACATAAAACCCCCTCAAGTTTCACAAATTACAATAAGGCCCCTAGCTAATATTGAACTTCAAATTATATTTCTTTTAGTCGGACTCGGGTTAGAGTCTGACTAATTCTGACTTGAATATATTTCAAGTCAATCTATATTTCAATTATATTCCAACACAACTTGAATACATGAATCCCAGAATCAGTTAACAATCTGTCTGACTGAACCGAACCATGGATATTCTTTTTACAAGTTTCCAGTATTCCATTTACATGACTCTACGGTTATAACCGTTTTCTGATATCATGGTTTCGGTAAGTCAATCAGTTAATCAAGTCAATCAAGCAATCATTACAAGTTTATAAGATAACAATACAAACATGACATCGCGGGGTTTAAAGGGGTAGATTGGTACGGAAGATGTTAAAAGTGGAATGAGGTGGTCAGATTAAGACACCTAACATGAATACTGTTGCTGTTGTACCGTGGCATAACGGTTCCTTGTACTCTCCGTTTGCACTGATCTCTAGCATATAGAGATCCCCCTCGTATACACTGGCATTCTTCTGTACCAAGCTACAAACACCTGCGTTAAACAATATTCCATAATATTCTACAACATAATACTCTAGAAAATACTGTTACTCTGCCATTCTCACTCCACTTTTCTTTGGGACTTACCGAGCGACCTGTTCGCTGACGACATTCTATTTCTCTCTTCTTTGAATGTCGTCAGGTGCGTTGGACCAAGTTGAGACCGAGCCCACAAGTGAAGATTTGGAGCAGTTCCAGGAAGACCCAGAGCTCTAGATATTGTATCTTGTTCTTTCCAGTATTTCCTTCTATTGTTATGCCACTGTTTAGGCATTGCTTTTTCATTTCAGATGTATTTTCATTTCATGCATTGTATAAAGAATGTTATTAATAAAAGTTGCTGTTATTTCTATTATTCGTCTCTTGTGATTCATTTTATATTGCTTAGTTACGCTTAGCATATGTACTTCTGAGTACATACGTAGCGGGCCTCGTCACGTCCACTTCACCGTACACTGGGAAGCGGGGCGTGACAGGTTTTGTTGGTGGCCCATGCAGGTCAGAGCTGTATGAATCCCTATCATGCAGTTCTGGTCTGCGTGAACAACCTAAGCAATGTAACCCAAGAAACAGCAACTAAAACATTCTTTACAATTCATGTTATTTGAATCTTACAAGTCTTTATTCCTTGAATCTTATCATTTCATGTATTTGAATCTGTCCTAATCCAAATTTTTCTTCAGGATTATGGATTCCCCAAACAATTCCCCGAACAACACCAGCACCAATGCCAACAATACCCCTTCAGCACTACCTCTCACTCCAGTTGTTCCCGCACCATCCACTGAGCAAACCATGCTTTTCGATGCGATCCGCAGTCTGCTAGAGGGACAGCAACAACTTCTGAGTCGTCCTGAGACAGATGCACCGGGAATCAAACAGTTCAGAGCGTTGCACCCGAAGCAATTCTCGGGAAAAGGGAGCCCTCTCGAAGCAGAAGAATGGGCGCAAAGTATTGAAGATGATCTGGCAGCAGCTCAAGTGCCAGATAATGCTTGGGTCCGTGTAGCGAAGCTACAGCTCACGGACAACGCTCGAAATTGGTGGAAGGCGGAAGAAACCCGCCTGGCCCAGCCGATTGAATGGAAAACATTTCGCGAGAAGTTCGACGCGAAATATTTCCCTGTGACCGCCAGGTTCGCTATGGAACAGCAATTTATTCACCTACAACAAGGATCTATGTGGGAGAAATCTGTAGATGAGTATGATGCTGAGTTTACTATGTTGAGCCGGTAAGATCTGTCACAGTAGTTCAATTTTTTTAATATCACCTACTACACAGCTAACACAACCTTTAAACAGATTCGCGGCACACCTGATACCGACGGACGAGATCAGAGCCCGTCGTTTTCAGCAAGGTTTGGACACCGAAATCAAGGCTGCTCTAGCCACCGGGATGTTTTTGACTCACGAGGAAGCCCTGGAAGCTGCCCGCAGTTACGAGGCAGTGATAAAAGAGAGGGGAAGACCTCACTCTGTAGGAGTCAAGCGTCCTGCCAACCAGATGGCAGGTGGAGCCACGTCCAGACCATCCTTCGTGCCGAGGCGTCCCGGAGTACCAACTCATCACCCTAGCCCAGCCTTTTGCACCTACTGTAAGAGAAAGGGACATATGATGAAGGATTGCCGTCGAGCCAACCGCCTTTGCTTGATCTGCGGTTCAGCCACTCATGACATTGGATCTTGTCCTCAAAGGCAGAACTCAGTTGCTGCAAACCGGCCAGCAAACAACTATCAGCAGCGACCAGCTCTTCCAGCACCTGCTACCAGACTTGCACTGCCTGCCCCACCTAGAGGACCACAAGCTGCACCACCTCCTCGACAGTTCCATCAAGCACAAAGAAACGTTCAGAGGAATGCTCCTCAGGCCAGGAGGAATGTGCCGAAGCGCCAGGCTTTCATGATGTCTGTTGAAGAAGCTGAGGCCACTGGCCAAGTCATTACTGGTAAATTTCCTTCCTAAATTTATCTTCTAGTTTTGGTTACCTACACACTTTCCCTATACCTAAAACCTATCCCATATACCTTAGGTACAATTCTAGTAGCTTCACTACCTGCACTTGCACTGTTTGATACTGGAGCATCCCACTGCTTTATGTCGCAACGGTTTGTCCGAACCCATGCGATTCCAGTCTCACCGCTTGTATCCTGCTGGAACGTCAGTTCTGGAAATGGTGTTCTAAAGGCAACTATGGGATACAGCATGTGTCCGGTCATCGTCTGCAGTCGAGAATTTTACGCTGACTTCAAAGTACTGGACATACCGAACTTTGATGTGGTTCTAGGAATGGACTGGCTTGGAACCTTTTATGCTACCATCGACTGTCGTCAAAGGAGGGTAGTATTTGAGATTCCAGATCATCCGATCTTTTACTTCAAGAGTGGAGACCGTACATTGGAGCCAAGCATTTACAAAGCAAAGCCAAAGGAAGCAATAGTTGCAGCAGCTCATGCAGAAGAAGAAGCAAGACCGGAGGTAGTTCGAGAGTTCGATGACGTATTCCCTGACGATATATCAGGTTTGCCTCCTGATCGAGCTCTTGAATTCAGTATTGACTTAGTACCAGGAGCACAACCAGTAATCAAAGCACCATATAGACTAAGTCCAGAAGGTTTGAAGGAAGTACGAACACAGTTGGACGAATTACTGGCGAAAGGATGGATTCGTCCCAGCACTTCAAGTTGGGGAGCACCTGTGCTACTGGTGAAGAAGAAGGAAGGTTCATATAGGATGTGCATCGACTATAGAGCCTTGAACGAAGTTACTATTAAGAACAAATACCCACTTCCGCGCATCGACGACTTATTCGATCAGCTAAGTGGATCTTGTGTCTTCTCTAAACTAGATCTTCGTTCAGGTTATCATCAAGTGAAGGTCAAGGAAGCTGATATTCACAAAACAGCTTTCAGAACTCGCTATGGACATTACGAATTTCTAGTAATGCCATTTGGAGTGACCAATGCACCAGCAATTTTCATGAATCTTATGAACCAAGTCTTCCGGGAGTATTTAGACAGGTTCGTTGTCATCTTCATCGACGACATCCTGGTATATTCTAAGAACCGGAAAGAGCATGCGGAGCACTTACAAATTGTCCTGGAAACTCTTCGACAACATAAGCTTTATGCCAAATACAGCAAGTGCGAGTTTTGGTTAAAACAAGTTGGTTTCCTTGGACATATCGTATCAGGAGAAGGGATTTCTGTGGATCCAGCAAAAGTTTCAGCAGTCAGCGAATGGCCTACACCAAAATCAGTGAAGGATATTCGGAGTTTCTTGGGTTTAGCTGGATATTACAGAAGATTCATTGAAGGCTTTTCGAAGATAGCAACACCCCTGACCAAGCTCACACGAAAAGATGAAGAATTTGTGTGGTCAGAAGCATGCGAGCAAGCTTTTGTAGAACTCAAGTCGAGGCTGACGTCTGCACCTATTCTTGTATTACCGGATCAATCTGGAGGATTCGAAGTACATTGCGATGCATCCGGTAAAAGATTAGGATGTGTTCTACATCAGCATGGTAAGGTTGTGGCTTATGCTTCAAGACAACTGAAGACTCATGAGCGCAATTACCCGACGCATGATCTAGAGTTGGCAGCCGTTATTTTTGCTCTTAAAATTTGGCGCCACTACTTACTTGGTGAACGAGTGAACATCTACACAGATCATAAAAGTCTGAAGTATGTGTTTACCCAGAAGGAGTTGAATATGCGGCAGAGAAGATGGTTAGAACTTATGGCGGACTTCGACATCAATTTGCAATATCATCCAGGAAAGGTGAACGTAGTACCTGATGCTCTTAGTCGCCAACCATTAGCAATGAATCTCACCGCCCAGTGGAAGCTTCAGCAAGACCTACATCAGATGGAGATCGAACTAGTCATGCCAGGTGACGTTTCAAATTTGATGAATCTACAAGTTCAATCAACTATTGTCAATCAGATCAAAGCAGCTCAAGCCAGCGATGCTAAGTTGCAAAAGATCAGAGAACAAGTGGAGAATGGACTCAGAACAGATTTCATCATCCATGAAGACGGATCTTTGAGATACGGCAGCAGATTGTGTGTACCAAAGGGTCCTGTTCGGGAAGAGTTAATGAAAGAAGCTCACAGCTCTCCCTATTCAGTACATTCTGGAGGTACCAAAATGTACAAAGATCTACGTCAGAATTATTGGTGGCATGGTATGAAGCGTGAAGTAGCCAAAAGCGTCGCAAAATGCTTGGTGTGTCAGCAAGTAAAGGCTGAACATCACAGGACTGCTGGATTACTTCAACCGTTACCAATTCCAGAATGGAAGTGGCAGCACATTACGATGGACTTTGTAACTGCCCTTCCTCGCAGCACAAAAGGTAACGATGCGATTTGGGTCATTGTGGATCGACTCACAAAGTCGGCTCACTTCATCCCATTTCGAGTTGGCCAATCAACTAAGACATTAGCGAAGAAGTACATGGAGGTAATAACCTAATTTAGATTTAAACGAAATTTTTCATAATGTACTATCTCTGATACCCATGAACTCAAACAGGAAATTGTGAGACTTCATGGAGTACCAGTCTGCATTGTCTCCGATCGTGACACCAGGTTCCGATCACAATTTTGGCAAAGTCTGCAAGCTAGCTTGGGAACAAGTCTGAACTTCAGCACGGCTTATCATCCACAAACAGATGGTCAGTCGGAACGAACTATTCAGATCTTGGAGGATATGCTCAGAGCATGTATGCTCGACTTCAAAGGATCGTGGGAAGATCACTTGCATCTTGTGGAGTTCGCGTACAACAACAGCTACCAAGCAAGCATAGGAATGGCACCTTTTGCAGCATTATATGGAAGGAAGTGTCGATCACCATTAAGTTGGGACGACATCGGAGATAGGGAACTCCTTGGACCAGAGATGATAGTAGCGACCGTTGATATGGTTCGTACTATCAGAGAAAGAATGCGCATAGCCCAAGATAGACAGAAACATTGGGCTGATGCAAAGAGACGACACTTGGAGTTCCAGCCAGGAGACCATGTATTCTTGAAGATATCTCCGAACCGCGGAGTGATCAGATTTGGAAGACGGGGAAAGTTGAGTCCGAGATACATTGGACCGTTCGACATACTCGAACGAGTCGGTGAAGTGGCATACCGATTAGCGCTTCCACCCTCATTGGAAGGAGTGCATAACGTGTTCCATATATCCCAACTCAGAAAGTATGTGAGTGACCCCAGCCATGTACTTGATCATTCCGAGCTTACGATACAGCCCGATTTGTCTTGTGAGCAACAACCTGTGGAGATCCTGGATAGAAAGGTAAAGACACTTCGGAACAAGGAAGTTAATTTGGTCCGGATAATGTGGAGAAAAGACACTCCAGGAGAATCCACGTGGGAAAGGGAAGATGAGATGCGTGCAAGATATCCGCACCTTTTTTTTGTAAATTAGTCCTTAAATAAAAGTTGTAAATTTCGAGGACGAAATTTTTTGTAAGGAGGGTAGATTGTAACAACTCCAATTTTTGTATACCAAAATTTGATTTAAAATTGAAGTATACTTGGTATATTAATGTTGCTGATAACACTTTAAGTATCTATCTCTTTACAATAATTACAAGAAGGAGCTTGTAGCTCATTGGTAATACCTTGCACTGCTGAACTAAGCCACCAGAGTTCGAATCCCATACCCCACATTATTTTTATTATTGATTTTTTAGAAAACCTTTAGAATACCAAGAGTTTACACGTGCATATCTCACAAAAACCCCACTACACCCAAAGATGTAACACTTGCAGAGGATAGATGAACCGTCGGGGGAGATCCAGGTCACCGGACTCGGTCGGGAATCGGCCAACTCGGCCTTGACTCGGCCGACTCAGTGATCCGACCGAGTCACGGCCGAGTCACCCCCTTTTAGGCCGATTCCGGCAAGGGTCACAACATTAAAGTTGTGTCTTTTGGTATTCCCTACTCACCTGCAAAGTTTCAGCCCAATACCACTTCCAGAGCTCTTTAAAACCCCCAATTACTCCACTTTTAATACATTTTTATTACATTTTATCACATTTTTATTTTTTAACTTTTCATCTACCCTAACCCTAACCCTAGCCTAGCCCTATATAAAGGCCCCTACCCTCTACCTTTTCCCCTCACAACTCTAAGCATACTCTCTAAAACTCTTGAGAACTTGGTGCAAAGAGCGAGAAGCGAAGCGCTGCCGAAACCGACGACGGATTCCGGCGACCGGATCAAGACCGACGTGACGTTTCCGACGAATCGGCAACCACCACACCTTTTAGAACGCTTAGCTTGTCCAAACCCGTAAGTCCCAACCTTCTACCTCTCTTTTCTATATTTGCAAAATACGACTTTTTGAAACCCGACGGAAATCGGAAAAACCGATTTCCGATTCGGTTTTTCTTAAAAATTCCACTTGTCACCTAATACATATTATCAACCCTCTTGCATGTTGACTATTAATCACCCTTAAATCAAATTTAATTGTACTTTTCCACATGAAATGACAAGTTCTTTAGAAAACCGTATTTCTTGCATAAAAATACCATCAAGTTAAATTTTAATGTTCTATTTAGATACCCCACTCCTAATCATGTTTATTTTGATAACAAAACTTGTTTCATTCAATTTGGATGAAATTTCACACATGAAATGATAACGTTTATGGAAACCGTATTCTTGCACTTTAATACCCTTAACTTTAACATAACTCATTTCACCTTGAAACTTCACCAAAACTTAATATAAGTCACGGGGTAATGACCTACCCTTACACACACTCATTATAACCCTAATTGCTGAATAACAAAATACAGAATACGATATTATAGGACTTTTTCACTAAAATACCATAATCTTTATAACTTTTAGTTTAATCTTTAAATTGTAAATTCTTTTTAAATAAAACTTATACAAAATGAAAGCACGATTGGTCATGGACATCGATCGTTTATCTAAACTGTCTTGTGGGTCTAGGCAAGTGTGTCTAAGGCTAGTGGTTTTTAATTAGGCCCACGACTGTGGTTCCTTCCCACTTACCTGGCACTTACCTGGCTGCATTCGACGGTGAAGAGGCGATTTGAGGCTTCTAATGACTCATCGTTTAGACCATAGAATATAGGTTAGATGGTCTAGGAAACCCTAACAACTAAAATATGGAGAACTATATACTTTTACAAATAAATACCCTATATTTAGAAAACCTTTTCCCTAAATTAAAAGTATTTATAAAAACCTGAGCAAAGTGCCATTACAACCCATCTTTGGGGAACCTGTTAGGGATAGCACGGTTCATCGTGCACCCGCAGGCTAGTAGTGCGAGATTCAGACCTCCGCAAGGAGCATTCGGTCTCGAAAGGTTTAAAATACGATATTTAAAGAAAGTGATATTTTTGTAAATAAAATATTCATTTAAAAATTATTTATGTGTTTAATTATATATAATTATCATTTAAACATTTATTTTGTTATAATATAAAATTTCCACTTTTTCCTAAAATTCAAAGATTAAAAGTTACATTAAAATAACACGAATTTCAAATAAACAATTAATACTTTTATTAGGATATATTCACTAGAATAACACAAATAAAATTCACATTCATTATAACAATAAAGACGATTATTAAATACTTGAGGTGTATTTGGAAAACTATACAAAAGTATTTTTACATAAAACCCCCTCAAGTTTCACAAATTACAATAAGGCCCCTAGCTAATATTGAACTTCAAATTATATTTCTTTTAGTCGGACTCGGGTTAGAGTCTGACTAATTCTGACTTGAATATATTTCAAGTCAATCTATATTTCAATTATATTCCAACACAACTTGAATACATGAATCCCAGAATCAGTTAACAATCTGTCTGACTGAACCGAACCATGGATATTCTTTTTACAAGTTTCCAGTATTCCATTTATATGACTCTACGGTTATAACCGTTTCCTGATATCATGGTTTCGGTAAGTCAATCAGTTAATCAAGTCAATCAAGCAATCATTACAAGTTTACAAGATAACAATACAAACATGACATCGCGGGGTTTAAAGGGGTAGATTGGTACGGAAGATGTTAAAAGTGGAATGAGGTGGTCAGATTAAGACACCTAACATGAATACTGTTGCTGTTGTACCGTGGCATAACGGTTCCTTGTACTCTCCGTTTGCACTGATCTCTAGCATATAGAGATCCCCCTCGTATACACTGGCATTCTTCTGTACCAAACTACAAACAACTGCGTTAAACAATATTCCATAATATTCTACAACATAATACTCTAGAAAATACTGTTACTCTGCCATTCTCACTCCACTTTTCTTTGGGACTTACCGAGCGACCTGTTCGCTGACGACATTCTATTTCTCTCTTCTTTGAATGTCGTCAGGTGCGTTGGACCAAGTTGAGACCGAGCCCACAAGTGAAGATTTGGAGCAGTTCCAGGAAGACCCAGAGCTCTAGATATTGTATCTTGTTCTTTCCAGTATTTCCTTCTATTGTTATGCCACTGTTTAGGCATTGCTTTTTCATTTCAGATGTATTTTCATTTCATGCATTGTATAAAGAATGTTATTAATAAAAGTTGCTGTTATTTCTATTATTCGTCTCTTGTGATTCATTTTATATTGCTTAGTTACGCTTAGCGTATGTACTTCTGAGTACATACGTAGCGGGCCTCGTCACGTCCACTTCACCGTACACTGGGAAGCGGGGCGTGACATTCTCGCACAATTACGAGAACGCCCCTCCGATCCGCAAAAAATACGGAAAAACTTTAGACTGTAAAAATCCAATAACCGGATACCAGTAACTGGCTTAAACCAAAGCCGACTGGTAAAAACTGTCCGAAAGTCGTACGTGCGTAAACGCACGTATGCGTCCGAACCCTTTGTCGCAAAACCATGCGACCTCTATATCGTTTCGCCTGGAGTAGGAAACTCTCTGTGTGGGACTCTAGAGACTCGACTACTACGCTGGCAGTGGGTTTAACCACAGACCGCAAGCGGCACTAGCTGTACGTAACGGTCCCCAGGTAGTTGTCGATAAGAAGGCCGATGAGGAAACCCATCCGAACTCCTACTGAGTCTGATGTGACAATCTCCATACAGTCCGGTCCGTTCGTCCAAGACTATCGCATATCGGGCCTAGGGGGGCGGCAAGCGTCAGTCCCCTAATAGCGGTATAAGTCGTGTCGGAGGGAAGCCCATTACACCCTGAGAAACTACTGGAACCTACCAGTAAATCTCGCTTGCCCTGGCCAGGGACTTTGCGTAATGGCTCTCTGACACAGCACGATATCTACTCCCAATACCGGGAGGGACGAATCCTGTCTAACCGCCACTGCCTCCAAGTGCTCGGGACTGCACCCAACTGCTACCTGTTTGCACGACTCCTATGAGCCGTGGTAGGGTAGCAATCTAAGAACAGTGGGACACACTCGAGGCGAAGTAGCAGTGTCAAGTCTGCGGACTATGCTGTACTCATGTCACCTGGGAACTGCTCACTGACGACTGGTATCAAACCAACCAACAGTCCCCTGTGAGTCCTGTCCGATGTACCCGTAACCTAACGAGCACCTGCATACTATCTCCAGTACTACGTACTGACGGCTGTGGGACAGACCATCTCCCCAACTGGGATGAGAAGCGTACACACCAGTCTACTCCGGAGTATCGATGCTCTGTCTCGATAATCCAACGACCAAGGACCAGAATAAGGATGTGCTTGTAGACTACCCAGCCCCCACTAGTGTGACTGCCATCACAACGCTGGTAGACAAGCAAGATCCTAAGAGCTCTATCAATACGTACACTCACATATTAAGATAGAAAAACCAAGTAGCATACTACCATGTTTAGCAAGACTGTTATATACATGTGAATATCCCAAGCTTCCATTAAGTAATATACAAACTAGTATGATACAGTAATGGCCTTCTAGGGCATAAACACTAACATATATCTCATGAAAAGCGCTGCATCATTTTGCCTAAACACGAGGAAGCCCGGTCTGATAGAATATAAATGGAGGGTCTCCCGAGCTGTCAGAACTGAGGCTCCATCTTTGAAAATATCCTGCAACAACCGCACCGTTGTGGTAGACTCTTTTCCGATGGTTAACACCTTATCGGTAAAGGTCATCCCGTCTCCAACCGTGCGAGGGCGAAGGAGCAAACCTCTGGCAGCCCGCGGTGACGAATTTACAATTGAGACGCTGACCAATCGCATAATCCGGGGGAAGCTGCACCTGTCATAGAACGAAGGCCTTCTATGGATACCAAAAACGCCAAGCGCATGTAGCTCGAGCCATGACATGAAGTAATGCATCGAGAAGTTCGCGTGCTATACTCCAGGTTCAGTTGTATCCGCCGTTTGACTAAGGCCATGATACAGATTGGCTAAGCCGGCGACCCCGACAACCACTTTCACCCCAATAGTCATCCGGTGAGCCGGGTAAAAGACAGATGGCCTCATGCGGCGAAGGTGCATCGGGAGGGCGAACCAGCTCAACTATAGCCCAAGAAATCCCAGAAATAATGATTTCTCATCCATCCCAGGGACTGCAATCTCCGCAAAAGGAACAACTGGAGAGTTGGGAAGGAAGAAACCCTTCTGATTTACCTCAGTCGCTGGCAGGTTCTCCAAACCTAAGCCGAAAGGATCGTCGAGTGTGGCGAATTTAACGGCCTCCTTCGAGAAGACTTGTGGGTGAAGGAAACGAGCGATGAAATCCTCGAAACTAACCCTGCGGCTTCCAGATTCAAGAAAAAGGCTCTCGTAGATACCCAACACTTTGATCAAACTAGGAAACTGGTGTTGAACAGCATTCACCGGGGTAAGGCCCATTATCACCGGCTTGGCACCGAAAACATATTCGTCCGTGGGAAGCAACTCCTCATAATGCTCCCCTATGACCGATAGGCCAGAAACCTCTGCAAATTCCTCTAAAGAGATTGATACTTCTCGGTCCAGCGAGAGGAAGGTGTGCGTAGGGATATTCCACTGCTCCAAAAAGGCCTTAACCCACCAGGTGGGAAGCGTATGATACTGGAAAAGAGAAGCATAAACGGCGGTATACAACCCAAGCATCATCAACTGCGGTTTCTTCGCTGACAGAATGTAGCGGGCCCATTGCAAAAAACCGGTCGGATGATGAGGAATCAGACCTATGTTATATGGTTGCCCCCACGGCCGCGCCTCGCCTTGACAAATACGGCGTCCCAAGGTATCTAAAATCATAGGAGGCTGAACGGGAATCGAAGCTATAGCAGGCTGAAGAAGGCCTTCTGAAGTCCAATTGACCATCTCCACGGTATAGTTCACCGGGGATGAGTTGGCGTAATGGATCGCCGTGATGGGCTCTGAGGGTACCGCGCATGAAAAGCTTTGTCGACCCCTGATAATCTGATTGTACCATGACCCCTAAAGGTAAAGATTCTTATGTTCTGGATCATGGTCTCTTATCAAAGCTAAGACCTCCCGGTCTATGGGTGCTCCAGGAAATCCCCCCTCTGAGCGAACGAACGGGAACGAAGTATCGAAAAACATGTTGCCTGCAAAAGGGACAGAAATCAACTGTCAGTGTTGTAATTTAATCTTAAAATTCCGACGCTCGACACTTTAAAATTTGTACCACACTGCAATGCAGTGGAAAGGGGACCAAAGGGGGACCCACAAAATCCAGATGACAATGCATCAATTGATAAGACAGCCTCATCATTGGATGAGACTGTCAATTAATGAGGAAATCCTCAAAGATTTTTCTCATTGAATGAGAAATCCCACGGGAAAAGGAGAAAATCTCCCTTTGAGAGCAAAGCTCTGTAATAGAGTGACACTTGTTAAACTTTGGTCATGAGGGAATAAAATTCCTTAAAGAGACTGGCTCTGTAATGATGATGGAAAATCCATCAAAGATTAATTAAAATTAATTCTTGAGAATTAAAAATTCTGGGATCTTCAAGATCCATGAAAAAACTCTTAAGAGCTCCTCATCAAAAGATCTACATGTTATCAAAAGAGCAAAGCTCTGATTCATGGGCTAAGAAACCCCAAGAGAGATTCATGAGATCAAGGCTCTATTAATGAAACCCTAAAAGGGTTTTCTTTAGATCAAAGATCTATGAAGAGCAAGACTCTGTTAATGGGTAAAAACCTTAATTTATCAAAAATTAATTTAATTTTACCTAAGTTTGGTAGAGTTCTAACTTTTGAAAGTTCTTAAACAGAAGTGCAAGGGTCTGAATAAAAATTCTTAAGAAGAAAATGATAATCATCTGAGAACCAAAGGTCCTATTTATAGGCACTGAACCGCCTCTTCAACTCCTGAGTTGATCCAAGGGCTTAGATGTTGCCACCGCTGCACTCACGTGTGCGTCACGTGAGCGCAACGGTGGGGAGGCATTTGTTTTCCCCAATCAGAGCAAAACTCTGTTTTGAATTTCAAAATTCAAAAATTGAAGCAACGCTTCAGATTCTGCGCGCTATGCGCCGCGCGCCACGTGTCAAAAGCAGACACGCCAGCGCCAGGAGCGCTGCGCTTTAGGCAGCGCACCCCCAATCAGAGCAGAGCAAAACTCTGTTCAAATTCCAAAATTTAAATTGAAGCAACGCATCAAATCCAGCGCTCTGCGCTGCGCGCCACGTGTCAAACACGGACGCGCTAATGCAGTTGCGCTGCGCTCTGCGCTGCGTGCCACGTGTCAAACACGGGCGCGCTAGTGCAGTTGCGCTGCCCTCTGCGCAAACACGGGCGCGCTAGCATAGTTGCGCTGCGTGCCACGTGTCAAGCGCAGGTGCGCCAACGCTGGAATTAAAATTCCCCCACCGTCAGATCAAAAGATCTATTAATAATAAATTATTAATTAATCAGAAGTAAAATTCTGTTATGCAAAGATCTTTCCAATCTTGTTAAAAACAAGAAGATTGTCTTCTGTAAAACAGAAGCCTTAGGATCAAAGATCCAACGGTGGGAAATATTCCCAAATCAATCAGAGAAAGATCTCTCTAACCAATTCAACAAATCATTCAGCCCTATATAAAGGACCCTAGACTTCAGGTCTAAAAAAAAAGAGATAGATAGATATAGAGAAAAAGAGAGAGAGAAACCCTTTGCAAAAGAAGAGAAAGCTCTTAGAAAAAAGAAGATTTTACTTCATCTTCAAGGTAAAAAAAGAACTATATTCTTGAATAATAGAGATGAAACCATCTCGTAAAAAGAAGAATCACCTTCTAAAAAGATCAGAGATCTGAAAAAAGACTAAGGTCTTTAATAAAAAGGAAAAGATCAGAAGATCTAATCATAAAATAATAAAAGAAATATTTTTACTTCATTCACAGATCTTTTGATCTATAAAGGCAGAGCCTTTTATAAAAACAAGAACTTTTTGTTCTTGGATCTTGAGGAAAAAGCCTCCTTTGAAGAATATAAATTTGTTCTTTGATCTTAAAGTTGATCAAATGCGCTTTGCGTTATTAAAAAGTGTCTTACACTCATGAACTGCGCTTTTGCGCTCCTTGGACCGGCGCTCAGTGCCAAAACGTGCCACGTGTCAACCACAGACACCGCTTGCGCTTTGCGCTTCTGAAACAGAGCTTTGCGCTCCTTGGACCGGCGCTCAACGCCAAAACCTGCCACGTGTCAACTAGAGACACAATCTGCGCTTTGCGCTTCTAAAAACAGAGTACTGCGCTCATGAGCTGGCGCTCAGCGCCAAGCGCTCTACGTGTCACTCACTGGTGCTCCAACAGACTAGCGCAACACGCTTATACACTAAAAGCGCAATGCGCCAATAAACTAGCGCTAAGCGCGACACGTGTCCTCCTCGTGTGCGCTATCCAGCAGAAGCGCAATGCGCTCTTTCCTTGGCGCAAAGCGCCTGAGCGCCACGTGGCGCACTGTCAGAACATATTTTGTTCTGATAAATGCTGGCATTATTAAAAGGGTCAAGCCCAAATAAAGGCTCAATAGCTAGAACAATAAAATGTTCAACTTATATCAACTGAGCCCATATGCTCATAAACCTGCAAACAGACTTTAGTCCCAAATTGGACTATAGATCTCCCAACCAACATTTGTTTAAGGGTATATCTCTGAACTCCTCTGATATTTATCGTTGTAATCCTTCAACGTCTTCAGAGAGGTGACGGGTCCCGACAGCCATACATTCCACGGACTATGATGTCCTTAAACTGGACTGTGGGGTCTTTAAACTCATGGACTATGATGTCCTTAACCTTGACCGTGATGTCTTAAAACTAACATTGGACTATGGAGTCCTTAAACCCACGGACTATGATGTCTTTAACCTTGACTGTGAGGTCTTTAAACTCACGGACTATGATGTTCTTAACCTTGACTGTGAGGTCTTTAAACTCACGGACTATGAGGTCCTTAACCTTGACCGGGATGTCTTCAAACTAACATTGGACCACCATATCTTTAAACTGGTAATCGACCGAAATGTCCGTAAACTAAACAATAGAGTCTAAATGCTCTTTTGTTGGATCTAAACGATCCTGTTAAGTTGATCTTAGTCTAGAAATTAGACTAACTATCCTTAACAAACGTTTAAGTTGATCTTAGTCTCAAATGAGGCTAACATATCCTTAAACCAAACCCCCAAACCCAAATCTAAGAAGATACGGATTTGGACTAATCCATGTCCTACGGGCGACAGCATAAATTAGTCTCCGTATACAATCCACGGGCAACCACAAATAAAACAAACACCCACGACATGAAGTGACCATATGGAGAAGGAGAAAGTTGTTACCGCGATGCTGTAGCGTAATTAACTGCAGGGGCTTGCGCCTGCAGGGAAGAGTGTCCCCATAATCAAAAACCCCTCAGACGAGGGAGAATCTGACGAAGTCTGCTACATCGACCGCATCCGTTTAAACCTTCGATACATGATACCATAAATCAACTTGGTATCTTCGGAGAGGTGGACGGATAGCACCAATTAGTATCTGCCTCGAATTTCAGGCAAGACGTTTATCGCGTCTGCGTGATTCGGAGGGGAACAGAGAATTTAATTTTCAAGAAAGAAAACCTATGTGAGAAAGGGGGAAAGGATCAAAACTTCAAAAAGGGAATTTAATTCTCAATCTAAGAGTTTAACTTTTCTGCAAAAGAACTTAGTTCTTCCTCTGATTGAAGATCTGCAGAAGCAAATCTCCCCATAGGTTGAGAATTTAATTCTCATCGGGTTGAGATTCTGCCATGCAGATCAAAAATTTAGAGGGGGAATTAAGTTTAGAGAATTTAATTCTCCCAAATATAAAACTAGGATTTAACCCTATATGAGAATTTAATTCTCTCAAAGTTATAGGAATTTAATTCCTCCAAGATAAAAGTAGGGTTCAACCTTATATGAGAATTTAATTCTCCTAAATTTATAGGAATTTAATTCCTCCAAATAAAATTAGGGTTCAACCCTACATGAGAATTCAATTCTCTCAAAATCATAGGAATTTAATTCCTTCAAGACAGAACTAGGGTTTAACCCTATATAAGAATTTAATTCTTTCAAATACATAGGAATTTAATTTCTCTAAAAAATAATTAGGGTTTAATCCTACAGAGAATTTAATTCTTAAAAAATAAAGAGACTCGAAAGATCTCCATGCCCAAATCTAAGAAAATACGGATTTGGACTAGTCCACGCCCTACGGGCGACGACATAAATTAGTCTCCGTATACAATCCACGGGCAACCAAAAACAAAACAAACACCCACGACACGAAGTGACCATCTGGAGAAAGAGAAAGTGGTTTCCGCGATGCGGTAGTGTAATTAACTACAGGGGCTTGCACCTGCAGGGAAGAGCATCCCCACAATCAAAAACCCCTCACAATGAGGGGAATCTGACGAAGTCTGCTATATCGGTCGCATCCGTTTAAACCTTCGATATATGGTGTCATAAATCAACTTGGTATCTTCGGAGAGGTGGACGGATAGCACCAAATAGCATCTGCCCCCAAATTCAGGCAAGACGTTTGTTTTCCCGGTTTTCGACGGGGAACACTCGTCCGTGTCCAAACGGTAGGGCAAGCTCCCCAGGTCGCCGCTCCCCCACATCGGGACCGGGACCCCTACAGAGGGAGAGAAGACTCTGCTCGCATCGGTACTGCCGGCCACCGCCTCGCTGCCTCCCACGGCCGCAGATCTCCCAGGCCAACATATTCTATGACCCGCTGGGCGCCCCACAGTTCAATACCGAGGTCCGTCGCCAGACCGCCTCGCCCCGAGCCCCTTCGCGCCCCTGTCCCTCCCGAGGAGATGTCAGTCAGCTCGCCTACTCCCAGGCATGACCGACACCCCCTCCCTTGACGGGGTCGTGCGGACGGGACTCGTCACGGCAGCTCGAAAACTACCTCACCAGGGGACCTAAGGAACCTCATCGAAAAGAACCGGGGCCGCGGCCAGACACAGGTCTCTAACAGCAGAGGCCAAAGATCAGAATGTGCCGAATCGTCGGGATACCATGGCCGACTCGACACCCTCGAGAAGAACATCGAAGGTATGCATCGGGAAGGTCACCATTCGAGCGACGGGGCTAAGTACGCCACCGACTCGCTCACAAAACCCTTCACCGAGGAGCTGCTCGCCGTCCATGTCTCCTCCCGGAACAAGCCCCCGAAGGTCTCTCTCTTCGACGGTAAGTCTGACCCGAAGGACCGCTTAGACGCATTCACCGCGGGAATGAGCTTCCAAGACAACTCTGACGCCGCCCAATGCCGAGCTTTCCTGGCCATTCTCATCCGCTCTGGATGAGACTGGTTCCGAGGACTCGCGCCACGCTTGATCTCGGTCTTTGACGAGCTGGCCATCCAATTCCTCGGCCACTTCGTCGGGAACAGACGGCAGAAACGGACCGTCGACCATCTCTTCACAATCAAGAGCGGAGACAAAGAGACATTTAAAGGGTACGTCACCCGCTTCTACAACGCCCTTCTCGAGGTCCCAGAACATCGGGACGAGACAGTCATTACAACACTTAGGTCCGGTCTTAGGCACAGGGAGTGGTTACGCTCCTTTGCATTAGCGCAACCTAAGACCATAGCCGAGGTAAAGGCCTGGACCGAATGTGAGATCCAACTCGACTCCGAGGTGAACGCAAATCTCCCCCGGGCAGAGCAGACCGACTAAAAGAAAAGGGCGAGGGAAGAGAGGAAGAGGCTTAAGCGGCCAAAGCCCTACTCCCCGAAGTTTCAGGAGTACACCCCGCTAAACGTCTCCCAAACGGTACTGCTAGAGGAAGCTAAGGGCGAGGGGTTCTTCAAGCTCCCCCCGGTCTCGCGCACGGCGGAAAAACGCACCCGAGGCCCCTACTGCGGTTTCCACAGGTCGCAAGGCCACCCCACAGAGAGCTGTAAGCAGCTCTGAGACTATATCGAGGAGCTCATCCGTTCGGGACACCTAGCAGCGTACTTGCGAGACAAGCGACAAGCTGGCCGCGAGCGGGAGTAGCGTCCCCCTCCCGGCGAGTTGACAATCAGCCAAATCATGGTCATGTCGGTGGGGGAGTGTCGAGTACCCATGAGACTCAGCACCCCACGCCGGTCGTGGAGGCCAACAGACACCCGAGGAGCTCAAACTTTACCAATAAAAAGAACATCTACCAGCGTGTACTTCTTTTACTAAGGCAATGTAAACTTTTCTCAAGATCTTTTTTGTTCATATAATAAGAGGGGATCAATAAAACATTGCAAAAAGGAGGAGTTTTGTTTATTCAAAAGGGTACTATAGGATCCTCAGCCGTATATCGAAAAAGAAAAATTACAGTAGCGGGGGAAGGGGATGCAGAGAACATTGCTCGTAGTATTCCGAGAATATTTCCGCCAGCCAAGCCCTCGCGGCCTCAGACCTCAGCCCCTGATGCCGCTCGCGAACGTCGGCATCGTGCCTCAATTGGCAGTACTCAAGGATGAGTGCCACCGAGTGATCCCGCCGACCCGCGGAGATCAGGCCGAAGCGCCGCAAAGACTTTAGCTTACCAATCGCCTCGTCCTTCAGCTGTTCGGACAAGGGGTTGTAGAGCCCCGGCGACGCCCTCCAAATGGAGTACATCAACGGCTGAAGCAGCGGGGAGCACCGAGAAAGTAGTCGGCCGAAATGATCCTCGATGCGGCCTATCACTAAATCCACCGTGTCCTCGGTGCAGTGCTGATCGTAGAGGTACACGTCCTCGAAGTTTACGATATCGGGGATGGTAAAAGAGAAGTCCTCCATTCTTACGTTTTGGATGTGAAGGAAGGAGTGATCAACGCTCCCTCCGTTTTATAGCCCACAAAGCCCTAGGAGTCCAACAGTCGCTCGTTTCACACACAACTGTACCGCCACGCGGCAGACATCGAGCCCTTCTCGGCGAAATCGAAACGAAACAGCTCCGGCGCTTTGCCTCCCCCCACGCGTTCATGATACGTGTCACCCGCGACTGTCCCTCTTCCCGATACTCACACCGGAAAGGTCGGACAGAACCTTACGAATCAACTGGGCTCGCCCTTGCTCGGTTATCCCTGGCCGGTAGTTCCCTACCCCACAACGCCAGGGATCTAAGCCCTCACCAAGAGGCGCCGGGCAGTAACCCTGCTCGGCCCGTCCTTAAGGATCAAAGCCCTCACTAAGAGTCAACCGGGCTCGCTCTTGCTCGGTTATCCCTGGCCGGTAGTTCCCTACCCCGCAATGCCAGGGATCGAAGCCCTCACCAAGAGGCAGCCGAGCAGCTACCCTGCTCGGTTATCCCTGGCTAGTAGTTCCCTACCCTACAACGCCAGGGATCTAAGCCCTCGCCAGAGGCACCGGGCAGTAACCCTGCTCGGCCCGTCCTTAAAGATCAAAGCCCTCGCCAAGAGGCACCGCGCAGCAACCACGCTAGGCCCGTCCTTAGCAGGCCTCTTACGGCCCCTCCCGCGCTAAGGATCGAAGCCCTCGCCAAGAGGCAGCCGAGCGGCTACCCAGCTCGGCTATCCCTGGCTGGTAGTTCCCTACCCCCACAACGCCAGGGATCTAAGCCCTCGCCAAGAGGCACCAGGAAGTAATAATGCTCGGTCCGTCCTTAAGGATCCAAGCCCTCGCCAAGAGGCAACCGAACAGCAACCCTGCTCGGTCCATCCTTAGCAGGCCTCTTACGGCCCCTCCCACGCTAAGGATCGAAGCCCTCACAAAGAGGCAACCGAGCGGCTACCCTGCTCGGCTATCCCTGGCTGGTAGTTCCCTACCCCACAACGCCAGGGATCAAAGCCCTCACCAAGAGTCACCGGGCAGCAATCCTGCTCGGTCCATCCTTAGCAGGCCTCTTACGGCCCCTCCTGCGCTAAAGATCGAAGCCCTTACAAAGAGGCAACCGAGCGGCTACCCTGCTCGGTTATTCCTGGCCGGCAGTTCACTACCCCACGAAGCCAGGGATCCAAGCCCTCGCCAAGAGGCAACCGGGCAGCAACCCTGCTCGATCCATCCTTAGTAGGCCTCTTACGGTCCCTCCCGCGCTAAGGATCGAAGCCCTCACAAAGAGGCAACCGGGCAACACTCCTGCTCGGTCCGACCTTAGAGGATAACCCGGACGTATCTTCACCACACGATCCCCACGTCGACTTCGGGGCCACGAAGATACTGACCTCTCACCGGTCTTTGCACACTTAGGTAATTGGCAAAATGGTTAAATTCAACTCGACGTGCGGTCGCCAAATTAAATTCTCTAAGCTCAGCACCGTGCAAACAGAGATTTAACAATAAGCAAAAGGAAAAAACCGCGCCGAACACCGCAAAAAATGCTTCATTCAAAAGTCTTTACAAAGGTATTATTGGCCCCCGGCCTTACAAAAACGCCCGGAGGCTTACAAGATTCCCGAAGCAACAAAAGAAAAGATATAAGAAGACGAGGGGTTTTCATGCCTCAGGGCCGGACGCAACCCCGATGGGCTCAATGTCCACCACGACCGGGGCTGCGTCTTGAGGATCGGCGCCTATCGCATGAGCCTCGGCGGCGCCCTCGCCGGGAGCCTCTTCCCCGGCAGCGCTTCCGGGGGCATTCCCCTGCGCGTCATTCCCGCGAGGATATTCATCCCGGAGCTCTTCGTCAGGGAACTCTGGCATCCGAGCCTTAACGGCGTCGAGAGCATCGTGCCAGATGAGGGTAGAGGCTGCGGCTAGGTCGGCATAAAAATGGTCTGACTTCTTGTAGTTCTCCACGGCCTTCGACGCTCTGAGCTCGGCTCGCTTCGTCCCCTCTATCGCCGCCTCCAGCTCCTTCCGGAGGGAGCCTGCCGACTTCTTCAGGGTGCCAACGAGCACCTTGGAGTCCTGAAGCTTGGCCTCGGCGGCCCGGGAGGCCTCAGGTGCCTGGCGACCTCCTACTTCCCGTCCGCCACCTCCTGCTTCCCAGCCGACACCTCGTTCTCGAGGACAGCGACCTTCGCCATCGCCGCCTCCAGCTCCAACTTTGAGCTCTCCTCCAGCGAGGAGAACTCGCCCGCGGCTCGCATCGCCGGGGCAATTTCCTCGTCCTCCATCTGGATGACAAGGGCGACGTGCTGGAGGACCTGAAGAAATCAGAGGGGGTCAGAAAGAAAAGAGAGGCACCAAATCTCATGAATAGTAAGACGCTGAGTGAAAAACCAAGTAAAGTGCGAGCACTAACCTGCACGGCCTCTTGGGCAATGGCTGCCATTTGCGCCCTGAGAGTCCCCCGAGGGATTTTGCCCCCGGCCGACCTCTCCATCTCTGTCAGCAGGCTATCAGCAACGGAGAGCCCCGAGGGCACCTCAAAGCAAAGGTCGCCCTCGTCCACAAAGATCGGGGAGGCCGGGGTGCGCGGAACCGTCTGGTGAAACCTCTTGAGAGACGACGCCGGGGAACCAATCTCTATCTCCGAAGCCCGGGCCTCTTGTTCCCGAACCCGCTTTCGGCTCGGTGCCTGGCTGGACTCCAGGACACGAGCCGCACTCGAACGCCTAGGTGGGGCGGCTGCAGGGGGAGCCAGGGCCAACGTCGGATGGGAGGAGCTGGCACCTCCAGCCCTCGATCCCTTCTTCTGCTCTGCATGGCCGCTCGGAATTTGCTCACTTCCATGGGTTCTGCACAAAACAAGGTACAAGGGAGTCAGCAACGCAAGCAAAAATGAAAGTAAATGCAAATCTAACAGATCGCCTGTAAACTTCTAACTTACCTGCGAACTGGGCGGGGCTGAGCCTAACCCAACTAAGGGCCTGCTCAGAAAGCAGCACGTCAGCCCGGGGAATGGGCTCCCACTTCGTCACTTTCGCCGCGTCGGGATCGTTCGACTGGCTCTCCCGCCAGCAACTATCCCTAAACCATTGGGTAGGCACGGGCCAGTCCTCACTCTCGGGCGGCCCAACGAAGAAAAACTTCTTCTTCCAATCGTGGATGGAAGAAGTTACGATGACGACCCCCGACCCGGCAGCACTTCCCCGCTGCTTCCTAAAGGAGATGTATACCCACCTCGGCTCGCCCGCACGAGTGCCGGGGTGACCTTTGAAACAGAGAGAAGAAGCAAGGGTGCTCAGCCTGAAAGGGATCAGGTGTAACTTCAAACGAATCAGGAACCGAAGGAGAATCCTCCAGGAGTTCGGCACTAGCTGGCCCGGGGCTAACCCAAAATGATTCAGCGCTCTAACAACCTTGGGAGAAAAGGGCAGGCGCATTCCGACCCAAAATGCTTCCAGGTACAGAGCAATCTCCTTACCCCGTACCTGATCTGCCCTCTCCCCTTCCTCGGCCAAACGCGGCGTATAGCCAGGAGGAATGTGGAAACGAGCCCGAACGGTGGCGAGCTCGTCCTCACACCTCACCGTGGACGACACGCCAGGGGCATCTACGACCTCCGCTCCGGAAACCACCCCCGCCGCGCGACCCCGGTAACAGGATCTGACCTTAACTTCCCGGGAGGACTCCGACTCAGAAGAAGAAGAGGAGGAAGAATCTACAGGGGGCTCTCTAGACTTTACCCGAACTATTTCTACCAACTCTTCACAAGAAGACATATAACCTGATGGAGGGGATGAATCCTCGGAAGAGCAAAACGCAGATATCCCGACCTAAGAAGGAGAGCGCCGAGCTAACGAGACTCAAGACGAGAAAATTATGAAGAGGTATGGGCCCTCATGGGGACCCCACCTCTATTTATAGCTGCCGGCGTACACATCCAACGGCGACAGTCATCTCCCGTTAAAACGACTCATCGAGTTCGACGACCCCTATTGCTCCACCTGTCGCGCACGCATTGGTCGCACCCCGTCGGAAACGGGAAATCCGCGGCTCGTCACGTCAGCCAACCAGCGCTTGACACGTGGGTTGTCGCTTCGGCAAACGTACGCACGATCCGACGTTTCCTCTTTAATGCAGGATCTGACCCCTGATCCGCTGACGTCATCAAGAAAATACGGCTGATTGCCCGGCAATGCACGCTTAAGATATCTTCGAAAAGGAGCTCACCTCGGATGACCCGGCAGACCACTCTCGACCCGACCCGTGAGAGGGTCGGGATGAGAGTGGGGGGCTAATGATGATACTCGATATCGGTGATCTCCCAGATCGTGACACGTGGCAGATGACGTGTCCCGAAGCTTGCAAGAAAGGACCAAGAACGGTATGTCGGAATAATACCCCGGGTCTGCGACCCACGGACGTAGCCGACCTTCTGCGACCGACCACTCCACTCCTGTGCCCGCCTTACAAACCACCATTGGCTCACCTCCAAGCCCCCTGCACATTTGGCCTCCTCGGCCCTCTCAGCTCGTTTCTGGGCTATCGCAGAACCAAGATACCTCGGCCTTCCGCTCGTCCTCGAGCCTCCTGCCGAGCTCATCTGCCTCGGTTTCATCGACCGACCTACAGCATCGATCACAGGCGCCTCCGCCACGGCTCCGCAAATCTTGCCATGCGCGAGATATCCACCGGCCACGTCCCGTGTTCCACGTCATCACGATCCCCCATTAACGAGCCTGTCTCGCCATTAATACGGGATCCCGCCTATCATGCGGACGTGACGCCAGGAGCGTAACGGCCGGCGTGATTCTCGCGCCTGCCCGCCTGTTGCCACCACTATATAAACCCCTCTTTCAGACGGTTCAAGTAAGTCATTTTTTCCGCTCACTAGGCCGTTACTCTGCTCAAATATCCGGTATAACTTGATCGTCGGAAGTTCCTCGGTGGTACAACCATCCTGGGACTTCCTTACAGGTAGCTCGGCCTTAACCACCTCAAACCCATTGAGACCCACACGGTTCAGGAGTCAACCTCCACTTCAATCTCAGTCGTCCATCGTCGCCAACGTACAACCATCCTGGGACTTCCTTGCAGGTAGCTCGGCCTCAACCACCTCAAACCCATTGAGACCCACACGGTTCAGGAGTCAACCTCCACTTCAATCTCAGCCGTCCATCGTCGCCAACAGCAAATCTACAGAAAGTAACATCTGAACATGATCCGACATCCGTCAAGTTATCTTGATGTCGTAGAAACCAATTCTCATATTGATATTCATAATAAGCAAGAATGGAAATTAGAACCAATCCTATTTAAAACACCCTTTAAAGAAGTAGAATAGAATTCTTGATTCGAATGAGACGAACAAAAACCACAGGTGATTTATGATTCTTGTAATTATTCACTTCAGTATATTGATATCAAATAAGGCGTTTGGCTTCCACAATCTCAAGTAATTTCTAACAAAATTACTCCCCGAGAGCCAGTAAAAGACTTTCTATCTCACATGTCAAACAAAAAATAAAAAGAAAAGGAGAAATACAATTGATTATAACCCAACACACCTATAACCCATCACAAATTTCACCTATTGACAAAGAATATCTAAATATTGCAGCCTAAACGGTAGTATAATTTCCAGCCACTATACTCGCATTTGCTCTCTGCTGGAAGCACTATGCTTGCCTCGATAAAGTTTGAGAATATCTTCACTTCAATTATGTTTAACTTTCAGGAATTATAATCATTATCATAAACTATTCTATCATTGTTGGCTGACTTTTGAGTACCAGAGCTTCTTCTGGCACACCAAGAGCTTCTCCTTCTCAGCTTTGTACTCGGTATCATGTTTCTGGCACCCCCACTTCATGCCCTTGGCAAGGGTGGCTATGGCATCGATAAAATACTCCGATTCACAAATTATCACATACCCATTCGGACGAAGGATCCGATCCATTTCAAGGAGCACATATTTCATTTCACATCTGCCATAGTGGTTGGAACAATTTCAGAATAAATGGAAAGCGAATAAATGAAATTCTGGTGAACTCCTAATTTAAAAATAAAATAAAATTCAGAAAGGATTTAAATAAACATTGTATGCAAAATCCTAAGGTTTTGATGCATGTTTTTTAAAGGATTACTCATTGATATTTATGCGCATGTTCTTTTAGTCTGTATGCATGACTTTTTCGATGCTTTCCACTGAAGCAATAACATGCTCCTCTGGTTTCTATCAAGTATTTTTTTCTGTGATAAAATTCTATCGAGTATTTTGATGCTTAAAATGAGCAAGTTTCTTGGCTGTAAAGGGGGTTCCTAAAGAATATCAAAGGTGGAATTACTTTTTTAATATATGAAACACTCCCAACTGTTATATTTTAGCACAGTAAAATATTATACCTGTGACTTTCAGCAGTAAAAAGGCCATCAAGATGCAAGAGGTTATATGTCCGAGGGTATGTTGAAAACGGCTCACACCTACAAACGTGAACAAAAACAGAGTCATGGTTAAATTCAGAGAGACATGCGCTCATAGACACATTTTCAAGCAGATCATAATGAAGAAGTACGAGGGCCACGCTTTCACGCAAGTCACGATGCAAACAAATGGAGGCCAAATAGATGTATACAACAACCATGATTGGGAACATTGAATGCATATGCCTTTGTGGACAAATAAAGCGCAGAAATGGAAATTCTGACTCTTTGCCAGAAAGACGCTTACAGGTACACAAAAATGGGTTATGCATGTTGTAACATGTGTCTGGAAACTTGAGACGCAGTTGAAACAAATTTTGAATTCAAATATTTATAGAAGCGAGGGTTGTAGAGTTTCCAATTGCTATATTAAGATGTTATTTGGAGAATACATACAAAATATATACATGTGCGCGCGCTGCGTGTGATATCGGTTTCAGTATATACATTCAGTACATAAGTGCATTTGATTCATGTAATAGCTAACCATAATTTAATATCCGGCTGGGTACATATGTTCTATATCTTAATGAGTTTGCGGCACTAATATATCCAATATGGGACAGTATACATTTGTAGTTTACATCTACAAGTAATTAAATTAGCAGAAAATTAGGAAATGCGTGTTCTACTTGTAGTTATCATGAGAGAACCTCTAACAATGCAATAAGTTTCCGAGCGTATCATTTTAAGCCCGAGCTTAAGAACTCAGGTCGAGCACAGTTTCTTATAAATACTCATTGAGCATGCCACTTTGAAACAACGAGGCATCATTGACAGCTAATTTTAGAAAATAAATATTCTGAATTTTGAAGAAAGGTGGTCATTTAAGTGAATAACATTCTTAAAGATATGTTTTTACTTGATAAAGGGTAGCGATAGGGTGAGATGGGATTCTTAAAGTGAGATGGAAATATCCGACCATTAGACCGACAATCGGATTTTTCCATCATGTTCTACACGTCAAAATATGTATGTGTATAAAAAATTAGACGATATGGGAACTTGTAGATCATGCATCAAGGGTATGCAATGTATGCAACTTTTACGATGCTTTAACAACCATCCATTTTGCGACCGTGATATCCATAATTTAGAAACGTCTAAATCGTCTTAAATTTTTGTACGCGTATGTTGATTGACATGTAGAACAAGACGTATGGAGCCGATAGTCGTTTTGATTAATAGATGATGGTCGAATTTTTCCATGTCGCTTTAAGAATCACATCTCACCATCTCACCATATCGCTACTCATCATCTGAAATCAGATGATAATTTGCACCAACTACCCTGAACTTCCACTCCAATAAAGAAGTTGCACCGACTAGCAAATGAGCAGTATCTTTATTTTTGACAAACCATAGTGTCTGTGTGTGTGTGCATGCACCCATGCCCAGATGTTTGAACATGTAAATTCTATAGTTGCTACAACATTTCCAAGATCTCACTAAAGGGATGCTGCATATAAAACTAACTGGTATATAACTTGCTAAAAGGAATTGCGCATGTAAAGGTATGATATATGTAATTACTCACCAATCATGGTAGGTACCAATTAAACCTCTATCATAGACCGCTCCGAGCGAATTTGGCCCATAGGAAGAGACGACATTCATTACCCACAAAGGCGAGTTTATAACAGCAGCCGCAAATCCTCCATATAATGTATTCATGTCCATCACATTGCGAATTTTATCAGTTCCAAGAGCAGGGAGAACTGATTTATAGTGTTTTGCCCTCACTTTCCATTTACCATTGTCATGCTTAAATCCATTAGAATTACCACCAGGAACCATAGCAACGCGCTCAGGTGCAACATTCAAACGCTCTGGCCATTTTGGAGTAGATTTCAGACTCAGCTTCTTTAAGTCTTGGCTTGGTACAGTGAGACATGGGCGTAGAGGAATGTACCAAGCTGAGTCTGGATCTGTGCTATCATCACACTTTGGTGGATAAGAGCCTGGAGTAAGCTGATTATAGCAGGTATTGTCTGAAGATTTTTGCCAAACAGCAATGTCGTCCTTTTTATTGTATAATTTGAAGCACATGCTTGTTAGAAGTTTCTTTAATTTGTCAAAATCTGCTTTTTGCTCTTCCACTGTTGTGTTCCATCCTCGCCATCTGTTCTCATAGTTTACAGGCGGACCAGAGAGAACCCAGAAACCACCAGGTCGAAGAATGCGGTGTATTTCTTGGAGGTATATCCCACCTGAAATATGATGGTTCCAATTTAGAAAAATACTTATTAAGTAATACACAAAAAAAAATTATGTTTGAGAATCTGTTTTAAAGTATTTATACAAGTTCCAGAATATGCGGTTTTCTTCAAGTTTGACCAACGGAAGGATTATATCTGACATCAGCCTTAGTTATGGTCATGACAATCTCAGAACAATATGTTACTCCTTCCCTATACTAATACTCATGCAAACTATTTAAATATCTTGAGTTAGCAGGATTGAATACCGTTTGCCAACAGATACAACAAAAGAAATATTTCCTATAAGATAATTGCTATTGGTATTTGTTTCCTTAGAAATAAAACATGATTAAAGAGTATTACCAAATTCCGTCCATGGGATGAGACATCTAGAGCAGTGAGCCATATCAAAAGAATTTGCAGGGAAAGGAAGACGATGCATTGATATGATTCCCAAAATTGCTGGGATACCACGTTCTAGAGCAAACTGTACTTGAGCCTCATGATTATCTCTAGGTGCAAGAGAAACAGTAAGAATTCCTCGGTCCAACAGATCTCCGCCCCAACTAGCAACCTGTAAGAACAAGATATTAGCACATATGTATGGAATGCGCGCGCGCGCGGACACAAAATCTCAGTAAATACTTTTACAACTGCGGCTGCAAAATACACCACAAATTCCATTCCTAAAGCAAGATTAAATTTCAGATAACTAAATTTGCTTAGTAACTGTACTCAACTTCAGGGAAGTAATATCTGTACTCCCTTTCATATATTACTTCTCTTCTTTTGTATATTCGTGAAACATATGGCTTAAACCAGCAAGTTCTAAAATTATGATTATCTGATCATACTTAAAGACTAGAGACTGGTCTTAAAGAAAATTGTGGTTGATTTCATTCTAGTGTAAATATGCTATTGCAAAATTAAAATTACACTATCCACAGCCAGATAATTTTTTTTTGTATAAATAGATAAAGGAAGAGAACTATGGATGGGGCTTGGAGTAGCCCATTGGTGGGGCTTGGAGTAGCCCAAATGGGGAGACCCGAGATTGAGCCCGGGGTCTTCCATTTATGACGGGGTGGCTAATTTATCCCACCTATTATCAAAAATAAAAAAGGAAGAGAACTATGGCAAGATGTTAGTGAAGTATTATCCCAATAAAACTGCAATTCAGCTAATTACTTCCTCCAGAATCATATAATCGTAAACAATTTTCGTACACACCCAATGCAGTACACATGAACATGCGAAAAGAACATGAGAGCAACAAGACATGCAAAAGAGAGTACTAACCCCACATCCAGTATCGATAGCAGTTCGAATTATTCCATCCTTCATTCCCGGAATAAGAGCTTGCATCAAGTCGACATATGCACCCACTCCATGGGGAAACATGGTCCCTCCACCGGGGAATAGGAACTTTTCACCTTCTTTCCTCAGCCAGTTCTGATTGGATTTTTGATTGTTTATCCAGTCATAAGGTACATTCCTAAAATTATGCAGATATAAAGTTTTCAATTTTCATTAAATGCACCAGGCATGTTTGGGCAAGAGGGAGGAAATTAATCAGCAAATGAAAAAAATGAGTAATATATCAGCAATGTGTTGGCTAATACCTGTACCAGCACTCATCTCTGCTCTTTGGCCATTTAATAGGTGGCTTGTATCCTGTAGGAGGAGGCACCAAGCATTCCTTCCTTTCAGTCATCGGCGGGCAATGCCGTTCCATAAAACTTAGTCTGTAGTTTCCATACTTCCTCCATCTCTGAAAATTTTATTTTAACAAAGAATTATTTAGTATTTAAGAAGACTGGCATTGGTTTTCAAGAAAATCGAGAACAATGCAAGCAGAATGTTGTCTTAGTGATGTAAACGCTTCCTTGTTGCATGTATAGAAATGGACCAAAATTATTTAAGCTAATATGCTAGTGATCGTGCCATTATCTACATGTTATAATAAATGAAAACTTTATTTCTCAAATTGTGCAAACTCCTAAATTTGCAGAATTAGGAAAATTCCAACTTTCAAGACGGGAAGATGACCAGATCTGCTATCAGTAGAGCAATTATATGTGTTGCAAAATGTAAGCCAAAGAGGCAAAGGTAGCACAACACAAAATCAGTTCATTATCATCCATGTTGAGGATCGGTTGATTAAATATTTATTTACATTTAGTCAACTGACCCTTTTGTACCAAATTCCAAGCAAATCACGGTCGATAGAGGAGCATGTCAAAAAGTGAGAAGCCACTAGGGAACGGTTAACAGTCAAACTATACCATATGTCAATCTATCCACAAATGAATTGATAGGTTTAATGAGTATATCAAATGGTGGATTATATGCCAGATTGAACCATGAAATCCTTCCTTAAGATTCAGTAAATGTACGGGCTTTGGCTTGGTCGTAAATTCTGTGGGGTTAAGGAATAACATTATGACTATAAGATAAAGAATGGTTCAAACTATTATATTCGTTTTTTCTTAGAAAATTCTTAATGATGCGATTTTAGGGACTAAATAATTTTGGCTGCCATCCAGGTACACTAATGAACTGATGGATTTCCTTTTCAGATATAAATACCGATCACTATATACTGTGATATCCATGCATATCTAAAAGTAACCTAAACTAAGCCTCAGCAAAAAAAATTCCCACTACCTTAGGGTCCGTGCATGGTGTATAATCTTGATAGTCAATGCCGCATTCTGAAAATACAAGAGGTTTGATTTGAAGAGGAGAGATTGCAGTATCTTTTCGGGATTGAGTTGATGGAACCGTAACTTTTGTGGTGAATCTGTTCTTCTCGGAGCAATATATTCCACCAAGGTAAAATGAAAATCCACACAGTACTACAAACATTAAAGCCATGGGCACTGCCCTGGAACTTTTATTAGGGTAAGTCCCCAGCTTGGCATCTTTACTCTTCATTATATATATCAGTTATTGAGGCCTGCAAAACCAAGACATAACAGGGCATGTCAGATAACATAATTGAAGGGGCGCGCGCGCGCGCACGCACACACACATATGAAAATCACAATTATTTTATATAATAAATCAAAATAATGATACGATCGATGAAGGTAGACTTTACATATGCTACTAAGTAAAATAAATTAATCAATTATTCAAGAAAACTAAGCAATTTAAATTACAATATATACAGCTTTAAATAAAAAGTTGAAAACATGTACTGCTGTAACGGCAAGTAAAAGTGGTGATGCAAAAATAGATTCTTTTGGTATTCATATCGTTGATAAGAAATTTAAAATCTAAGAAGACAAAAGAAATTCTATTTTATAAAATTAACACAAAGGCATAAATGGCACAAATAAACAACAACAAACGAAACGACACATACCGCCCTTAATTAACAATGTAATTATTAAATTTACAAACATCTATAACCTGAAAAATCCAAAAGGTACTTGTAACATTCGATCACCGAATGCCTATTTATTTATCTTTATAAATAGATCAGATCAATAGTTTGTGCTACAGCAAGTCAGTAACCAGCCAAAACCCTGCTTTCTCCTACCATGTATATTAGAACTAACAATAAATCTAAATATTGTATTAGACCTGACAATCTTCTTTCCAAGAAACTAAATCTAATGCATCTGCAGTCATAATACAATCCGATATTGAAAACAAATTGGAATTATGCTCTAGCTATTTCCAGATTCAGATCAAACCTTAGCAAAAAATATCGAATAAATATGATTACTTTATAGGAGACAACAAAGAAAGAAACAAAAAACCTGTATCGTCATGCGAGTACATGTGGCTAATAGATAGCTACTCACAAATTCGGTTGATTAATTTCAATGATTAAATAACTAATGAACTTAAGAACAATAATTCAACAGAAAAGAGATTAAAATATACAGTAATCAAATTTAAACCTTCAATCCAAAAGTTGAAGGAGACTCTCAAGCCCAAAACAATGATCGCAGTAAAACACCTTAAAGCAAAATCTGTAACTACTTAGAGCTTCCCGGCTTAAACCAAATGAAAATTAAATCATCGAGAGGGATAATCTATTTATCAATCAACTTACAGGTCTCACATTTTCTGAAGGCAAATCAGGTGTTCATGAATACATAAGCAAAATATTAAAAAGTTTGGCCTTTTGCTTCACAAGTTGGAAAAAGAATACTAAGGAATCTATGACAAATGTCAAGGAATCTGATTTCAGTACACAGATCCACTAACAATTGCCTCCAAGCTAATTATAAATAATTAAGAACAGACAACAAAAACATAGTTATGACATTTGACAGCTGACCAAGGGGAATGCTGGGAATCTAAGACAATTGGCATTAAATCTAATTTCAATACTTAGATCCAATTAAAAAATTGCTTATATCATTTAAAACAGACAGTTGAGCAACACAAAACCCATGATCTATCATAAAAATGTGGTCTGCGGACAAATGAAAAAGGCAACAAAAGGGACTTCAGAAAAAAAATAGATAACGGTGATGACTCCTAGTTCTCCAATCAAAGCATGAGCTTTGATTAATAATAATGGATTCTCGCGTCACCGACACCAAAAAATATATTATTCGAAATTTGCCGCAAAATCAAATTCAAATCAGTTTTATTAGAAGATCCAAAATTCACCCAGATCTCTCATTTCATCGAAAAAATCGATGAATCCAGCGTCATCAACCGAATCCGATCAGATCGCCGCTAAAACTCGATTCATATCGAACAAAATCGAAAACAAAACCTCGCCAAAAACCTAATCAGAACCCTAGAACCCAAACAAAACAATAAGAATGCAAGTACGAAATCAGCAGAGAATGAGAGTACCTCTGAGATCTCGCTCGCTTTCTCTCTCTAGAGACTATAATTGAAGTTGTGGGTGAGAGATGTGAGAGAGAGAGAGAGAGAGGATGACGAAGGCTCATCGAGGACTCGCGTTCGTTTCGAAGAGTATAAATAGAGACGAAGAGAAGTCGCAGTGAGTCCTCGTTGAATTTACTTTATAGCTGGCATCAGCGGTCGCTCAGTTAAAAAAAGACTGAAAAGAGAAAAGAGACGGAGAGAAGAACTGAGGCGCATAGCTGGAAAGCAAATATTAATTAATTACATAAAGAGTTCTGAGTTTTTTCACATCACTCTATGATCTATTTCTGTTTTAAAAGCACAAATCTTTTAACTTAAATATACGACAACAGCAACAATTGAGCCTATATCCCAAGCATATGTTGCAGTCTACATAAACCAGCATGAGAATCACGTTGGGTCGATCACATGAATCATCCACCTTCACTCATTCCTATCGAACAATATGATTTCATTAAGGCATTTGGCACCCATATATTTTCGTATCGCTTCCATCCACGTTTTCTTTGGTCTCTGCTTCGCACTTTTTACATTGCGTGAATTGAGAGTATCTATTCGTCGAACCGGTGCTTTCGTACGTCTGCGCCACACATGACCAAACCGTCTCATGTGGTTTTCCCGCATATTTTTCTTCACGTGTGCTATACCAATTTTTGCACGAATATTCCGGTTTCATACAAAAATCTTATAGCTTGAGTGTGTATGTTAGATTATTTTGAAAAGTTGTTCCGGATAGTCTCTGCAGAACTTGATGGCTATCAAAACAATCGAATTATATGTGACAAGTAGTTCTGCCACTTTGCAAGTCAGGAGCAAATAGATGTCTTTGATTTTATACCAATTTAATTCTCCGCATAAATTAGATCTTTAATTGTCTCGGGTCATTAAGAACTGCAATTTTGCAACTGCCGAATGCGAAAGATTGTCGTTGCAGATCATGGTTTGGATATTTTTATTTTAAGAAAAACTAATAACTATTTTGTACATAGCAGATGTACATTTTTTAAAGGAAAATTGCAACAAAATTATCGGAATGTATCAACATCTCAGTTATAAAGGATTTCTCTTATTTCTTTTAGAAAAATTCCTTTTAGGATCTTCTTTGTTTTAGCTGAGCATCTATCATTCATTTTTCCTAAATCTAATTGATGTGAACGTGCAATTAAAAGATTGCATTGTCATTTGTTGCCGTTTTTCACACCGAAAAAACTTCTCAATAAGAGATTGCAAAGAAATTTTCTCTACGAGCCTTTATAGAGAAGATTTTTCCTTTTACACTGTTGCGTAATTTCTTGTTTTTCCGTTTAGCATGCCTAAAATTTGCCCTCATTGTCAACTGAAAAAATTTTCCAAAACATGTTGTTTTCATGTGTTCCATCTCTTTAATCATTAGAGCTGTAGATAATATATATAGAAAGGACGTCAAAATTTATAGATTGATATAGGTAAATCTCCATCGTTTTTACTGAAGAATGTAAAATATAAACCGGAAACTCATTGTATCAGAATTTTGTTTCTTGTATTTTATAGAATAGTGGATGCACCACCCAGTTTCGTTATATATATGAAACATGAGAACAAACCACCTTACAAGGACAATGGTTCACAAAAAGATACAAAGCATAAGCATCATAGGTTCAAGACAGTCGCTAAACAACCTGCAGTAACCGCACAACAAAACATATGCACCTCCAAGCCACAAAGCAAAACAATTACAACTCCAAATACGACCAAACACCATAAGAGCTGGCCCGATATCCCCAGTTGACCCGTGTCCCGCTCAGGGGTCTGATGCAGATGTAAGGCAGCCCCAAGGCCCGACGCTAACGCTGATCAGCGGCACTCCCTTCCCCCTCCGTTTCAGCGCCGCCGCCGAACTCCGAAACCGGAGAGAAGATAGGTGCAGGCTTCAAATGTTTTGCTAACACATAACACTCTTTCTATGTACACTTGATTTAATGAAGGAGTACCGAGGACAAGAAATATGGGGAGAAAACCGAGGGGCTATAAACAAAATAAAAGCCTTCAATGGGTAAGACATAAAAAACAAATAAAGAAGGTGATGTCAGCAGAGAGAGAGAGAGAGAGACGTTTTTACACGCGTCGGAAGCAAAGAATTGGATAAATCCTGAAAAGTGAAAACGGTAAAATGGTGTTTTTTGCAAAAAGACAAATTGCTGATGATTGGCTTTGCTGAGGTGGACTTCGCAGATGAAATCGAGCGCGCGTCGGTGGAGTCAATTGCGGCGGTTTTTATGCCTTTTATGAATTTCCGAAAAATTGGAGGAGTTTTTTTTTTTAAGGAAGAAAATATCGCGGTGGGGGAGGTTGGTGAATGATCGGGTCGAATTCGGATCTAGATTCTCTCTGGATAATTTATAGGCAGTTATAATAGAATCTCTTGTCATGAGAGTTGATCTTTCTAATTGGTTGAGGTTGTAATTGAGAGTTTAAGAATATCAGGTCAAGCTGGAATCGATGCTTGTCATGGTCCATCGAGCTGTCTTGGCCATTTTCTATTGTGTGTCTGTGAAATGTCCCTTCCACCGCACCAAAACTTCGAAATTATGATAAGGGTCGAGAGAATATATTTTCTACCAACCTGGTAGACTCGACAGAAGTTACCAGCTTGGTGATCAGCTGCAGAGTAGGACACAAACACAGCTTCGAAGGCTGTGGTCCTCTGCCCCGTTTGTTTACCCAATCATCAATAATATGATAGTCCATGCAGAATCTATGAGGTCGGTAGATAAAATACCCTCAAATGGCAGGCGACAACTAACAATCCAACTAGACAAACTCTTTCATATAGAAAATTTATAATTGGTGTGAAATAGTAAAGAATGCAAGAAAAACAAAATCCAAAATTTGTGTGTATAGGTTTAGATAGGACAGGTGCAAGGTATGAAACTAAAGATAAAAAGAGTTTGCTTGAGAATCTATCATGACTCGGACATGGAAATGTCTTCTAATGAGAGGCTGCGGCCCACCCAAACTGGATGTTACTTGTACTTTTATCTCCAAGGAATTTGATTCCATATTTTTATTCCAATATCATCTACAATTAATTTGAATGACAAATAAGGAAAAACAATATTACACCACGGAACATGAAAGCAACCCGATAAAACTCGTTTCTACGATGTAATTTTATCGCCGTAGACTTTAATTAATTTCATGTTTCCTCCTCACCTGTCGACCGTTATATGAGCTGATAAGTGAAAGAAAACAATCTCATACCATATAACATGATTTCATCTTAGAAATAAATAAATGACTCCATCATAAAGAAGAAGAGCTCTTACAGTAAACATCTAATAGACGATTGGAATCAGCATTCCATATCTTGCAATATTTTTCTATTGCGCATGAAAATCGCTACCGGTTGTTATTAAAAGTCATGCATGGACTTTACATATTAAGAACATTTTATCGTGAAATAGACCTACGAATAGAAATGAAAGCGAATGCTGCTGCATGACGGTCATCGACAAATGCAACCAATTAGTGGACATTTAATTCAATATTAAGTTAACTTCACAAGAAAAATAGATGAAACATTTGCCTGAAGTGAGCACGGTCAACGTGCGGCCTAAGTTGACTAGCATACTAGAATCGGGTCCACTTTAACAGCCCCATGAATTTATTTTTTTCTTTTTGTCTAGAAGTGGTTTATTTTTAATTATTTTTATAACTAGGTATTTTCAAAATTGTACATAAACTTAATACTTAGAAAATATGAATGTTTCGGGTCCAAGTGTATCCTAATAAAGATATTTTTCCAAAAATATCGGGTTTGGCCTTTCTCACTTTATAAACTTATTAACTGGATTTATTCAACTATAGAACTATTTATGATCAATTCATAACACTATCTATCAAATCAAAACATAATACTACTTGTCGAATCATGGTACTGCTATATATGAAAATAATGAAGCAAAGAGGTCCGGGGGTTTCCTCCTATGGCGTCAATAAAAATCAATTATCTAACATTTTATTAGACGACCAGCACCCATCATCATCAACTTTATCAACTAAGGTATGTATACACCAAATTTCATATGACTCTACCACTTTTCACCGTTGAATTAGCAATGTAATAATTTCTATTGTCGGTAACCCGTTAATTTTGCACCCGCTAAATCAACGGTGAAAAAGAGGTAGAATCATATAAAATTTAGTGCATTCAAATCTTATATGATAAAGATGAAGATGATAAACGCCGATCGCTGGAAAAAAATCGCGGAGGGTGTATCTTTTGACGCCATAGGAGGAAATTTCCCTTTATGGCTCATTTTCTCCATTATTCTCGATAAAATCATAACATATATTTTATGGAATCTTAAAAAGGTATTATTGATACACAAATAAATATGCAAACGAAAGGTTTGGTTTTTAAAAAAAGGTTCAATGTATATTTTAGGGTTTTCTTAATTTTGAAACTTCCTTTGGTGTAAAAATAAGTGAAGTTAAGAAAGTGTGCCTGGAGATAATATTTCTTTTTCTTGGACAATTTTGACATAAAACCGTTTTTTTCCTCTTGTTTAGCCCAGAGACATTTTGAACATTGTATTGTGTAAATGGGGTCCAAGGTATTTCTACTATTAATAATAATGGTGAGAGCACTTCTATCTATATGGCCGTTATTAACATGGTTATTCAACTTAGTTTTTTTGGCACATATGATGCACGGTACACTTTTTTAATATTTAGGCTTTAGAATAAAGTTTTATATATACTTTTATACATTAAAAGAGATGGCTTTGATAAAAATGACTAGATGTTTTTATTTTTTCTTTCGGGGCCGAGGAGGGGAAAGAGCAGTGGATTAGATTTCGAAATAAATGGGTATCTAAAAGATTTAACTGTGAAGATAATGTTGACATATTGAATGAAAAAATAAATCCGTAGATTTTTCTTATATCTTGAATTCTGTTACTAAAATACAGACTACCCATAGATGATATATAGCTACACCATTGAATTTTGCATTATAACAGGGGAGATTACTTTCACGTTGGTACCATGAGAATTAACTATCTAAGTTGAAACTTGGAATGTTGATAAGGTTCCATGCACAAAGCAAATGTCCTTTGTTACACAAGGAAATGACTCTCGCTCGAGGGCAGGCTATTCTACCAGTTTTGGCTAAGCTCAAGTCCTTAATCAGGAAACGGTTCTTACCGGGTTACTTGCTTTCTACTCCGGAGTGCCGAGAGAAGATATTTTATATTCTAACACGTCCACATGGTCAATACGAAGTCCTTTTGGGCGGCAACCTATGATTTTACACAACGGGGTTTTAATTTAAGTTAATTTGTATTTAGCACGAGTCCAATGGGTATCGAAGCTACTAGATGGCTCTGCTGTTATGTCGAATATTTCTGTCGTTACGCTAAAACTTCGAATTTATAACAGGAGACCAGAACTGCTGTTTAAGTCATCAACATACTAGGAAATTAATTTTTGAAGCGGTGACATTAACAAGAGATAAAAAAAGTTGGGGGGTCTTTGTCGATATACAAAGGGCATCATCATGCAAGCTACTGCCACTGAGTGCCTTGGTGTCGGTGAAGTGTAACAACAAATGGCCACATGCCAAATCTTGACCTGCATCACATATCCAATCGGAACCTAAGTGGGCCCCCACCAAGAACTCGTTTACAACGGGGTACGTTGATCGGAGATCGGAGGTAATTTAGTTGGTAATCCTAAAATACAATGAAATATTATAATGCTTGTTTAGATGTAAACGGTGTTCTTGAAAAAATAGGATTACCATGGTAATCAAATAACCCAATTTCATGGTAATTTTATTCTCCCCAAAATATGTGTCTAACCTAGATTACCATGAAATATTCCCGCATAACATAAAAAAGAGCCACGACCATCCGTTGCTGGCCTCCACCGCCACCCGTCGGCCGGTCTCGACTGCCACCCACCGGCCATCGTCGGTCGTCCGTCACCAGGCCCACAGTCGATCGTTCGTTCGCCGCCGGCCATCGCCAATTGTGCCCCTGCCCTCCGCCGATTGGACGTTCACCGCCGGCCTGCCGTAGTCCGTCGCCGGTCATCCGCTGGCCGTTGCCGGCATGCCGCCGATTGGCCGTTCGTCGCCGGTCTTATCGCCGGTTGCGCACACATATATTACCGGAAATGATTAAATTATACCAGGTACGTTAATGCAAGATTTCTTAGAATCAGATGCCGGTCATCCTATTCCCGAGAATACAAGGAATTTCAATAATCTTCCATTTTACATCCCAAGCGCAACCAAGAGCACCCGGTGCTTCTAGGCTCTAATAGTCCTCATGGGACACACATGAATAAATAAGCCCTCACTTGGATCCCTAATAAACATGAAAATGCCTATGAAGTCAGTGAGATGTATCTATCACTAAAAAACAAATGCTTGTTAGACCCCATAATTATCCAAAATGACGCATCCATTTGGAAATTTGTCAAGAATTTTGGTTAGGTTTGGACCCTTGGACCCCACCTATCTTGGAGTGGTTTTGGGAAAAAGAAAAATGAAAGATGGCAAGTCTCTGTCTAAATGATGTAAAATTTTGTTTAGCATAGTCTTTATCTTGATTAATCATCATTTTGATCCATTACCCATGAATATCAATTCTTTTTTCTTCGCAGCTTTTTAAATTATATAAACAATTGTCTTGTTTAATTAAAGTCGATATATTTTTGTATTTGGTTGAATATGATGGGTTTGATCTCTTACTTTACAAATACGGATTCCGTTATGTTAATTTTATGTATAAGTTTAAGAATCAACCAGCGAATCTAACATTTTAATATAACTTGTTAAGATGTGTGGATTAAAAATAGTCTCATATTGAGAAAAACTATAAGAAGTGTATGTGTATAAGATATAAGATGCGACAAACCTTTATTGTTGGAACCCAGTTATATCAAAAATTCATGTACAGTTTTTTTGTGTATAATTAAACTTTAATGGAGCTTAGAATATTATATAATTAAAATATACAATCCCCTCCTCGTTTGTTATAATTAAAATTAAATGGAACTTAGAATATTATATAACAACAATTCAGCAACAATATATTTATTTTCTTTATTATTTCAGTAGTGATTTGGTATAAGTCATTTAATGCTACAAATGGATCGGGCTCGCATTTTTTTAGAGAATTTTAAAAGCAAAACATAAAAATCAAATATGTTAGCATGGAACCTTAATTTATATTTGCATCCGTGTAATTATTGTACAAGGTGACGTCGATATTAAATTCACATGCTACAACTCACTTATTAATGAGAAGAGGCAAGCTACCTGTTTGCTTTTATAAATTCATTTTAGAATTTGAAAAGTGCAATAATAAATAGGAAACAGTTGATCAACACATTTAATGACAAAATTTCGGTCTACAAAAGAAAATTACCAATTTTTTTTCTCCTTAAAAACAAAGCCATAAAGAATTTCCATGCGACAAATAAAAAAAATCCATGAAAAAAGGTTGATCGCTTGATTTTCACTCTTTTATTCGGTCCTCCAAATTCCACATCGAACACAAATATGCCACCGTCGAATCGCTGAACGTTGAAATCCGTAACATCTGTAAGATTATATAAAGATTCTAATGAAGCTGGATCGTCCGCGGCCGCCCTCTATGGAAATACAGGAAAGTTTGGTATGATAGATGAATTTTGGGCAAAAATCTGAAAAGGTCCCTATCCCCCAATCAAGCTTTTTCCAAACTCCAACCACACTTTTCTCTCTTTAGGGTCTTCATAGCAAAATGGGGACACAAGAAGTAGGAAAAAATAGGAAGCAAGTGAATGGCGATGGATGCTTGGATAGCATCTGACCACTAATATATCTTCTAGCAAGTGGGCCCCACCACCCCCTTCCTCGTTATGCTTCTAGCCATAACATAACATTTAATTAAAAATGTGATATAAAAAGGTTGAAAGGTACTTATAATTTTGAAGCCCCGTATACATATATACATTGTCATATATTTCACCCTTTCAAGAAAATTAAAGGTAATAAAGCGAGCATAAAAGGGATGGGATAGTTTATTAGTCAGCTTCCAGCATAACTTTCTTCTCTAGGTTTACAATAGTTTCAGAACATCAACATATACCGATTTTCTTTCTTCCGGAAGCGGTTATCTACAATTCCGGATGATTTTACGAAAGACTGACAAAGAAGAATATTTTTTTTAACTGTGATGATTATAGCTATATACCTTAGATGAAAACTCATAACTACCTTAGATCGATCCATAAGAAACAGTTGATAAAGGAATCATATGGGGTCAAAATGAAGCACGCAAGTTGAGGCATGAGAGAGCCATGCATGTTAGTAACTAGTGGGACTCATGTATTATTCAACAGTTGACTCGTGCGTGTGTATATATATTTATAGTTTGGTGGCCGACATGTTCCTAAGACCTGCTTCCCATTTATTTTAAACTCTCTCTCTCTCTCTCTCTGCGCGCGTGTTCAATTCCTTGCTTTCAGAGGCTGCTCTTCTTTGTTTTTTTTTGTTTTTTTTTTGGGGTAGACCCTGCTGCAAAATGGACCAGGGTGCACCTTTTGGAAAGAGAAGTGTAACTACCAATTTTGAGTTGGTCATTTTTATCATTATTATTATTTTGTTTCATTATTCATTTTCCACCAGAAAAAATATATATATGGTCTTACTTGTGTTTATGGTTTTAAGTTTGGAAATGAGCAAATTATACATTTGGCTATAGTTCCTCAATATTAATTAAACTGGTTTTTTGCATATGTGTGATGCATCTTAATGTAAATTAATATTGTATGGTTAATTAAAATCAATCCTATGTAATTTAAATGCTGTTATTTTTTGATGAAATTCTAAATATATCTATATATATATAAGAAGGCATGGCTTAAATATTATCATTTACATGTTTAACATTGTTGGAGCTTGCATTATAAGAGTATGAATTGCTTTATTGTTTCTTATAAAAAAGAATATTCTTTACCCAATCAACAAGAAACATATATCTATTCTCACATTTTATATATTCAGTTATTAGTATCAAACATGATGATGTCATTGGTCCAAAACATAGCAAGGTATACTGAAGATATTGTAGTTCTTGGATCAATTGTCGACTTAACGAATCCTCATATTACAGAGCTTTTTTCATTCATATATAGGGGGAAAAAATCTAAAAGTTAAAAAACCCGTATACTTTATAATGTATTCCTATCATGCACAATAAGAATTAAACTCGGTTGTCTTGGTCGTCTAAACAATACATTGAAGATTTGAATTTCCGACCAAAAAATACCACAACACATTAGGGGGGCATGTGATCGATGCTCATCATCCTCGCTGTGTACCTAGCTTTTGTGTTTCATGGAGCACCTACCTTTTCCCTTCATAAATCTCCTTCAATCCAAAATACAAGCACCCGTCAATTGCAACTGATGTACAAAGCTCGCATTTAATATCCAAGCAGTTTAGGGAATACAAAGCCTAAATGAGATAAATCCCAAAAGTTTTTTGCCAAAAGATTTTGAACAGTAGGTACTTTCCAACAATTTCGACGATTGCAGGGTTTTTTAACAACTCTCTAGCGGGCTGAGGGTTTTTTTACAATTTACCCAAAAAAAACGGATATGTTTTTTGACATGTTTGTTGTGAATTATTAGTCTAAAATGTAATAATTCCAATCTAAAGAATGGCAAAATATCGGGCCGGCATAAACACTTTTGAGGATTTTGATAACCCGGGAGGTTGGACATTTTTTGGATCGGCTAAAACCAACCCGATAATTTATTATTTCAGATGATAAAATCCACTGTGTTATGAGTCTCGTAGGCAGACAAACCGATTAATTTGAAGCATCTAAAGTTCGAACAATATTATTGTAAGACGTGCCCATCATACCGATATCATTCTACTTTGAATAACATTGCCGGATGCAAATACACATCGTATGCCAGTCTTCTCATCGATAATTCCATGTGATTCCTAAAACAGATTATATTTATTGAATGAAGCCCAGATGCCATAAGAAGCTATGAGTTACTTGGGCCAACTTTTGGGCTAGCAAAAATGAATAGGCATGGGTTGATTGAGCATTGGCCCGTAAGTCCTAACCTAAGCATGTAACACACACAACATATCCACGCGCATATCACAAATAAGCGCATAATACACATGCACTCAAGGAACCTACAAATCTGCCCCGAAAGGAAGATGGAATAATATCTTTGACTCTTTTGGCGGATTAAAATTTTGTTTTCTTTTGGGCTAGCGAAAACGATGCCTGTTAGACACACGCATGTATTCAAGAAACCCACAAAACTTCATCGAATTAAAATTTTGTTTCGACTCTTTTGGCGGATTTATATAGGAATAATATCTTTTTGAACATGACTGGTTTTCTTCTCCATGAACCTGGATGTATCCTTAAGGAAGATGGAAATCTATCATAAGGACGTTATCTTTATGACACGATAACCCTCTTGTCTTTATTTTTACATTTTTGAAAATTTTGCTTTATGAATCAGTTTTGGGTTGTCGCTCTGTTATTTTACACAACACATCAGCTAAGTGCTCAACATTTTTCAAGTGTTTTTAGCCTATAATATATTTAAGATTAGTCTATACGACTTAAAAAAAAAAAAAAGCTAAAAATCATGTGCCAAAATGCATGACCATATCAACTCTCACCACCCGCGTCGTTGACCCAATTCAATTCGAAGCGCCAACCTTTTATTTTCATTGGTCATACAACGAACCTGGTCCATGACTCACTCCGCATCAAATTTAACGGCTGATATCCTCTCCTTTATCATCGAACGGCTGTGATCAACCCAAGGCCACCGGCTATTACAGGTAAACAAACCCATCGGGCCGGTCACCGTTGCCCCTTGGAAACGAACAAAAGGGACAAAAGGGGGCGATCTTGTGCTCTCCACACGATTATTACAGCTCAAAGCCTCAAACCCTACACTTTGGCGATTGATTCCAGAGGTATTATTATTTTTATTTTCCTCTTCAATTCTATTTGCATCTATTTTCGAGCCTTTTTATGGGGGAAAACTCCAATTTTTCTCCTTTTGATTGTCCTAAATTCTTCAAATCGACGATGCTCTTCATATTATCGTGTATTTTTCCTTAATTTTTTAAAAGAAATTTTGCGTTTCTATTAGGGTTTTTTTTTGTTGGGGATTCTTAAGGTTTCCCCAAAATTTGACCTTTTTCTTTAAATATAGAAAAGGATCCAATTCAAGCATCGAGGATTTTGATCTGATAGATATTTACTTAGATTCTAAAGATGAAAGCTTGAGATTGTCTATCGTGATTTATAAATCGATGAAAACTGAGCAAGAGAAAACCTTGGTTTAGAATCGCTTGATTGATTTTGTGTTCTGGAAATATTGTGGTTGGAAATTTTTGATAGCAGGCAATGACATTTGATTTTAATGGAAATATGATTAATTTTTTAGTGTTTTCGATACAAGACAGTGCTGAACCTTGATCAATTATCGAGCTAATCTTTTGTGTTTTTCATGAGAAGATCTGGAGTTTGAGGCTTCAACTATGCAGTACCAACAAGTTGATGTTTAGTAAAGGTGTCATTTAACAAAAACAGTGAATAGTTATAGGATTTTCGTTAATAGGAGGAATTTAAGTAAATTATTGGACATCTGAGATTTGTGTAAGTAACAGGCATCATTCCAAATCGGGTTTAAGCAATGGAAAGATATTGTACATATTAATATAATTTGGAAAGATCCAGATTAGTTTGTGAAATTTTATTCTCAACCAAAAGCTTAATTTTTTTTATTTATCAGCCTTTGAAAATTGCTTATGAATAGTTGTCCAATAATCGAATTTGTTGCAAACCACTTGTTTCTATTGCCAGGGTCATGTTGCATTTAAGCATTTCTAATGTTGTTGATGGTGGTTGTGGCTTCGTTTTAGATGTTTAATTTGGTCAACTGCCCGTCTAACTACAGATTTGAATGGTATTTTTCTTTTTAAAAAATCTCCTGGTTTTGCTTTCAATGATATATAACTCGTTGCCTCGAGGAGAACTTCACTTTCCATGCCAACGTTCCCCATCTCTTGATGATCTTCTTGCAGTTGACATGTATATAATACAACTTCTTCTTTGCACAGGTCATTGTCCTAGACATTATACAAATGGATTCCCATTTCATAAACCTATTCACCGAGTCATTCTGCTCCAAGGATTCATATGCTCATGAGGAAATTGAAAGATGCCCATTTTTGAGAAACATCAACGAACCTACTAACTTTTCCTTCTCTTCACTCAATTTTTCTGTACCGGTAAGTCGCTCACCCTCAATAGACTCTGAGTTCTTTGCAAGCTCGCTGTGAATTACCTTATTATAATTTTTTCACCCATTCTCCCCCAGGTGCAAGGTGCCAAGGGTCCGATCTTTGAAGATGTGCCTGATTTCGAAATGGCATTTAGGCTTTTCCATGGGCGGGATGGAGTTGTCCCACTCTCCGGAAGATCCTTTATGCAAAAGGAGTCTCATGAAGAAGCTCAGGAAATGTCTCAGTTTAATCCATTAGCAGCAAAAGCAGCTACTATCAGTCTCTCATCTTTTGGTGGGGGGCTTTTCGGATTTGATTTCTTTTCCAAAAAATTCAACAAGTCCAGGCAAAACAAGAAATCCTCTAGGCAAGACCATTCCTTGCAGGTAATGCTTTTAGCAATCATTGTCTCTTCATCAACAAGCAATTGACATACATTTAATATCTCTAGATTAATTAGAAGCAACCTTTTGTTTCCAGAGATTCCAGAAAAACAATTTGTAGAGATTCCGTCGAAGCAGAACTGTAGATTTTGTTATGCTAGCTAGTATTCTCATTTTATTACTCTTTGGTTGCAATTTCCATATTTGTAATAGTCTTAAATCATTATTCAGAATAACCATCTTGGTTGCAACAAATGAACAATAATTCTTTATCTTATTAAACTTTTGGGCTGGGTACATGAACCATTTTCTTCTGTATGCTCCTTAGGATCTATTTCATAGAGGTCCAACTATGTTTTCCGTAGGATGTTGACTGTCTAACTCATACCTTGATAGACTTCGGAGCACAATACTAACAAACTTTTTGAAAGGGGTTAATTGCACAAAACCATGTTGTAGTTTATCATGTATAACATTTATGCCCCCCTCAAGTGATTATTAGCACAACACCACCTCTGCTCGTCGTCGAAAACCCTTTAAATCACTCAAATTAAACTGTTTAGCTCGAAAGATTGACTAAACTCTAGAGCTTGTTTGTCTTGAATTTGAGAGTTTTTTTGTCAATAGATGTCAGTTGAGGGGGATTTAAGTGTTTTATTGGTAATTATAGAGGGGTCTTGTGCAAGTGACACTTTTAAGTATATATATTGATTCGGTTTGATCTTGGGACTTATACAATTGCCCTAAATTGTGAATATCCAGAAGCGAGGCAACTCACCTCACGAGGCTTCGAGCAACGAATGGCTTCAAAAGGGACAATGCCCCATCGCCAAATCCTATCGAGCCGTGAGCGCTGTCGTACCCCTCGTCGCAAAGGCCTTAAAACCACCCCCAGGCATGAACCTGAGATGCCCACCGGCAATTGTGGCAGCACGTGCAGCCCTCGCACGTACTGCCCTCGTAAAAAACCTCCGGCCTCAGCCTCTACCTGCAAAAATGTTGGCGATCGGAATGCTAGGAATGGCCGTTAATATACCTTTAGGGATTTGGAGGGAGCACACAGAGAAATTCTCGCCTCAGTGGTTTGCTGCCGTGCATGCAGCCGTTCCATTTATAGCGATGTTGAGGAAGTCTGTGTTAATGCCGAAGACAGCTATGGCGTTTACGATAGCGGCTTCGATTTTAGGGCAGACAATTGGGTCAAGAGCTGAGAGGATGAGGCTGAAGGCACTGGCGATGGAGGGGATCTCAACTGTTGAGCTTATTTGCGAGGGAGTCGTAAGTGGGGAAAATGGTGCGCGTTGTGGCAAGGAGAAGGCTTGGGATCCTGTTACTAACAAGAATGTGGTTGCACCAAAGGCAACTGTATGTTTCTGAGACAAACTTATTCTTCTGATGATAATTGATTGTGTTGTGTTCTGGTGTTATTTCTCATATATACCGTTGAGATGCTTCGTCCTTGAAATTTGGGGATGCAGCTTGAATAAAATGGCATTAAAGGTCATTCAGAGAGGTCATATTTGTTTGAGTTTTCATTTCTTTCCTTTCCCTTTTGGCTTGTAAGAAGGCCATTGTGCTCTATTTGCCATTCTATGTAGAGCTGTGATAATTTGTATCTTAAATATCCTGACCATATTAAAATGTGGAGTTATGACCCATAAGCAAGTGGACCCAGGGAAATTGTTAGCAATATTTTCTAAGAAAAACCATGATTTAAAATCTGCATGGGAGCTCATTTCCTCTTGGGAATGCCTTCTTGTATTCCTCCTAATTCCAAATTGCAATCTGAAGTTGATCTTATATAAATGTCATTTTTGCATGAGTTGTGCATGTATCATACACAAGTTTTGATTCCGGCAGAGTTATTTTTTTGGTTGCCATCTTTTTGGGAATCGATCCGGCAACCTCTAATTTTGAAAAGAAAAATTATACTAACCGAGCTATGCCCAGCTGTTGACAAAGTTGCTATAACGTCTCTCTTAATCATGATGCTTTCTATCCTTGGAGAAAATTTCAAACTCATGCAGTAACATGATCATTCACAAGTTTATATATCAATCGACCGAGTAAACAACATGCTCTGGCTTGGGGTAAAATTTTCCCCTCTAAATGGGTGGCATCAGGCAAATAAAATAAAAATAAAAATAAAAATATGCTCAAGCTGACAGTTTTTTCTACAGAGATTCGTTATTACCCAGTGAAATTGCAAATTTATTCTTCTTTGCTTAGAAATAATTTCCAACTTTATAGGGATCGTTGGTATGCCTTCTTGTCTTCCTCCTCCATGATGCACGCATACAGACATTTCTATAAAGAAAGATTAAAAATAAATAAATTAAAGCAGGCATCTCTAACAAATTTGAATGTAGTATATTTGTTAGTTGAAAGGTATTCAATAAATATGTAATCATCACCTCTAGTCTCATTTGTCTCAATTCGTGCAAATAAACAAAGAGATTTTTTAAGCAGAATCCCAATTTGATCACGAAAAGAAGCAATAAAAAAAATATGCTGCAATGACTTGCATACCTGTCCTTGGTATAGAGATCATCCCATATGAAACACTTGCTGATAAATAGTTGATCACGCATACATGCACATGCAAATAAAAATTGATAAAACAATATAATGCCCGATCGGTTGTCTGACTATGCCTTGATAAAGAGAGACTGTTTCCAAATATTTACCTTTTCTGTCCGGCCTCTTCCGTCTTGCAGTTAAGATAATCGGAGTTCCATAAAGTTATCTAAACTTGACTCCAAACTCCTAACTAAACCATGTTCGGCTTTCATTTTGGAGTTTAGAAAACTTCGGTTTTCTTAAACTCCAAAGATAAGATAACCGGATATTATTAAACTCCACTCCAACCAAAGTTTTCCGAACTCCAAAAAATGCAATGGTTAATTTTGTTTTGGAGTTGAGATAATACCAAAACAACATTTTAGATTTTAGACAACTCTACGAGGCTGAATACCCCATCAAAGTAGAACATTAAGTGGAGGTAGGTATGTGCCGACTAGAGTTTGCGCCTCCTCTAACCCCACTTATAATAATAACCTTCCATACTCCAGTTTTCCGAGCTCCATACACACAGGGCCTTGATTAGCCACCCTCTCTTGCACCAATTCCTTCTCAAACAAGGAAATCAACATACTCTACCCAACAAATGTACTTTCACCTTCATATTCTCATGTAGCAACTGTATACAGGGATGAATAATATACATAACTACCTCATTCACATGGTTCCCTCCATAAGTTTATGCCCCAGAGAAGATAGCTGTTAGAAACCGATGATCTTGCCATACTCCAACATCAACCAGCCTACAGCAGAGAAGTAAGCGACTAGGATAGAAGCCCGCCTGAACTGGATCGCAAAGGCTCGAATCTCAATCTTTCTGGCATCCCAACGCTTGCTTAGAGCGAACATCGTGAATTTGAGGGTCTTAAGTAACGCGGTGGAGCATATGCCAAAGAGCATGCCTACCACGGCGCCTGCAGCTAAATATGTAAACTTGATACTGGAAGTACCCTTGTGGAAAATTGATGATCTCATGAGCCTGATACAAATGAATTATGTAGGTTGGATTAGTGTGAGGATGTAGGAATTTTCATATGATTGAATTGCTGGGTTGTGTCTCTTATCTTGTTGTGGACCTGATTATGGTCAATTGCAGGAAGTATGGTTTGGACTAGGGCCGATTCCGACGGAAATAAAAGATTTGATACGTATGGATTGCATAATTGAGTGTGGAGCTAGGGTTCTTCGTGTCGAGAACACGAGGAAATTAGATAAGAATTCAGAAAGGTGCGAGCTTTGTGAAATTCATGCAATTCTTCGTGCAAGTGATTCAGTTTTTGCAGTTGTACCTCGGATTATGTTGGGCATGGGCAAACCACATAAGTTCAGGTGTTGTTTTTATGTGTAATTGTGCTCATCTTGAGTGGACGGTTCCGGGGAAATAATCTTACGATTCTATCTCAGATTCAACAACTCTTGGAACTTAGGAGTGAACTTTGTTCTCACCTTGGAAGATGCAAACATTGCGTTTACTATGAGAAATGTAAACCAACAAGTGCTTCTGTAACCAACCGGGCTTAGCTTGGTACCAATTTCCTCTGGGAGGTCACAAGTTCGATGCCGAAGGAGGTTGATTTCAAAAAGAAGAAAAAGTGTTTTTGTACCAACTTAACCTATTTCTTCTTCCGCCCAGTGCGAAATCAAAGCTTACATGGTATGTGGCTTCTAAAAGCTAGGGACTGTCCTTTTCAGATCTGTAATTTATTGCAATCATATTCCAAAAGCCTTTTTACCAAAAAAGTACTCGCTTATAAATGTCCACGGGTCGTTTCTTTATTTCTCATTTTCTACGATCCTATTTTTACAATTTCACTAACATTAGAATAGTATTTAGAGGACCATATCCACGGCTATGTAAACTATTAAATAATTTATGGGATTTTAATCCTAATCCTCATCAAGTGCTGTAAGTGATGATTGCTGAAGTACAAAAGGCTACATGATTAATCTAAGTTCGAGATACAAAACAGTCGTAAGCATCAAGGGTATACAAACTATAAAATGTACTTACAGTATACAAAATCTTCTAACCAACTCAAACACGGATGGCTCTTTTGCTTGGCAATTGAAGAGATTGTCAGGATAGATGTCAGCTTTGTGACTTCCCAGGGTATATCTGCAGTTGTAGGTTTCATTCACCTAAGAAATAGAAAGAGATGACTTATAGAGAACCTAATGGGATGGCAAAATTAGTCAAGCAGAAACACAATTGAATGAATTTTAGTGAACGATGAAGGTTGTAAAAAGATATAAGGAAACTACTGGGTTGCTTTCTATTGCTGTACCAAAACTTTGAATTTGTGAGACGGGGTAATTATAGTCATACAAACTCAAGGAACTAAGGGCCTCGCGCCACAGCATACTTATATGAGGGAATTTTATTTTTATCCTTTAACAAAATGAAATTAGAAAAAAAATACATTTAGACAATAATAAGGCTAAACAAAAGGATTTGTATGATTACAGTGTTATTTCCTTTATGGAAATGAATCATGGTCACAAGACTCACAACCTTATTGACCAAACCATAAACCATGGTCTAAATTTGATCTGAAGATAAAATACTTGAACAGGCAAGTACCACGACACAAGAATGCTAAACCCATCACAACATATACCTAATTTTAGATCATTTTGAAAAACTTGGAACCCCAGGCCACAATGTCATTCTGACGACAGTCATAAGCAAGTCTATCTATCCCCTTGTATGGGTAATTAAATAATTTTTTGGGTTTTTTCTTTTGGGATAACGATTGATGCTGTTGCATATCTTCTTCATCAACAATTTAGATTATGAAAAGTAATACTGATAAAAAAATCTAGACAAAAGATAACATATTTTATAAACAAACCTTGAATTTCGATTTTGTCAACCAGGCAGTGCCAAAACTGGGCCTACAGTTATGAGGAAGGGCCTCTTTAGGAGCCTCTGCCACTCCAAGAAGTACTTGACCAGAAAAATATTCTTTATATTCCACCTGCAGAGATTGTATGTAAATTCAACTAAAAGTAGTATGCAAGCTTGTGAAGCACAAATATTTAAATACAACATGATACCACACTAAAGGCACCAATAGTGCTCAAATAAAGTCTTGAGAGGCGACACAATGCACCTTATTTCTCAGAAAAATAATGCTTAAGCAGAAAGTAAAGAGGAAGCAGAAGCACAGTTCTCGTGGAATTTTTCTAGTTGAGTTAGAACTCTATAAATAAGATCGTTTGCACCAATAAAATAGATTTTGATCACAGAAATGATTGATTATTGATATTGATATTGATTTTGATTTGATAGTTAAGGGCCGTTTCCTGATTTTCTTTCTCTTGCTTCTCCTTCCTTTCCTGTGCTTCTTCCTCAAAACCTTTAAAATGATTCACTAGTACTGGGACAATATGCTTGTTCTTGTTGATGACGACAACTTATTTCCATTACTCAAAATAAAACAATTGATGAATGATTGACAATAGTAGAATGCATGTTCATCAATTTCAGTTTAGATTAAGAGCAAGGAAAATACTTCAAAAATAGAAAATACTTATAGCAACAAGTACAAATTTTGAAATTGATACACATACAAGATGGTACATTCACCTCAAAAACTGAAGCCCAATAGTAATCATCATGACATCGGAATCTTTTCATCCCCTTACTCAGCGGATACAGGACATGCTTAGCTTTATAATTCAGAAGTCCAAGTTCACATACCTTGGATGACTTAATGTCTACACCTGCGAAGGATCTAACAACAGGTTAGCTCGACACTGATATACAATTCACAAGTAAATACAAGGGGGAAATGAAAATATTACCAGCTAAACCAATCAACATAAATGTATTTTTAAGTGTAGAAACTTTTGGTTTATGAAAAGAAACGGAAGAAACTATTCTTGACAGCATTATGATGTATTTTTGTGATACACATGCTAGATAACATGTTAATGGGAGGAGCAATGGAACCTAGCATCATTATAAGCCATGGCGGACTCTAAAGAGTTGTGTCTTTGAAAGAATGGTATGAATGTAATCAAGTGTCCTACTCTGATTGCCACAAACAATGGCCTTTAACCCGTATATTTGGGATCAGCTACAGCAAACTTTTCTCCATTCAGATCTGCAAAAGACCATCTATTTTGTAACTTGTTAGATTACCAACTCCAAATCGTCCATAGGACCAATCCATACTTATGTAGGTCTGCTCCATGAACTACAATGAGCCTATCACTCATGACCGGAGCATTTAGTATTCATTGAACACACTCAAACTATCTCAGTTAATTCTCTCTGTTTTTATCGTAAATTGAATCTATCTTTAACTTTATTAGAGTTATGGGTACCTCAGGTTATTTTGATTAGAAACAAATTTTATATAGATCTTGGTAGCTGAGAATGTATGTTGAGGGCAGTTATAATTTATCAAAACCAGCCTGTAAACTCATGTAAAGAAGCATAAAAGTTAATGTCATCTACAAAAAATGGAGGACAAGATACCCTAGCACCGTCTATGTTTTATAACCCATGCATACTTGATGCTTCTTAATACTATGGTATGAGTCATCATCATCAAAATGGATAAGTTATTCTTAGAGGGAAAACAATCCCTTCTGAACTCTCGTTTCCAATGAAAAATATCAAATCATGAAAATGCACAAGTTATCTTTCCAAGATCGAATAAATAATCACTACCTCGGTATAACTATTACAGGAAATTGTTCCCTCTTCTCCCCGTTGTGTTATTCTGGGGCTTCCTCTTCTTCTTTGAGGTGGCTTTCCCTATGGAAGTGATCTTTTTCAACTAGCTTTCCATTGTGCAGCTTACACAGAAACAATACTATGTGAGACGACACTATGTGAGACCCATGAACACCGCAATAAAAATCAGATACGACCAATCTTTCATCAGGCTAACCTTGACAACACAAGCTCACTAAAATACTTAAAAAGTTTTTAAATTATGCTCCCTTCTAAAAACCCATTAAACCATGAATAAAATAGCTTGATATCTTGTGTGCGGGCGTATGTCTAAAGCTAGATCAGCAATTCAGTAATCGAACACCTAACTACACATAGTATCCCGTAATGGTGTTCATTTGGAGTTCAATTCAATGAACATATCGTGTGCTTAACCAAAATTTTGTTAGTGGACAACAGTCCTGCCGTACTGGTGATCCAAGTAATTGCTACACATTTTCACCATCCAAAATAGTTGAGAAAGTCAAATTCACGTTGTATAAATATACTTAACATACGTACACCACTGTTCATGATTTTTGATCCCTGTTCAAACATCCAACTACGGAATGCTAAAATTTTAGACCACTTCATTAACCGAATGGACATCATGTAATCTAGCTCCAAATGTCACAATCGCTGTCACCCTGTACTCACAACAACAGATTCATCTCAATAAGCAAATTTTGCTTTAAAAAATAAAAAGGCTCAACAAACTTCAACAAGCTCAAAACATTCCATAGCAATTTTTTCAGGAAAAAACTTCCATGCAAGGGATTTCATGGTGCAAGCCACTTGCAATCTGTTAGATGACTTTCCTTGCGCAAATCCCAAAGCCATCCAAGGGCACCATGAAAGCCCTTGCATACTAGTTTTTTTTTCCATTTTTTCAGTAAAAGAATCAGTTTTATAATATCATGACTGCATTCCATAGGGTATCACCTCAAACTCCACAGAGTAAATAAAAGCAATGACCCTAATTATACTGAAAATGAATAAAATAACGAGATTTCTCCTAAAACCCTAAAGAAACTAACAAAGAACGGAATCACTCACTGCTGGAAACGATCCGACAAAGCGTTGGGACCGAAACAGGAGCATTGGCCGTGAAATTCCCAATCGCGAGGCTTACGATGCCGAAGAAGACCGCGAGGAAGAAGGAGACGACGAGAAACAGGATAACGCTGCAGCAGCAGCGAGCCAAGGTCATGGAAGCTTTCCTCTCCCCTTCAATTACCTCGCTTTCTGAGATCTGAGGAGGATCTGGATCCATCGATTGAGATCGGCTACTCGAGATCCATGGCGATTAGGGTTTCAAATTGGGGGATTTGATTTTTAGGGGAGAGCGAGAGGAGAAAATGGGGATTTTTGCCGCATTCAGAGGTTTGGGGAATTTATAGTTATTTACAGCTGCGAAGCCATTTTTAAAATTTTAACCGAAAATATCAGCAGACTCGTCGTAGACAAGAGTGTCAAGGCAGTCGTCCCCTTCTCTTGTTTTTGCTTTTTGTTGGGTAAATTGTACTAAAATACCCTTAACATGACGTTTTCAGTAAAATACCTTACGACTGTTTGGTTGGGCCTGTCTGGTTGCAGGATTATGAGTTTGGATCAGGATTTTGGATTGTGGAATCCTAGATTCCATAATTTTGTGTTTGGTTGCAGAATTTGGATTTCTAGGATTCCTTTGTTTTTTATGGGGGCCACCACAAAAGAAGAATTCTTGAATCCTAAAAGTTTCCAAGGATTTGGCAACTATTCATTGTACTTTTAGATGGGGCCCATGTACTTTATTTATTTAATAATCCTCATTCTATTATTCTCTTTCTAAAATCCTCAAATCCAAATCCCATTTTTTTCCCACCAACCAAACAAAGATTACAAGGATCTACAAATCCAATACTAAGAATCCAAAACCAACCAAACAACAAATTACCAAATCCAGAAATTTCAACCGTACTATTTTGGAATCCAAATTCCATAATCCTGCAACCAAACAGCCTCTTGCAGGATTATGGAATTTGGATTCCAAAATAGTACGGTTGAAATTTCTGGATTTGGTAATTTGTGTTTGGTTGGTTTTGGATTCCTAATATTGGATTTGTAGATCCTTGTAATTTTTGTTTGGTTGGTGAAAAAAATAGGATTTGGATTTAAGGATTTTAGAGAGAGATAGATACAGAGAGAATTATTAAATAAATAAAATACACGGGTACCATAAGTACAAATAATAGTGCCAAATCCTTGAAATTTTTTAAGATTCAAGAATCCTTGTTTTGTGGTGGCCCCCCATAAAAAACAAAGGAATCCTAGAAATCCAAATCCATCAACTAAACACAAAATTATGGAATCTCACGATTCGACAATCCAAATCCATAATCCTGCAACCAAACAGGCGCTTAATGACATGCTTGGTTGCAGGATGTCCGTGGATTTTGCACTTTTTGGATTCCAGGATCCTTGGATTAGCAGATATTATGTTTATTTGTAGGATTAGATAAGTTTGGATTTAGTTGGTTTTAATGAGGGCCCAGAAGAAAACAAGGATTCTCAAATCTTTTTTTCCCACCGGATTCTTGTGGATTCAAGCAAAATATGTTGGCCCACTGCACTTTATATATTAAAATATCAACTCTCTATATATCTTTCTAAAATTCTCAAATCAAAATCTCACCTTTTTTTTTCCAATCAAACAAGAATTATAAGGATTTACAAATCCAATACGAGAAGTCCAATAGCAACCAAACGCAAAATTAGCCAATCCAAAAATTTTCAATTGTACTATTTGAAAATCTAAATTTCACAATCCTGCAGCAAAATAGCCGCTAAAGTGCTCCGATTTCGGTAAAACGTCTTTAACCATGGTTTTCAAGAGATTTTTTTTTTCACTAAAAGGCCCCCAAATAGCATTTAAGGTATTTTACCGTAAGAAAAAACTTGAAGATGCTCTAGTGAAAATTTTATCATAGTGAAGGATATTCGGTATAGTTTATCATTTTTCTCATAAGTCTGTGTCTTGTTTACAAAATGGGTAGGCCAAAAAACCCAAAAAAATACGCATCTTTTGTTTGTGAGAGGACGAAGCCATACTAAACTCCAAAACTCTCACTATACCATGTTTGACATGTATTTTTGGAGTTTAAAAAACTCCAGCTATGTACACTCCAAAGTTGAGATTATTGGAGAGTGCAAAACTCTAATCCAATTAATGTTTTTCTTTTATTTAGATTACCACCTTAAAATTTTCATGGTTTCTTGTCTTCCATATTAAAACAAATACAACAGTTGTGTCTTATGTTTTATTTTCGTATATTTTCCATCAGATTAAAAGGAGAAGTTTTCTTACATGCACAGGTCCTGAAAAAATGCTGGGAAATCTGTTTAATATTTTTGCATGATTTACCGTGGTGGAGGTAAATAAGTCATATAATATAATATAATATAAAAAAATTATGACAATTAAATACAGAATAGTTATTGAAAATTATAAAAAAATTAATATGAAAATATATTTGAAGTGATAATTAATTAAGCCATCTATATATTTATCGATAGCAACCAAGCTGTTTCAAAAGTTGAATTTTACCAAAACAAAATCGTAATGAGACGCGGCAGACCGTATCGATTTTACTATTGTTGAGCGCAACTTCATATAACTCAAAAATATATATCGGTTTAGATAGCACCTTTAATGTTAATCAATTTCAAGCAAGAAAAAAGAATATGAGAAACCAAAATGAAATTTGGAGTCTTTTACCTGTGCATAAATAAATTTAAAAAGGGCAAAAAAAATATTTTTAAGGATTGAAATGAAAACTTGAACATAAAAGAAAGGGTGAATCCAATTTTTCCTTCCTTCTAGCTCTTTTTGGATAAACATTGAAGGCGCGAAATGAAATATTCTATATTAAGTGGAGGCTAAATATTTTCGGCACCGATCACCATTTATCAAAAGGTAGAACCAAATGCAAATTTCCTTAAGAAGGAAGGGGTTGAGCATAATTTCCAAAGAGAACGACAAAATTGAGTTTCGAACTGGGCATGCATACTACTTTATATAACCCCAAGCAAATCCACGGGTTAGCAAAAAATTCGGTTTTGTCATATGCGTTTGATGTGCATGGAAAATGAAAGAAATGAAATGCTTTAAACAAAAGTGTTATTCCATACTTTGCAAGGCATAAAAATAAATAGATGTATGGAGGCAGGAATATTATTATATTTATGCAAAATATAAATAAGAAAGAGAAAAGTTTGCAATAATAAGACACATTCAAGCCGAAAATGGACAATAATGTCAGATATTGATACTCACACGCAGCGAAGTATTTAAAATACATAAAACCAGTCGTTGAAATAAAATAATATTTTTTTAGCAAAGGACATCTTGAAAATGCAATTTAACAATAAATACAGATAAATAAGCCCAAAGCACGGAGAAAATTGGAATTTGAATAAAAGTGAGCGGCAAATTAGGCAAAGCGAAAAGCTTGAATTCAAGCTTCGAGCTTTCGCAGGATTATATATATATATATAACAGTCCTTTTTCGTTTTTATAAAGCTGGCATATTTTTTCAAGCTTTTAATGCTATCCTTCCTTCCTTCCTTAGAATAGATATATAGCAAAGTGTATTTTTTGTTTTCTTTTTTAAACCTTTTCTCAAAAAAATTTAACGAGGACACGTATTTGATTTAATTAACAAATAGTTGATAATGTTGTTGGCAAGAAAACGGAAGTCGCTAAAATTACAAATAATAAAACAAATTTCATGATATATTTGCAAAATTTGAGTCCAAAATATTTTGCCGTTCTTTATTAGGAGCCATTCTGTATTAAAAAATATCGAGGGCGGCGGAGCCAGTCTTGTGGAGTACCTTCCTTCAGTTTAAGTGACGGTTGAACAAAATGATCCAAATACTTCGAAAAACAAGAAAAGTAATTGGCATATCAAATTCTAAAGATTCAACAAAAGACAAACAAATCCACTAACTGTTTTTAGGTGGAGTTGCTTCCCTGTTTTAGGTGGAGTAACTTCCCATATAGCATAAAAAGCTAAACTTGCTGGCCCATTAATTTGATTCCATCTGAAAATAGAAAGTTGAAAAAATCGCAAAGCATGTACAATGAACTCATCAAGTTCCTGTCGAAAACGAAATTGCCACCTTCGAAATCTCCCCTTGCCATTCAATTGATACGATATAAAAATTCTTAATACATGAATCAAGGTAATTATTCTAAGTAAATAAAACATCAAAGTCCTTTTTAGGGTATAGTTGGTATTAAATACACGGGTTACATTTCATTTTATTTAAACCTGCTAAGATATTAAAGACAATCAGTATAAAGAAGATACTAATTTGGACCTGAAGTTCTTAAGAAAAGCAAAAGACCCGAGGATTTTCACAAGCCTGAGGCTTTAAAATAATTAACCGTTCAGTTTAATGAGTAATGGATGACTTAAACATAAATTAGAACTACTTTGGGTAAGGGTGCGGCAGGCACGACGCATGCGGCATGCACTACACCAACTTTTGCACGAATATCCTCATTCCGCACCTTATCTTTTCTAGTGTCACCGCACATCCAACGAAGCATGCGCATCTCCGCTGCGTGCATCTTCTGTGTATGATGCTTCTTAGGAGCCCAGCATTCTGTACCATATAATAAGACAGGCCGAATAGCGTTCCGATATAACTTCCCTTTCAATTTTAACGGAAAGTTACGATCACACAAAATCCCTATTGCACTCCTCCATTTCAACAAACCAGCTTGGATCCTTTGATTAACATCACTATCGATCTTCCCATTCTTTTGGATGATGGAACCTAGATATCTAAACTGGTCGCTCGGTGATATCTCCCGCCCTTTCAATGTTATACCAATATGGTTTTGACTTCTCCGATTACTAAATTTGCAATGCATATATGCTGTCTTGGACCTAATCAATTCGAATCCCCGAGATTTTAATGTTTGCCTCCATAATTCCAATTTGGCATTAACCCCTCCTTTCGTCTCATTTACTAGAACAATATCATTATCGAATAGCATACACCAAGGTACCTCATCTTGGATAGTTCTAGTAAGCTCAACCATCACGATGGTAAACAGGAATGGACTTAATGCAGATCCTTGATATAAACCAGTTGTAATCGGAAAATCACTCGTTAAGCCGCCGCGCTTGTATAATACATCTGTATTTTATGAAGTAATAAGCAAGGCAATTGCCCTACTCTAAAGGTTGAATAATAAGCCGCAAAAGATATATGTATTGAGCAAAATATACGATTGCATCCAATGAAGAGCAAGCGTGTATCATGAAAAAATAGAAGGGCATTTATTGTGGTTAAACTATGTTGAAGTACCTACATTCTCTTCTTTCCCGCTCTACATCATTGATGGAGATTCTATTTTGAATTAACTATATAAAAATTATATTCCGCTGCTCTTCTTTTTTCCGGTCTTTCCCTTACCTAGTTAGCATATAAATTAGGTTTAAATCCCAAAAAAATACCATAAAAGTATATACCTTCATGGCAGCAAACCATCAAATTCTTCTTAAACACACTACAAACAACCACAAAACTTATAAAATTACGAATAGCTATAATGATTAACGGTGTCATTTCAGCAATGTTAGTGTCGCCGAAGCAGGCGCATCTTCAATTTCTTTTGAAAAATTATGAAAATATCCTCTCTCGGAGCTTTCCACTCACCTGCCCCTCTCCGGCCACGCTTCTCCTCCACTAGATCTTGCCCCGTCGTCCCCTCATCCTCCGACCAGACCTCGCCCCTTCCTCCCCTCATCCCCCGACCCCCTCCTCCCCTTATATAGCTGCAGCCCCCCTCCACCCCTGCCTGACCACCACCCATTTTCCCTGCCTCTCCCCCGCCCGACCTCACCCCTCATCCCTTCTGCCTCGGTCCCTCCCTTCTGCCCCCTCACTCCAACGTTGTCGTCCACCTTCCAGCAGCCGCCGCCCTCAACCATCTCCTCCATCACTACGGTGGACCTCCTCCTAACACCTATCATTTTAATAAACAATTATCAAAAAACAATTAATTAAATAATTAAGAATTGGTTATTTCAATTAATTAAGAGAGTAAACTTGTCATTTCACATGGCACATTTAACACCGTTAGCATTGACTGTCTTTGACCGTTGGCCATGGCAGTTTCTCGTAGTTTTGAGAAAATTTTATAGTCGTTGCCGCGGGTTATAGGTTTTTGGATATAAGATTTATGAACTATTGGAAGCTTCAGCTTCTATGGTCAGAATACAGAGAATCCCACCCGAATCAATCCAAGCTGCGTAAATTCTACCGAAGGTTGGTTTGATAGCAATTACTCGCAATGGTTTGTCTCCCATTGCAATGATGGAACATTAATAATTGGATAGGGCATGATGAATATGATAAACAACAGCATCAAATTGCTTAAAACTTGTGTAAAAAGTAGAATAAAAAAATAAGAAATCCTTGTATTAAATACACCGAGACCGTAGCCACAAATTTATTTGCTATATCCTCATCAATTATGAGCTATAGATTTGAAGAAAGAATGTGTGCACAAAAACTAAAACATTCATAATTTGTTTTCTTTTTTTTGAAAACTAAATGCCTTATATTTATTTAATAAACATAATTATTAAAATTAAGGCTTACCTTTTTACCTCTTTACTTGTAAGCTTACCTGAACCTTTTCATTTAGGCAATAACCACCTTTAGTTTCGTTTGGTGACTAGATATCCCTTTAATAAATGACCTAACTATCACCTTCCAAACATAGTGAAATTTCAATCTTTCCTTCTTAAACAAAAGCCCATCCCCGATTGACCATCGGACACAAGATTCCAGACAAAGAAGAAAAGAAGGAGAAATTCAAGAGTCTGGGATTGAAATTTTGGTTTCAAATTAGAAGGAAAGGGTAAAACTGATATAAAATTAAAACAAAACAGGTACGTGACCTGTTAAACCAAGAGGCTAACAGAACATGGGGCAGAAAAGGCTGAGAGCTTTTAAAAAGATGGGCCAAACAGCCAGAATGCGTGCAGAGACTTCAACAGCCCGAAAACAGAAACATAAAGATTTCAATGAGATTTGGTAGGGGCACGCCAGGCCCATGCAATAGTGCAACGCATGGACGACGCTTGAAGGCCCCAGCAGCAAGCTGCTGTGGATGAGCCCTCCCCCAACAAAAATTAATTTAATATCATAGTGAGCCGATGGCCCACGTATCAGATATTAAACTGATAAGAACAGATACTACACTTGATCTTAGCCAAAAGGCCGAGAAAGGTATGAGCTGCCCTTCAGCCCGTGATCTTTTTTTGTAGCAGCTGTTGGGTTCCCCTCTGGCTCTGCAGCCGATGTGGGACTGAAATCCCCATATTGCTGTGCACTGGCTCTTCTCCTTTCAACCCAATTAGCTCAGTTTCTGCATTCAAGGAAATCAATGCAGATCTTATTCACTGCTGGTCTTCTAGTAGGGATTTAGTTGAAGCCCAAAATTTTTATGTTTGTCCATTATGGTTCTAAAAATTGAATGCAAAAACGGTATCGGTCAGATTGAGATAGTACATTTCCGATTCTTTTTCCAAACTTCATACTGTAAAAGGAAGATACCGCTTTAAGCATCAAGGTACCGTTTGACATGAAAGTTTAAAATTAATATCCTTACGGCAAGGGACATGTCTTGAAAACTCCATTTCTAATTTATGATAGATGCGATGCACAAAAGAAAACAGCTATTTATCTCACAAAACCCATGATGGCGGCATGGGATCAACGCAGTGTCTTTGAAGATTGAGCTGCAAAGGGAACACATCAAATTCATTGGCACATCCATGTCCGACATTATTGGCAAGCTATTACTTACGAATATGGAATAATTAAATTTAAGGAAATTATATGAGCCAACTTCTCTCGGTTTGTAAAACACGAATATGGGTGGACAAAATAAACATACTATTTGAGGTAAAAAGGATTACTTATGCTGCACTTCTTTCTTCGACTCTAGCTTATGTTGCTTCTGAATATCTTTCGTGGTTTATTCTTTACGGCGGTTATCCCCAATATCTTTTTCCATTTTACTCATAGCGAGAATATAAATGGGCACATATATAACATTTTAAAGGTTTGGATAGTCTGTAAAGTTTTCTATAAACATTACAAACAATACTAACCTTTTGACATAGCCTCACGTAGACAAGTAACAACTTCTACCGATATTTTGACATATTGAAATGGACGCCTCGGAGCATCTACATAAAAAAATTCCAATTATAAACATGTTTGCATACACAACAATGAAAAATTAACTATTGATTTACAAGCGGGAAAGAAACAATGAAAAATAATACAAAACGATGTCAGGATAAGAAAAACGGTTGAATCAAATTAATATCCTATCGCAATACAGTGTATGTTAGGCAACATTTCAAAAGTGTAGTAAATCAGCTTGAGAAGAAACAAAATTACTTTAATTCTTATTAAATATGCAAATTTCTGGATTCAAATAACTCGACACTAAAAATCCTATACAGTGTATATATCTCAAGGTCGGAGTTGGGTCCAATCTGAATCTTATTTGTTTACGATTAACACTTTTCCTGATGGAATTCATTACTGAAAAGACAGCAGGAAGCCAAACGAATATAGGAAACGCACAAGATGCCAGCAACATGAAGTTAAGAATAAGAATGATCAGAAATCGAATAAAGACTATCAAAATATAAAATGTTGACAAACACGTTGTTATTAGAAAGTTGCATCTAGGAATTGTCGTTTTAGTTAGCATTGAAATTTAAATTGCCCAAATTGGCATCATCAGACTCGGGCAGCGATTTATAATGCACGGGAAATATATCCATGCCAAGCCATCCATGCTAACTTTATCAACCTGCTGCCAACGGGAAAATTAACCAATATTAGATATATGGTTTATAATCAATATAAGGGATATCTTAATTATTAATCCATGATAGACATAATACAAATAATCAAGTTTAATATAGTGAAGAGTCACTTGTAATTAACAAATACTTGCATGAAGCTAGAGAAGCATCAGAATCATGGTTTCTCTCTCTCTCTCTCTCCCCCTCTCACACACACACAGAGGTAAACGATTTTTAAAAGAACGTTTTTGATGAATGATATCTTTCAAGTAATGAATATTGTTATTGTAAAATATTGAGGTCTTGAAAATGATTCTGGATGGTTTTGGCTAACAAAACGCCGATCATGTGCCTATTTCACCGCATGTTTGCCCCCTTCTCTCCCCCCCCCTTTTCCCCTCCCCCCTCTATCTATAAATTGATGGAAATATATTTCATATTATAAGCAAAAGGAGTTTGTTATGATTATTTTCAGAAAATAAATAAGGATTGCTCCTGGATTTGCTACGGAAGCGATCTATGTGATGTGTCTTTATATTTTCATGCTTGATCCATATATACATGATTATAGACTCTTTTATATCCATTGTATGATTATACATTTCATCAATTGCAATTTCCTAAGAACTATTGGTATCATACGTACGTAATTAAAAATGATCACGTTATGCAATAAGATTTGCTCCACACATGTAGTCATCGAGTTTAATATTAAAGAGTTTGAATCCCACCAAATATAATCACCTATTCGCTTAATGAATAAATATCAGGTACAAAAACAACAACCGAGCCTTTTATCCCAAGCATATGGGGTAGGATACATGAACCAACATGAGAATCACGCCGGGTCCAGCACATGAATCCTCCGCCTCCACTCACCCCTATCGAACAATATACTTTCATTGAGTCCTTTGGCAACCATATCGTTTCGTATCACCTCCATCCATGTTTTCTTCGGTCTCCCTTTTGCCCTTTTGTCATTGCCCATATCGAGAGTATCTAATCGTCGAATCGGTGCTTCCACAGGTCTGCGTCGCACATGACCAAACCATCTTAACCGGTTTTCCCGCATCTTCTCCTCCACAGGTGCTACACCAACTTTTGCACGAATATCCTCATTTCGCACCTTATCTTTTCTAGTGTTACCGCACATCCAACGAAGCATGCGCATCTCCGCTGCGTGCATCTTCTGTGTATGATGCTTCTTAGGAGCCCAGCATTCTGTACCATATAATAAGGCAGGCCGAATAGCGCTTCGATAGAACTTCCCTTTCAATTTTAACGGAAAGTTACGATCACACAAAATCCCTATTGCACTCCTCCATTTCAACCAACCAGCTTGGATCCTTTGATTAACATCACTATCGATCTCCCCATTCTTTTGGATGATGGAACCTAGATATCTAAACTGGTCGCTCGATGATATCTCCTGCCTTTCCAATGTTATACCAATATGGTTTTGACTTCTCCGATTACTAAATTTGCAATGCATATATGCTGTCTTGGACCTGCTCAATCCGAATCCCCGAGATTCCAATGTTTGCCTCCATAATTCCAATTTGGCATTAACCCCTCCTTTCGTCTCATTTACTAGAACAATATCATTATCGAATAGCATACACCAAGGCATCTCATCTTGGATAGTTCTAGTAAGCTCAACCATCACGATGGTAAACAGGAATGGACTTAATGCAGATCCTTGATATAAACCAATTGTAATCGGTAAATCACTCGTTAAGCCGCCGCAAGTTCTGACATTTGCCACTACCCCATCGTACATATCCTTGATTATGTCAATATACTTGACGGGGACCCCCTTCTTCATCATTGTCCCCCATAATACCTCTCTAGGTACCTTGTCATGCGCTTTTTCTAGATCAATAAATATCATATGCAAATCTCTTCTCCTCTCTCGAAAACGCTCGACAAGTTGACGAAGCAGATGAATAGCCTCTGTCGTCGATCGTCAGGCATGAATCCAAACTGGTTCTCTGTTATCTTAATATCCTTCCTTAGCCTGTGTTCAATCACTCTCTCCCAAAGTTTCATGGTGTGACACATAAGTTTTATTCCACGGTAGTTTGAGCAACTTTGAATGTCACCTTTGTTCTTGTAGATAGGTACATGGATACTTTTCCTCCATTTATTTGGCATCTTTTTTGTCTGCCAAATCTTATTAAACAGATCTGTCGGCCATTTAACGCCTATTTCTCCTAAGCATCTCCAAATCTCGATAGGAATCCCATCAGGACCAATCGCTTTTCTTAAACTCGTTCTGTTCAAAGCTTCTTTAAGTTCAGGTAGTCTTATTTTACGCATGAAATCACGGTTTATATCTTGAGATTGAATGACAAGTCCATCCAAATTCTTAGTAAAGCTCTCATTGAACAATTTGTCAAAATAATCTCTCCATCTTTCCTTGATATACTCATCTCGAACTAAAACCTTCTGATTTTCATTTTTGACACACTTCACCGCACACAAGTCTTTACTCTTCCTTTCCCGCATCCGAGCAATCCGGTACATATCATTTTCAGCCTCTTTAGTATCTAATTTCTCGTACACCTCCTTGTAGACCTTAGATTTAGCTTCCCGAACAGCTTTCTTAACTTTCTTTTTAGCCATTTTATACTTCTCAAATCTCTCCACATCTCTACTTTTCTTCAAATCTTTATAAGAATCCCTTTTACTTTTAATAGCAGCCTTTACTTCTTCATTCCACCATGATGTGTCCTTAGATGGTCGAGCACCACCTCTCGACTCACCAAGTAGATCTCTAGCTACCTTCTTGATTCAACTAGCCATTTTGTTCTATGTTCTGTCTGAATGATCTTCCGACTGCCAATCCGCTTCTTGGACCATCAAATATCAGATATGGAAATGCATCCAAGTATGGACCATCAAATGAATAAATATCAGATATGGACCGTCAAATGAAATCGAAAGTTAAATTTCCGTTCAAAGCTCATCAAAACCCATGTGAAATGCATCCAAGTATGGAACACATATGTAATACAACAATTAAAAATAGTTGATACGGAAATCTCAATCGCGAGGAATTCGGAAAAAAACACTGTAGATGCCACAATAGCAACCCTATCTATCCATCTTTTCTTTACTCTTCCAAACATCCTTAATAACAAAAATAAATGATTCTGAAACCAATTTTCAATCTGCAAAATTATAATCGAAACAAAAAAGGCAAGAAAAGACTAAACTACCTTGGAGAAGTTGAACTGGTCTAGAAACAATGTGAGCCATCACATTATATATTCTCACACAAAAAAAGAGATATACCAAAACGGAAAAGCCATTTCTCTATATCATTCTATCTAACACCTTGCATTCACTGACCTATCTCAAGAAAAAGTTCAAATCTTTACCAAATCATCAAACCACTTGACCAAACAATTAGATATTTGTAACAAAATGCTCATAAATCTGCCTATATAAAGAACATAGCACCGCAAGCAGTCTGCTCATTCAATGCATTCTCATGCTCGGTTGTTCGATACAATCTGCACGAAGGAAATCAAATCAAAACGAAACATTTTTTCGCCAGAATCCGCATATGATCCAGATCCAAACACTTGAAGATCCGAAAAACATAAGAATTGCACAAATGTAGTTAAACATCGTAAACAACATATCAAAAGGCCTAAAAACCAAAGATAGCCCATCACGGCATTAAAAGGCATGATATTTCTTAATTTAAGATCCAAATCAACAACAATTTCGCAAAATTATTGCGAAGGAAAAAGCAGCAGAGCGAAGAGGGGATATGCAAGATGTTACCTTTAGCGATCAAAGGTCTCGATCTCTGCAGTTAGAGAGAGCAAGAACGCCAAGTGCCCTGTCCCGTCTCCTTTTGGCGAAAGAGTCCCTGCTATGTGGAAAAATAACCGCATGGGTGCTCAGCACGCATCCTGCGCAAAACACGTAGAATACAACAATACCAAAGCGGCCGTTGGTATCTATTTTGAATGAATCAAGACTCTTAGATATAATAGCATAGGTGCTATCATAAAGATAATAGCAGGACCCTGTTCAACGCCAAGTGCCCAAAACCAAACCACATGTCCAAGCGCGTCTAAAAAACCATCACTTCTATTTCATAAAGGACAAAATTTGACAATTTTAAAATCGGCTATACGGATTTGTTTCTCCATCCCGTTTTGTTAAGGACGGCTTCTCCAGTAGATTTATAATTGAATATTATCGCCCTGCTTGTATAATACATCTGTATTTTATGAAGTAATAAGCAAGGCAATTGCCCTACTCTAAAGGTTGAATAATAAGCCGCAAAAGATATATGTATTGAGCAAAATATACGATTGCATCCAATGAAGAGCAAGCGTGTATCATGAAAAAATAGAAGGGCATTTATTGTGGTTAAACTATGTTGAAGTACCTACATTCTCTTCTTTCCCGCTCTACATCATTGATGGAGATTCTATTTTGAATTAACTATATAAAAATTATATTCCGCTGCTCTTCTTTTTTCCGGTCTTTCCCTTACCTAGTTAGCATATAAATTAGGTTTAAATCCCAAAAAAATACCATAAAAGTATATACCTTCATGGCAGCAAACCATCAAATTCTTCTTAAACACACTACAAACAACCACAAAACTTATAAAATTACGAATAGCTATAATGATTAACGGTGTCATTTCAGCAATGTTAGTGTCGCCGAAGCAGGCGCATCTTCAATTTCTTTTGAAAAATTATGAAAATATCCTCTCTCGGAGCTTTCCACTCACCTGCCCCTCTCCGGCCACGCTTCTCCTCCACTAGATCTTGCCCCGTCGTCCCCTCATCCTCCGACCAGACCTCGCCCCTTCCTCCCCTCATCCCCCGACGCCCTCCTCCCCTTATATAGCTGCAGCCCCCCTCCACCCCTGCCTGACCACCACCCATTTTCCCCGCCTCTCCCCCGCCCGACCTCACCCCTCATCCCTTCTGCCTCGGTCCCTCCCTTCTGCCCCCTCACTCCAACGTTGTCGTCCACCTTCCAGCAGCCGCCGCCCTCAACCATCTCCTCCATCACTACGGTGGACCTCCTCCTAACACCTATCATTTTAATAAACAATTATCAAAAAACAATTAATTAAGAATTGGTTATTTCAATTAATTAAGAGAGTAAACTTGTCATTTCACATGGCACATTTAACACCGTTAGCATTGACTGTCTTTGACCGTTGGCCATGGCAGTTTCTCGTAGTTTTGAGAAAATTTTATAGTCGTTGCCGCGGGTTATAGGTTTTTGGATATAAGATTTATGAACTATTGGAAGCTTCAGCTTCTATGGTCAGAATACAGAGAATCCCACCCGAATCAATCCAAGCTGCGTAAATTCTACCGAAGGTTGGTTTGATAGCAATTACTCGCAATGGTTTGTCTCCCATTGCAATGATGGAACATTAATAATTGGATAGGGCATGATGAATATGATAAACAACAGCATCAAATTGCTTAAAACTTGTGTAAAAAGTAGAATAAAAAAATAAGAAATCCTTGTATTAAATACACCGAGACCGTAGCCACAAATTTATTTGCTATATCCTCATCAATTATGAGCTATAGATTTGAAGAAAGAATGTGTGCACAAAAACTAAAACATTCATAATTTGTTTTCTTTTTTTTGAAAACTAAATGCCTTATATTTATTTAATAAACATAATTATTAAAATTAAGGCTTACCTTTTTACCTCTTTACTTGTAAGCTTACCTGAACCTTTTCATTTAGGCAATAACCACCTTTAGTTTCGTTTGGTGACTAGATATCCCTTTAATAAATGACCTAACTATCACCTTCCAAACATAGTGAAATTTCAATCTTTCCTTCTTAAACAAAAGCCCATCCCCGATTGACCATCGGACACAAGATTCCAGACAAAGAAGAAAAGAAGGAGAAATTCAAGAGTCTGGGATTGAAATTTTGGTTTCAAATTAGAAGGAAAGGGTAAAACTGATATAAAATTAAAACAAAACAGGTACGTGACCTGTTAAACCAAGAGGCTAACAGAACATGGGGCAGAAAAGGCTGAGAGCTTTTAAAAAGATGGGCCAAACAGCCAGAATGCGTGCAGAGACTTCAACAGCCCGAAAACAGAAACATAAAGATTTCAATGAGATTTGGTAGGGGCGCGCCAGGCCCATGCAATAGTGCAACGCATGGACGACGCTTGAAGGCCCCAGCAGCAAGCTGCTGTGGATGAGCCCTCCCCCAACAAAAATTAATTTAATATCATAGTGAGCCGATGGCCCACGTATCAGATATTAAACTGATAAGAACAGATACTACACTTGATCTTAGCCAAAAGGCCGAGAAAGGTATGAGCTGCCCTTCAGCCCGTGATCTTTTTTTGTAGCAGCTGTTGGGTTCCCCTCTGGCTCTGCAGCCGATGTGGGACTGAAATCCCCATATTGCTGTGCACTGGCTCTTCTCCTTTCAACCCAATTAGCTCAGTTTCTGCATTCAAGGAAATCAATGCAGATCTTATTCACTGCTGGTCTTCTAGTAGGGATTTAGTTGAAGCCCAAAATTTTTATGTTTGTCCATTATGGTTCTAAAAATTGAATGCAAAAACGGTATCGGTCAGATTGAGATAGTACATTTCCGATTCTTTTTCCAAACTTCATACTGTAAAAGGAAGATACCGCTTTAAGCATCAAGGTACCGTTTGACATGAAAGTTTAAAATTAATATCCTTACGGCAAGGGACATGTCTTGAAAACTCCATTTCTAATTTATGATAGATGCGATGCACAAAAGAAAACAGCTATTTATCTCACAAAACCCATGATGGCGGCATGGGATCAACGCAGTGTCTTTGAAGATTGAGCTGCAAAGGGAACACATCAAATTCATTGGCACATCCATGTCCGACATTATTGGCAAGCTATTACTTACGAATATGGAATAATTAAATTTAAGGAAATTATATGAGCCAACTTCTCTCGGTTTGTAAAACACGAATATGGGTGGACAAAATAAACATACTATTTGAGGTAAAAAGGATTACTTATGCTGCACTTCTTTCTTCGACTCTAGCTTATGTTGCTTCTGAATATCTTTCGTGGTTTATTCTTTACGGCGGTTATCCCCAATATCTTTTTCCATTTTACTCATAGCGAGAATATAAATGGGCACATATATAACATTTTAAAGGTTTGGATAGTCTGTAAAGTTTTCTATAAACATTACAAACAATACTAACCTTTTGACATAGCCTCACGTAGACAAGTAACAACTTCTACCGATATTTTGACATATTGAAATGGACGCCTCGGAGCATCTACATAAAAAAATTCCAATTATAAACATGTTTGCATACACAACAATGAAAAATTAACTATTGATTTACAAGCGGGAAAGAAACAATGAAAAATAATACAAAACGATGTCAGGATAAGAAAAACGGTTGAATCAAATTAATATCCTATCGCAATACAGTGTATGTTAGGCAACATTTCAAAAGTGTAGTAAATCAGCTTGAGAAGAAACAAAATTACTTTAATTCTTATTAAATATGCAAATTTCTGGATTCAAATAACTCGACACTAAAAATCCTATACAGTGTATATATCTCAAGGTCGGAGTTGGGTCCAATCTGAATCTTATTTGTTTACGATTAACACTTTTCCTGATGGAATTCATTACTGAAAAGACAGCAGGAAGCCAAACGAATATAGGAAACGCACAAGATGCCAGCAACATGAAGTTAAGAATAAGAATGATCAGAAATCGAATAAAGACTATCAAAATATAAAATGTTGACAAACACGTTGTTATTAGAAAGTTGCATCTAGGAATTGTCGTTTTAGTTAGCATTGAAATTTAAATTGCCCAAATTGGCATCATCAGACTCGGGCAGCGATTTATAATGCACGGGAAATATATCCATGCCAAGCCATCCATGCTAACTTTATCAACCTGCTGCCAACGGGAAAATTAACCAATATTAGATATATGGTTTATAATCAATATAAGGGATATCTTAATTATTAATCCATGATAGACATAATACAAATAATCAAGTTTAATATAGTGAAGAGTCACTTGTAATTAACAAATACTTGCATGAAGCTAGAGAAGCATCAGAATCATGGTTTCTCTCTCTCTCTCTCTCCCCCTCTCACACACACACAGAGGTAAACGATTTTTAAAAGAACGTTTTTGATGAATGATATCTTTCAAGTAATGAATATTGTTATTGTAAAATATTGAGGTCTTGAAAATGATTCTGGATGGTTTTGGCTAACAAAACGCCGATCATGTGCCTATTTCACCGCATGTTTGCCCCCTTCTCTCCCCCCCCCCTTTTCCCCTCCCCCCTCTATCTATAAATTGATGGAAATATATTTCATATTATAAGCAAAAGGAGTTTGTTATGATTATTTTCAGAAAATAAATAAGGATTGCTCCTGGATTTGCTACGGAAGCGATCTATGTGATGTGTCTTTATATTTTCATGCTTGATCCATATATACATGATTATAGACTCTTTTATATCCATTGTATGATTATACATTTCATCAATTGCAATTTCCTAAGAACTATTGGTATCATACGTACGTAATTAAAAATGATCACGTTATGCAATAAGATTTGCTCCACACATGTAGTCATCGAGTTTAATATTAAAGAGTTTGAATCCCACCAAATATAATCACCTATTCGCTTAATGAATAAATATCAGGTACAAAAACAACAACCGAGCCTTTTATCCCAAGCATATGGGGTAGGATACATGAACCAACATGAGAATCACGCCGGGTCCAGCACATGAATCCTCCGCCTCCACTCACCCCTATCGAACAATATACTTTCATCGAGTCCTTTGGCAACCATATCGTTTCGTATCACCTCCATCCATGTTTTCTTCGGTCTCCCTTTTGCCCTTTTGTCATTGCCCATATCGAGAGTATCTAATCGTCGAATCGGTGCTTCCACAGGTCTGCGTCGCACATGACCAAACCATCTTAACCGGTTTTCCCGCATCTTCTCCTCCACAGGTGCTACACCAACTTTTGCACGAATATCCTCATTTCGCACCTTATCTTTTCTAGTGTTACCGCACATCCAACGAAGCATGCGCATCTCCGCTGCGTGCATCTTCTGTGTATGATGCTTCTTAGGAGCCCAGCATTCTGTACCATATAATAAGGCAGGCCGAATAGCGCTTCGATAGAACTTCCCTTTCAATTTTAACGGAAAGTTACGATCACACAAAATCCCTATTGCACTCCTCCATTTCAACCAACCAGCTTGGATCCTTTGATTAACATCACTATCGATCTCCCCATTCTTTTGGATGATGGAACCTAGATATCTAAACTGGTCGCTCGATGATATCTCCTGCCTTTCCAATGTTATACCAATATGGTTTTGACTTCTCCGATTACTAAATTTGCAATGCATATATGCTGTCTTGGACCTGCTCAATCCGAATCCCCGAGATTCCAATGTTTGCCTCCATAATTCCAATTTGGCATTAACCCCTCCTTTCGTCTCATTTACTAGAACAATATCATTATCGAATAGCATACACCAAGGCATCTCATCTTGGATAGTTCTAGTAAGCTCAACCATCACGATGGTAAACAGGAATGGACTTAATGCAGATCCTTGATATAAACCAATTGTAATCGGTAAATCACTCGTTAAGCCGCCGCAAGTTCTGACATTTGCCACTACCCCATCGTACATATCCTTGATTATGTCAATATACTTGACGGGGACCCCCTTCTTCATCATTGTCCCCCATAATACCTCTCTAGGTACCTTGTCATGCGCTTTTTCTAGATCAATAAATATCATATGCAAATCTCTTCTCCTCTCTCGAAAACGCTCGACAAGTTGACGAAGCAGATGAATAGCCTCTGTCGTCGATCGTCAGGCATGAATCCAAACTGGTTCTCTGTTATCTTAATATCCTTCCTTAGCCTGTGTTCAATCACTCTCTCCCAAAGTTTCATGGTGTGACACATAAGTTTTATTCCACGGTAGTTTGAGCAACTTTGAATGTCACCTTTGTTCTTGTAGATAGGTACATGGATACTTTTCCTCCATTTATTTGGCATCTTTTTTGTCTGCCAAATCTTATTAAACAGATCTGTCGGCCATTTAACGCCTATTTCTCCTAAGCATCTCCAAATCTCGATAGGAATCCCATCAGGACCAATCGCTTTTCTTAAACTCGTTCTGTTCAAAGCTTCTTTAAGTTCAGGTAGTCTTATTTTACGCATGAAATCACGGTTTATATCTTGAGATTGAATGACAAGTCCATCCAAATTCTTAGTAAAGCTCTCATTGAACAATTTGTCAAAATAATCTCTCCATCTTTCCTTGATATACTCATCTCGAACTAAAACCTTCTGATTTTCATTTTTGACACACTTCACCGCACACAAGTCTTTACTCTTCCTTTTCCGCATCCGAGCAATCCGGTATATATCATTTTCAGCCTCTTTAGTGTCTAATTTCTCGTACACCTCCTTGTAGACCTTAGATTTAGCTTCCCGAACAGCTTTCTTAACTTTCTTTTTAGTCATTTTATACTTCTCAAATCTCTCCACATCTCTACTTTTCTTCAAATCTTTATAAGAATCCCTTTTACTTTTAATAGCAGCCTTTACTTCTTCATTCCACCATGATGTGTCCTTAGATGGTCGAGCACCACCTCTCGACTCACCAAGTAGATCTCTAGCTACCTTCTTGATTCAACTAGCCATTTTGTTCTATGTTCTGTCTGAATGATCTTCCGACTGCCAATCCGCTTCTTGGACCATCAAATATCAGATATGGAAATGCATCCAAGTATGGACCATCAAATGAATAAATATCAGATATGGACCGTCAAATGAAATCGAAAGTTAAATTTCCGTTCAAAGCTCATCAAAACCCATGTGAAATGCATCCAAGTATGGAACACATATGTAATACAACAATTAAAAATAGTTGATACGGAAATCTCAATCGCGAGGAATTCGGAAAAAAACACTATAGATGCCACAATAGCAACCCTATCTATCCATCTTTTCTTTACTCTTCCAAACATCCTTAATAACAAAAATAAATGATTCTGAAACCAATTTTCAATCTGCAAAATTATAATCGAAACAAAAAAGGCAAGAAAAGACTAAACTACCTTGGAGAAGTTGAACTGGTCTAGAAACAATGTGAGCCATCACATTATATATTCTCACACAAAAAAAGAGATATACCAAAACGGAAAAGCCATTTCTCTATATCATTCTATCGAACACCTTGCATTCACTGACCTATCTCAAGAAAAAGTTCAAATCTTTACCAAATCATCAAACCACTTGACCAAACAATTAGATATTTGTAACAAAATGCTCATAAATCTGCCTATATAAAGAACATAGCACCGCAAGCAGTCTGCTCATTCAATGCATTCTCATGCTCGGTTGTTCGATACAATCTGCACGAAGGAAATCAAATCAAAACGAAACATTTTTTCGCCAGAATCCGCATATGATCCAGATCCAAACACTTGAAGATCCGAAAAACATAAGAATTGCACAAATGTAGTTAAACATCGTAAACAACATATCAAAAGGCCTAAAAACCAAAGATAGCCCATCACGGCATTAAAAGGCATGATATTTCTTAATTTAAGATCCAAATCAACAACAATTTCGCAAAATTATTGCGGAGGAAAAAGCAGCAGAGCGAAGAGGGGATATGCAAGATGTTACCTTTAGCGATCAAAGGTCTCGATCTCTGCAGTTAGAGAGAGCAAGAACGCCAAGTGCCCTGTCCCGTCTCCTTTTGGCGAAAGAGTCCCTGCTATGTGGAAAAATAACCGTATGGGTGCTCAGCACGCATCCTGCGCAAAACACGTAGAATACAACAATACCAAAGCGGCCGTTGGTATCTATTTTGAATGAATCAAGACTCTTAGATATAATAGCATAGGTGCTATCATAAAGATAATAGCAGGACCCTGTTCAACGCCAAGTGCCCAAAACCAAACCACATGTCCAAGCGCGTCTAAAAAACCATCACTTCTATTTCATAAAGGACAAAATTTGACAATTTTAAAATCGGCTATACGGATTTGTTTCTCCATCCCGTTTTGTTAAGGACGGCTTCTCCAGTAGATTTATAATTGAATATTATCGCCCTGCTTGTATAATACATCTGTATTTTATGAAGTAATAAGCAAGGCAATTGCCCTACTCTAAAGGTTGAATAATAAGCCGCAAAAGATATATGTATTGAGCAAAATATACGATTGCATCCAATGAAGAGCAAGCGTGTATCATGAAAAAATAGAAGGGCATTTATTGTGGTTAAACTATGTTGAAGTACCTACATTCTCTTCTTTCCCGCTCTACATCATTGATGGAGATTCTATTTTGAATTAACTATATAAAAATTATATTCCGCTGCTCTTCTTTTTTCCGGTCTTTCCCTTACCTAGTTAGCATATAAATTAGGTTTAAATCCCAAAAAAATACCATAAAAGTATATACCTTCATGGCAGCAAACCATCAAATTCTTCTTAAACACACTACAAACAACCACAAAACTTATAAAATTACGAATAGCTATAATGATTAACGGTGTCATTTCAGCAATGTTAGTGTCGCCGAAGCAGGCGCATCTTCAATTTCTTTTGAAAAATTATGAAAATATCCTCTCTCGGAGCTTTCCACTCACCTGCCCCTCTCCGGCCACGCTTCTCCTCCACTAGATCTTGCCCCGTCGTCCCCTCATCCTCCGACCAGACCTCGCCCCTTCCTCCCCTCATCCCCCGACGCCCTCCTCCCCTTATATAGCTGCAGCCCCCCTCCACCCCTGCCTGACCACCACCCATTTTCCCCGCCTCTCCCCCGCCCGACCTCACCCCTCATCCCTTCTGCCTCGGTCCCTCCCTTCTGCCCCCTCACTCCAACGTTGTCGTCCACCTTCCAGCAGCCGCCGCCCTCAACCATCTCCTCCATCACTACGGTGGACCTCCTCCTAACACCTATCATTTTAATAAACAATTATCAAAAAACAATTAATTAAGAATTGGTTATTTCAATTAATTAAGAGAGTAAACTTGTCATTTCACATGGCACATTTAACACCGTTAGCATTGACTGTCTTTGACCGTTGGCCATGGCAGTTTCTCGTAGTTTTGAGAAAATTTTATAGTCGTTGCCGCGGGTTATAGGTTTTTGGATATAAGATTTATGAACTATTGGAAGCTTCAGCTTCTATGGTCAGAATACAGAGAATCCCACCCGAATCAATCCAAGCTGCGTAAATTCTACCGAAGGTTGGTTTGATAGCAATTACTCGCAATGGTTTGTCTCCCATTGCAATGATGGAACATTAATAATTGGATAGGGCATGATGAATATGATAAACAACAGCATCAAATTGCTTAAAACTTGTGTAAAAAGTAGAATAAAAAAATAAGAAATCCTTGTATTAAATACACCGAGACCGTAGCCACAAATTTATTTGCTATATCCTCATCAATTATGAGCTATAGATTTGAAGAAAGAATGTGTGCACAAAAACTAAAACATTCATAATTTGTTTTCTTTTTTTTGAAAACTAAATGCCTTATATTTATTTAATAAACATAATTATTAAAATTAAGGCTTACCTTTTTACCTCTTTACTTGTAAGCTTACCTGAACCTTTTCATTTAGGCAATAACCACCTTTAGTTTCGTTTGGTGACTAGATATCCCTTTAATAAATGACCTAACTATCACCTTCCAAACATAGTGAAATTTCAATCTTTCCTTCTTAAACAAAAGCCCATCCCCGATTGACCATCGGACACAAGATTCCAGACAAAGAAGAAAAGAAGGAGAAATTCAAGAGTCTGGGATTGAAATTTTGGTTTCAAATTAGAAGGAAAGGGTAAAACTGATATAAAATTAAAACAAAACAGGTACGTGACCTGTTAAACCAAGAGGCTAACAGAACATGGGGCAGAAAAGGCTGAGAGCTTTTAAAAAGATGGGCCAAACAGCCAGAATGCGTGCAGAGACTTCAACAGCCCGAAAACAGAAACATAAAGATTTCAATGAGATTTGGTAGGGGCGCGCCAGGCCCATGCAATAGTGCAACGCATGGACGACGCTTGAAGGCCCCAGCAGCAAGCTGCTGTGGATGAGCCCTCCCCCAACAAAAATTAATTTAATATCATAGTGAGCCGATGGCCCACGTATCAGATATTAAACTGATAAGAACAGATACTACACTTGATCTTAGCCAAAAGGCCGAGAAAGGTATGAGCTGCCCTTCAGCCCGTGATCTTTTTTTTGTAGCAGCTGTTGGGTTCCCCTCTGGCTCTGCAGCCGATGTGGGACTGAAATCCCCATATTGCTGTGCACTGGCTCTTCTCCTTTCAACCCAATTAGCTCAGTTTCTGCATTCAAGGAAATCAATGCAGATCTTATTCACTGCTGGTCTTCTAGTAGGGATTTAGTTGAAGCCCAAAATTTTTATGTTTGTCCATTATGGTTCTAAAAATTGAATGCAAAAACGGTATCGGTCAGATTGAGATAGTACATTTCCGATTCTTTTTCCAAACTTCATACTGTAAAAGGAAGATACCGCTTTAAGCATCAAGGTACCGTTTGACATGAAAGTTTAAATTAATATCCTTACGGCAAGGGACATGTCTTGAAAACTCCATTTCTAATTTATGATAGATGCGATGCACAAAAGAAAACAGCTATTTATCTCACAAAACCCATGATGGCGGCATGGGATCAACGCAAGGTGTCTTTGAAGATTGAGCTGCAAAGGGAACACATCAAATTCATTGGCACATCCATGTCCGACATTATTGGCAAGCTATTACTTACGAATATGGAATAATTAAATTTAAGGAAATTATATGAGCCAACTTCTCTCGGTTTGTAAAACACGAATATGGGTGGACAAAATAAACATACTATTTGAGGTAAAAAGGATTACTTATGCTGCACTTCTTTCTTCGACTCTAGCTTATGTTGCTTCTGAATATCTTTCGTGGTTTATCTTTACGGCGGTTATCCCCAATATCTTTTTCCATTTTACTCATAGCGAGAATATAAATGGGCACATATATAACATTTTAAAGGTTTGGATAGTCTGTAAAGTTTTCTATAAACATTACAAACAATACTAACCTTTTGACATAGCCTCACGTAGACAAGTAACAACTTCTACCGATATTTTGACATATTGAAATGGACGCCTCGGAGCATCTACATAAAAAAATTCCAATTATAAACATGTTTGCATACACAACAATGAAAAATTAACTATTGATTTACAAGCGGGAAAGAAACAATGAAAAATAATACAAAACGATGTCAGGATAAGAAAAACGGTTGAATCAAATTAATATCCTATCGCAATACAGTGTATGTTAGGCAACATTTCAAAAGTGTAGTAAATCAGCTTGAGAAGAAACAAAATTACTTTAATTCTTATTAAATATGCAAATTTCTGGATTCAAATAACTCGACACTAAAAATCCTATACAGTGTATATATCTCAAGGTCGGAGTTGGGTCCAATCTGAATCTTATTTGTTTACGATTAACACTTTTCCTGATGGAATTCATTACTGAAAAGACAGCAGGAAGCCAAACGAATATAGGAAACGCACAAGATGCCAGCAACATGAAGTTAAGAATAAGAATGATCAGAAATCGAATAAAGACTATCAAAATATAAAATGTTGACAAACACGTTGTTATTAGAAAGTTGCATCTAGGAATTGTCGTTTTAGTTAGCATTGAAATTTAAATTGCCTAAATTGGCATCATCAGACTCGGGCAGTGATTTATAATGCACGGGAAATATATCCATGCCAAGCCATCCATGCTAACTTTATCAACCTGCTGCCAACGGGAAAATTAACCAATATTAGATATATGGTTTATAATCAATATAAGGGATATCTTAATTATTAATCCATGATAGACATAATACAAATAATCAAGTTTAATATAGTGAAGAGTCACTTGTAATTAACAAATACTTGCATGAAGCTAGAGAAGCATCAGAATCATGGTTTCTGTCTCTCTCTCTCCCCCTCTCACACACACACAGAGGTAGACAACGATTTTTAAAAGAACGTTTTTGATGAATGATATCTTTCAAGTAATGAATATTGTTATTTTAAAATATTGAGGTCTTGAAAATGATTCTGGATGGTTTTGGCTAACAAAACGCCGATCATGTTCCTATTTCACCGCATGTTTGCCCCCCTTCTCTCCCCCCCCCCTTTCCCCCTCCCCCCTCTATCTATAAATTGATGGAAATATATTTCATATTATAAGCAAAAGGAGTTTGTTATGATTATTTTCAGAAAATAAATAAGGATTGCTCTTGGATTTGCTACGGAAGCGATCTATGTGATGTGTCTTTATATTTTCATGCTTGATCCATATATACATGATTATAGACTCTTTTATATCCATTGTATGATTATACATTTCATCAATTGCAATTTCCTAAGAACTATTGGTATCATACGTACGTAATTAAAAATGATCACGTTATGCAATAAGATTTGCTCCACACATGTAGTCATCGAGTTTAATATTAAAGAGTTTGAATCCCACCAAATATAATCACCTATTCGCTTAATGAATAAATATCAGGTACAAAAACAACAACCGAGCCTTTTATCCCAAGCATATGGGGTAGGATACATGAACCAACATGAGAATCACGCCGGGTCCAGCACATGAATCCTCCGCCTCCACTCACCCCTATCGAACAATATACTTTCATTGAGTCCTTTGGCAACCATATCGTTTCGTATCACCTCCATCCATATTTTCTTCGGTCTCCCTTTTGCCCTTTTGTCATTGCCCATATCGATAGTATCTAATCGTCGAACCGGTGCTTCCACAGGTCTGCGTCGCACATGACCAAACCATCTTAACCGGTTTTCCCGCATCTTCTCCTCCACAGGTGCTACACCGACTTTTGCACGAATATCCTCATTTCGCACCTTATCTTTTCTAGTGTTACCGCACATCCAACGAAGCATGCGCATCTCCGCTGCGTGCATCTTCTGTGTATGATGCTTCTTAGGAGTCCAGCATTCTGTACCATATAATAAGGCAGGCCGAATAGCGCTCCGATAGAACTTCCCTTTCAATTTTAACGGAAAGTTACGATCACACAAAATCCCTATTGCACTCCTCCATTTCAACCAACCAGCTTGGATCCTTTGATTAACATCACTATCGATCTCCCCATTCTTTTGGATGATGGAACCTGGATATCTAAACTGGTCGCTCGATGATATCTCCTGCCTTTCCAATGTTATACCAATATGGTTTTGACTTCTCCGATTACTAAATTTGCAATGCATATATGCTGTCTTGGACCTGCTCAATCCGAATCCCCGAGATTCCAATGTTTGCCTCCATAATTCCAATTTGGCATTAACCCCTGCTTTCGTCTCATTTACTAGAACAATATAATCATCGAATATCATACACCAAGGTACCTCATCTTGGATAGTTCTAGTAAGCTCATCCATCACGATGGTAAAAAGGAATGGACTTAATGGAGATCCTTGATATAAACCAATTGTAATCGGAAAATCACTCGTTAAGCCGCTGCAAGTTCTGACATTTGCCACTACCCCCTTGATTATGTCAATATACTTGACGGGGACCCCCTTCTTCTTTGTTCCCTCATTAAAAATCAGGAATTACCCCAATAAGGTATCACGTGTTGACACGTGATCCATTTACAGCATTAAAAATCCTAAGCAATCAGAAGTGAAACAAGTGGCTGAGGAAAGACCCCAACGTGACCAGAGGTCACGTGTTGACACGTGATGATCCTTCAGCCCAATTAAAGTACAGAATTAAACTCTGAAGGAGGAGCGGTCACGTGCCAACACGTGATAGGCTTTGAAAGCCTTATAAATTGATAGAAATAAATTCTAATTAAGGGAAATCAAAGACCCTAACTGGAAAAGTATTCCTCTAAATCTTTCCAAATAAAAAGGATTATGGGGGACCGTTGGTTTAAATATCCAAGGGTGGTTAAAAACACCAATTGATGGAAAGATTTTAGACAAGGAAAGATTTCCCTTGTTCCCTGATTAAAAATCAGGAATTACCTCAATGAGGTATCACGTGTTCACACGTGACCAAGGGTCACGAGTTGACACGTGATCTTTACAGAATTAAATTCTGTCAAGCAAAAATATAAACAAATGGCTAAGGAAAGACTCTAATGGGTTGTCACGTGCTCACACATGACCAAGGGTCACGTGCTGACACGTGATGGTCTTTAGCCCAGTTAAAAGACAGAATTAAAACTCTGAAGGAGGAGCGGTCACGTGCCAACACGTGATAGGCTTTGAAAGCCGTATAAATTGATAGAAATAAATTCTAATTATGGGAAATCAAAGACCCTAACTAGAAAACTATTTCTCTAAATCTTTCCAAATAAAAAGGATTATGGGGGACCGTTGGATTAAAAATCCAAGGGTGGTTAAAGAACACCAATTGATTGAAAGATTTTAGATAAGGAAAGATTTCCCTAAATCTCACCAAAAATAACAAACAGAATATCTTTCACTGAGTGATCTAAAAGATCATATTAGTTACGAAAAACAAACGAAATCTTTCAATGAGAGACTTACTAAACAAATTGATTCTTTTCCTTCTTCTATAAATAGGAGCCAAGAGAAGAGGAAAAAAAAGAAAGGAATTTTGGGATCTTGAAATTTTTTTAAGGCAAATAGCAGAGAGAAAAGAAAGGAGAATTTAATTCTCAAGAAAGAAAAACCTAGGTAAGAAAGGGGGAAAGGATCAAAACTTCAAAAAAAGAATTTAATTCTCAATTTAAGAGTTTAACTCTTCTGCAAAAGAACTTAGTTCTTCTTCTGGTTGAAGATCTGCAGAAGCAAATCTCCCCATAGGTTGAGAATTTAATTCTCATCGGGTTGAGATTCTGCCATGTAGATCCAAAACTTAGAGGGGGAATTGAGTTTAGAGAATTTAATTCTTCCGATTCACAGGAATTTAATTCCTTTAAGATAAAACTAGGGTTTAACCCTATATGAGAATTTAATTCTCCTAAATTCACAGGAATTTAATTCCTTCAAGATAAAGATAGGGTTTAACCCTATATGAGAATTTAATTCTTCCTAAATCTATAGGAATTTAATTCTTTCAAGACAGACAAAACCAGGGTTTAACCCTACTTGAGAATTTAATTCTCTAAAATTCACAGGAATTTAATTCCTCCTAAAATGAAATTAGGATTTTACCCTACATAAGAATTTAATTCTTTCACATATACAGGAATTTAATTCCTCCTAAAATGAAATTAGGGTTTAACCCTACAAAGAATTTAATTTTTAAAGAAATAAAGAGACTTGAAAGATCTCCATACATACAAAAGACTAAGGTCACGTGGCCCCATGTGACCCCTGGAAAGATCCTCCAAAATGATAAGGAAAGAGCTTTGAGGCAATGCCTCACGTGCCCCCACGTGACCATCAAAACAAAAGGAATAAAAGCAAAGAAAATGATGGCTTTGGGCGCTCTCACGTGTTACTACGTGACCCCTTGATAAATGCTTCAGTAACCAACGCACAAATCTCCATCACGTGCCAACACGTGATGGCCAAAAAAATTAAAAGTGTTTAACGCTTGTTTGCAGAACAAAGTAAAGGAGATCTGACCCTACCTTTGAATGCCCTCACGTGTCCCCACGTGACCCTCTCCTCTTTAGTGTCTAACACTAATTTGAGAGTTTGATTCCCAGTGTTTAACACTGTTGTCCTTTAGCGTTTAACACTAATTTGAGTACTTTATTTCCAGTGTTTAACACTGTTGTCTTCTAGTGT